>CM075977.1:326432994-326957896 GCA_038087875.1 Malacoraja senta | reverse complement strand
GGGGAGAGAAGGGGAGAGGGAGAAGGGAGTGAGAGGGGGGGAGAGAGAAGGGGAGAGAGAGAAGGGGGAGAGAGAGAAGGGAGGGAGTGAGAAGGGAGAGAGAGGGGGGAGAGGAGGGGAAGAGAGAGGAGGAGAGAGAGAAGAGTGGAGAGAGAGGAGAGAGAGAAGAGGGGAGAGAGAGGAGGAGAGAGAAGAGAGAGAGAGAAGGGAGAGAGAGAGGGGGAGAGAGAGAAGAGAGAGAGGGGGAGAGAGGGGAGGGAGAAGGGGGAGACGGGAGTGTGGGGTTCATTTTCCCACACAAGCCATAGGTGACTGGGCAATCTGAACCCAATCACCAAGTTGAAAGCGGCCGAAGGAGTGCATTCCTCGGGACAGCCCCCACTCTCCCACGGCCACCCTCCGCGGGCTGCGGGTCGGGTGGAGCGGAGGTTTGGGACAATGTTCATGCCTTCACAGTGATGTGATGGACGCGGGGGTCTGGACCAATTGCTGACAAGTCCTGCCCCCCGGCAACGTCAAGTCCGTTATTGGACTTTTCTGTTGAGCGGCAACCGGTCCTTTTCGACGGAGCGGCCATTTGGTAAGTTTGCTTTTAGGCGACGCAGCTTTTCGGTTCGTTGGCTTTTAGGAGTCCCGCCCTTTCAGTTAGTTTGCATTTAGGCGTCCCATCGTTTCGGTTAGTAGGTGTTTCGTCTTCGGACTCTTTCGGTTTATTGCCGTTTCGGCCTCGTTTCCATTCGTTTCTTTGGCTTCGACTTCTTTGCTTCGGCCTCTCGTCCATCAGCGCCACGTCCGCACACGGTCCCACAGACTAAGTTCAAAGGCCAAAAGCACAATTCTCAATTGACATTAAAAAAATATTTTGTAAAACATCTTGTTACGTGCAAGTAAGATTAATGGAGAAGCTTAGATTTCGTAACATATTTACAATTTAAAAAATAATAATATTTTGCACTATTTATCAAAGAAAATTACAATCCACATAAATTGTTATTTATGTCCATAGCATTTGTTAGGCTGTACTTTCACAACTATAAATAACAAATTTGCTATTCATGCAAAAAGATGTTGCACATACAGAATAAACTACTGCGAGAATAGTTTATAAAAACATGAAATGTTCAACAATTTACAGATTTCTGGAGATCACATTGGAGAAGGGTGTGGGAGAATTGTTGATGAGCAACAAATCACTTACAGTGACTCATTTAACTGTGAATGTGCACATTCAGAAGGGTGGAATGGTGTAGAAACTAACACTTTCACAATCAGTACAATCAGCAATACTCAGGCCAGTGCTGCACATTGGTGAAAATAATGCAGAGCATGTTCCTTCTCCCCCAAAGTGCTTCAAACGATGCTACCTTGTTTTCAATTACAAAAATTGCAAAAATAAGAATTTACTCCTATCATATATCTGCCTTCCATCATCTCCCATTTTGTTTTATGTTTGGACATTCAGGCATTGATTGTAATGCCTTCAGCAGCCTGGTTGGATATGTATGACTCTGAATTTCATTTATGTGAGAGTCTTGGGGCCGGACATTCATCAGGCCTGGGACAAACCCCAAACAGCACCTATCCATACTCTCCAGAAATGCTACCTGACCTGTTGAGTTACTCCAGCACTCTGTGCATTTTTTGTAAACTATTATCTGCAATTCCTTGTTTCTATCATGCACACGCTTTGTGTGAGGAATCTGCACAGAAATATTCTATTGCCCCTGATGCCCCAAGCACTGCATACAATAGAAAAGAGTGTGAAGCTGGGACCCAACTAGACTAAGTGGGACCCGTTGGGTCCCAGCTTCACACAGGAGGGCTGGTTCCCCAACGCAATATTCCACCTCTCTACCAATTCCAATATTGCTGGCCAGTGGGGGGGGTGGGGCTTTCTGATGCGCTAGCATGGGGTGTTGTGGGCTGAAGGGACTGGTTTCCAGAGGGCTAGTATGGACATTGTGGGCCGAATGGATTCTTGGGCTGGCAGCTCAGTCACTGAAGCCTGGCAGCTCAGTCACTGAAGCCAGGCAGCTCAGTCACTCAGGCCAGGCAGTTCAGTCACTCAGGCCAGGCAGCTCAGTCACTCAGGTCAGGCAGCTCAGTCACTCAGGTCAGGCAGCTCAGTCACGCAGGCCTGGCGGGCTAGCAACTCAGAAACTGCCAGAAATTCTGCTGAAAACAGGTGACAGACTGTGAGAGAGAGAGAGAGAGAGAGAGAGAGAGAAGAGGGAGAGGGTGGACAATCAATTTTAGACATTTTCATATTTTTTTACAGATCACAGCAATGAAGGAGGAAAGTCTAACCTTGCATAGATCTCTGGAGCGCTAGTATGGGTGTTGTGCGCTGAAGGAACTGGTTTCCAGAGGGCTGGTATGCACATTGTCGACTGAATGGATTCTTGGACTTACAGTTCAGTGAGTCATGGCTGGTGGGCTGGCAGTTCACGAAGTCATGGCTGGTGGGCTGGCACTTCAGTCACATACAGTTGGTGGGCTGGCAGTTCACTTACTCATGGCTGGTGGGCTGGCAGTGCAGTCACTCACAGCTGGTGTGGTGGCAGTTCACTCAGTCACCCCTCCTCCCTTCACTCTGCTCTGCCATCGCCCTCCCCCCACGCATTCAGTCCATATCCCCTCAACCTCCCCCCATGCATTCTTAGTGGCTCTCCAACAGCGCAGCCATTCCTGCCTATTAGGATCCCATTGTGATGAAGAACACGCAGGCATGAAAAGTGGAAACAGAATTTATTAAAGTTTAAAATGTGAATGACTCTTAAAATATAACAACAATTTAAATGTTAAAGATGAGATTTATTAAGTTCTTTCTTGTTGTGTCTCTTGTTGTGTTCTGCTGCTCACTGCCTCTTGATGGCTCTGCAGTTGATTTAAAAAAAGACAATTTTAATACGGAGAGATTGAACGGTCAAATTTTAACAAAGAAAATCTGAGAATTTACCTCAAAAGTCATCATTCAGTGCAGGCCTGCAAATCAAATCTCACAGCACTCGAAGCGGAGTGCAGGACGCAAATCCAATCTCACAGCACACGAAGCGGAGTGCAGGCTGCAAATCCAATCTCACAGCACACGAAGCGGAGTGCAGGCGGCAAGCCCAATCACACAGCAGTCCAAGCAGAGTGCACACACATACACTCACACACATATACACTCACACGCACAGACTAACACACACACACACACTCATATACACACACATGTACACTCACACACACACACATACATGCACTCACACATACACACAGGCAGCGTCCAGCCTCACAGCACTCCAAGCAGAGTGCAGGCTGCAAGTCCAATCTTACAGCACTCCAAGCAGTGCACACACATACACTCACACACATATACACTCACACACACACAGACTCACACACACTCATATACACTCACACACACACATGCATGCACTCACACATACACACACTCACACACACTCAGAGACACACACAATCACACACACACACACACTCATTCAGGAACAGCTTCTTCCTGACAGCCATCAGGCTATTAAACAGCGAATAAGCTCTGAATTATAAAATACTATATTAATAGTACTATTTGTTATTTATTGAACACTCACACACACACCCTTCACCTCACACACACACACTCACACACACACACCCTCCACCTCACACACACACACTTACACTCACACAGACACATACACAGACAAACACACACAGACAGACACACACAGACACACTCACACACACAGAGACAGACACACAGACAGACACACAGACAGACACACAGAGACACACAGAGACACAAACACTCACACACACACAAACAGACACTCACAGAGAGACACACACACAGACAGACACACACACAGACACATAGATAGACAGACACACACACACAGAGACACAGACACAAACACTCGCACACTCACACAGACAGACGCACACAGACACACACACTCACACTCACAGACACAGACAAACACACACACAGACAGACACACACACACACAGACAGACAGACAGACACACAGACACACACACTCCCACACACACACACAGACACACACACACCACACACACCACACACCACACACCACACACCACACACCACACACCACACACACTATATATATGGCAGTAAACTCTCTTGAGCAGGACTTTTGAACTAAACACACTCGGATTTAATAAATAAAACATTTCAGTTTGAAATACAGACAGGGCAGCAGGCCAAACAACTTGTTTCATTTTCATCAAGGGCTAACAAATCATTTATTCAAATACATTGCACACTCACAGTTGAGTTGAGTTGAGTTGATCCACAGCAGAATGAGAGTCGTGGCTTCTCCCTCACGAACTTGCAGAGAGACTGAGCCACATCCAGCATCCGGGCTTTTATAGCCCCCCCCCCTCCCCAAGAAGGGCCGTTACCTTCATGGCGGTGATTGACTGGGGAGATAATCTCAAGATTCTTTAAACACTAATAACTCTTTTAGTTTTCATCGATGGGAAAATCCTCAGGGCCTGATCACTGAAGGAGGACTCTGAGTAAGATGGCCAAAAATCACAGCTGTATGTGGTAGCCTTTTTTTCTAAATTCAATGCATAGCGCAAACAGGAAGAGGTCAAGATGACGCTTTAAATTATATAGATTACTCCATTGTATTTTTAATGATTATATACAATTTGTGCATGTGATATCACATTATGGACCTGTTAAGCTGCAGCAAATAAGACTTTCATTGTAGAAACAGGAAACTGCAGATGCTGGTTTACCAAAAAAGACACAGTCCTGGAGTAACTTGACAAGTCTGGCTGCAATCCTGCAGAACATCGATAGGTGATGTTTCAGGTTGACAGGCTTCTTCAGAATTTAATTGTCTGTTGACGGTACATATGACAATTAAACACTCTTAAGATACGAGTCAAGTTTATCGTCATATGCACAAGTACGATGCACTACAAATATAGTGAAATCTTACTTGCAGGAGCAGCTCAGGCACATGGACACAGACAGCACATAAAGTATACAGTATGTTATATATACATTACATGTACATTATACAAGGCAGAGAAAAGAAAAAGTCTGCAAAACAAGACATCAGGTCAAAAGTTAATGTGCAGAGTTTGCACATCCTGGTTATCCTGTGAGTTTCTGTTAGGTAGATCCGATTTCCTCTCATAACCCAAAGCATGCTGGTAGACTAATTGGCTTCTGTAAATTGCCCATTAGTTAGGTAGGTGGTGAAAGACACAAAAGGAAGTTGATTGATGTATGCAGGAAAATAATTTGCAGGTGGGGAGAATGAGACGGTGCAGTTGGATCTCTTTCTATATCACAATAAGTAAGCAAGCAAATCATTTCAAGTTTCTTTGTGCACAATTCCAATGAAATGAAAAAAAATGTAGTTGAAGCAGGTGCAATAACAAAATTTAAAAGGCATTTGGAAAAGTGCATGGACAGGACAGGTTTTGATGGATATGGGTCAAACGTGGGCAAATAGGACTCGCATAGCTGGGCATTGATCGTCAGGAAAGATTTGGGCTGAAGGGCCTGGTTCTATGCTGCATGACTCAGTAATAATGAACCAAGAGGCTGAATACATTTTGAACCTGACTCATGAGTTTCAAGACTGCCCACTGAATGAACAGCATCTCTGATCTGGATTGAGCAGGCAAATGCAGGATGTTGTTATCTTACTTAACATTATTTTATTTAACATTTTTATAATATTATCTATACTATTATTAAAAGTCTCATCTTGACCACTTCCTGTCTATGTTGTAAATACATTTTAGAAAAAATGCTACACTATATCGCTATGATTTCTTCGCCAACTTACTCACCCTCTCTTCCAACCGCCCCAAGGTTTTTTTCCGATCGGTGAAATAATAAAAAAGTTATGAATATTTTTAAAAACGTGAGATCAGCAGATTGGTCTTCTCACATGTCATTCACCATGAATGTAACACCCCTTCTGGCACCCGCGGAAAATAAAGTCCTGGAGGCGGGGCTGAGTCTGTGAGCTGCGTGCGGGCAGAGAGCAAGTTGAACCGGAAGCCTCGGAGTGGGACCGGGAGCTGACGTGTGGGGTTACATTTCGTTGGGGGAACAGGTGAATGATGGAATATTGCGTTGGGGAATGGGTTGCATTGGGGGGGACCAGGCCTCCCAAGTGACTGGGACCCAATGGGTTGCATAGATTATGTGCACAAAACAGATGCCAGATCAAACACAATATTTTTAATTTAAGGGTGGCACAATGGCACAAATGATAGTGCTGATGCCACACAATGCCAGAGACCCGAGTTTTAAAGGCCTGTACCACTTGTGCGAACCTAATCTGCGGGTTCTGGTGAGTTTGCCCTCGACTCACACTCACAACATGGTCGACACGAGGTCGTAGGAGGTCTTCGTAACTCTCCTTCATGCTCGAGAGTGGTCTCCGCATACTCGAGGCCTCAGCTAGGTCACGGCGTTTTTTTCAATATGTTAAAAAATGCCCGCGAGTAAAAAAGGTCGCCATGGAAAAAATCAATACTTTTATTACTCGTAGGTTTAGTCGTAGTAGGTTGTAATAGGTCGTAGTAGGTTGGCATGTTAGTCGTAGGTAATCGAGGGTAGTAGAAGGTAGTCGAAGGTAGTCGTAGATAGTCTTCATCATAGTCGAAGGGAGGTCGAAGGGGATTGAAGGAGGTCGTCTTCACTCTCCACTATTCGGTGTCCAATTTTCCCGAAGTTAGTTGTAGCTAGTCGTAGCTAGTCGAAGCTGGTCTTCAACATAATTGAAGGAGGTCGAAGGAGGTCTTCAACATATCATTTTTTCAAACCCTTCTAAACTCGCACATTAGGTTGCCCAAGTGGGACAGCCCCTTAATCCTGACCTCGGGTGCTGTCCGTATGGAGTTTGCGAATTCTCCTCGTGATCTTATGGCTTTCCCCTGGGGGCTCCAGTTTCAGCGAAACATAAAAACAAAGGTGTAGGAGTAGGTCATTCGGCCCTTCAAGCCAGCACTGCCATTCATTATAATCAGAAGTAGGCCATTCAGCCCTTTGAGCCAGCACCGCCATTCAATATGATCAGGAAAGGGGTACTGATCATCCAAACTCAGAACCCTGTTTCTGTTGTCTCCCCATATCCCTTGATTCCATTAGCTCGAAGAGCTATATCTAACTCGCTCTTGAATACATCCAGTGAATTGGCCTCCACTGCCTTCTGTGGCAGAGAATTCCACAGATTCACAACTCTCTGGGAGCAAAGATTTTTCCTCATCTCAGTCCTAAATGGCCTACCCCTTATTCTTAAACCGTGACCCCTACTGTGTCCCAAAAGATGTGTGGATTGTTTGGCTAATTGGCTGCTGTAAATTGTGCAGTTATTGTATGTGGAAGTGAGTTGTAGAATCTGGGGGGAATTGATCAGAACAACGAGAGATTAAATAATGGGATTAATATAGGGTTGGCGTAAAGGGGTAGTTGATGGTCGGCATGGATGAGTACACTTCTTGCAGGAAAATGTGTAAAAAAGTTGGATTTTCTATTCAAAACATTTGGACATAGAATAGAATGACCTAAATCCAAAACAAAATGTAGCTTGCAGCCATTGGAGAGAAACAAAGAGTCAGGATTTCAATCTTAATCTTTTCTGTTTCAACAATGGAATATGGACAGATGTGCCAGGAATAGATAAAAAAAATGTAAGTCCAGCTTTCAAACTAAGTTGTGAAGAAAGAATTGTGGTATCTGGGACAGATCTATGACAGAAGATCATCCATCAACTCCTTTTGTACAACAGATACTCTAAAGATATAATAATTGTGTTCTTTTCCAAATCATTCACATTATGATTTGGTCTCATCCTGAAGCATTGACTATTTTCTGTTCTGTTTTTCCTGAAGATAATTTTGTGAATATCACTGCTCATAGAATCAAAATACTTGTCTTTAAATTAATAATATATTTTATAAGATCAATAATTATTTTATAAAATAACAATCCAATCATTTGAATAATTGTAGGTTACAAACATCCATGTACAACCCTAAATGAGTAGTGAGCTATTTATCTGTTTTGTAACTTTATGTAGAAGTTTTTGTAACTTTTCCAGTCACACGGCTGGTTTCAATACTTGTGATATGTACTCAGTTGAAAGAGATGGTCGTGAGTGGCACTTCTTCAAACACAATAAATACTTTGTTGTACAATCAAAAAATGTAACAGCTTCACTTGAGTGGTCAAAGTAAGCTGCCTGCTCCCTTTTACCTACTCAGTCCCTCTTCTTGTGTGGCAAGTATCCTTTGAAATTCTTCGCGGTTGTTCAAAGCGCCGATTGTTTTTTCTCATTCTGCATCATTTTCAGTCCACAAGAATGCCAGGAATGAGAAAACAAGGAATCTGGATAACTGAGTTTGCTCAATTGTAGGTTGCATTAACCAACCTGATCTCCCTGTGGTTCAGCACTTCAACTACCCCCTCCCATTCCGAATCCGACCTTTCTGTCCTGGGCCTCCTCCATGGCCAGAGTGAGCACCACCGGAAATTGGAGGAGCAGCACCTCATATTCCGCTTGGGCAGTTTGCACCCTAGCGGCATAAACATTGACCTCCAATTTCCGGTAGCCCTTGCTGTCTCCTCCCCTTCTCAGCTCTCCCTCAGCCCTCTGGCTCCTCCTCTTCCTTTCTCCTTTCTTCTCCCCCCCCCCACCCTACATCAGTCTGAAGAAGGGTTTCAGCCCGAAACGTTGCCTATTTCCTTCGCTCCATAGATGCTGCTGCACCCGCTGAGTTTCTCCAGCACTTTTGTCTACCTTGCTCAATTGTAGCTTTACTTGCTTATTGCCTGAAGGTGAAGAATTTTAGCACCAATTGACTTGCAGTAACAAGCCAGAGGTATAAAGTTGTTTGGAGACACAATGAATTGCAGATGTTGGAAACTTGACAGTAACATAAAACGCTGGATTAGCCCGACGGGTCAAACAGCAACTGTGGAGGGAATGGATGAGTGATTTTTTCAGGTCAGGACCCTATTTCCGACTAAAGTTATTTGTGTGTTGCAAGAAGCAGATGGTTTCTTGGAATCACAATACATGATTTGCACTTACAACCAAAAAATGGATTTCTTCACACTATCTAGTAAGAATAACGTGAATATTCTTACCAGATAGTATTTACTTGACTGCTTTGAATAGATGGTTGAAACATTGTCCATATGGACCAGTAAAAAGAATACCCTGACAGCCTGGTCATGTTATGAAATACTGAGACTGTACAGGGGACATTATAATCTTAAGTATGAAATCTTCCAAAGTTTTTAATAATTGGTTTGCAAAATTCATATTAGAAAATATTCCCAGTTGTGCTTATTAATAGTAAGTTTGAAGAATTTTATTGTAACAGCTGAACATGAAACCAATCAAAAAAGTAAGTTTTTTAATGCGTTTTTAACACTGTGAATAAACTGATTTTTAATCACAGAAAATTACTTTAAAGTTCATACAATGATTTATTCTGAAATTATCATAAATTGTTCAACTTCTGTATAAAGCAAGGATTTTAATAAAAGTTATTAAGCCCAAAAAGGAGCTCAACTTCAATAGCCTCCTCGAATGAGGGCCAAACTCATGCATTCAGTTAGGTGGTGTGACCATTTCTATGGACAGTGTCAACTTCAGGAAAAAAACATTGCTTGACCAGTGTCAGCTATTCAAGAAACTCAACTTTGCAAATGTATTCTTAAAAATTCACCAATCTTTTGCATTAGAGAGCCATAGCGTCACAGAGGCATACAACAAGGAAACAAGCTATTCAGCCTAACTTGCCCATGCTGAACAACATGCCCCATCTACACCAGTCCCACCTGCTAAACTTGGTCCATATCCCTCTAAAACATTCCTGTCCATGTATCTGTACAAATGTGTTTTAAATGTAAGAGTCAAGAGTCTTTTGATTAAGCAATTTTGCAGATTGGGCTGATAAAATTAAATCAACCACTGTCTTGTTAATTATATTGTCCTGTGAAATGATTACCAATGCAAAATTGCCAAAGAGAATGAGAACATATGGTGTATCATTACTAACAAACAATTTTTCTCAAGCCACTGTGCTTGCTTCAGTTTGAAATTATTTTTTAGGAACCACTTTGTGAAAGAGCAGCATTGAATTAAACATACCAATACTTATCAGAGCAATTTTAATTAACGTAGCTTAATGTAACATTTTAAATTTCAAAATTTGAAATCTTAATTTATAATGAGGCTGGAGCAGTTATTGTTGTCCATTAACAAACCAGTGATTGTAATACAAAGTTTTTACCTGCCTTTATCCAGTGAAGCATAGTTTGGATGGGCTCCATTGAATATCGATGTAAAAGTCTCATTCACCAAATAGTTTTTGTCAACTTGCACTAGAAGTTCATAAGTTTATAAGCTCTCAGATTACAATTAGGCCATTAAGCCCATCAAGTCTACTCCACCATTCATCTATCTTATGAGCCTTTGCCCCATAACCCCAGATTCCCTTACTAATCACGAATCTGTCAATTGTCTGGGATCCGAAGATTATATATGGAGAGAATGGTTCCTTTGCTGTCTGTGCCAATGAATTCCACAGATTCACCACCCTCTGGCTAAATACATTCCTTCTCATCTCCTTTCTAAAGGTATATCCTTTTATTCTGAGGTTATGGCTATGCAGGTATAGGCCTGGACCTCGGAACTTACACTTAACAAGGTAGTATGACTTAGCACTATAGCAAACATAGTAGAAAGCTGGCAAAGAGACTGGGATATCAGTGCTTTGCCCACATAGAAAGACACTTTTTATTTTATTTTCTTCACTGTCATCACCAATATCATTGCATCTCCCTGTGTTATGCATTTAGTACAAGATGCTGTGATGTCTGGTTCCATGATGAGCCCATATCACTCAGTATTGGTTGAGTCACCCCTTATATGGAGGATACCCAGCCATGCAGGATTTACTCTATATCTGCTGCTTAATTTGTTTCCCCAATCTTCCCCCACCTCATGACACCTTCCATGCCATTGAAATGTGGCTGCCTGAGAGAGCATCCAGTAAGATCTAACTCCGATCTTAGCAGTCAGTGCACTGTAGACAGAGCATCCGTGATCTCTGCAGACAGATAGAGCACAGATTAGACTTGAACCATGGTTCAAGGTGAAAGATACCCAAAATACTTTTTTCACTGGCTTTTTCACCAGTTTCTGGATTTAATTTTCGCTCATCACATAATTGGTCACCAGTGCCACATGTAGCATCTGTTCAGTGTGCCAAAGGGAAGGTGAAGTCAATCTTCTAGGCATCTAAATCTTTATTAATGCCCAATGAGTGTCCAGCACATATTGCTGAGGAGAGAACATTTGAGGTGCTGTGCTAAGAAGAACGAAGCTTACCCATCAGATATGACCTTATATTTGCACAAGTACGGAAAACACTTGCTTCTTATTTGCAATTGGCTGAAAAAAACTTGGTAACAACAGCTAAAATTACTAAAGGAAGACATAAATGTTCACATCTCTGCAGCTAAAGCTTCACAGTACCTGCAATTGTCAAGATTACATTTGTTTTTATTTTTACAGTGGCAGAAAACTTTGAGGCAAACACTGGAGATCAGATCATTGTCACTTTTCCTAATTTTCAGCCCAAAATTGGTTCAAGAAGGCAGATGATGCATTTTTTCCCAGGGCTGGAATTTCATTATATTTCCTATGGAAAGCATCCAACAGCAAGAACGAAATCAGCGATTTCTTTGTGTGGCAGGATTTTCTAAATCACATGACATAATTAACTTTCCTCTTGGTCGTTCATGTCCCTGCCCCAAAGGCACTATTATTCATAAACTGTCAAAGGAACCATTCTCTCCATATATAATCTTCGGATCCCAGGCATCGACTCATGGATATGAGCAACAATTACCCTGGCAGCATCCAGGATACATTCATTCTGCAAATGTCAGCACTGGCATCATTTGATGCACCCTGCAACAGTGGCTCAGGACTCCAGTGAAGTACAATAACTAAAAGGTGATGTAAAACCTCATACATAGCCATGAAGGCTGATTGGAATGGATCTTTGGCATCTCAAACACTAATCTTTTTTTTTTAAATTCTTACCCAAATTGCCCCTAAAGAGGCATATCCTTCATGTTATTCTTTCTGAAACAATATCTGCATCAGATGGATTCCACAGGACTACTGCTTAACTTTGAAGTCTGGCATGCTTTGTATTTCCCTGATTATGGGCGCCAGAAGACAGTAGTCTGATTCTTGACTGGTTCATGTACACTGGTACATTCGTAATGATAATTACACAACAGATTAGGTCCAAGGTGAGTGAGAACTACAAAATCTTCCATCATTCGTCCCTGATTGCTATTTCAAAACACTTTATCTTTAGCTTATCTTGTGAGGTGACCCATCAGAAATTCAGACATCCTCCTAAATTCCCTCCCCAAGCAAGTGGGCGGCACGGTGGCACAGCGGTAGAGTTGCTGCCTTACAGCTCTTGCAGCGCCAGAGACCCATGTTCGATCCTGACTATGGGTGCTGTCTGTTCGGAGCTTGCATGTTCTCCCCGTGATCTCATGGGTTTTCTCCCACATATTTGGTTTCCTCCCATGCTCCAAAGACATACAAGTTTGTAGGTTAATTGGCTTGGTATAATTGTAAATTGTCCCTAGAGTGTGAAGGGTGGTGTTAATGTGCGGGGATCGCTGGTCGGTGCAGACTCGGAGGGCCGAAGGGCCTGTTTCCACGCTGTATCTCTGGACTAAACTAAACTAAAGATTGATTGACTGTAAGCAGAAGAAGCCTAAACCCCAATTTTTTCTAGGAGTCCGGTAAAAGAGACTTGCATTTGTAATGTGGAAACAAGGTCTCAACCCAAAATGTTACCAATCCATGTTCTCCAAGGGTGCTGCCTGATCTACTGAGTTACTCCAACACTTTATACCTTTCCTTGCATTTATAAAGTGTCTTTCACTTCTCCTACAAAATGCCCCACAACACCTTACAGACAATTGAACAATTTGAAGCAGCCCAAGCAAAATATGTGGTGCTGTTCATCCAATTTCAATTCTTGCAAAAGAACCCGACAGTCCTTTCAGTGTTGCAGAGGTTCACTTGCACCTCCTTCAACCTCATCTACTGTTTGCGCTGTTCTAGGTTTGGACTCATAAGGTCATAAGTGATAGGAATAGAATTAGGCCATTTGGCCCAACAAGTCTCATGTCTGATCTATCTCTTCCACCTAATCCCATTCTCCTGCCTTCTCCCCGTAACCCCTGACACCTGCCCTAATCAAGAATATTTCTGCCTTAAAGACATCCATTGTTGGCCTCCACAACTTTCTGTGGCAAAGAATTCCACAGATTCACCACCCTTTGACTAAAGAAATTCCTCCTCATCTCCTTCCTAAAGGAACATCCTTTAGTTCTGAGGCTATGACCTCTAGTCCTAGACTCTCCCACTAGTGGAAACATTCTTGCCACATCCACTCTAACAAGCCTTTCATTATTTGGTACGTTTCAATTAGGTCCCCTTCATTCTTCTAAACTCAGGCCCAGTGCCATCAAATACTCATCATATGTTAACCCACTCATTCCTGGGATACTACATATCGATGAGACCAAGCACAGACTGGGTGATCGTTTCACTGAACACCTAAGCTCAGTACGCCTTTGCCTGCGCAATCTTCTGGTTGCCAAACACATTAACTCGCTTTCCATTCCCATACTGACCTTCCTATCCTGGGCCTCCTCCACTGTCAGAGTGAGACCAAACACAAATTGAAGGAACAGCACCTCATATTTTGCTTGGGCAGTTTACAACCCAGCGATATGAATATTAACAGTATAATAGTTATATAATAGTTGTTGTAACTTTTGAATGATTTATAATTGAGTCAAATGAAAATAACATTTCCAGTTAAATTAGTTAATGTAGTGATAGATGACACATTTGTCCTTATGAATTCACAGTATTCTTATACTAAAATGCTAATCTCCTGTTGCACAACAAGCCTTGAAGTTAAATAGGTGGATGGCCTTCCCAGAAATATTTTTGCAGCACATAAGGCAATTAATAGAGAGAGAATTTATGGAAGTCACTGGTTCTCAAGAGGCTGCAAAGGCCCATGAACCACCTGGTAAGTAGCGTTGTAATCATATATTGTTTGTCTGCGCCACATTTTATAACAATCTTTCCAAACACTGATTGTACTCAAGTGTTTCTTACTTAATGTAATGAGAGTGCAAAGCCCTAATGAATGAGCATGCTCAGGTACTAATAATACCCCATCTGCTACCTTCATAGAAAATAATGAAGCCAATGTTCTCCAGGGTACAGACAGAAAGGAGTGATAATCACGTGTCCATGCTTAAATCATTGAGAGCTTTGAAATATGCACTTTGAGCTTAAGTTAAATGGTCAAAACAAGACATGTGAATTGTTAAAATATGATTCATAGTAAACCAATGAAGCCACATTCACAGTTTTAATGGTGGTGGGGTAGAATGGGCCAACAAATCTGCATCCAGGAGATGAGCTATTTATTTGATTTGACTGATTCAAGCATTGATCTAAAATGTGTACAAGAAGTGAGCCAGACCAGAATTTGTTATGCAGTGTTGAACTACACTTAAATTGAAAGATTACTAATTGACATTTCAACCTCTGATATCTCCTCTCTATTATGAATAACTCACTTGTTTATGACAGTCTTTGTGATCAATCTGATCAGTCAGGTTGATGCTTGAACGATCGCCTGATTTATTTTCTCATACGCAGTGCAAGTTACTTCCACATCTGTAATCTTTTGTTGACTGACTGGATCATCCTTTCCTGGCTCTGGTGTATTTGAGGCTGAAAAGCTGTCATTTAGAGTCATAGAGTGATGCAGTGTGGAAACAGGCCATATGGCTACACTAGTGCCACCTGCCTGTTTTGTACCTGTCTAACTGCTTCTTAAACATTGGGATCATTCCAGCCTCAACTACCTCCTCTGGCAGCTTGTTCCATACATCCACCACCCTTTGTATGAAAAAATTATCCCTCAGATTCCTATTAAATCTTTTCCTCTTCACTTTAATCCTATGTTCTCTGGTCCTCGATTCACCTACTCTGGGCAAGAGACTCTGTGCATCTACCCGATCTTTTCCTCTCATGTTTTTATACACCTCTATAAGATCACCCCTCATCCTGCTTGAATAAGGTTGAATAGTCCCAGCCTATTCAACCTTACTCAAGCTCTCCCTCTAGCTCAGACCCTCTAGTCCTGGCAACATCCTCGTAAATCTTCTCTGTACCTTTTCCAGCTTGACAACATATTTCCTCTAACATGGTGCCCAGAACTGAACATAATACTCCAAATGCAGCCTCACCAATGTCTCACCAACGTCTTATACAACTGCAACATAACCTCCCAATTTCTATACTCAATACTCTGACTGATGAAGGCCAATGTACCAAAAGCCATTTTGACCACCTTAACTATCTGTGACTCAACCTTCAAGGAATCATGCACCTGTACTGCTAGATCCCTCTGTGCTACTACCCAGAGCCCTATCATTCACTGTGTGGGTAAATTCAATGTATGGTTTATTTTCAAAGATCCAGACATAACCTGTTCACACAGATGACTGTTAACTACATGTTAGACTTCCCAAAATACAACACCTCACATTTCTCTTTAAGATCACATTACATCAGCTGATTTCAGATGTCTTCCCAAATGTCCCTTTGATTTTCAACTCAGATTAGTGATCTTCATCTCCAGATAAATGCATACTACAGATCCTGATTGTCAAGTCTTGACGATCAAGCCTTAAGTTTGTAAGATGTAGCTGGAACTCTGTCATTTCTTTCTAGCTTGCCTTTACATTTGTCTTGGTACAATTTCAACGGATTACCAATCTGGAATTAAGTTGCTCAGCGTATGAGGTGATCGTTCATGCATCAACCTGTTTCACAACTTCTCCCTCTTTGATTGTATCATCTTTATCTTTCTTTATTCTTGTTTATTTTCTATGCCCATGAGTTAACCAGTCCACTTTCATGAAGTAATGTCACAGTTGTGAATGGGAAGAGGCTGGACAAGGAGAAAATGAATTGACGTAAGGTAGGAATGAATATATATGCATTGAGCCATTGAAGCAATGGGTCCACAAGGACATTCATAAATGTTTATGAAGTGTGTGGGTTGAAGAAGTCTCAGCGTGGCTGGCATCTCTGAGGCTGGAAATTGTGGAGCAAGGAATATGTTGTATATCTTGGATATTAACTGGTCCCATTTATTATCTACGAGCCTTTGTTTCACCTCTCGCACTAACTTCTCCATATTGATCTCTTCGCTCTATACTCTCAGCCCTGATGCAGGGATCTTGACCTCAATGTGTCAACCATCCTCTGGCCTCCACTGCTGAGTTCTTCCAGTAGTTTTTTTTTGCTCCAGATTTCTGCATCTGCGGTCTCTTGTGGCTCCAGTTTACAGTATTTATTTTATTGTTTCTTAATTCTTCTATGCACAGTTTGGCGTTTAAATTTCCCTGCAAAGCTATGAAAAATGATTAATTTGCTGCCAAGTATTTTTTGATATGCTGAAAAGATTTCTGTAAGTTGCTTCTCAACAAGGCAGTTCCCTTTGGTTCATCCATGATCGCACAAACAACAAATAAAAAGGTGGACAAGGTAAACTGCTGTAACAAACAATCTGCTGTTTGTTCATTCAGTGGGTCATGTAGCATATCAATCTGCTATTTGCTTGAGTTAAGATGAAATGACAAAGTTAACAGGCAACTGTGTGAACAGGTTATGTCTGCTAGATACAACCTTTTGTCCGATCTTTGAAAATAAACCATAGAACATGGAACAGTACAGCACAGGAATAAGCCCTTTGGCCCACAATGTCTATGCCGATCATGATGCTATGATCAACTGATCCGCCTATATTCATTGATTGAAGTCAGAGAGTTTTACAGTATAGAAACAAGCCCTTCAGCCTAACTTATCCATGCAAACCAAGATGCCCCATCTAAGCTTGTCCTATTTGCCTATGTTTACCCATATCCCTCTCAACCTTTCCTATCCATGAACCAGTGCAAGTATTGTTTAACAGCTGTTGTGTTACCTGCCTCAACTACATTCTCTGGCAGCTCCTTCGATTTACCCAGCACTATCTGAGTGAAAAAGTTGCCCCTCAGGTTCGTATTAAATCTTTACTCTATGACATTAAACATGTGTCCTATTGTTTTTGATTCCCCAACCCTGGGTAAAATACTCTTTGCACTTATCCTTTCTATTCCCCTCGTGATTTTATACCCCTTTATAAGATCACCCCTCAGGCTCCTGCTTTACAAGCAATAAAGTACTAGTTTACGGTATGATAAAGGCTAGTATTCCATCGTATATCAACTAAAATATTTGAAATCTTCAGCTCAATTTAATGATTTGTACATTTGGGAAATCCCCATCCAGATTTCACATAAATAATCAAATTTAGCATTATGTAATTCATCATCTTGCTGAATATAAGTCAGAAAGTAAATTTGATCTGATAAACCATTCAACGTATGCGGCTAGAATCTCATATATAGAATGTCTGATTGCATTTCGCAAAATCAATGTAATTTAAGGTGAGGAATTAACTTTGCTTGCTCATGATAAATGCATGCGTATTGTTGCCTGCTGTGTAATTCACCTCTGCACAGTCAATCCAATGAAATGGAATGCCAACTGATGATTTACCATGTTTATGATCAATGGCAGATTTCTCCCCTTCACTTTGACATGGAGATATAGAGTCATAGTGTGATACAGTGTGGAAACAGGCCCTTCGGCCCAACTTGCCCTTACTGGCCAACATGTCCCAGCTGCAGTGGTCCCACCTGCCCACTTTTGGTCCATATCTCTCCAAACCTCTCTTGTCCATGTAGCTGTCTAACTGTTTCTTAAATGTTGGGATAGTCCCTGCCTCAACTACATCCTCTAGCAACTTGTGGAAAACACCTTTTGTGTGTTATTACATTAGATGGCATCTTCTCCTGAATGGGTAAATGGGATCTCTTTAACATTTTGCTATGACAAATAATGAAGGACCAACCTAGTACTGTGCCAGTCTGCCCTCTTGATTTCCAGCAGGGGTGCACCACTACCTGGAAGTTGCCTTCCAAACCACATGCCATCCTGACTTGGAAATATATTGCCTTCCCATCATCATTGTTGGGTCAAAATCCTGCAACTCTCTCCCGAAAAATATTGTGGGTATGCTCACATTTCAAGGTCATAAGGTCATAAGATCATTAAACATAGAGCAGAGTTAGGCCATTTTGTCCATCAAGTTTGCTCCACCATTCGAACATGGCTGATCTATTTTTCCCTCTCAACCCTATTCTCTTGCCTTAGATGAATCTTGCATAAACATGAATCAAAAGCCAATCAATCTCCACTTTAAAAATATCCAATAACAGCCGTCTGTGGCAACAAATTCTACAGATTCACCAATCTCTGGCAGGAAAAAATCTTCCATATCTCTAGTCTAAAGGTATGTCCTTTCATTCTGAGGCTGTGCCCTCTGGTCCTGGGCTCTCCCACTACTGGAAACATCCTTTGCACATCCACTCTATCTAGATCTTTCATTATTCAGGTTTCATTGTGATTCCCCCTCATCCTCCTAAGCTCCAGTGAGTACAGGCCCAGAGCCATCAAACAATCCTCTTATGTTACCATAATCATCCCCAGGATCATTCTCATAAACCTCCTCTGAACCCTCTGCAGCTCCAACACATCCCTCCTCCTATATGGGGCCCAGAACTGCTCACAATATTCCAAATGTGGTCTGCCTCAACATTACATCCTTATTTTTACATTCTAGTCCTCTCAAAATGAATGCTAATATTGCATTTGCCTTCAAAGACTGCAGTAGTTGAACAAGGCAGCTCACCAGTATCTTCTCAAGGGAATCTAGGGATGGGTAATTACAAGAAGATAGACACAAAATGCTGGAGTAGCTCATTGGGTCAGGCAGCATCTCTGGAGAAAAAGAATAGGTGATGTTTCTGGTCAGAACCCTTCTTCAGAACCTTCTATCTGAAGAAGGGTACTGACCCAAAACATTTCCTATTCTTTTTCTCCAGAAATGCTGCCTGACCCGCTGAGTTACTCCAGCATTTTATGTCTATTTTCGGTATAAATCAGCATCTGGAGTTCCTTCCTGCGCATGGACAGGTATATGCCGGCTCAGCTGCAAAGCCCGTACACTCAAAGAATATATTCAAAATGTGCTCAAGACCTAGATTAAGATTCAAAGACTGAGTGATAAGTATATGTTACAATTTAAGATGAGTAAAACCATGAACTTGGTCATAGTGATAAATTGATCACAACATTCAAAATGCAAACTTGGGTAGAATAATGTCAACATATGAGTGCTTTCCTTTAAAAGCAATAAGCATGATTGTATTATCCTTACCAACCAGATTTGAACATGGTTCAAGTTTTCAATTTTAATTCAATCGGGATAAAATGGTTTCTGCAACTTCACAATTCAATGTTTTATCTTGTTACATACTTACAAAGGCCAGGCTTGTTGAAATTGATGTTGCCCAAAGCTAATGACAGGCAGATCTAAAATCAGTTAGTTTTCCAATTTGTTGTGATCTATGGGAGGAATTTGATTGAATTGATTGAAAGATACAGCATATTATATGGATAACTTTCTTTATAATATGTAAAGGTGAGAAAGAAAACCCATAATTTTGTGTATTAGTTTTATATAGATGAGCTGTATTGGAATATACACAATTGTGAATTATTGCAATTGGTTTTATATTTCCTGATGATAAGTTGTTGGTTTTCATTCTTGGAATTATTGATGGACGATGAAGGCAGAATTCAAAAATCCTGGCAGATGTTCTGATGTTATTGATTGTTTCACCTCCTATTACTGACTTGATTAAATCTACTTTTTGAAAGCCAGAGCAAGCAAAATCAATGTTTTCTTTTTATTAATTCCCTGGAAGTGGGTATAGCCTGCAGGACCAGCATTTATTTCACATTCCTCATCGCGAAGGCTCTGATGAGCCACCTTCTTGAACCGCTGCAATCTTTCTCATATTGTGCAAGGAGTTCCAGGGTTTAAAATGAAAGCTTAAAATGAATATTTCCAATTCTGTGTGGTTACAAAGCTGTAGGGGAGACTTGCAGGCATTGATATTACTCTGCACCTACTGTGCTTTTACTGCTGGATGACAGAAGCCAAATGTTTCAGCAGTACCTCCAAGGAATTTTGCCAGTTTGCTACAGTGCATCCTGAAGATAGTTCGCATTTAACTTTTGGTAACGTTAATGGAGTAAAATAGTAAGATTAAACGAGAACTTACCAGTTTGAAGTTTGATCTTTATTACGTGAAGAACCCACCAACACGCATGCGCGTCAATCTTCAAAGCAGCAGCATGAGATCACAGATAACAGTTGATGAACTAAACATAGTAAGATTAGAGAAGACTAGAATACCAGCTGATCTTTATGATAGAGGGTTGGGAGCGGAGGGCACGTAATCCCTCAACGTAACTTCTCATAAAATAAAGATCAAACTTCAAACTGGTAAGTTCTCGTTTAATCTTACTATTTTACTTCGGAGTCACGTGAGTGACTACGTGAAGATTTCAAAGCTCTGTGATTTCATGCCATGGAAACAAGTCCATGCAGCACACACTGCATCAATTGACCAATGATGAGTGAACATTAATAACACAGTCAGACATGACATAGATATAGACATGTTGATGCTTAATGAACAAATAATGATAATAGTAACCTCCCTTAACCAGGAGGAAACTATAAACAGAACCTAACATAGAGTTGGAAAATACCCCAGGCCTGGCAATGGGTTAGTTCTAAATGTTTGGAAAGATCGTTCGTTTGACTATCCTGCAGCCGCTAGGATGTGGTTCCACGAAACGTCCATAATCCTGCTGCTGATGTTGTTGCAGCCCTGGTGGAGTGAGACTTGAAAATATCCGTGTTCACTCCTGTATAAGCCAGAACCAGTTAACCACCTGGAGATGGTCTGTAGTGATACCTACTTATGAGGCTTTATGTAACTAACAAACATTGCTAGTTCAGATTCTTAAAAGGCCTGTCTCACGAGTCTGCGGTCATTGGCGGCGAAACAGGAAGAATCTGCCGCCATAGACCGCGCACTAGTGAGAACGTACAATTCCGGGGCTGTGCGGCGGTGTTCCCAACACCGCACGGTGCTAAAATAAAACCGTGCGGTGTTGGGAACACCGCCGCACAGCCCCGGAATTGTCGAAAACTATATACTCACCGCAGAACCTCCACCAGTGATGCACGAGTGCGGCACGGCCGCCCGCACGGGCCGCCACCAGTATGGCTCGAGCGACGTGCGTCAAACCTCCACTGCCACAGCCTCCGCCAGTGAGGCACGTGTGCGGCATGGCCGCAGGCACAGCCACCGCTGCAGCGCCGCCATCTGGACGGCAGCCGCCACAGCCCCTCAGATCCAAAATGACGTCATCGCAGTCGGCCCGCCCTTTTTCTTTGCTGTTCATGTCCAAACCATGCGAGATCTGAGACTTCAACAGTGTAGCATTTTTACCGCGTTTTTCAAATGGAGTATTTTGACAGTTGACTAGCAACATGAAGAGAACAAGGAGTGTGAAGAGATTGATGCAGGATAAAGTACAGAAGATTAGTATGGAAAAAATTCAGGTGCTGGAGGGTCCAGCCACTGGCCCTGCCCCTGCCCCTGCCCCTGCCCCTGCCCCTGCCCCTGCCCCTGCCCCTGCTTCATTACCTGTCCCATCTCCTGCCCCATCTCCTGCCTCAACTGCTTCCACATCTGCTGCCCCATCTGCTTCTCCATCTGCTGGTCCATGTCCTGCTCCAGCTTATGTCCCTGCATGGGTGTGGAACAGGTCTGGCTCACAGCCATATAATTTTTCCCGAGAACAAGAGGGGGACCTGGTGGAATGGTATCAGTCCCACCATGAGCTGTACGACAAGACCCACCGTGATTTTAGGATCAGGGGTCTCCGTAACCTCATAATTGGAGAAAAGGCGAAGGAGTTCCCTGACTGCTCTTGTAAGTACATATTTTTCAGTTTATCTACATTTCTGTGTTTGTAATTGAGGTTCCAATTCATATTATAAGTTGCTCAACACTTATCTTCATTTATGCTATCTTTTCACAGATGACCAACTGTGCCAATGGCTAAAGAGTCAGAGGACATGGTTCGGCAAAATATCACAAGGTCTTGGCAAGTCTGGCTCTGGCAGTAGGACACTGACTGACAGAGACCAGTGGATATATGAGAAATGGGGGTTCGTGCGGGACCACATTGTAAGAGTGCAGAGGAAGGAAAGTTGCAGGAAGGTGAATAACTCAGAAAATTATGTGACAATAAATATTAGTTGGCAAGTCAGTACAAAATATTTTTAACAATGATAACTTGTTCACTTTCCCTGCTACGTCCTGATGGCCTTGCACATTTATGATACGCATTCACTTTCTTCTAGTGTACTGTGGGTGTATCAACGTGCGCGGACTCGAGTGAGGGTGAGCCTGATCCGCTAGAGGGACCTTCACATGGACAATCCGGGTCATGCACTGCTGTCGAACTGCAGCAGCATGCAAGACGGAAGCGGGTCAGCACAACCTCGTCAGATAGCGAGGTGCCTGTCCAAAGTCTGCAACGGGACATGTTCAAGGATGTAAGTGCTTTTGGATTACTCATCATCAAATCTCTTTCACTCCGCCCTACTTCCACGTTTCTCCATCGCATCCCACAATATAATTATCATGATTGTACTCTCTTGTTGCAGATCATGGAACAGGCAAAGACAACGTCGGGCATGATCACTGCTTTCTCACAGCCAAGGACGTCCCATGAGAGAATTGTGCATGCGTATGCAATGTTACTCAGGGAGGAGATGTTCTTGATCCCTGAGGAAAATTGGCAACGCTATAGCATGGAGGGATTGTCCTTGGCAAGGGCGCACAGACTTCCGCAGCCAGTAAAATATTTAAATCAAAGTTTATTGAAATTAAAAAAGTTTTAATTTAATGCCGTCTATGATTCATTTACTACGATTTTCTTTGTGTTGCAGAGTCCGATAAGGCATATGCCATTAGTGCCACTGCAACAGACGAGGATGCCACCACAATATCCCCACCAGGTACACTGTGAAACATTTTTGAGTCTTCAGCCTGACTCAAGATTTTCTCTAACACACAGCTTGTGAAAGGTTGTGATTTGTTTTATATGATTTGTTTGGCACCGATACATATTGATACGCTTATGTGTTTTGCCCACAGGCAAGGATGGAATACCGTCCTGTGACATACCCCTGGATGGCAGCTCCCCCCCACTATGTCAGTGGACACACCCCACTGCCACATCATTCATCACGTGGCATGGATAGGCTAGGGGAAGGCGAATTCCATGTGCAATTTGAGGTTGCCGAAGATGGCACAAACTCCGGCACCGAAGACGCAGACTTATATATTTAAGATTGACATGTGCCGTAGGAGTGACGTTGCCCCCAAAATTCACTGTTGTGCCTGCTTGTGTGTTGCACATTACCGTTTAATTCACTGTTTCTCACTACGTTATTTGTTTGCTTTCACTAATGAACAATGTTCTGTTGAATTGTGTTGCATATTTAAAAAGAATTGCTTGTTTTTCAATATGTTAATTGTTTCCACTAAATAAACAGTTTAAATTTAATATAGTATTGTGGAAAAAAGTGTCTGTTAATCATGGCGTAGATCTCATATGGAAACAACCTGAAATGATGGAATGCATCTCACATACAAAAGCATTGATTTATTAGAGAAATAAAACACAAAAGGCATAGAGTAGCATTGAATTGCAAAAATGTTTCATTATATGCCATGAAAATCAAACAATGGCATTTAAGCCCTTTAAAGATCAGGCAATTTTAAAATAGGTGATGTAGGTGGTACTATTAACACAGAATCAATAATTTCACAATGTAAAACCATCCATCAACATACATAGATCGCACTTTTGTTAGATCTGGGGCCTTCATGATCGGGTACCTCTGCCGTGAAAACACAACCCTGACATCCCCTGTTTGCTTTTGATCCTCAAAACACATTGTCCTGCCAGGGTACACTGCCTCGCTCTGAGTTGTAGTAAGCACAGAGATGGTCCCTCAGCTCCTTTGCTCTTCTGTTGCTGGTGTTTCCTTGCAATGACCCTAGTGCCATCATCGGTGATGCCGGTCTTGCAGCTCTCCATGAACCTGGTGTGACTTCACCTGTCTGTTTGTCCATCGTGTCACCCTCCACCAAGGCTGCAGACGCACCTCTGGTGCGGATCAGGTTATGGAGGACACATGCCGCGTAGACAATGGCCTGCACATTCTCGGGCTCCTGCTCCATTGTTGTCAGCAGGCATCTGAATCTGCTAGCAAGGATACCAAAAGCATTCTCCACTACCCTCCTAGCCCTGGACAGCCTGTAATTGAAGATCCTTTGCTCCCTTGACACCCCCCTGTGAGGGTATGGCTTCACCATCCATGGCCTGAGTGCGAAGGCATCATCACCAACCAGTGCGTAGGGGATGTCAGGGTTGTCTTCTCCCGGCAGAGGTTCTGGATGCTTGCCCAAGGGAGGTCTCTCTCCAGATCCCTCCATCTGCGGCACTGCCAGGTGTGCCCACATTCACAAACATGAAGTTGTAGTTTGCATCTACCACAGCTAACAGCACGATGGAATGGAACTTCTTGTAGTTAAAGTACACAGAACCTCCCCCGGGTGGACACCGGATGGCCACATGCTTCCCGTCAACAGCCTCACATGTGTGCAGGAAGTTCCATCTGCTTTGAAAGCCGTGCGCCACACTCCTCCACCCGTCTGGTGTAGTTGGGCAGTCAATAAGCTCATCATATGTTTTGTTGATGGCGTCACACGTCTCTCGGACTACACCGCTGATGGTGTTGTGATCCACACGGAAGTTATACGACAGGCTCTTGTAGGAATCCCCTGATGCAAGGTAGCGGAGGGTGATGGCTAGGCGCAGGCCTGGTTCCAGTGACTTCCGCATGACGGTGTCCATTTTCTGCAGTAGAGGTCCGACTCGTGTCTTGAGCTCCTGAAACAGGTCAGGCGGGATCCTGGTGAAATTTCTAAAGGCAGCATCATCTACCCGCTGCAGATCCGTCATCATGGTCTCATACTGGCCCAAAGTAGGTCTCATCCGGAACAAAGACCTCATCCACACATACCTCTTCCTGGGCTACTTCTTCATAACCTTCTTTGTTGAATTGCTGCACGGATGACCTGCAACCATGACGGCTGCTGCTAAGAGAAGAGTATGTTGGTGTAGCAGCAATGCAATGTCAATGTCTTCCATTGTGCAGTAGTTTACAGGTCCTAATCAAGTTTGCTGCAAAATTAAGAGAAAGAATAAGTGTGAATATTCTGAAAAAGTTTACGTGGGGAGAGTTGACATGGACTTTGTGGGCCAAAGGACCTGTTCCTGTGTTATACTGTTCTATGTTCATGGTCTCTCTAAGAACATAGTTCTCTGATTTACAAACTCCATGCAGACAACCACGAGTGACCACTGATTTATTTTTATATACAATCATCCTATTGTTATTACTAACTATTACTAAATTTGTTATTGCTGGTCTACAATTGTTAGACCCTAACCCCCTTTATAAAATTGACTTTTATAAAATACATTTCTGTACTTTTTTAAAAAAGTACAGAAGTACAGAAGTACATTAAAAAAATGGCGTCAGGCTCGAGCTTTCCAGACTCCGCTCCAAATGGCGTCAGGCTCGAGCTTGACTCCTCTCAAAATGGACGTCCCCCTCCTTCCCTCCAAATATGCTTATTTTTTTTAGAGTGGAAGCATCTTTCTCTGCATTTAACATGTTTTACTCAACTGATGAAGTAAAGATCTTTTGGGCAATTCTCAAGCTAACTATAAGGCCTGTCTCACGAGTCTGCGGTCATTTATAAAATTGACTTTTATAAAACACATTTCTTTACTTTTGTTTACCTGGAAAAAAAATGGCGTCAGGCTCGAGCTTTCCAGACTCTGCTCCAAATGGCGTCAGGCTCGAGCTTGACTCCTCTCAAAATGGACGTCCCCCTCCCTCCGTCCCTCCCGTCAAAGTCCGGGATCGCATGCTCGTTCGACAGGCCGTGCGCTGGTTACCCGACGTACGTGCAACAAAAGCTTCTGGTAAGTCAACATTTTGTTTTACTTACCGCAAGCACGTGGGACCCACCCTATTTGATTCACTCAGCCCCCGCGCAGCATCCGTGCGACGCTCCCGTGGATAGGCTCGGCGCTCTCGCCGTTGTCGTGCGGTCCCCTCTACCAGCGACGTCGCGCTTCACCGCCGATGACCGCAAACAGGTAAGACAGAGCCTTTAAGCTCTTAGTGACCTTAACATACTGGTGTAGATGTGTGACCTCAAACAATTGAAGCTCCATGGGATATGCCAACAAGTCTAGTTAAGACCTGATGCCCCTGGTCTATTCTGTTTGACTAAGACATAACCATAACATGTTAATTTGCCTGCAGATATAATCATCCTGTCCAGTCCCTAGCTTATGCAATGACTGGACCCGTTGCGCTGGACTCAGCGCCATGAGCATAACCAGTTTGTAAGTGAGTTAGACCAAGGACAGGGATGTAGCTGGATACCACCGGCGAAGCGGCGTAGCACAATGTTAACATCCCATATCTCTGCGTACCTGGGCCTAGGAGGTTTCGAGTTGAAGATACCCTTCATAATCTAGATATCAAAGAGCGAGACCCGACGGAGTGGATTCTGCTCCCCGCAGCCAATATGATGAGAAGGCACGTTCGGCACAGTAAATGGCACTTTAACTTAATATTTGTCAAACCCATATAACTGAACTTCAAGACGTCAGTCATCCGTGCCGAAATATATGTAATATTAGCAAAAACAATTATTTCCAATCTCCTTATGAGGAAAATACTGTTTATTTGGTACTATCCCTGCAATCTGCAGTGAGCATGACCATAGTTTGGTTTAACAGCCCGAGCCACAGGAACGGTCTTCTCAGAGTCTGCAAGTCAATGAATTGATGTTTATCATGCAGAGGATGGTTTACCGAGTCATGGCTAAACCAGCACATTTTTGTGTCTAGAAATAACCATATAAGGTTCTATTATCATTCCCCACATCAGCAGGATCCATGGCTGTAAATGCTAGACAGGCACTTCGAAAAGCCTGAAGCGGGAACTTGCTGAATTTTTTGCAAGACCCGTCTGATGAGGCAAAATGGAGGAAGAACATTCCTCCCCAGTGTAGCGAGAATGCATCCATCGCCACTGATATGCCACATATTCTTTGCAACTGGTGATTGAGCCTGGATGCAAATATCTCGATCTTTTAGTGTTCCATCGAGCCATAATGTCATTAAATACTTTATGATCCAACATCCATTCTGTGTTATCATTGATTTTACATGATGATACACCAGTGCCAAATGAGGTTAGGTAAACTATCACCGGATACTTTGACGGTTGCACCCATGTGATTAATAACCACCACCAAAGTGCATCAACTTGGACTTGAGCATGCAGATCATGCATATCTGCACAAACCTTTAACCCATAGAATGCACCTGGTGTCTATAGGTAGTTGATACCTTATAACTGAAGAATTGGCAACTTATGCAATCCCATCCGCCTCCGTAACTAGAGATGGTATTAGTAATGTTCCGTCTTTGAGCAATAGCATCAGTTTGTAATTCACTGAAGATTTACTGATGAAAAGTTAGTGGAGCAATGCTGAATATTGTATGTCCACCATGGTGACTTTGATAGTTTCAGCTGGAATAGCATAGGTCTGGTAACAATGACCTATGTGGTACTTGAGAGTTTACTCCTTTGCACGTTGTATAGTTCTGATAAAGCAAAGGCCCAAATAGCACAGCTGAAAGCCAATTACAATTGATGAACAGAAGGCTGCTTGATAACAAGGTTGTTACAGGCTTCAAATAATTCCAATCTCTTGCCTCAGGGCGGAGTCCCAGACAAATTAATAGTTAAAGGTAAATCCCAATAATAGTAAGATTAAACGAAAACTTACCAGTTTGAAGTTTGATCTTTATTTTATGAGGAGTTACGATGACGGATTACATGAAGAAGAGCCCGTCCAGCCGCACACGCGTCAATCTTCAAAGCAGCGGAGTGAAATCACAGACAACAATTACTGAAGTATGATAGTAAGATACGTAAAGACTAGAACTACCAGCTCGATCTTTATGAGGGTGGGAGCGGAGGGCACGTAATCCCTCATCGTAACTCCTCATAAAATAAAGATCAAACTTCAAATTTGTAAGTTCTCATTTGATCTTACTATTTTACTTCGGAGTCACGTGAGTGACTACGTGAAGATTTCAAAGCTCTGTGATTTCACGCCGTAGATTCAAATCGAGGCGTCTCACTGCATTGATTGACTAAATGAGTAAAAGCAATTAACAATGCATAACCACAACATAAATGTAATCAGTTAATGGTTTTATTTATCACAACAATAGTAACCCCTTTATCATAATGGGGGACTTAATACTGAATCCAAAACAGCACCAATAATAACCCAGGACCTTTAATCTCCTTGTGGTAATACTTGTGAAACATCCGTTCCTTGCCCCTCCTGCGGCCGCGAGGATAAGGTCTATTGGAACATCCAAATCCTTGGCCGCCGATGTTGATGCTGCCCTGGTGGAATGAGATTTAAATTTGTCAGTATCAATACCTGCATCAACCAACACCTGCTTCAGCCATCTTGAAATAGTCTGTACCGACACTTTCTTATGCGTTTTTTTATAGCTGACAAAGAATGTTGATTCTGCACCTCTTAAGGTTCTGGTTGCTTCAATGTAACATCATAAATGTGCTACTACACATAGACGTGGATCCGTAGGATATGCTGAAAAACTAACTTACATCCTGTGAACCCAGGTCTACTCTGTTTAAGCAAATCATAGACATAGAATGTAATGGCATCTGCTGCTATTTTCATCCAGTCTATTTGTAATTTCTGCAATGTTTGCACTCTCTTTGCTGAAACTAGTGCCATGAGCATAACTAACTTCATGGTAATTTTGGCCAATAACAGAGCTTCAATAGGCGTTCATTGGCGAAGGAACATAAGCACATCTCTTACATTCCAGATTTCTGTATACCTGGGACTAGGAGGATTGGAATTAAAAATTCCCTTCATAAACCTACAGACCCAAGGGTGTGGTCCTGTAGGAGTTTGTTCTGATTCCCTGCATAGATATGCAGAAAGAGCACTCCTTGCAGTATTGATCGCACTATAGCTTAACTGTAAATCAAAATAAAGAGTTGACAGAAACTCTAACACATCTGAAATGTCTGCAGTGTGATATGTAATATTCTTTTGTGAACAAAACACCTCCCATTTCCTTATATAAGAAATGTACTGCTTCTGGGTACTATTCCTCCAGGCTGCCGCCATAACATCCACAGTACGCTCTGATAATCCTTTTCCGAGATACGGCCTTCTTAGAATTTGCAAATCAATAAACCAATACGATCATGTAAAGGATGTGACTCACCAGTTACAGGGTGCACAAGCAGGTTTTCCTGCTTAGGAATAATCATAAGGGGCCTTGTGATCATTTTTAACACCAGAGGGTACCACAGCTGTGTAGGCCAGTCTGGTACCACTAAAACTCCTGAAGCTGAGTCCTGTTTGATTTTCTGTATACACCGATTAATGAGGCAAAATGGAGGAAATGCATTCAGAAACATACTACCCCAATGTAGCGAGAAAGCATCCACCACTACTGCACCAGGATCAGGTTCCCATGACACATACTTAGGCAATTGGTGGTTAAGTCTTGATGCAAACAAGTCAATCTCTGGCAACCCGAACCATGCAACAATTTTATTAAATTTTTCACGATCCAACATCCACTCTGTATTGTTGTTGAATGTACGTGACCTTGTGTCCGCAACTATGTTGAGTCTACCTGGTAGGTAGATTGCCGAAAGCCAAATCTTTCTGGTAATACACCAGGTCCAGATCACGTTTGCCAATCTATCACAAGATTCTGAATTGATACCACCCATATCATTAACATACGCTACAGCTGTAGTATTGTCAATCTGTACCTGAACATGCAAATTTTCCATATTAGAACAATAAGCTTTAAGCCCATAAAATGTTCCTAAAAGCTCTAGGTAATTGATACCTTGATCTTGGAGCAAAGGTACTTCCTCCACATGCCATCTACCTCCACAGCTGGAAACAGTATTAGTGGCTCCCCAACCTAGAGCACTTACATCAGTCTGTAGAATAATGGAAGGTGTTTCAACCAGAATTTGTCTGGAAGCATTAGAGACATTGTTAATCTACCATTCTAATTCTGTAATAGCCTCAATTGTCAATTGCATGGGCCTGTCAAAATGCCCTACATTTATCCTTAATGCGTGTACCTATGCTCGCTGCAAATGCTGATAATGCAGTGGTCCAAACCGTACAGCTGGAAAAGAAGCAATTAATTTGCCCAACAAGCTTGCTACCTACCTAATTGAGGGTTGGTGCTCTGTAATTAGATTAGATAGATTAGATTAGATAGCCCTTTATTGTCATTCAGACTGAAGTCTGAACGAAATTGCAACAGTCATACATAAAACAACAATAAACACATATCAACATTCACCACAGTGAGTCCACCCAACATCTCCTCACTGTGATGGAGGCAAAAGTCTTAGGTCTGCAGTCTCTTCCCTCCTCTTCTCCCTCTGCGCTGATGCGATACCCCCCGGGCGATGTTTCCCACGGCCTGGGGTGGTCGAAGCTGCCGCCCACCAGTCCTGTAGACGCAGCCGCTGGCCCGCGGCCGAACCCCGGACTCAGGCCACCACCACCACCCCAGGCAGGGCCGCCCTGACATGGGCGTCGCTTCTCCCTCGGGCTGGGCTGCTCCGACTTGGGCGTCGCTTCTCCCTCGGGCCGGGCCGCCCCGACTTGGGCACTCATGGGAGCACTGTTCCAGCCCTGAGCCAGACCACCCTCACGGGAGCGAGCTCAGGGTGAGTCCTGACGGGCTCTGCCTCCGGAGCCTCGAGGTCGCCACCTCCATTAGGCCTCAGCGCAGACGGAGGCAGAGAAGGGGAACACGACAAAAAGTCGCATTCCCCCGCAGGGAGAGACTGCAAACCCCGTTACAACCCCCCACCCCCCCAAAACACAAACTAAAAACCAAAAACTAGACTAACCCTAACGAAATAAACAACACAAAAAACACAAACAAACAGGACTGCCGATGAGCCGCTGCAGCCAGTGCCGCGCCGCCACTTCCGCCTGAGTTGTATTAATGAGCTTAATACAACCTTCAATTAACTGCAGCCTTTTATCTTTAGGCAAAGTGACTACCATGTGTTCTGAATTAATGGTAATACCCAGGTAATCAATTTCTGTGCTTGGTAATAGTTTGGATTTATGTGGTTGAATAATGAATCCCAGCCTCTCGAAAATGAGCTTAATTCTTGACACTGATGCTTCTGTTGTAGCCAAAGTGTCTCCCACAATCAGAATGTCATCCAAATAAGCCATTAGCACATGGCCCTGAGCTCTTAGTGGTGCTAAAATTGGTTTTATTAATTTTGTAAATAGTCTTGGAGCTGAAGTTAAACCATTGGGCAATGCTTTAAATTGCCATAATTGACATCCATCTAAATTTTAAATATCTCCCATCATTACCATGCACAGGCAGAGAATAATATGCATCTTGCAGATCTATGCTAGTCATATAGCATTCTCTTGAAACAAGCTGAATGGCATTTGTAAATGTCTCCATTTTAAAATGTTTATACTGTACAAAAGGGTTAAGACTTGTCAGATCTAGAATAATTCTACACCCACCATCCTTTTTTGGTCTAGGAAAAATACTTGACACAAATTGATGGTGTTGTTCAACTGACTTCTCTATTACACCTTTTTTGCACAATATTTCCAGTTCAGCCTGAATCTGCGTATTCTCTTCTTTCGAGAAAGTACGTGTCCGGCATGAAATATGCTGAGTAGGAGGATCCAAATGTGGATAGAATTCAATTCTAAATCCCACAATACTGCACAGTATAAACGAATCAGTTGTTATTTGTTGCCATTCTTTTAGGAAGAATTGTAATCTTCCTCCAACTTGTGAGTGTAAAACATTTAATATGTTTCTTACCGGACCAGACCCACCTACCTCGGGATTTGCCAATGGCAAATGTTGTCCCCTATTCTTAGTGGGAATACTGTAACCTCCACGCATCCCAGGAGCAGTGTGCCAATAACGTGTATATGGGAAAGATCGACTTGTTCCTTCTCCAGCCCCAGACATCTGTCGGTAGGGATACTGCCTTCGAATTGATCTGCTAAGCACCGGTGGTTTCGTCATTCCCACGGTTTTTGCTTCTTCATTCAGGTCTTTTACCCTTTTTGCTAGATTCTCTACAAAAAGCAGATTAGGCAATTGAATATTAGATGGTTTACAGAGCCCCGCAAACTTAGGGTGAATATTAGGTCTTATGGCACTTTTACGAATACAGTTTATTTCAAAGTGCACACTACACATGAGTGCTAAGACATCCTGTTGTGAAGCAGACACATGCTTGTCATCCAAACCTCTGGCGAAAGCTGTAATGCCTGACCCCAGCAATTTCAACACTCGTTGTAATTTCAATTCTTGTGATCGTACTCCAATGCCCAAATAGCCCCATACCACGTTATTCACCGCTGGGACTGCTAGCAGTGCACAATTCTGCAGGGTTTCATATTTTTTGACAGTCTCATCCATGGTTAATTCCTGGAGCTGATGGAAGAGCAAGTAATTTATAGTCATTGCTAATTCATCTCACAGAGGTTCTCCTGTTAGTCTAGGACCAGCAAACGTTTGTGCCAGACCTGGTATTTTAGGCTCTGTTATTGGGCTCTAATCCTCATATGATTCATCATCTGAATCTTGATGTCCCTCCTCATGATGGGGGAGTTCTGGCATCCCTGTTTCAGGTGATTCTAGCACTGGCTCTTCCATAGGCCTTCGCATAGTAAATTCTTTACCAGATTCTCCCCGTGCGGGCTCTCCTGTAGGCCCACGCATAGGCAGCCCTATTTCAGGTGCTGCTGGCGCTGGCTGCCCTGTAGGCCAATGCTTATACTGTCTTCCTTCAGACATTGTTGGCGCTGGCTGTCCTTTAGACCAACGCTTATACTGCCTTTTTTCAGGCATTTCTGGCACTAGCTCTCCTGTAGGCCAACACATATACTGTCTTTTTTCAGATATTTCTGATGGCTCTCCTGTAGGCCAACGCTGTGCCTGACCCATCCAAGGCACTCCCTGCGCTGTCTCTCCCATAGAACAATGCGGACTGTATTCCTCCTGATGTGGTTCTCGATATATCATTTTCCCCATGAGGAATTCTAGACACGCGACCCTAGGAGCCATAACTTCTGACTGAGGAGGGTTAACCTCCGGGTCTGACTCATAAGAGTCCACTGGTCACACGGACTTTTGCCCGGCCTTGCGCCCCAACGGCCTTGTAACGGTACTTTCTACCGTATCTGGAGTTGATGGCCTCACTGCCACCGACTCCTCTAACGGACGCCCACTACCCTTAGACCCACGGTCTTCTTGAGGTTTACCTGCGGTACATCTTCACCCTCTACGCCCTCTCTCCATACTAACTTGAGTGGAATTCCACTACAAGTCTAACGAGGAAGGCGACCTGAAAGCGAAAGTGAAAGCATTTACCTTCAGGCTTTTACTTACTCACCGCTTGGAGGAGCTTTGCTCCTCCACACACGGTCGCTACGCTATGCGTCTGACGATATGATGCGTGTGCGGCTGGACGGGCTCTTCTTCACGTAGTCACTCACGTGACTCCGAAGTAAAATCAATAATTTCAGTTGATATCAACTTAAATGTAACTGGATGGGTGAGAAACCCAATTTCTCAAATATAGTTTGGTGGCTGATACAGCTAATTTAGCAAATTACAGCGTTTAGAATGTCATCCCGTTAGGCCATAACAATTGTTTTTTAGCTTTGAGCAGTTGAAGCACTGATTTTAGTAATTTGGTAAATAACCTGGGAGCTGAAGTTAGCCCATTTTGCAACGCTTTTAACTGTATCATTGCCCCATCCAGCTAAATTGCAAATACCTCCGGTGCCCCGTGAATGGAAACTGATCCCATGGAAGTTTAAACAGTCATGAAGTTTCCTATTCAGAAATGTCTATACTGCACATGTGAGTTGAACCTGTTGACAATGAACAGGCCACATCTGCCATAATTTTGAGCTTGCCTTGAAAGGCAAGTCCAGCCATATTTCCGAGAACTCTGGCCAAATTCTGTGCCGGTCTCGCTTGTATACTGTGCAGTATAAACGAATCTCATGTTATTATTTTAATTATAAACAAATCTGAATCTTATGTTATCATTGTCATCTGTACAAAACAAGTGTAAATATTACCAACTTGTAAATGGTCCACATACCCCATGATTCGGAAAGAACCAGATCCACGTACCTTCATGGTTATCGGTGGTTTATGGTAAGCCCAAAGGCACCTGATGCAGGTTCTATTCCCGTCCTTGATTTGGAGAGTAGGATTGCTGGTGTACGTGGATCCCATATTCCCCTTAGGGCTGGTTTTGGGCATTGGCCTAAAAGACCTGTGCTCAGCTTACAACCTGCCACCAGCTTCCGTGAACCGCTTCCTGCCGATGAAGGCATAAGGTGTGTTGTTGCCAACACAATGAAGCTTTGCTTATCATTGGTACTTTGATTAGTCTGACAGTTTTTGTTCGCTCACCCCAGTCTTAGCTGTTTGAACAGATTTTCCGTGAAGAGAAGATTCGGCGGCTGGACATTTACTGAGTTCATGCCGCCTCCAATATGACCCCAGATAGCACTGTTCACTGCTGGCACTTTCAGGAACCCTTCACATGTTCCTATAATGAGGTGACGTAAAGTAGCTGCTGCTCCATGAGGGCCGCTCCGGGTTTTCTGCTAGTATGTTTCCCTGACATACTTCTGTCTGCGGAACCACCCCGGTTACTATCCGTCTTACTCTTGGCTTTACCCCCTTACAGGGGAACCACTGCAGTTCCTATCCGTCTTACCCTTGGCTTTACCCCCTTTAAGGGGAACCACTGCGGTTCCTATCCATCTTACTTTTGGTTTTACCCCCTTTCTGAGGAACCACTGCGGAGTTTGTAGTCAGTTCCCTGTGGATGCTATCCATGCTCCATCTGGGAAAATGTCCGGGGATGCACCCATGTCGGGAACCCTCCTGGCCTGACTTCAGTCTATGCCTCTCAGACTCTGTTTAGGCTCTTACCCTCTGCGGGCTGCCGGAGTCTGAAGTCGCCGCCGGATACCCGCACTTCCACGGTCCTTAGCCGTGTCTTCCCACGGTCCCCATCGCCGAGGCGAGCCGAGTTACCCACGGTCTTCCCACGGTCCCCGTAGCCAGGTTCCGCGGTCGCGATTTCGGGTTTCCCTCCCGAGCCGGTTGTCCTTGCTGTTTCTGCAGCCGGGATTCCCCCGTGGTCCCTGAAGACGGGCTTCCCCGCGATGTCTATGGTCGGGATTCCCCCGAACCAAATATCCCCGCAGTTTTCGCAGCCGGGATTCCCTCACGGTCCATGAAGAAGGGCTTCCCCGCGTTGTCTGAGGTCGGGCTTCCCCCGACCCAAATATCCCCGCAGTTTTCGTAGCCGGGATTCCCACCATGGTCCCTGTAGAAGGGAGCCAATGGAGCCGGGATTTCGACCCCGGAACGACTCCAGCAGGAACTCTGCAAAGAGCTTCCTGCAAGGAGAAAACAGACCTGGAAAAAAGTTAAAAACTTACCTTCAGGTTTGACGGCTGGTGGAGCAGCGCTCCCCCAGCCCGACGTTGCACAATGCGTTTGACGATATGACGCGCATGTATTCAGGTTAGTGGATGTTCAAGCATTTCATTTTATCCTGGGTGGTGCCATTCTTCTTGAGAACTACTGGATGCTCTCCATGCAAGTGATGAGTATACATCACACCCACATCTCATGGCAATATATAAATACTTAGGGGGTTAGGAGATAAGTGCAGAGTGTGTTCGCTAGAATTTTGTTATTGCATAGTCCCAGAGTTTATAAGATTGATCATTTTATTGTTTCCCTTTCTTCAAATAAATCTTCACTTTGATTTTTACCTTGCAAAATCATTGTCAGTTACCGCCAAATATTCATCGATGGTAAAATATTATCTTCAGATCTTTTCTCCACTTTTTCATCTCACAGTAAACATTTTTTCATATGTACCATGTTATATATTGCATTCAATCTGCGCCATCTGCATTTATTCTCAGTGAAGTATCTCCTAATGCTAAGCACTGTCAAAACCCAATCTCCAAAGCAGATGATTCAGGTTTGTCCCAGGTACTTTCCTGATTATGGGCATTATGTTTTCAGATCCTGTACAGATGAGTTATTGCATTAATCTGTCAAACTTCCTGATGTATTTAGTTTGATTCCTTTTCCCTTCTGTTTGCAAGCAATTTGCTTGATTTTAATAATTGATTTTCAAGGATTAGACAAATGGAAAGCAATAATTTTAATGAAGGCCTTTTATTTTGGATTAGAACAAGCAGACTAATTCATATCAGAAAAGAAATGAAACCTAAGTGGTCAGAACAGTTTCCTACATGTTAAATTGGAATTCGGCAGAGACTCGGGTTAGAGAATGATTTGCTTCCATTCTGGTTTTGAGGGGTTGTGGTGTGGCTAATGACACCAATGTGGGAACTGCAAACTCTTTCGAAGATGGGCTGGTTGGTGGGTAGTTGTTGAGGTTTTGTGTTCTTTCTGCTGCTTGAGAAGAGCTTCTGTGTGCTCTCAATACATGGCCTCCTCGACACCATCCTAAATGCACATTCACTTTGAGCTTCCATGGGCCAGAGATTCCTAAGATTCAGTGGAAATGTTGCACATTTTTAAGGAGGTTTTCAGCATGTCCTTGAATATTTTCCTCCACAGCCTGGTAATCTATTCCAGGGCTTGGAATAGTATTTCTGTGTTGGGAGTCTAGAGTTGACATGCAAAAGACCTGTCCAAAGTAAGCACTGAGTATAATCGCTGGGGATATTGGATGGAGAGAAGACATTGATGTTGGTTTGGTTATCATATCTAGTTATTTTGGAAGATTTGTGAGAAAGAGCATTGGTTGTATTTGCCCAGTGCCTTGTGATGGCCGCTGTAAGTAGTCCAGGTCTTGAAAGCAGGTCAAGAGGGCAAGGAAGGTTGCTGAGTGTAGCCCATGACATTTCTTGGTCTGATGTATTGATGTTTTTCTCAATAGATGAAAGGTTGTTTTGGTGGATTGAAGATTATGAAGAATTTCACCATGGACATTTGCCTTTCCGGAGAGGTGGCTCTTGAGGTATAGGAAGTGGTCCACTTTTTTCAGTGTCTCACCGTGGAGTTTTATTACAAAAGGTCAGTGCGGTCTATCCAGGGCAGAGTGAAAGAAGGGTTTGTCTTGCGGGTATTGAATGTAAGGGCCATGTCCTTGAGAACTCAACCTCTGAGTGTGTGTAAGTGTAAGTGTCATCTGTATACTGCTCATTGCCCTGTGAGGTTTGTATAAACTTGATTCTGGAATGTAGTTGCCATAGGTTAAGTAATTATTCATGACTTCAAACGATTAACTTCTCTCCCATGGGAGTTTGCTGGAGGAGCGAAGCAACACTCCAATAGAAAAGATTGAGAAAAATGTTGGAGGCAACGATTCAGCCTTGTTGACAGTTTTCATTGAGAATGGGATTGTGGTATATTTGCTGATTAATAAAACAGCTTGCATGCTCTAATAGAACAGGCGTAACAGTATAACCCCAATAACCTTCATCTCTTTCCCCTGCTCACCCCCATCCAATTGTGCATACATTTCTCCCACCACCCTGGTCATCCTGTTCCTTTCATACGCATCCCCCTCCACCATAAGCTTATCAACCATCCCCAAAACCCATATATCCCTTTTAATTTCCCTCTTTCCCCTGCCCCTTTTCCTTCCACCCATATCCATCTTCCATCTTCAGATCATAAGATCATGTGATAGGAGTAGAATTAGGCCATTTGGCCCATTGTCTATTCTGCCATTCTATCATGGCTGATTTAACTCTCCCTCCTAACCCCATTCTCCTGCCTTCTCCCCGTAACCTCTGACACCTGTACTGATCAAGAATCTATCTATCTCTGCCTTAAATATATCCTCTGACTTTGCCTCCACAACCTTCTGTGGCCAACAATTCCACAGATTCATCACCCTCTGCCTAAAGAAATTCCTCTTCATCTCCTTCCTAGATAAAACGTCCTTTAATTTTTACCTCTAGTCCAAGACTCTCCCAATAGTGGAAACATCCTCGCCACATCCACTCTCTCCATGCCTTTCACTATTCTGTCTGTTTGAATGAGGTCCCCCCTCCTGCTTCTAAACTCCTGTGAATATAGGACCAGTGCCTATCATAGAAACATGGAAACATAGAATTTCATTTCACATTGTACATTTCACTCCTTCTCTTCTTTCCTTATCATATATCCTTTTGTATCCTTTACACTCTGGCCTTTGTACTTACTCCACCCAGCTGCAATTAATCCGCTCACCTGCGCATATTTAATGTGTAGGAAAGAACTGCAGGTGCTGGTCTACACCAAAGATAGACACAAAATGCTGGAGTAACTCAAAGGATCGGGCAGCATCGCTGAGGAAAACTAATAGGTGACATTTCGGATCGAGACTCTTCTTCAGACTTAGAGTCATTTGAAAGCGAAACAAGAGGTATGAAAATGTACAGAGAACAAATGAATAAAAGGTATGAAAAGAACAAATCAAAGCCAGCAACAATGATCAACACCGTTGTTGGCTGTGAGAAAGGTGCTAACAAGTAGATACAAAGTGAAACTAAGCAGCACAACAGTGAAACTAGCAGGACGACTAGGGTGGGGAAGGGATGGAGAGGAATGGAAGGGTTACTTGAAATTAGAGAAATCAATATTCTTATGCTGGGTTGTAAGCTGCCATTTTACATTGTAAACATTTATTGCTTACCAGGCTTTGTTCCATCCTGACCTATCAATAGACAATAGATGCAGGAGACGGCCATTCGGCCCTTCGAGCCAGCTGATGGCTGATCATCCCCAATCAGTATCCTGTTCCTGCCTTTCCCCATGTCCCCTGACTCCGCTATTTTTAAGAGCTTTTCAGCTTTTACCTCTCTACTCCATCAGTCTGAACAAGAGGCCAAACATGAGTCGTTGTCGGTCCTACACAGATTCTGCCTGACCCACTGCGTTCCTCCAGCATTTTGTTTATTTTGCTCAGCATTCTAGAATCTGGAGTTTGTTGTGTCTCTATCAACACTCCTTTGATAGGTGAGACTTGCCCTAAGATGAAGTGACTGCCACCCGGGGCCTGTAGTATAAGGAGAGTTTGGGTAGGCTAGGACTTTATTTTTTGGAGCATAGGAAATTGAGAGGTGATCTTATATATGCCCCATGAGGGGAATTAGATAAGGTGTCCTGGCACTCTGGTGTCAGGACAACAACCTCCTTTTGAATGTCATAAAAACTAAGGAGCTGATTGTGGACTTTAGAAGGGCACAACATAGAAACATAGAAACATAGAAAATAGGTGCAGGAGTAGGCCATTCGGCCTTTCGAGCATGCACTGCCATTCAATATGATCATGGCTGATCATCCAACTCAGTATGCTGTACCTCTCCATACCCCCTGATCCCTTTGGCCACAAGGGCCACTTCTAACTCCCTCTTAAATATAGCCAATGAACTGGCCTCAACTACATTTTGTGGCAGAGAATTCCAGAGATTCACCACTCTCTGTGTGAAAAATGTTTTTCTCCTCTCGGTCCTAAAAGATTTCCCCCTTATCCTTAAACTGTGACCCTTTGTTCTGGACTTCCCCAAAATCGGGAACAATCTTCCTGCATGTAGCCTGTCCAACCCCTTAAAAATGTTGTAAGTTTCTATAAGATCCCCCCTCAATCTTCTAAATTCTAGCGAGTACAAGCCGAGTCTATCCAGTCTTTCTTCACATGAAAGTCCTGACATCCCAAGAATCAGTCTGGTGAACCTTCTCTGTACTCCCTCTATGGCAAGAATGTCCTTCCTCAGATTAGGAGACCAAAACTGTACGCAATACTCCAGGTGTGGTCTCACCAAGACCCTGTACAACTGCAGTAGAACCTCCCTGCTCCTATACTCAAATCCTTTTGTTATGAATGCTAACATACCATTCGCTTTCTTCACTGCCTGCTGCACCTGCATACCTACTTTTATTGACTGGTGTACCATGACACCCAGGTCTCGTTGCATCTTCCCTTTTCCTAATCGGCCACCATTTGGCCCTTCGAGTCTGCACTGCCATTCAATATGATCATGGCTGATCATCCAACTCAGTATCCTGTACCTGCTTTCTCTCCATACCCCCTGATCCCTTTAGCCATAAGGGCCACATCTAACTCCCTCTTAAATATAGCCAATGAACTGGCCTCAACTACCTTCTGTGGCAGATAATTCCAGAGATTCACCACTCTCTGTGTGAATTTTTTTTCCTCATCTCGGTCCTAAAAGATTTCCCCCTTATCCTTAAACTGTGACCTCTTGTTCTGGACTTCCCCAACATCGGGAACAATCTTCCTGCATCTAGCCTGTCCAACCCCTTAAGAATATTGTACGTCTCTATAAGATCCCCCCTCAATCTTCTACACGCCACTGGAGATAAATGGGGCGACTGTGGATAGGGTGAGCTGCTTTAAATACCTGGGAGTCCACATCACAGAGGATCTGACATTTACATCACACTCTGCCGCACTGGTGAGTAAGGCAAGGCAGCGCTTTTACCACCTCAGGCAGCTGAGGAAATTCAGAGTCTCTCTGAGGATCCTTCAGTGCTACTACTCTGGGGCAGTAGAAAGCATCTTGTCCGGCAACATCACAAACTGGTTTGGGAACTGCTCTGCCCAGGACAAGAAGGCTCTGCAGAGAGTAATGCGTTCGGCCGAACGCACTATGGGAACTGCACTTGCCCCCCTGCAGGACCTATACATCAGAAGGTGCAGATCCAGAGCCAGCAACATTATGGGGGACCATATGGGGGACCTACCCCCCCAGCAACGGACAATTGTAACAGCTACGGTCAGGCAAACGCCTCCACTGTCATGCTGTGAAAACAGAGAGGATGAGATGGAGTTTCTTCCCACAGGCCATCAGGACTGTAAACTCTTATCTCACCAGGGACTAAGTTATTGTACTAATTTACTGTTGCGTTGTGTCTTTTTAAAATTGCTGTTTTTTTCTAATATGTAAATACTGATTCTGTTCTATAGTTTTTTGCACAATCCGCAGGCATTGCCACTTTCATTTCACTGCACATCTTGTATGTGTATGTGACAAATAAACTTGACTTGACTTGAAAGCACACAGTCTTTTTCCAAGAGAAGGTCATTCAAAACTAAAGGGCACAGGTTTAAAGTGAGAGGAGAATGGTTGAAAATGGAATTGAAGGGCAACCTCTTCACAGAGAGGGTGATTGGTAGAGCCAGGATGTTTAGGCGCTAAAAATCTCGGAAATAGGCAGGCAAAAAGGCAAAATAAATTACAAAAAAGGTACGCAAAAGGCATTTATTGACAAAAAGCCATAAAAAGGCATGTATTTCCACCACCAAAATATGGTTAAAAATGATCATTATAAAGTTATACTACATTATTGCCTGGTTGCACGTAACTACTAGCATTGTTTGCAAATTATCTGGTGTTAAACTATGCCGTCTGTCAGACAGAATATGCTTCAGATGTGAGAAACTTTTCTACCCCAGCTGAGGTCACTGGTGCATTCCTGAAACAAGCTACAAACTCTAGATTCATGTTGATATCTTGTGCATTACAACTACCTTTGAGAAATTTAGCTATGTTTTGTACTTCTTTAAGATCTTTGTTAGCTAAAATCTCACTCACATTTTCCTTGTCTGTCTTACCTACATAGCCAGGAACTTTAAGTACAAAATACAACAAGTGAAGATGTAAACAACTGAGCAATAGTTGTGCTCTTTGACTTCTCCAATACTTCCAATGTCAAGAAATACTTCTTTGATGGTTGACCTGCCTCCAGTGTACCAATGACCACATTGGCAACATATCTCCCCACAACATATCTCCCCTAATTTTTTGTATTACTATTGTGCAATACATATTAAGAATATAATTTACTGGTTGGATAGTTCAACTCAACAGAGAATGGATAAAAATGGAGACAGAGGATTGTTATCCTTGTAATATAGGAACAATCCTCTTCTCCCCGAAAAAAATGAACAATACAATATATAAGAAAAACCCAATTATACAAGTTACAATAAGAATATGAAACAAATAAAATTATCCTTAAAATTAAGAAACCTATCATTGTTAACACCGATAGCGAATAATCCTTATTTAAACCATCTATGATGGATAAAATATATAATCAATGGGAAAGTTTAGGAATTAAAAGGATCAGGGATATGTATGAAATGGGAGATTTATTATCATTTCAACAATTACAATTAAAATTTAAACTGAAAAAACACTCATTATTTTAAATATTTTCAGATTTGTAATTTTTTGAAGACATACATACAGGGATATCAAAAAATAACTCCTGATTTACTAGAAGTAATGAATATAAAAGCTGATACACAAAAATTAATATGATATTTATATAATAGTATCTTAAATATAGATTTACCTGTGACCGAGGTAATTAGAGAAGAGTGGGAACGGGAATTATTGATAAAAATTACGAAGGCTACATGGGAAAAGTATTTGACATACATTCACAAATGTTCGATTAACGCAAGACATAACCTAATCCAATTAAAAATTTTACATAGATTATATTACTCAAAAACAAGATTAAATAAATTTTATCCAAATATATCGCCCATTTGCGATAAATGTTTAACCCAAGACGCAACTATAACACACTCTTTTGTTTCTTCTATAAAACTTCATGGATTTTGGAGTGATATTTTCAAAATATTTACAAAATTATTTAAGACAAAAATGGAACCCAATAATGAATTGATTATATTTGGGGTAATGGAAGACGGGAACAAATTGAGCTCATCTCAAAAGTCAATTTTTAATTATGGTTTAATAATAGCAAAAAAATTAATATTGAAATTTTGGAAAAATACACCAATACCAACGCTCAAAATGTGGATTGCAAGTATGTTGGATACCGCACATCTTGAGGAAATGCGATTCCTCCTAATAGATAAATTTGACCAATTCATAACGAGTTGGTCTCCATTTGTCGTCTTTTTGGAAACATATGGTGCAAAACAGGTGTAAAAGCTAATCCGTGACTGCGGATGGTCAAGATTATAAATGATCTCCTTCTATTTTATTTTCTTCTCTTCTCTTCTTTTATTCTCTTTCTTCTATTTTCTATGTCTCAACTTTCTTTTTTCATTCTTTATTTTTCTTTTTCACACACTATATATCTCACATTTTTCTATTTTTCATTATCTAACTTTTTTCTTTTTCTTCTTTATTTCAATTTTTTTTAAATAAGAAGCTGTACATAAAAGGTATTATGAAAATATGATTGTATACAATTGTACTTACTTCTAATAAAAAAAAAAAAAAAAAAAAATCTCCCCACAGCATCATTTGTCTCATCTATTGAGATCCATATTTTGATGCATGCAACTTCATCTCTAATTTTCTGCACAACAATGTTGAAGTTGCTGTCAACATAATTTTTCTGTAATGATGACTCGCTCGGTATAGGTTCCTTTGTGTATTTCCGTAAAACACCTCTGAGAGATTTGTTTTCCAATTTCCACAGTGGATTTCCAGCATCAATGAATGCTTTGCACAGATCACTCAAAAACTCAGATTTGCGATTGGAGCCAGCAGTAAATGTTGTGAGGAGACAAGCTTGCATATTTCCTACCTTCAATTTCTCTGCCGTCGACTTGTGTTTAGCTGTCTGTACATGCTGGGAGACGAAATATTTCTTCTCATGATTCACTGCTTTCTCACATGCTTTGCACAACAGCACACAGTTGTCTGTAGAGAATATATCACTCCCGTACACTCTCACCAAATCGTTCAGTTTTTTACAAGGCGGTTGACTTGACTTTAGGCATTTTGACGCTTGCAGGGGTAGATCCTGCAGGAGCGGGGATGCAGACCTCTACAGGCAGGCCAAGTACAAGCTAAGAAGAGGAATCAGAGCTACCAAGGAAAGGTACTCTGAGAAGTTGAGGAGCAAGTTCTCAGCAAATGACTCTTCTTCAGTGTGGAAGAGCTTGCAAGAAATCACATGCTACAAGAGGAAAACCCCCCGCTCCTTGGGCAATCGTCAGCTGACCAATGACCTGAACAAGTTCTACTGCAGGTTCGATAAACAGAAACTTAACCCTGGTAACCCCAACCAACACTTCACACCTACTCACAGCTTGACTCCCATTTGAAAAGACTAGATCCTTCCCCACTTACTCATCCCCAATCACCACTTCACACTTACTTATAGCATGACCCCAGTTTGCAAAGACTGGACCCTTTCCCATGCACCCCTCTCCAATCACCACTTCACACCCACTTACAGCCAGGTTTCGCCCTGGTGCTGTAAATTTTCTTGTAAGTTACGTTAAAATGGCAAGAAAAGGCTGATTTAGGCACTAAATCATGAAAAAGGCATTATCTTCCTGAAATCATCAAAAAAGGCATGAAAAGGCACATGGCATTTACGGCAAAATCCTGGCTCTCGTGATTGGTATTTGAAGAGTGGTTGCCAGTCTGCAGTTGCCAGAGTGGTTGAGGCACATACATTAATGGCATTTGAAAGACATTTGGTCAAGTTCATGGATAGGGAATGTTTAGAGGAAATGGGCCAAACACGGATAAATGAGACTAGCTTAAATGGGCATCCTGGTTGGCATGGATGAGTTTGTGGGGCCGCGGTGGCAATGGGAGTTTCAGCGGCGGTGAGGCCACGGCAGCAACGGGTGCCTCGGCGGCGATGGGGCAATGGGGGCCTCACGATCGACCCGCGGTCATCGGTCGATGAGCGTGAGGGGGGAGGGGAAGATAATGGGGACCCGGTGTGGGGGGACTGCCGTGAAGAACAATGGAGGACCCGGTGTGGGGGAGGGGGCCCAATAGTTTAGAATCCTCTGCCCAGGGGATAAGTCTGTATTTGTTTGTTTGTTCGTTCCGGTGAAGGCGCTGTGCACACGGCAGACAGACAACAGTCGCTTGTCCTTTTCTTTTTGTTTTCACTTTTAATTTAATTTTAATTTCACGTTTTCTTGTACCTTGTTGTGTGTTGTGAATGTTGGCAGACCAATTTCCCTCCAGGGATGAATAAAGTTTTATCGTATCAAATTGTATCGTATTGTATCGCATCGTAATCGTATCGTTGGGCCGAAGGGCCTATTTAGATATTGTATAACTAAGACCATAACTCTGGAAGGTTATCACTAGAGGGAATCACAAAATAAGTTACACAATAGATATAGTGAATTTATAATGTTTCCATCTGTGAGAGATCACTAACCTGAAATGTGAGCTCCTATCTTTATAGTTTCTCTTTTATGCTGAATATTTCTGACATTTTCTGTTTTTATTTCATATCTACAGTATTTGTAGCCTTTTTGCAATTTGATTTTACATTGAATTGGTTCACATTGTCCTCGACACTTGAACTCATTCTATTGAAGCCAATTGATTGAGTACAGTGCACTGACATACCTAAGTAATATGAATGCTCCAGGATAAACATCAAGCTGAGAGATCATCCAAAGCAAACCTATCAACAGTGAAAACAGCAAATGATGCTCAAAAATGAATTCAATGTTCTATAAAACTAATTTAAACTCCTCACAGCTAAGACCTCTACCACCCACAATGAACAGGCCAGGATGACCAAAGTGGCAAAGGATAGTATAAAACATATAAAGAAATCTCAACAATCAAAACCTATCGAAAGACCTGTTTTTAACCGTGTACATCAGCCAGACCCAAACCCATTCATTCCATTTATAAGGAACTAAAGCAGATTTGCCAGTATTGGCTCACTCTCTTTTCATTCTAAGTGTCAGTCCTTGCTCATCCCCAAAGGCTTTATGTTGTTTTGTATGCTTGTATTCAAGAGAGAGTTAGATATAGCTCTTCGGGCTAACAGAATCAAGGAATATGGGGAGAAAGGAGGAACGGGGTACTGATTTTGGATGATCAGCCATGATCATATTGAATGGCGGTGCTGGCTCGAAGGGCCAAATGGCCTACTCCTGCACCTCTTTTCTATGTTTCTATGGGGTTTTTTGCTCAAGATGCTCAGTGTTTCATAAACTGCTGCTGCTGCTGCAGAGTTTTTCTTCTGGTCTGGCAATTTCAGGTGGAGCTTTGCTGTCCACCATTACATGAGTAAAGGCCCCCCAAAACACTCAATTCCAGAAGTGCAACAACAACATTCTCAAATTGTTTATTTATAATACATCCATAATGATAATTCACAGGCTTTTAAAAGCTATAGGTCTGTGGGATTATATATCTATAAACAGAGGCTCCTATCAATCTGTATCAATCTAATATTCCCGATTGACAAAGTGACCCGAAATCTATAAATGTTTACTTTAATTAGGTCTAATAAAACATTTTTTAGAAAACAGCATTCATAATAATAATCTATTATTCTTAGGCATCTTCTGTGTTATATTTCCATAGAATTTTAATAAATGAGCTGGATATGATCACATCAGTTTAAAATTATTGCCTCAATATAAATTTGCTTGAAATGCTATTTTTATTAACGTCTTCAATAATTTCACCAACATAGATGTCAATTTAATGGGCCTATAATTTACTTGAATCATGCATCCGACCTTTTCTAATGCTTAAAAATAAAGTCAATTCTTAGTTCGCTGTCGCCACAACTGTGCCCAGTTAGATGTGAAAATAACTCTGCAATCTGACTTAATCATATGTCGATTGCATACCAATGAATCACCAGTTACATCACTCCAGCCAAGGAGAGTCAACTAGGTGTAGGTTCATGTGTTTTACATGATGTTGTGAACACTTTACAGATAAGACAGAGCCCAGAAATTGATTGCATGCTAACCAAACAGATCAATCAGAGTTCAATTGTGTTGCGAGTGAATGGTATAACATGTAGTCAGAGTTTAGTTACAATATAGATTTTTTAGCAGAAATCTTAAGCTATTTTTATTCTTTAACTCGTGTCAATAACACACCTTCATTTGTTTAGAGATGCACTGTGGAAACAGGTCCTTTGGCTCACCTAGTCCTCACCGACCAATGATCACCTGTACACTACTTCTATATTATCCCAATTTTGTTTCCTGCACATTAGCGCCAATTTACAATTAACCTACAAACCTGCATGTCTCTGGAATGTGTGGGAGGAAAATCCAGTGCACTCAAAGGAAACCCACGCTGGGAGAATGTACAAACTCCGAACAAACAGGACAACAGTCAGGATCGAACCCGGGTCTCTGGCATTGTAAGGCCACTAATCTACTGCTGTCCCACTGTGTTAACCATGTGAAAAGGTTCTGCAGCATATGCAGAGGAGGATAAAAAAGTCACTGTTCTTTTGGTTTATCTTCTTCAAACCTGGTGGGAAAGTATCAGAGTAGATGTCGGCCTTCTCTGTAGTTTTACTTGAATCTGGATGGGATCTGCACTTCTGTCATATTAGACAAAACATCTCAGACCAGGGGTGTGGCCAGGACTTATTTATTCATTAATTTAAGTCATGCCAGATGCTTCCACATTGCCAGCCCAGAAGTGAGTGGTGTACTCAGCCAAAAGGAGGTGAAACGGCAGAACAACTATTTGAGTAGGTTATTGAAAGGGGAATCTTATCAACATCCTGTGAGAAGAAACACCTTCCAATATTTAGAAATCCCTGAATTGAATGAGACTAGAGAATGTCCTGGTTCATCTGCCAGGAAAATTCAATTGTGGAATCTAACATTCGGAAATTCCTAGTTGATCAATCTGGAATCGTGAGAGTTGTTTATCTCCATCATCCAGCACTCCCGAAAATGTTCTATTTTCTGCGTGATTTTAAACAAGTTGATATTGAATTATATATAAATGTAATCAACAACAATAGCCTAACATAATGATAGGTGTCACCAAAAGAAGTGTTTCAGAATGGCAGGCAGTGACAAGTGGGGTGCCGCAAGGCTCGGTGCTGGAACCCCAGTTATTTACAATATATATTAACGATTTAGACAAGGGAATTAAATGTGACATCTCAAAGTTTGTGGATGACATAAAGCTGGGTGGCAGTGTAAGCTGTGATGAGGATGCTATGAGGCTGCAGGTTGGATAGGTTGAGTAAGTGGGCAGATGCCATGGCAGATGCAGTATAATGTGGATATTTGTGAGGTTATCCACTTTGGAGGCAAGAACAAGAAGGCAGATTATTGTGTGCAATTTTGGTCTCCTAATTTGAGGAAGGACATTATTGTGATTGAGGGAGTGCAGTGTAGGTTCACCAGGTTAATTTCCGGGATGGAGGGACTGACATATGATTAAAGAATGAGTCGACTGGGCTTGTATTCACTGGAATTTAGAATTATTAGAGGGAATCTTATAGAAACAAATAAATTTCTTAAAGGATTGGACAGGCTAGATGCAAGAAAAATGTTCCCGATGTTGGGGGAGTCCAGAACCAAGGGTCACAGTTTAAGAATAAGGGGTAGGCCATTTAGGACTGAGATGAGGAAAAACGTTTTCACCCAGAGAGTTGTGAATCTGTGGAATTCTCTGCCACAGAAGACAGTGGAGGCTAATTCACTGGATATTTTCAAAAGAGAGTTAGATTTAGCTCTTAGGGCTAAAGTAATCAAGGGATATGGGAAAAAAGCAGGAACAGGGTACTGATTTTAGATGATCAACTATGATCATATTGAATGATGGCGCTGGCTTGAAGGGCCGAATGTCCTACTCCTGCACCTATTTTTCTACGTTTCTATGAATTAAAAATATATTTAGTGTTTCTACAATTTGACTGAGATGGCCGAGTAGTAAAGGTAATGGGCTAGAAATCAAATGGGTCTCCTTGTGCAGGTTCGAACCCTGTTCACAGCAAATCCAGTGCATTGTTTTCCTCGCTGTTGCAGAACAAATGCAATATCCACCAAATTTCTTCTGGGGGGGGAAGATTTAATAGCAACCTGAGTGGTAACTTTTTCACAAAAAGAGTGGTGGGTTCATGGAATGAGCTGCTAGAGGAGGTAGTTGAGGCAGTAAACATTCAGACAGGAGATGGATAGGATAGGTTTAGAGGGATATGGGCCAAATGCAGGCAGGTGGGACAAGTGCAGCATGGGCAAGTTTGGCCGAAGGTCCTGTTTCCACGCTCTTTGTCTCTAATTCATGGATAAAATAATGGCCATGGAAATAGGTCTTTTATCATGTTTAGAATGGAATGGGGATGGTGCAACATCAGGAAGAGCTGAAGAACTTTCAGAACGTCACTTTTTTTATATTTAAATACAGCAATCTATTAATAATATTACCTGCAGGTTTACTTGATATGGTGAGGAGTTGCATGCAGCAATCTTAATACTTCTTCACAGGGATAAACCAGTTATGGATTCAGATGAAGATTCAGATTAGATTATTGTCATATACATCAGGACAGTGAAATTCATGTCAACATGAATTCATAGAGTAAACTATACACGGTGATGATAGATACAACTATACATACTGCAACTAATGTAAAACAGCAGAAAGTGTGGAGATTCTTTCCAAAGTAGTGCAAAAAAACCCTAAAGTGCAGTAACAGAATGTCATAACGAGGTAGAGGTTAAGAATAAGCTGGTGGCAGCATTTCTGAAAGGAGTGCTGTCACCGCCGACCATCAACATCAAGGAGCTGCGGTCTGCGGTCTGAGGGCGTCCCGCCGTGGGCGGGCGGCGCTGGATCGAAAACACCGTGGAGTCAGAGTCGGAGCTCCAACCTGCGCGGCCTGAAGACTACGGGTGTCGCAGTCTCCGGGGAGGGAGCGGCCGCTCCAGACACTTCCAAGCTGCTGAGGACTTTCCACCTGATGCCGGTGTTCCAGCTTCCCGGCAGGTGGGCATACAACATTGGGCTGCCGTTGCGGCAACTGGCTGCGGAGGCCTCAAATTGGCCCCGACCTCGGGTGGACTAGGAGGAAGAGGAGGAGGACTGGACATTTTGGTGCCTTTCCCTCACAGTGGAGAGTGTCGACTCTGCTGTGGGGGGATGTTCATGTTGAATTTCTTATAGTGTGTTGTCTTTTTTCTACCTTCTTTTTTTCATTTATATGGATAATTTTCTCTGTAAAGCACTTTGGCTTCATTGATTGAAATTGATTGAAAAGTGCTATATAAATAAATTTACTTTACTTTACTTTACAAAGAAATGATTGGTTAGAAGCCTAATAGCTGTGAGGCATCTGGGCTTTTAATGAATGAATGAATGAATGAATGAATGAATGAATGAATGAATGAATAAGAATGAATAAGTTTATTGGCCAAGTATTCACATACAAGGAATTTGCCTTGGTGCTCCGCCCCCATGTGACAACGACATGCAGTGACAGTTAGGAATGACACACAAAACATTGAACATTAATAATAAAACATTATTGATTCATTTTCCTTCAAGCTCCAGGCAGGAGGCAGAGAAGGAAAGCACTCAGATCCAACATGTAGGGGGGAAAGAAGAAAACAATAATAAACAGAGAATAAGAGGTGGTGGGGTTCTTAAATGGGTGAGCAGAGAAACAGAGGGGTATAAAATGCGGGCGGAAGCAATAGGTAGCAAGGTGAAAAGTAAAAGTGGCAGGCAGACAAATCCAGGGCAAAAATCAAAAAGGGCCACTTTTCAACATAATTGTATAAGGGGTAAGAGCGTTGTAAAAACAAGCCTGAATGCTTTGTGTCTCAATGCAAGGAGCATTCGTAATAAGATGGATGTTGAACGTGCAGATAGCTATTAATGATTATGATATAGTCGGGATCACGGAGACATGGTTCCAGGGTGACCAAGGCTGGGAGCTGAACCTCCAGGGATATTCAATATTCAGGAGGGATAGAGAGAAAGGAAAATGAGGTGGGGTAGCGTTGCTGGTTAGAGAGGAGATTAACGCAGTGGAAAGGAAAGATATTAGCTTGGAGGATGTGGAATCGGTATGGGTAGAGCTGCGAAACACTAAGGGGCAGAAAACGCTGGTGGGTGTTGTGTACAGGCCACCTAGCAGTAGTAGTGAAGTTGGGGATGGCATCAAACATGAAATTAGAAATGCGTGCAACAAAGGCAAAACAGTTATAATGGGTGACTTCAATCTACATATAGATTGGGTGAATCAAATTGGCAGGGGTGCTGAGGAATAGAATTTCTTGGAATGTATGCGGGATAGTTATCTAAACCAACATGTAGAGGAACCAACGTGAGAGCAGGCTATTCTAGACTGGGTATTGAGTAATGAGGAAGGGTTTGTTAGCAGGCTTGTTGTGCGTGCCCCCTTGGGCAAGAGTGACCATAATATGGTTGAGTTCTTCATTAGGATGGAGAGTGACATTGTTAATTCAGAAACAACGGTTCTGAACTTAAAGAAAGGTAACTTTGAGGGTATGAGACGTGAATTGGCCAAGATTGACTGGCAATTAGTTCTAAAAGGGTTGACGGTGGATATGCAATGGAAGGCATTTAAAGACTGCATGGATGAACTACAAAATTTGTTCATCCCAGTTTGGCAAAAGAATAAATCAGGGAAGGTAGTGCATCCGTGGATAACAAGGGAAATCAAGGATAGTATCAAAGCAAAAGATGATGCGTACAAATTAGCCAGAAAAAGCAGCATACCAGAGGACTGGGAGAAATTCAGAGACCAGCAGAGGAGGACAAAGGGCTTAATTAGGAAAGGGAAAATAGATTATGAAAGAAAACTGGCAGGGAACATAAAAACTGACTGCAAAAGTTTTTATAGATATGTGAAGAGAAAGAGATTAGTTAAAACAAATGTAGGTCCCTTGCAGTCAGAAACAGGTGAATTGATCATGGGGAACAAGGATATTGCGGACCAATTGAATAACTACTTTGGTTCCGTCTTCACTAAGGAAGACATAAATAATCTACCGGAAATAGCAGGGGACCGCGGGTCAAAGGAGATGGAGGAACTGAGTGAAATCCAGGTTAGTCGGGAAGTGGTGTTGGGTAAATTGAATGGATTAAAGGCCGATAAATCACCAGGGCCAGATAGGCTGCATCCCAGAGTACATAAGGAAGTAGCTCCAGAAATAGTGGATGCATTAGTGATAATTTTTCAAAACTCTTTAGATTCTGGAGTAGTACCTGAGGATTGGAGGGTAGCAAACATAACCCCACTTTTAAAGAAGGGAGGGAGAGAGAAAACGGGGAATTACAGACCAGTTAGTCTAACATCGGTAGTGGGGAAACTGCTCGAGTCAGTTATTAAAGATGGGATAGCAGCACATTCGGAAAGTGGTGAAATCATTGGACAAAGTCAGCATGGATTTACGAAAGGTAAATCATGTCTGACGAATCTTATAGAATTTTTCGAGGATGTAACTAGTAGAGTGGATAGGGGAGAACCAGTGGATGTGTTGTATCTGGACTTTCAGAAGGCTTTCGACAAGTTCCCACATAAGAGATTAGTATACAAACTTAAAGCACACGGTATTGGGGGTTTAGTATTGATGTGGATAGAGAACTGGCTGGCAAACAGGAAGCAAAGAGTAGGAGTAAACGGGTCCTTTTCACAATGGCAGGCAGTGACTAGTGGGGTACCGCAAAGCTCAGTGCTGGGACCCCAGATATTTACAATTTATATTAATGACCTGGATGAGGGAATTGAAGGCAACATCTCCAAGTTTGCGGATGACACTAAGCTGGGGGGGCAGTGTTAGCTGTGAGGAGGATGCTAGGAGACTGCAAGGTGACTTGGATAGGCTGGGTGAGTGGGCAAATGTTTGGCAGATGCAGTATAATGTGGATAAATGTGAGGTTATCCAGTTTGGTGGCAAAAACAGGAAAGCAGACAATTATCTAAATGGTGGCCGATTAGGAAAAGGGGAGATGCAGCGAGACCTGGGTGTCATGGTACACCAGTCATTGAAAGTAGGCATGCAGGTGCAGCAGGCAGTGAAGAAAGCGAATGGTATGTTAGCTTTCATAGCAAAAGGATTTGAGTATAGGAGCAGGGAGGTTCTACTGCAGTTGTACAGGGTCTTGGTGAGACCACACCTGGAGTATTGCGTACAGTTTTGGTCTCCAAATCTGAGGAAGGACATTATAGCCATAGAGGGAGTGCAGAGAAGGTTCACCAGACTGATTCCTGGGATGTCAGGACTTTCATATGAAGAAAGACTGGATAGACTTGGCTTATACTCGCTAGAATTTAGGAGATTGAGAGGGGATCTTATAGAAACGTACAAAATTCTTATGGGGTTGGACAGGCTAGATGCAGGAAGATTGTTCCCGATGTTGGGGAAGTCCAGGACAAGGGGTCACTGCTTAAGGATAAGGGGGAAATCCTTTAAGACCGAGATGAGAAAAAACGTTTTCACACAGAGAGTGGTGAATCTCTGGAACTCTCTGCCACAGAGGGTAGTTGAGGCCAGTTCATTGGCTATATTTAAGAGGGAGTTAGATGTGGCCCTTGTGGCTAAAGGGATCAGGAGGTATGGAGAGAAGGCAGGTACGGGATACTGAGTTGGATGATCAGCCATGGTCATATTGAATGGCGGTGAAGGCTCGAAGGGCCGAATGGCCTACTCCTGCACCTATTTTCTATGTATCTATGTAACTATGTATTAGAGTCATATAGTCATTGAGTGATACAGTGTGGAAAAATGCCCTTTGGCCCAACTTGCCCACACTGGTCAACAATGTCCTAGCTACCCTAGTCCCACCTGCCCGTGTTGATCCATAATCATCCAAACCTGTCATATCCATGTACCTGTCTAACTGTTTCTTAAACAATGGGATAGTCCCAGCCTCAACTACCTCCTCTAGTGGCTTGTTCCATACAACCACCACCCTCTCTGTGAAAAAGTTACCCCTCAGATTCCTATTAAATCTTTTCCCCTTCACCTTGAACCTATGTCCACTGGTGCTTGATTACCCTACTCTGGGCAAGAGACTCTGTGCATCTACCCGATCTATTCCTCTCATGATTTTGTACACCTCTATAAGATCTCCCCTCATCCTCCTGCACTCCATGGAATAGAGATCCAGCCTACTCAACCTCTCTCTATAGCCCACACCCTCAAGTCCTGGCAACATCCTCGTAAATCTTTTCTGAACCCTTTCAAGCTAGACAAAATCTCTCCTATAATATGGTGCCCAGAACTGAACACAATATTCTAAATGCAGTCTCACCAACGTCTTATACAACTGCAACATGACCTCCCAACTTCTATTCTCTCCCAGAATGTAAACAACAAGAAAAGGGAATGGCCAGAGTGACAGGCATCCTTCATGACAATTCCAGCCTTTCTCATGCAAACACACTATAAAGATGGACTGGATGGAAGGAAGAGATGAGCTTGTGATGTACCGGACTGCATTCACCACTCTCTGCAGGTTCAGGCGGTCAAGTGCAAACCAGTTGCCATAAAAGGTTGAGGTTTTTTAGTGTCAGAACACTTTTTATTGTGTATCTGTGGAAGTTCGAGGATCAAGTCAAGTTATTGTCTTACACAGATACATATATATGGAAAAACACATAAAACATGAATTATACATAAATTACACAGAAAATCCAGCAAGAGAGTGAAAAAGGGGGGAAAAAAATCCAGCTTGAAGAGCGCTAACTCACACCGCCAGAAACCCTTGTTTATTCCTGATCTCAGGTGCCGTCTGTGTGGAGTTTGCACCTTCTCCCTGTTACCATGTGGGTTTCCTCTGGGTGCTCCAGTTTCCTTCCACATCCCAAAGATGTGTAGGTTTATTGGCTTCTTAATTTGCCCCTTGTATGTGAGTGAGTGGTAAAATCTGTATGTAGTTGATGCTAACATGGAGAAAATTAAAGATGGATAAAATGGGTGTGGGATTAGTGTACATGAATGTTTGATTGTCAGCATGGATTCAGTGGGCCAAAGGCCCTGTTTTTAGATTTTTTTTAAACTGTATCATATAAAATTGATGGCAATAAAAATAAGTTTGTGTTCTGTTACTGAGGTAGGATTAGGGTTGAGCAGGTTGCTTGAAGAACTTGATAGTGGTGGGAAAGTAATTGTGCCTGAACAAGGTGTTGTGCGACTTCAGGCTTTTGCACCTCCTGCCTGATGGTAGCTGCAAGAAGAGGGTATGGTCTGGATGGTGAGGATCCTTGATGATAGATGCCACTTTATGTAGATGCTTTTGCTAGAGGGGGAGTGCTTGTGATGGACCAGGAAAAGTCCTCCACTCTCTCGAATCTCTTGCATTCCTGCACATGATCAAATCAGTTAGGACACTTTATAATGTACATCTGTAGAAGTGTGTTTGAGTATTCGGTAACATGCTAAACTTCTAAGAAAGAGGAGTTAGTTTTCAAGGATTTCCAGTTTCAGTTTTGGCCTCAATCATGAGTTTCAGGTTATTCAGGAAATGTATGCACAACTATTGCCACTAAGCACTAGGTAAAATATTTTGACACTCTACATATACAGACAAATACATCTGAATTGGAACATGAAGACGGAGACAACAATTCGTTTCCAGATACACTGGCACTTTCCTCAAGTTTTTGACCCCACTGCACCCAATCCATGTACTTTTCAATCTTAAAATTTCACACAACATATTTTTTTAATACAAAACAAAGCATCTGGTTTGGTCTGTTTTGTGCCAGGAGCAGCTGTCAGGGCAGAAGTCATTTTATGCTTGGACTGATGATATTGAAGCATTATGTTTGGATCATAAATTCTACACAAATGAAAGTGAATCGGAAGTAATCTGGTATATTGAAATTCTGCGCATGTTGTCCCTACCCCTGTATATCAGAAAATCACAAGATAGTCTGAACTAGCACATTCTATAAGATGATGCCTGCGATTCAACACCATGTATCTCATTAAGATTGTTTGTGATACTTATACCACCATGCGTGGTTTATGAGTTACATTTCTTTGGTTTGTTTGTGCTATCTTTTAGTATTAGTATTTTACTTGCATACATTGTCAACAACAAGCAATGATGGGCTGTCAAAAATACTTTGTACTGACAATATAATGATTTGGAACTTCTGTTTGTGCATTACCTCAAGTTAAAGTATAGCACAATAAAAATATTGGCATATTTCATCTTTCAGCATACTTGCGGCTCTTTATCAGTGCTACCAATTATAATTCCATATGATCTACCCTTTGATTCCCCCTGGGTGAATTACAGTGCTGCTCAGCTTTACCGGGGTACAGTACTCCTCATTTAGGAATACACAAACACCCAGTTGGTGTTTGACCATCTGTCAGTGTGACAATTAAATTACCCACCACTCAGCCATGCTCTTTTAATCTGGAACATTTCATTTATTTTACATGACACCAGCTTCTCAGTTATATTTCCCTCTTCAGTAGTCGGAGGCTTGAACCTAATTGCTCTATGTATTTTTTTTCCCCTTTTAACACTTCAGTAAAAACCTTCAACTGAATATCCTTTATGAAACAATTTTCAATTCCACATATTGATTGGTTTTGCTTGCAGGGCAAGAGAGGCAGGCGCAGAATGAAAGGCCAGGTTATTTAACAGTGATGTATTTAGGAGCAATCTGATATTATGGGCATGGTTTACAAAATATAAAGACAGATAAACCAGGCTGGGTTTAATTTGATAGATGAAGCTGTACTGAGTGTATAAATATATAAATCAGCACTAAAGACACCATGCATCTGTGTAATATTTGCAGAATGGTCTTCCAGTTACAATCCATACTTAACGCACCAGCTCGATTAATACAAAAGTTAAAAATCAGCAAAAGTCAGAATTTGCCTGGCTGTTAAAACACTTCCATTACTTAATTGAGGTTTAAGATTTCCAATAAAATTTCCGTACCTGCAGGCAATCTGCTGAATGCTTTGCTGACGCCGAGCCTCCAGCAGCATTCTATCATGATCTGAGCAGCGCTGGTAATCACAGCAGCACCAGTTCAGCAAGATTTCTCTCTTTATTGATCTTAACAGTGGCAGCGGTTGGTAATGGGGGTGTGGAGAAGGTGGACGGATAGAAGGGAGAGTGTTAATCATTGACAGCCAAGCTTTGTTGATAGGAGCCATTGTAGAGCACCCCAACAATCCTAGCAAATGATAGTGCAATTACAACAATGTAGCATTGTAACGGTGAAGCTTACCCGTGCCTTCTTTTCCTGGAATTTCTGCATCAAAATAATAGCTTATGATATGAATGGGTCATGACTAAGTCCTTCAGACCTACAGAAACTGTATTTCCATCAGTTTACTTGGAAAGGTATCTCACGTAGAGAGCAGGAAAAAAAAACATTTATAGCCTTTTAGGATTTTGTAAAATTCATAATTTGTGGTTCGTCAATGTCAAATAATACCCAGAAAAGTATGCACAGCAGTTAAAGTAGAGTTAGCTTTTACCATATTTATCTCATGACAATGCACTGTGACATGAAAGATTATTATAGGGTATTTTGGTGCATTTTTAAGCAGTGCTGTCAACATAACTTGTAAATATGATCCAATAAAACTCACCATTTGGCATTTTGAAACTAATAAATATCTCAAGAACCGTCACTTGGCCAGGAAATTTTGTTCCAATAAAATTCACCATTTTGGCATTTTGAAGCAAATAAATAATTGAAGCACCATCACTTGGCCAGGAGGTTTTGTTTGAGTCCTTTACAGAAACAGGAATAAATCATAAATTGGTTGAAAGCAGAAAGTTACTACTCAGATAGTCAAGCAACTTGGATAACATAACCAATAAGATAGCAGAGAACATAATAAGATAATATATAATAAGCATTAAGATGGAGGTGGTGGATGGTGAAGGGGAGAGTCAGTAGCTGTGGATGGTCCGCAAGTTCATCTCCCATGTTTACCTCCGCTTTAGGCTTGGGCTTGGGTTTAGGTTTAGGTTTATTATTGCCACATGTATCGAAGTATAGTAAAAGGTTTCACTTGCATGCCACCTGTCACATAAGATAATACTATGTATGTATATAATCAAGCCAAACACAAGTACAATAGATAGAGCAAAGTGAAAGATACAGAGTGCAGAGTATAATTCTCAGCATTGTCACCTGACTGTTCCGGAAAAAAATTCCAATGTCCGCAATTAGGTAGGTTGGAGAATCGGGACTGTACCCTAGATTAAGGAAGGACTGTTCCAAAATCTTATAGCATGAGTAGAAACTGTTCCTGAGTCTGATCATGTGCGCTTTCAAACTTCTACCTGACAGCAGTGGGGAGGAGATGGAATGACCAGGATGGGATTGCTCTTTAATTATGTTGGCTGCTCTCGTGTAGCAGCGTGAAGTTTTTACTTTTTAGTTTTAAGTTTTAGTTTTAGTTTTAGAGATACAGCACGGAAACAGGCCCTTCGGCCCACCGAGTCCGCACTGACCAGCGAGCCCCGCACATTAACACTCTCCGAGGGACAATTAGGGACAATTTACACATACACCAAGCCAATCAACCTACATACCTGTACATCTTTGGAGTGTGGGAGGAAACCGAAGATCTCAGAGAAAACCCACGCAGGTCACGGGGAGAATGTACAAACTCCATACAGACCGCACCGGTAGTCGGGATCGAACCCGGGTCTCCGGCGCTGCAAGCATTGTAAGGCGGCAACTCTACCACTGTGCCACCATGGCCGCCCAGTGGAGTCAATTGCAGGGAGACTGGTCTATGTGATGGACTGGGTTACACCCTCAATTCTCCACAATTACTTGCGATCTTGGACAGAGCTGTTTCCAAACTAAGTCATAAATCAACCCAACAGAATGATTTCTATGGAGTTTGTAAGAGTCTTTAGGCACATGTTGAATTTCCTCAGTCTCCTGAGGAAGTAGAGGCATCAGTGTGCTTTCTTTAATGTCACTTCAGTGTGATTGGTCCATGACAGACTTGTGGTAATATTTACACCAAGGAATTTGAAGTTCTCAACCATTTCCACTTTGGCAATATTGATGATAGGAATATATACTCCATGACGTTTCCTGAGTTAATCACTAGCTCCTTCATCTGTCATTGGGGGAGAGGTTATTGTCCCCACACATTGGTACTAAAGGGCCTGTCCCACGATCATGCGACTGCCCACTCACCCATAGGCTGGGTGAGTGGGCAAATGTTTGGCAGATGCAGTATAATGTGGATAAATGTGAGGTTATCCACTTTGGTGGCAAAAACAGGAAAGCAGACTATTATCTAAATGGTGGCCGATTAGGAAAAGGGGAGATGCAGCGAGACCTGGGTGTCATGGTACACCAGTCATTGAAAGTAGGCATGCAGGTGCAGCAGGCAGTGAAGAAAGCGAATGGTATGTTAGCTTTCATAGCAAAAGGATTTGAGTATAGGAGCAGGGAGGTTCTACTGCAGTTGTACAGGGTCTTGGTGAGACCACACCTGGAGTATTGCGTACAGTTTTGGTCTCCAAATCTGAGGAAGGACATTATAGCCATAGAGGGAGTGCAGAGAAAGTTCACCAGACTGATTCCTGGGATGTCAGGACTTTCATATGAAGAAAGACTGGATAGACTTGGCTTATACCGGCTCCAACCGGCACGGCCTGAAGTCCACGGGCGTCGCAGTCTCTGGGGAAGGAGCGGCCGCTCCAGACATTTCAAAGCTGCTGAGGACTTTTCCACCCGATGCGGGTGGGCCTATAATCATCGGGCTGCCTTTGCGGCGCCTGGCTGCGGTGGCCTCGGACTGGCCCCGACCTCGGGTGGACTAGAAGGAGGAGGACTGGACATTTTAGTGCCTTCCCTCACAGTGGAGAGTGTAGATTCTACTGTGGGGGGATGTTCGTGTTGAATTTCTTATAGTGTGTTGTGTCATTTTTTTCTACCTCTTTTTATTATTTGTATGGATAGTCTTCCCTGTAAAGCACTTTGGCTTTTGATTGAAATCGACTGAAAAGTGCTATATAAATAAACTTACTTTTACTTTACTATACTCGCTAGAATTTAGGAGATTGAGAGGGGATCTTATAGAAACGTACAAAATTCTTATGGGGTTGGACAGGCTAGATGCAGGAAGATTGTTCCCGATGTTGGGGAAGTCCAGGACAAGGGGTCACAGCTTAAGGATAAGGGGGAAATCCTTTGAGACCGAGATGAGAAAAAACTTTTTCACACAGAGAGTAGTGAATCTCTGGAACTCTCTGCCACAGAGGGTAGTTGAGGCCAGTTCATTGGCTATATTTAAGAGGGAGTTAGATGTGGCCCTTGTGGTTAAACAGATCAGGGGGTATGGAGAGAAGGCTAGTACGGGATACTGAGTTGGATGATCAGCCATGATCATATTGAATGGCGGTGCAGGCTCGAAGGGCCAAATGGCCTACTCCTGCACCTATTTTCTATGTATCTATGTATGCGGCAAGCACGACCTAAAGTGGTCGCTTGAGCCGTATGGCCTCGCGGGGCCTGTCCCACTTCGATCGCCGGAGCCATATGGAGTTGTGCGGGGCAGGTCCCGACATAGCGCGGGGCTCCGAAAAACTGACACTGTCCAAAAATTCCGTACGGCAACGGCCGGCCGGCCCGCAGCCGCATCGACGTCGTAAGCACCACCTCGACGGGCGTGCGCAGCGACTCGATGCCGTACGCAGCGTCTTGACGCCGTGCGCAGCGTCTTGACGCCGTACGTCACGCGAACTTCCCGCGAATTCGCTCGAACTTCACGCCAATCACTCGACCTCCACGCGGCCCCCGCTTCCAGTTTGGTCGCGTTCGCCGCATGCAGTCGCATGCTCATGGGACAGGCCCTTTACGGGGATCACTCGACCTCCGCGTTGCCCCCGCTTCCGGTTGGGTCGCGCTTGCCGCATGCAGTCACATGCTCGTGGGACAGGCACTTAAGTTATCTGTCTCCTTCCTGTACTCTGTCTCATCATTATTCATGATCCAGCCCACTACGTGATGTTATTAGTATCCTTGTTGATACCTGGATCTTTGGCCACACAGTTGTGACTACATAGAGAGTGTAGTGGGAGGACTGAGAATGCATCCTTGTGGAGCACTGGTGTTGAGAATTATTCATCCATGGGATCTGGTCATTGCTGATAACATCAGCATTCACTGCCCATCCCTAATTGCCTCTGTGAACTATTGGTGCTTATTCACCCATTCAAAGTATTAAGTCTAAGTGGAATCAACTAAACATTTACATAATTTTGACCCATTGATAATGAAGGAGCAGCAATATATTTCCAAGTCAGAATGGTGTGTGCACTTAAGGTATTCCAACTGATGGTGTAGGCATGATGGTGTAGCTTTCCTTGTCTTTGTCAAACTCGTGGACTTCGGGAGCCGCGGTCTACTGGGAGGAAGCGGCCGCTCCAGACACTCCGGGCCGCCAAGAGTGTTCACCTGACGCCGGAGCTTCATCATCCGGCGAGAGGGCCTGAAGCATCGGGCTGCCGTATCGGCGACTGCAGAGGCCTCAATAGGCCCCGACTATGGGTGAACTGGGGATGGGACTGGACTTTGCTGCCTTCCCCCACAGTGGGAACCATTGTGGGGAGATGTTTTTATGTTTATTGTTAAATTCTGTTAAATTCTTTAATGTTGTGTATTACCTTTATTCATGTGCTGCATTGGCAAGTCGAATTTCACTACACCAATTGGTGTATGTGACAATAAATGTCTCTAATCTAATCTAATGTTTTGAAGTATTGTTCTGCAATCTGTCTTGAAGATTTTACCTACTGGAACCATGGTGAAGCAATGGTGATGGTCGTGATTGTTCAAAGTTAGGGATGGGATGCTGACCAAATGGGTTATCTTATTCAGGATGGCATTGGTTATATTACATTTTTTTATAACATTCATCATTCAGACAAGTTGAGAAAATCCCTCCTCTCTTCTAGCTTTCTCTCCTCCCCCCCTGCCCCCACACACACCCTGCAGTCTGGGAAGAAGGGTCCCAACCCAAAACAACACCTATCCATGTACTCCAGTGATGCTCCCTGACCCGCTGAGTTATGCCCCTGTCCCACTTTCCCGAGTTACTCACAAATTCTCACGAGTTTTCCCCTTGATTCAAACTCGGAGATGCCAGCAGTAGGTACTCGGGGCTATTTTATTTACTCGTGGACATTTTTCAGCATGCTGAAAAAACGTCCCGACTTACCTGATGCCTCAAGTACCTACGGCTGGCATTACGAGCTGCTACAAAATATCTACAGACTCCTACCGCCTCCTATGGACTTGCTACGGACTCCTACGGACTCGCTATGGACATTCTCTGAGTTTGAATCAAGGGGAAAACTCGGGAGAATTCGTGAGTAACTCGGGAAAGTGGGACAGGGAATTTACTCCAGTTTTTATTAATTTTTTTGTAAACTGCATCTGCAGTTCCTTGTTTCTACAGAGAGAATTCTAATACATTTCTACCTGTTTTTTTAGAGGGTCAGGAGGTAAGCCAATCTGTACTGAATACTTAATATTTGACACATTTGACATGTTAAATATAACAGAAAATCTTGAATTATTTAACAGGTCAGGAAAGAAACAGTCAACATTTTGGATTGATGAACTTTCATCAGAACACTGAATATTATCATCTACCTGAAACCATAGTGTTTATAGTGAGTTGCTACAGATGAGTTGCCTATCCATGGGGTAACTCAGGACATTGCTGCCTGGGTATTTAGCAATAGAATTAACATTGAATGTTGAGGAGATGTTAGTTAGACTCTCCCTTGTTTATTAATATTCATTGCCTGGCAATTAAGTGTTGTGGATATTACTTGCCACCCATCATTTCAAAAGTAAATGTTGAGGCTATGGTGCATGGAATATTTTATCATTATCCATCAAACTAAACAAATGCACTGGTCATTGATTCTCTGATGGTATTTCTGGTATGGTATTTCTGTGATTAACCCATCGGGATCTGAACCTGGCATAGTCTTCCACCTCACCACGGAAGCAAGGTGAGGTGGTGAGGTGGATTGATCGTGAAGTTAGAATCAAGGTTGCTCCAAGTGGTGAGATGACAGATTGTGGTGGAACCTAATTCAGCTGTTGTGAGACCTCCAGTGCCTCACAAATGCTGTGTTTTGGCCTGCTAAATCTGTTCTAAAAAATCTGGTGGCAGGGTATAGTGGAGGCTTCATCTCTAACTTTCAATAAATCTACGAAAAGATGCATCTGCAACAATATGGACAGGCAAATTTTTCCTTTCTCTTTTCCTTTGCTCATCATCCACCACATACCAACTCAGTATGTCAGGCAGCATCTCTGGAGAAAAGGACGTTCCTTTAAGGAGATTAGGAGGAATTTCTTTAGGCAGAGTGTGGTGAATTTGTGGAATTCTGTGGAGCCATCAATTGATATTTTTAAGGCAGAAATAGATAGAATCTTGATTATTATGGGTGTCAGGGGTTTTGGGGAGAAGGCAGAAGAATGGGGTTAGGAGGGAGAGATAGATCAGCCATGATTGAATGGCGGAGTTAGGAGGGAGAGATAGATCAGCCATGACTTGATGGGGCGAGTGGCCTAATTCTACTCCTATCACATGCCTTTATGACCTTAAAAAGAATGGGTGACATTACGGGTCAGAACCCTTCTTCAGACCCAACCCGAATGTCACATGTCTTTTTTCGCCAGAGATGCTGGCTGACCAGCTGAGATACTCCAGCACTTTGTCTCTATCTTTGTTATAGACCAACATCCGCAGTTTCTTATTTCTACATCTACCACATACTGTTCAGTGCTTGCAAAATGTAATATTGTTGCAAGCCATGTTGGTGATGGTTATTGAAATCCCCGTTGAGAGTGCATTTTGCAATCTTGCTACTTTGAGTGCTTTTTCCAATTATTGTTCAACATGGAGAAGCAATGAGTCATCAACAACCATACAGGCGCCGTGTCTCGGGGTGACGCCTGTATGGTCGTGAGTAGTCGCCCAAAGAGTCATACCTTTTTATGGTCACCACTGGATTTTCAACATGTTGAAAATGTTCTGTAACCTGCTGCAACTGTGACAGGTGCCGGCATTCGCCGAAAAAATCACGTAAGTGGGACAGGCCCTTAAGAGAAACTTTTCTTTCTAAGAGACATCTGAGTTGCCTGATGTACAAAATGACCCTTGTTTTTAGTACTAAAAAGAATTGCAAGTTTTAAAAACATAGTCAACTTTTGTTTATGCATTATGGTGGAAGTGTGGGCTTATTGATTATATAAGTGCATAGTGCAAGTGAACTAATGGGACTTCACTTTAGAGAAAGAGAGAGGTCTTCACCTCAGATCATAATCTGGAATGGTGCCCAGGACTCTTGAGTTCTCCAGACCAGCCATTGCTAGCAGGAGTCTCCAGTGGGCAGAAGTTGGTGACACTCATTGATACTGACCACTGCTCATATCAGTGAAGATTTAACAAGCAGATGGGCATGAGATGTGTTTTTGTATTGTTGCTTTTCCCTGTATTTCAATCTAATAAAGATAGTTGTAGCCCTCAAATGTTCTTTCTCCATTCATTGATCTAAATCCTCGAAGTCTGCTTAAATTTCATTACACTTGGTTGATGACAAGAGGTCCATTTGATGTTGCTGTTTTATAATAGTTACTCTATGAACAATATATTTGCTTTTAGGAGAGTGCATGAAGGTAGTTACTTTTGCCAGACTGGGCGAGGATGGCAGATTTTCCTCTCATAAGTGCATACATCATCCAAATGGGCTTTCATGATGAACTTGTTGAAGATTTTATTAACTTTAATTATTTTTGAATTATGAGATTCTATTTATTGCTTTGGGTAGAAAGAGGACTTGTCAGAACAGCATTTCCCTCATATGCTGCCACTTGTGAACAACATTGAAGATAGCTGCAGGTGCAAGCAAACGTCAGCCGATCTCATAATTTTTTTTTTTCGTTTTGTAACAGGCACATTACTACTTTTAATTAGCTCTGGGCTTCTGAGTACTCCATTAACAAAAATGCAAGCCAGTTTAGGTTTTGTCTGTTCTGTTGGTAGTGATTATTAAATTAATTGCTGCTGTATCCATCAACAGTGATACCTGACACTTGCTTCTATGTTTAAATGTCAACTGTGCACCACTTTAGTAGATAGATTCAAAGTTAAAGAAAAAAAAGTTAAAAGGGTAATGATCTGAATGAAAACATCAAGATGATTGAGATGATTTGCTGCATTAAAATAAATTATGCCTAATCATAAGAATCTTTCAGTGAAAATTTTCAAATCCTCTCACATTCCCACTCAAATTAAACCTCTGTCCTTTAATTCTTGATTCATCTATTCAAGGTAAGGCAGTGCATCTACTCTATCTATTCCCTGTGATTTTGTACACATTTATAAGATCACCCCTAAGTCTCCTGCTCTCCAAAGAATAAAGTTCTCACCAAGTAGAAGAATGTCTCCCTCTACCGTAGGTGTTTGACTTCTGGCAACATCCTTGTAAATCTTCTCTGTGCTCTTTCCAGCTTAATGCATCTTTCCTATAACAGGATGACCAAAATTGATCATAATACTGCAAGTGTAACCTCACCATTGATAAAAAATACATCTATTGATGCTCCTGAACACATCATCAGTGATGTAACATGGGGTCACTGGGTGTTTCGGGTCTTTCAACATCAGACACCCTCACCCAGGCGACCCAGCCGTGGTTGATCAGACCACGACTTGTGTTCAGGTGGCATTCGCTCCTCCCCATGGACCTTCTCTCCTGATCCAGAGCCATCTCGAGGCCTTCTCTGCTGCCTCTGTAGTGTTCTTGATGGCTCTTCTCCTCGCCACTCCGTTGATGCCCAGTGCACTCATGGCTTTGTAGAGCGATTGCCCTGCAAAACCTCTGCAGCCAACCTCAATGGGCATACACCTTGCCTTCCAGCCCTGCTTGCGGCAGTCTATGACCAGCTCTTCATACTTGGTCATCTTCCTCTCGTGGGCCTACTCCAGACAGTCCTCCCACGGCACTGTCAGTTCCAACAAAACGATGTTTTTGGTCGCGTCTGAGACCAGGAGGATATCTGGCCTCAGGGTGGTCGTGGCAATGTGCTGTGGGTACTTCAGCTGTTTCACCAGGTCTACGGAAAGCTGCCAGTCCTGCGCAGTCGCCAGGATTCCTGTCTGATTCCTGGCTGCTGTGGTTCTTGGCAGCTGCACTCCGGCCTTCACAAAGGTGATCATCTGGGTGGTGGGGAGACCTCGTCTGCAGCTGCTGATTCCCATGCTAATGGCTTCTGCAATGGGTTTAAGAACCTGGTCGTGACGCCAGGTGTACCGGCCCTGCCCAAGAGCCTTTGCGCAGCAGCTCAGGATGAGTTCCAACGTCCCCTTGCCTGAGCATTGTGGGCAATCCGGAGATTCCGCTTTGCCCCAGATGAAGAGGTTCGATGGGCTGGGCAGGACATCATACACTGCCTGGACCAGGAACTTGATGCGCTGTGGTTCAGCCTGCCAGAGCTCAGTCTGTGTGACTTTTCGGTCCATGGCCTGCTCCCACCTTGTCCAGGCTCCCTGCTGCCTCAATCCAACTGCTCCGGTACACCTCTCCTCCTCCACCACTGCCCTCACTTCCTCCTGGACCAGCCTGCGCCTCTCCTTCCCCTTGGCCTTGTCAAACTGGGGAGTTGGGAAGATTCCCAGACCAGCTCTTCCCCGAGTCACTGCTCCCACCAGGACTCTGTGGCGTATCCGAGATTCCGCTTGCAGCACGGCTTCGCCGGCTCACCACTTCCTCCCAGTTTTCAACCATCCTGCCTGAGCCACCTTGGGGTCGCTAGAATCACTGTACAGCATCACCTCTCTGGACCAAGTCACCTTAAACTCCTCCTCCAGGGGCAGCTGGAGCTTGGTGTTATTTCCGTAAAGGGCGATGCTGCTAAGGCTGCTGGGCAGTCCCAGCCACCTCCTGAGAAAGCTGCTGACTTTCCTCTCCAATCTCTCTACGATGGATATTGGGATATTGGCAGGATACCATGCTGGTAAATCCATGCCTTGAAATTGCAGGGAAGCCCCGACTGGTCCACTGCTCTCAACCAACTCTCTAGCTCCTGACAGCTTGCCTGGACAGATGCTGTATCCTTCAGGCTGCTGTTAAACACCTTGCCAAGACTCTTCACTGGCCTTTAGGAGACAGTTGGGATTGGTGTCCCTTCGATGCTGAAGCGGAACCTGTCCATGACTTTGCCCTTCTTCAGCACCAGTCACCTTGATTTTCCTGGCTTAAACCTCAACCTTGCCCATCTCCAACCCCTGCAGGATCCACCTGCCTCCTGGCACTGACTCAGTGGTGACAGTCAGGTCGTCCATGAAGGCTCTGATTGGTGGTTGGCGCACTCCTGACTTGGTCCGAGGGCCCCGGCACTCTGGCTCAGCAGACTTGACGATCATGTTCATCGCCAAAGCAAAAAGGATCACAGAGATGGTACAGCCTGTGATGATCCCAACCTCCAGTCTGTGCCACTCTGATGTTACTGACCCTGATGAGACTCTCATGCTGAACTGGTTGTAATAGTCCAGGATGAGATCTGCCACTTGGCCCGGCACATATTGTACGACTTTAACATAGTCCCAATTTCAACACTCAATTTATTTTCCGATGAAGGGCAATATTTGAAAAGCCTTCTGTAGCTCTGATGCCACCCTCAGGGAACTACCTATAGAAACATAGAAACATAGAAATTAGGTGCAGGAGTAGGCCATTCGGCCCTTCGAGCCTGCACCGCCATTCAATATGATCATGTACTTGTGCTCCTTGATTCCTCTGCATTACGACATTTCCCAGGGCCCTCCCATTCACTGTAAAAGTCCTGCACTGGTTTGACGTTCAAAAATGCAAGAGCTCATCTCACACTTATCTGCATTCAACTCCATCTCTAAATTAAGTATCTGAATTAAACTCCAACCTTTTGCATCGCCAGTGATCTACAGTAAAAGCTTGAAAGCAATTACCACCAGATTCAAGAACAACTTCTTCCCAACTGTTGTCAGACTTTTGAACGAACCTCTTATTTCTCCTATTCCCAATCGACCATATTGCATCCTTTGCATTTTATTTTTGATCTACACTCTCTCTCTGTAGCTGTCGCACTATGTTCTGCAAATTGTTTCCTTTCTACCTGCGCTATCTGACCTAATGATGTATGGTTTGATTGTAATCATGTATGGTATGATTTAACTGTACAGTATGGAAAACAAAGATTTTCACAGATTCTTACTACCCACGACAATAATAAACCAATATAAAAGCCAATACAATACAAACGACTGGCAGACGGAAACAGAGACATGGACATGAAAAATGGGGATGAATGATGAGAAGCAGCAGAAGCAGAATAGAAAGTCAGAGTAAAAATGAAACCTCAAAGCAAGTTCATAAAACAAGAGGGATCATTGGAATGGAAAAATAAGTTAAGAATTATGAGAGAGGTAAAGGTAAGTTCATAAAATATAGAACATAGAACAGTATGACACAGGAACAGGCCCTTTAGCGCATGATGTCTATGCTGATTATGATGCCAAATTAAACTAATCTGTCTGCCCACATGTGATCCATTTTCCCTCCCTGCATATCTATGTGCCTATTCAAAATCCTGTTTAATTACCGTATAATATCTGTTGCCACCACTCCTGGCAGCACAAACCAGCCACCTACCACTCTCCGTTTCATCAATAAGCATTACACATGAAGTAAACCCCAGTAGGATATACAGTGCATTCAGAAAGTATTCAGACCCCTTCACTTTTCCCACATTTTGTTACGTTACAGCCATATTTTAAAATGGATTAAATTCTTTTTTTTTATCATCAATCTACACACAATACCTCGTAATAAAAAAGGATGGGAGATATTACCCAAATACAGGTGTGCCAAGCTTGTAGCGTCATACCCAAGAAAACTTGAGGCTGTAATCGCTGCCAAAGGTGCCTCAACAAAGTACTGAGTAAAAGGTCTGAATACTTATGTAAATGTGATATTTCAGTTATTTCTTTTAAAATTACTTTGCAAAAATTTCTAATCACCTGTTTTCGCTTTTTCATTATGGGATGGTATTGTGTGTAGATTGATGATAAAAAAAATGAATTTAATCCATTTTAGAATAAGGCTGTAACGTAACAAAATGTGGAAAAAGTGAAGAGGTCTGACTACTTTCTGAATGAACTGTATATCGAAACTGCGCAACAAATACTTTAATATTTAGTTTAGTTTAGTTTAGTTTAGAGACACAGCGCAGAAACAGGCCCTTTGGCCCACCGGGTCCGTGCCGACCAGCGATTTCCGCACATTAACACTATCCTACACACTAGGGACAATTATTACATTTATCAAGCCAATTAATGTACAAACCTGTACACCTTTGGAGTGTGGGAGGAAACCAAAGATCTCGGAGAAAAAACGCACAGATCACTGGGAGAACGTAAAACTCCGTGCAGACGGCACCCGTATTCGGGATTGAACCCGGGTCCCCAACACTGCAAGCTCCATAAGGCAGCAACTCTACCGCTGCACCAATAATTTAAATGGAAAAAAATAGGTGGATATTATTAGAGGTCTAATACATACTCTACATCAGTGTGACCAAGCATAGGCGAGGAGACAACTTTGCCAAACACTTGCCCTCTGACAATGTGGGATAGCTGGAACTCCCAGCTGCTACCCTCATCGATACCTTCCATACTGACCAATTTGTCCTCAGCATTTTCCATTGCCGGAATGAATCCACATGCAAACTGAAAGAAAATAAGTACTAGCACCTACAACCCGACTCCATGAATGTTGAATTCTCCAATTTCAGGGAACCTTGTCCTCCTATCTGTCTCATCCACCACCAGCCCCCACCCGCCTCCACCCACCCACCCAATCCCGTCTGTGCATACCTTTCTTTTCACTCCTCCCGCTCCTTTTCTCCTTCACCACTTCCACCATCCGCACATCTCCCACCCCTTCCTCTCCTGGGTGTCCCTCTCCCTCCATTCTTTTCTGTCCACCGTCCATCCCTCTGATTCTTCATTTTACTCCCCATCTTCCTTCCTTATCATAATCCACCATTTGCACCCTTTCATCTTCTCCACCTCTAGACTTAGGGTGGCACGGTGGCGCAGTGGTAGAGTTGTTGCCTTCCAGTGCCAGAGACCCGGGTTTGATTCTGACTACGGACGCTGTCTGTAGGGAGTTTGTAAGTTCTCCCTGTTGCCACTTGGGTTTTTTCCAGGTGCTCCGGTTTCCTCCCACATTCTACAGACGTACAAGTTTGTAGGTTAATTGGCTTCTGTAAATTGTGAATTGTCTTTAGTGTGTCAGTGCAGACCCGGATGGCTGCAGGGCCTGTTTATATGCTGTATTTCTAAAGTCTAAAGTCTAAAGACTTTGTTACTATTTCCAACCTTCTCTGCCCTCACCTGAATCATCTGACAATCAACCCCTTCCTACCTGGATCCACCTGTCATTTGCTACCTCCTGCCCCACTCCTTGCTCTCATTTCGTTCCACAAGTATCTCCCTGCTGAAGAAGCTGAAGAAGAGTCTCCACCGGAAATGTTGTTTGTCCATTCTCTCCACTCATGTTGCCTGATCCCCTGAGGACATCCAACAGTGGGGTATTCATATTTGTTTGCAAATCTCCCACTCTGGTGTTTCTCTCTGCTCTGTAGAAGAACTGTTTAAAATTAAAAGTCTACCACATTGGTATTTATGTATAGCTTTGAACGATGATATAAGGGTTAAATGTGTATGTATGTGTATGGCAGTATGTAAGTCAGTTGGAATTAAGAACTTTTATTTTGACATTTCAGTGGAAGTACTTAATCTCATAAACAAATATGCCATATGGTTCTCCTAAGGAGTAAAGTGAAGTACCACTAACAAACCATTTTAATAAAATTTAAAAAGTGAAGTGGCAAGTAAAATAATCTGTAGAGAACATTAAGTGGCAGCGGACAGAAGGTAATTGTTTATTGTTTCAATTAATTAAGGACTTACATCTTAATGATCAATATGCAAATATAGCAAAATCTTAGAAATATGCTCCAATGTTTTAATCACATGTAGCTTTTCCTTCTGTGCAGTATGATGTTCAATTCATAGACATGCTGACAATGTAGATAAAACAATATTAAACCAAATGTTAGTCCATATTTACATGTGCAATACAATAATTAGAGTTCTAAGGCTGATTTGAATATTGTGTCTATTATTGTTTCTCTTTCATGACAGAAACAGATTCAATTTTGTGGAACAGATATACATACTATTCTGATGAGAATTTGCAGGGAGATAGAAAATATCTGGTATTTTTAAATCTGTGCCAATGTCCATTCCTCTTGTGACTTTCTATTAGGATGCTTAGAAGATGAAGAGAGCTGGATGGTTTGTGTCTCCTGCACTTAAGGTCATTAGGTCATAAGCAATAGGAGTAGAATTAGGCCATTCGGCCCATCAAGTCTACTCTGCCATTTAATCACGGCTGATCTATCTCTTCCTCCTAACCCCATTCTCCTGCCTTCTCTCCATAACCTCTGACTCCTGTACTAATCAAGAATCTATCTATCTCTGCCTTAAATATATCCACTGACTTGGTCTCCACAGCCTTCTGTGGCAAATAATTCTATAGATTCACCATCCTCTGACTAAAGAAATTTCTCCTCATCTTTCTAAAATAATGTCCTTTAATTCTGAGGATATGACCTCTAGTCCCAGACTCTCCCACTGGTGGAAACATCCTCCACATCCACTCTATCCAAGCCTTTCACTATTCTGTATGTTTCAATGAGGTCCCCCTCATTCTTCTAAACTCCAGCGAGTACAGGCCCATTGCTGACAAACGCTCATCATAGGTTAACCTACTCATTCCTGGGATCATTCTCGTATACCTCCTCTGGACCCTCTCCAGAGCCAGCACATCCTTCCTCAGATATGGTGCACAACATTGCTCACAATATTCGAAATGTGGCCTTACCAGCGCCTCATAGAGCCTCTATATTACATCTCTGTTTTTGTATACAAGCCCTCTTGAAATAAATCCAAGCATTGAGTTTGCTTTCTTTACTACTGATTCGACTTGCAGATTAACTTTTTGGTAATCCTGCACCAGCACTCTCAAGTCCAGTTGCACCTCCGATTTCTCGATTCTCACCACATTTAGAAACTAGTCAATGCCTTTATTCCTGCTACCAAAATGCATGACTCCACACTTTGCTACACTATATTCCATCTGCTACTTCTATGCCCACATTCCCAACCTGTCGAAGTCCTTCTGCAGAGTCCCTGCTTTCTCTACACTATCTGCCCCTCCACCTATTTTTGTATCATCCGCAAACTTTGCCATAAAGCTTTCTATCCCCTCGTCCAAATCATTAATAAACAATGTGAAGAGTAGTGGCCCCGGCACCAACCCTCACTGGCAACCCCCTTTATTGCCACTCTTTGTATTCTGCCATCCAGCTAACCTGCTATCTGCCCTTTGAGACCGTGGGCTCTCATCTTCCTAAGCAGTGTAACGTGTGGCACCTCATCAAAGGCTTTCTGAAAATCTAAGTAAACGACATCTACTAACTCTCCTTTGTCTGTCCTGCTATTTACTTCTTCAAAGAATTCCAGAAAATCTATCAAACAAGATCTGCCCTTCACAAAAGCATGCTGCATTTGGTTTATTTTATCGTGAACCTCTAAGTAATCCGTAAACTCATCCCTTATAATGGACTCTAAAATCTTACCAACCACTGAAGTCAGACTAACCAGCCTATAGTTCCCACTAATCTGCAGTGCTCCCTTTTTGTGCAGTGGGGTAATATTGGCAATTTTCCAATCATCTGGGACCACTCCTGACTCTAGTGATTCCTGAAATATCACTATAAATGCCGTCACAATTTCGAAAGCCACCCTTTCAGAACCCTAGGATGCAGTCCATCCAGCCCAGGTGACTTATCCACCTTCAGCCCTTTCAGCTTCCCAAGCACCTTCTCCCTGGTAATAACTTCTGGTGCATACAGTAAAGAACAACAACATGGTATACTTTGAGAATCACCAATCACAAAGATCTTGCCTTTATTGCTGTTTTTTGCTCTCTTCTACAAAGCTCAATTGACACTTTCAGTATTCTGAATGAATCTGCACCTTGTGGGTGCCATTACACTTGCTCAAGTGTGCTACATGCATGAAATCTGGAAGTAAAATGAAAATAGACAATAGACAATAGACAATAGACAATAGACAATAGATGCAGGAGTAGGCCATTTGGCCCTTTGAGCCAGCACCGCCATTCAATGTGATCATGGCTGATCATCCCCAATCAGTACCCCGTTCCTGCCCTCTCCCCATATCGCCTGACTCCGCTATTTCTAAGAGCCCTATCTAGCTCTCTCTTGAAATACTGCATCCCTGTGGAATTCAGACCTTCCACTGGTTCCAATAAAACTTACAACCTTATTGAAGCAAGTTATGAAAGATAATTTATCTATCTTCAGCCTTATGGACAGCTGACCATGCATACGATTTACTCTATGAACTTCATGCAAACAAGCAGTTTCATCACACCTTGTTGTATATGACAACAGACTAATCTGAATCTGAAGATGTAGTGACAGTTATCTTGGAGGAAACTGGTAACATGATCCCAGAATGTGTACAACATTTCTGCTTCCTCTTTTCATGCACAACAACTTAAAGATTATGTAGAACCATAGAAACATAGAAACATTGAAAAATAGGTGCAGGAGTAGGCCATTTGAACCTTCGAGCCAGCACCGCCATTCAATATGACCATGGCTGATCATCTAACATCAGTACCCCATTCCTTCTTTTTCCGCATATCCCTTGATTACTTTAACCCTAAGAGCTAAATCTAATTCTCTCTTGAAAACATCCAGTAAAGGCCTCCACGGCCTTCTGTTGGCAGAGAATTCCACAGATTCACAACTCACTGGGTGAAGATGTTTTTCCTCATCTCAGTCCTAAATGGCCTACCCCTTATTCTTAAACTGCGACCCTTGGTTCTGGACTCTCCCAATATTCTGAACATTTTTCCTGCATCAAGCCTGTCCATTCCTTTAAGAATTTTATATGTAGCTCGTCCCCAATGTTACTGCCATAATGTTGTCTTTCTTCTTACAACGTGTTCAGTTTTATATATAAACCAAGTGCAGACCCGTTGGGTTTACTCCCCCAAAGCACCCGTTCCTTAACCGTAGACCCCACGGGAGGCGTGTCCTCCAACTCAAGCAGTTCCCGAACATAAGATTCCAGCACAACCCTGCCTCCCTCAGCAGTGGGCATTAAAACAAATTCCAATCACACTTCCCCTGCATGTTGCAATAGCAATTCGCTCTCCCCTCCCGTGAGGTGAAAAGTTCAGAGAGTTCCTATGTCGCAACGTTGTATCAAAGTGTGTTGGAAGCTTGCACGAATGATTTTAATGATTTTAATGAAAAATGTGATTCAGAATATGACTGCTCCCCAATGGTGTGGTCTCCCAAAGCAATATTCCACCACTCAGCTATCCCCCAACTAACTAAACCCCCTATGGAATTTTGCCTTTGCCGCAGACTGTCAGGTCATGTAGAGCAGTTTTATGCTCACTTCAGCCTACTCTCCTCATCAAATTAATACCATAAATATCATTAGTATGTACACTTCCATGTTTTCATTTATTTCTGAGATATTGAAGGGATTCCCTTAGATTTCAACTCCATGCTTCAAAATCAAAAAGTGCAGATGTTAGAGATTGTAGCTAAAACAGAATATGTTGGAGATATTCATGAGATCAGGGAGTACTGTAGAGAGAGAAGCAGAGTTAATGTTTCGTCAAAGATACTTCATCACAACTTAAGGTGTGATGTGTTAAAGATCTTAGCATCTATTCACTGATCTGTTAATCCACACACTAATCTGCCGCCGAATATTTGGAGCAAAATTGCAATGTTTAGTATAGTTTAGAGAGACAGCAGAGAAACAGAACCTTCTGCCCACCAGGTCCACACTTACTATCGATTACCGGACACACTGATTCTATGTTATCCCACTCTCTCATCCACTCCCAGCATACTAGGGGCAATTTTACAGAAGCCAATTAACTGACAAACCTGTATATCTTTGGGATGTGGGTGGAAACTAGAACATCCGGAGGAAACCCATGAAAAAGGCAGCGCCAAAGTTCAAGACTGAACCGGGTCTCTGGCGCTGTGAGGCAACAGCTCTACCAGCTGTGCCACTGTGTCGACCATTCTAGGGCTCTCAAATTCACAACATAATCATTGATTGCTCTTCTTTGGCATTGCATTTATAGCTTTGAAATACTTTGATATAAGTTAGATTGAACTGTGAATTTAATGAGTATAGAGGTGTGAAAACACACACCACCAGATTCAATGTATAGAAGTGTTGAAACTCACACCACCAGATTGAGGGACAGTCCCAGCTGTTATCAGGCAACTGAATCATCCTACCACAACGAGAGAGCAGTGCTGAACTACTATCTACCTCTTTGGTGACCGTTGGACTATCCATGCTCGGACTTTGCTGGCTTTACCTTGCATTAAAAGTTACTCCCTTATCATGTATCTATACAATGTAAATGGATCGATTGTATCATGTATTATCTTTCTGCTGACTGGTTAGCACATAACACAAGATTTTCACTGTACCTCGGTAAACATGACAGTAAACTAAACTGAACTAAAACTAAATTTTTGGATCATTGATTGAATGGAATATTAACTGTTCTACAAGGTACCAGCAAATTAGCATGTGTTCCATTTGTGCCTAAGCATAATTACATTAAAAGTACAACTTCCTTTTGCTCATATATTATAGCATATTTTCCTGGCATTTTTGCCTAGAACTACTCTAGCATCATTGGTTTTGAAGAAAACAACCATTTGAGATAAACTTCCATTCACCTTTTATTAAGTTGTGTAAATACGCTCTTCTCAAGCTTACCCCCCCCCCCCCCCCCCAGTCTAGTTCAGTCAAAAAGCACTGTCAAGCACTGGAACAACTAAACTTTATTTTTAGATTGAACAGCAAATTCCCGTATACGATACCTAAACCACCACGGGTTCGATCCTTGTCTCTGCCTGGCCAAGCTCTTCAGCCTCGTGCAAGCAGAAACACTCCAAAAGGTCACGCAGTCCCAACCGAACTTCCAGACGATCGACCTCGATCTAAGATGGAGCCACTTTTTTTAGGTCCACGAACCTTGAGGGGCTGAACTACATAGGGGTGGTCTCTTTACAGTCCAATCAAACACATTAATCACACCAATACATTATTGACAGTTCACCAAACCAATTACAGAGTCTCCCATACATCGTCTCTAGGAGAAGCTTCGGAAGGAAGCTAACTTAACTGAATAATGCAACATTTACCCTGGAACTCAAACAAAGCTGCCAGGGCTTAACACTTTGCCCAATCAACAAACAGCAGGGTAACTGTCTCGCAACATTATTTCCATTATTTCCAGTCCTTTTGCAGTAATCCAATCAACTTCATGCATTTATACTACTTTGGAGGTCTTCTGCCAATTGAAGAGATACTCATACATTTCTTATCTGCAACACTGACCTGGGACGCAGTCAAACACAGACTTGACCAAAATGGCCTTGCAATGCATGAATGCTCTGCAAAATTTTGGTTCTCTTCCTGATCCTTTTTGGCCAGGATTTACATTCCTCCCTTTTATCTTATGATAACCATTATTTATGATAACTAGTTGTACACTGGTGACTGTTACATTCTATAAAACATATTAACAACAAGATGCTGATGTATCTTCCCAGAACCTCATCAAGCTTCCCGAGTTTTCATGGGCGTAGCTTCATACCCGTCTGATGAGTCTTCACCTCCCGAGTTTTCGTGGGCACGAATCCCCTCCATCTGTGTTGCCAATTCAACTGTGCTTGATCCATAGTAGAGTATAAAATTCCTAGAAGAACCTGGGATAAAGTAAGTTAGCAGTCCATACTTCCACTGATACTCTTACAGTGGTGGAAATATACCCATGCATTCCTTTCATCCACTGTCAACAGAAGGCCTCTCTCTGAACACTGCTCCTACTCTGAAACAATCCTTCCAACACTATGATCCTAGCTAAAATATGGTCAGTTATCTCCGCAGTCAAATGGTGATTTCCAATGTACTCTTAATGAAGGTTCCTCATATAAATTTCAGCTGGGTTCAGCCCAGATTTCCCTACAGGCATGATTCTTACTTAAAATAACCATGGGGAATGCTTCGATTTAGCCAAATTCAGTCTCCGTCTTTAATTTACTAATTTGAGTTTCAGGGTCTGTCTTACCCCTTTTCAATCCACAGCTTGTGGTTGATAAGCATAATTCAATTCAATTGCTGTGGAAGTCCCAGCTGTTTTCATTAATTTATTTCAATATGTTGTGGACCATTATTTTAAATCAAGCCAAATAAGGAAGCCGAATCTAGGGTCAATTTTCTTTACTCCTTGATAATAGTAGCCGCTTTATTATCAAGGATTGGATAAATTTCGATCCACCGGTCAAATACATCAACTCTGACAACAAGTACCCACTCCCCTGGTGCTTCTTCTAATCTAATGCAATTCTTTTCTAGCAACCCTTTTTCTGGGTGGTCAGCATCGACTTCCTGAAGGGGAGCTTTGTCATTTGCACTTCCTCATTCCTTATTCTTTTTATTCTATCTCTCACATTCCCTGGATATTTGTTCATGTTCTACATTACCGGACATCTGCCAAGCTCTGTCCTTCCCTTGATGACCATTAAACAATCCTTCCTATCTCTGGCTGTCTGTCTGGGGGTGAGACAATAAAAGATACCAGGTTAATAATCAAATTCTAAATACTTTTAAGCCATATCCCATTAGCCATTTTCAAATACCAAATTTTAAAGTCCTTCCAATACAATACTATACAATTTGAGGGATCTAATTTAGAACTGGTCAATTTAGTCCTAGTAGATAAAATGTAGGCGCAAAGTAGGTGTCCCCGAACCACAGAGGAGTGTTCATTCCCAGATTTCCATATTTAGTTTGTTTAAGTTGGAGCTTGCCTCAATGGTCTCTAGAGGCAGTCTATATTTCTTCAAGTTCCTGAGATGTCATTCTTCCTTTTTCACTGGTGTCAAGTATTATGTTATGTTGGTAATGTTAGGCACTAGGGTATGTGTAAGGTATATAGATCTTCTTTTGCCTTTTGATGTTAAATTTGCAGGAGTAGGAATACCACTATGAGAAGCAGCCTTCTTTGTCTGTTGGCCTTTCCCAGATTGTAAATGTTAAAGGGATAGGACAGTATCACTTCTTTCTCTCTGTTTGTCTGTCTCTGGGGAGCTACTTGGATGGAAATGATGGTTACACATCCGACCTGAGCTGTGTCTTCTGCCCGTTCTTGAGGGTTCGCATGCTCTTTTATTACCTCACTCCCCAGATAATGGCATATTATAGGCAGCACTGTCCTGAAGGCACAACAATTCAACAAAAAGTTAATAAACAAGTTTACAATTACTCCTATTCCTCACTCCTACACCTCCTGCACAATAGATTTCTTCTCTTCCTTCCCTAGTGCCAATCTGAGTTCCTTTGAGTTATTTTTCTTTTTCTTTTGACTCTAGCTACTTTGTCTCTTTTCTTAGTTTCTTTATTATTTTTTAAAGGCCTGTCTCACGAGTCTGCGGTCATTTGCGGTGATACAGGAAGTATCTACTGCTCGTGGACCGCCAGAGACCGTGGGTTCGGTCAAACGCACACCGCCGAGGCCGTGCGGCGTTGGTCCCAACACCGCATGGTGCTCACAAAAAGTCAGCAATGTTTAAAAATAATTTCTTACCGCACAGCCGCCGCCAGTGACGCACGAGTGCGGCACGGTCACCGCCACAGCCGCCGCCAGTGCGGCACGAGCGCCGTGAGTCGAACTCTCACCGCCACAGCCGCCACCAGTGAGGCACGAGTGCGGCACGATCACCGCCGCAGCCTCCGCCAGTGAGTCACGTGTGCGGCACAGGCGCCGCCACAGCGCTGCGATCAGCACTACCGCCGCCACAGCCCCGCTTGACTTTTAGAAAGCAAATTTCTATAACCGCAAGCTCGTGGGACTGGCCGTACTGAGCTCACTCGGCCCCCGCGCAGCATCCGTGTGGCGCTCCCGCGGCATAGGCTCGGCGCTCTCGCGGTTGACGTGCGGTCCCCTCTTCCGGCGACGCCGCGCTTCACCGCCAATGACCGCAAAACCGTGAGACAGAGCCTTTATGCTCCTTTCTATCGGTGGGTTTTTCTTTTTTTTTTTTTTATATTTTAATTTTATTAGAAGTAAGTACAATTGTATACAATCATATTTTCATAATACCTTTTATGTACAGCTTCTTATTTAAAAAAAAAATTTAAATAAAGAAGAAAAGGAAAAAAGTTAGATAATGAAAAATAGAAAAATGTGAGATATATAGTGTGTGAAAAAGAAAAATAAAGAATGAAATAAGAAAGTTGAGACATAGAAAATAGAAGAAAGAGAATAAATGAAAAGAAGAGAAGAAAAGAAAATAGAAGGAGATCATTTATAATCTTGACCATCCGCAGTCACGGATTAGCTTTTACACCTGTTTTGCACCATACGTTTCCAAAAAGACGACAAATGGAGACCAACTCGTTATGAATTGGTCAAATTTATCTATTAGGAGGAATCGCATTTCCTCAAGATGTGCGGTATCCAACATACTTGCAATCCACATTTTGAGCGTTGGTATTGGTGTATTTTTCCAAAATTTCAATATTAATTTTTTTGCTATTATTAAACCATAATTAAAAATTGACTTTTGAGATGAGCTCAATTTGTTCCCGTCTTCCATTACCCCAAATATAATCAATTCATTATTGGGTTCCATTTTTGTCTTAAATAATTTTGTAAATATTTTGAAAATATCACTCCAAAATCCATGAAGTTTTATACAAGAAACAAAAGAGTGTGTTATAGTTGCTTCTTGGATTAAACATTTATCGCAAATGGGCGATATATTTGGATAAAATTTATTTAATCTTGTTTTTGAGTAATATAATCTATGTAAAATTTTAAATTGGATTAGATTATGTCTTGCGTTAATCGAACACTTGTGAATGTATGTCAAATACTTTTCCCATGTAGCCTTCGTAATTTTTATCAATAATTCCCGTTCCCACTCTTCTCTAATTACCTCGGTCACAGGTAAATCTATATTTAAGATACTATTATATAAATATGCTATTAATTTTTGTGTATCAGCTTTTATATTCATTACTTCTTCTAGTAAATCAGGAGTTATTTTTTGATATCCCTGTAATATCCCTGTCTTCAAAAAATTACAAATCTGAAAATATTTAAAATAATGAGTGTTTTTCAGTTTAAATTTTAATTGTAATTGTTGAAATGATAATAAATCTCCCATTTCATACATATCCCCGATCCTTTTAATTCCTAAACTTTCCCATTGATTATATATTTTATCCATCATAGATAGTTTAAATAAAGGATTATTCGCTATCGGTGTTAACAATGATAGGTTTCTTAATTTTAAGGATAGTTTTATTTGTTTCCATATTCTTATTGTATCTTGTATAATTGGATTTTTCGTATATATTGTATTGTTCATTTTTTTCGGGGAGAAGAGGATTGTTCCTATATTACAAGGATAACAATCCTCTTTCTCCATTTTTATCCATTCTGTCTGTTGAGTTGAACTATCCAACCAGTAAATTATATTCTTAATATGTATTGCCCAATAGTAATACAAAAAATTAGGGAGTGAAAGTCCCCCGACATCTTTTGGTTTACATAAGTGTTCTTTTTTAATTCTATGTGATTTGTAATCCCAAACAAAATTAGTAATATTAGCATTCAGTTTAGAGAAGAAATATTTTGGTACATATACTGGTATAGATTGAAATAAGTATAATAACTGTGGTAAGAAGCTCATTTTAATAACATTTATTCTGCCTATTAATGATAAAGGGAGTGTTTTCCAAAATTTTATCATTATATTAAGTTTATTTATTAAGGGTATAAAATTAGCATTGAATAAAGCTTTATGTTTTCTAGTAATCTGTATACCCAGATATTTGAATTTTTCTGTTGCTATTTTAAAGGGGAATTTCAATAAGTGTGTGGATTCTTGAGGTTTTAATGTCATAATTTCACTTTTGTTCCAATTTATTCTATATCCTGAAAAGGACCCAAATTCCTCTATTAAATTTAATAAATTTGGTATACTCGTTTGTGAATTTGTTATATATAACAAAATATCGTCTGCATACAATGACATTTTATTATTTGAGTCCCTAGTATTATAACCCTGAATATTCGGATGGCTTCTTATACTTTCAGCCAGAGGTTCTATCATAAGGGCAAATAGCAGGGGTGATAAAGCACATCCCTGCCTATTACCCCTTGATAATTGAAATTTTTGAGATAACATGCTGCTAACATATTCTTGCCATCGGTTTATCATATAATAATTTCACCCATGCAATAAAATTCTCTCCCATATTAAATTTTTGTAATACTATGTATAAATACTGCCATTCTACCTGATCAAATGCTTTCTCTGCGTCCAAAGAAATAATTGCTAAGTCTTTTTCTTCCTTTTTATGTGAGTACATTATATTAAACAGGCGTCTCAAATTATTAAATGAATATCTTTTGGGTATAAACCCCGTTTGATCAGGGTTTATCAATTTACTAATATATTTGCTTAGTCTTCTAGCTAAGGTCTTTGCTAGAATTTTCTGGTCGGTATTTAAAAGTGATATAGCTCTATATGAACCCGGTTCCTCTAGATCTTTATCTTTCTTTGGAATAAACGTAATAGTTGATTCTGCTAATGTTTCAGGTAATTTATTTTCTTTAAAAACGTGAGTATATAAATTAAATAGATAGGGGGTCGTTATCTCATGAAACTTTTTATAAAATTCATTACTAAAACCATCTGGTCCCGGTGTCTTACCATTTTTCAGCAGTTTTATTGTTTCACCTATTTCTTCGATTGTAATTTGCGCTCCTAGTTCTTCTTGTTCCAAAAGGTCAAGTTTTGGTAGATTACATTTATCTAAAAAAATTGTAATTTTACTATCTTCTGTTTTGGTTTTTGATGTGTATAAATTCTGATAAAATTGAACAAATCTTTTATTGATATCTTTAGGTAGTGTTAGTAATTCACCATTCTCAGATTTAATTTTATTTATAGTATTTTCCTTTTCCTGTTTTTTCAATTGACGCGCCAACAGCTTATGTGGTTTGTCACCAAACTCAAAATGTTCCTGTTTTGTAATTTGGAATAATCTTATTACTCTTGCCGACAGAATTCGGTTAAGTTTAAATTTCAGTAGTATTATCTTATTATGTTTATCTATAGTGGGATCTTTAGCATTATCTAACTCTAACTGTCTTATTTCTTGTTCTAACAGCATCTGTTCAGTTTTATTCTTCTTATTTTGAAAAATTTCATATGAAATTATAATTCCTCTAATAAATGCTTTAAAAGTTTCCCATATTAAAGAAGGTGAGGTACCTGGTGTATCATTTATCTCAAGAAATGATATCATTTGTTGTTTCAAATATTGATAACCCTGTAGGTCATTTAATATATATGTGTTAAACCTCCAAAAAAAATTATTTCCCGGCATTCCTTCAAATTTTACTAAAAAAGTCAATGGAGAGTGATCAGAAATACTACTAATATGGTAAGTTGGGTTAATTATATATGGCATTAATTTCCTATCCACTAAAAAATAATCAATTCTTGAGTATGTTTTATGTACCGAAGAGTAAAACGAGTATTCCCTTCCTGCTGGGTTAGCAGATCTCCATACATCTGTTATGTTAGTATTTTTTATATATGTATTTAGAAATTCACTAGTCTTAGATTTTGTATTACTCCTTCTTTGTTTTGCTGATTTGTCTAAGTAAGGATCTAAAACACAATTGAAATCCCCTCCTATTATGACATTTTGATAATTAAACTCCAGTATTATATCTATAATTTTCTCAAAAAATTGAGGGTTATCAAAATTCGGAGCGTAAATATTTACCATAGTTATTGGGGTAGCATAAATTTCTCCCGAAACTATAATATACCTTCCCTCTTTATCTGATATAGTATTCTTTAATTTGAACGGTATACCTTTTCGAATAAGAATAGCCGTACCTCTAGATTTAAAAGTAAATGACGAATAATATGTTTGGCCTATCCACTTCGCCTTTAATCTCATTTGTGTTTCCTGTTTCATGTGAGTTTCTTGCAAGTAGATTATGTCGCTTTTCAAAGATTTTAAGTGAGCAACAATTTTACCCCTCTTTATTGGTTCATTGGCACCCCTTATATTCCAACTACAGAATGTGATTCCTCCATTCTTTATTTGCCTATCGTCCTGCATTGTATATCAAAGTGATGTTCTTGAAACATATGGTGCAAACAAATACCTCCGTGTTCTGGACGTTGGGTGGTCATTCCAAATTTTTAAGTTTACATTACATCTCCATCTCCAAAAGTGCCTTAGATAAAGCAAGAAAAGTTGTGATTTACAATTAATTAAGTGATTTTAAAAAAAAAGTGAAATTAAGGTATCTAAAAGCAGGTACCTTAAAGACAAATAGCCACCTAAGGTGGCGAAAGAATTATCGGCTTCCATTGATGTTATTTTACAGTGAGCCCCAATCCCTTATTAACACCTCGTAAAAAATAATTAAAAAAAAAACCTACAAACCGTCTCGTTTATTCTTGTATAACTTTATCAAACTAGCGTTAGTAAAATGCCCCCCAAAAAATTAATTAAAAAAAAAAAATAGTAATAATAATAATAATAATAACAAAAATATGCAAAGATAAAATATTAAAGAGTTAAAAAAAAAGAAAACATTAATGTAATTAAACCCCAAATCCAAATATAAACCACAACCTTTTTCTAATTTCTATAAGTATTTGTACTGTACCAATTTATCTAGCCAGCTACCCTACAAGCAGGTACCGAGGGGTTAACCTCATTCCTGGCTTTTTTCCAAGTTTATGTTGCGTTCCCACTCAAAAAGAAAGAAAGAAAATGTTAGTAATGTTATAGACATTTTGGTTAATTACAATTTATAAGCAATGGTTTATTCATGAATATTCATATTTACTACACACACTCACATTAGTTTTGTTAAAGTTAGTTAGTTAATTGTAATTAGCATATAATAGTTAAATACTCAAGTTATCTCGTTCTTTGTACGAGAGCTTTTCATTCAAGGTTAAACAATATTGTCCAATACATTCCAGACAGATAAGCTCAGTAACTGTCTGAGAAATCCGCCGGTTCCAGCTCCATCTTAGAAATTAAAAAGTTCCATGTTCATTCCTTTAGTCGTCTTCTTCTGAAGTTTTGGATGCTTTCCTCATGATATCTTCTGCATATTTAAATGCTTTTTCTGGGTCCGTAAATGAGCGCTCAATTTCCTTATATGTAATTTTCATTTTTGCAGGAAAAACAATACCATATCTGACTTTAGAAATACCCCTCAATATGTTTCTTGTCGGTGTAAACAGGTTCATTCTCTGGACAATCTCTGGAGGATAATCACGGAAAAATCGGATCTTTTCCCCACGATATATCAAATTTTCACCATGAACAATCTTCTTCAGTATAGTTTCCACTGAAGAGATATCAAGAAATTTCACAATTATCTGTCTTGGAGCAGCATTTATGCCTCTTGAGACACGTCCAACTCGTTGAACAGTATCTATTCTTAGTTCTCCCGGCAGTTTAAGAACCTCTTTGAGTAATTCAGTAACGAAAGTACGTGTTTGAGATACATGTTCTTCTCGTCCTTCTCTTACTCCAACAATTCTCAAGTTCTGCCTCCTTGCTCTCGCTTCCAAGTCCAAACATTTGTCAGTCATTCTTGCCAGCTTTTCTGCTTCATCTTTCTTTGATTTTTTCAGACTGTTTATTTCCATGATCATCTCTTTCATATCACTTTCCATCTCTTCCATTCTCTCGTCAATGTTGTCCATCTTAGCCTTTACACCAGAAAGCTTCTTATTATAATCCTTTTCGACTCTAACAATTTCTGAGTTAAGTTTTTTATCAAACTCATTATGTTGCTTCTTCAGCTCCTTTAACTCATCACAGGCACCATCAATTTTATGAGAAAATATTTCCATATTATTCTCCATACTCTTAATTGTAGTAGTAATTTCTACAAACATTTCCTTTACCTCCAGCTCTTTCTTTCCTCCTTTTGTAGCTATTTCCAACACAACTCCTTGGCTATCGGGCTCCTCCTCAGAACCTTCTTCAGTTGTTTGCAGAGTATCCAACACACTTTTCAGCTGGAGGCTTATAGTAGTTTTTTTTGGTGCGCGTGAACAAGTCCTCTTGCTCATTTAAAAGTCCGTTATCTAATGATGTTTTCCTTATGCAAACCAAGCAGCTCCGTTGAGTTATTTTTAACTTTAAAACGGCTTTTTGATAATTTTTACGGGAGTGAAGCTCACTGCAGCGTCCTCAATGTTCCATGACGCTACCGGAAGTCCTATCGGTGGGTTTTTCTTGATCCCAATCAGATACAATTAAGGCAGTTGCTTGGAATTGCTACTTCTTCTTTATAACTTCCTTTCAGGTATTTGTAAGGGGTTTTTCTCGCTCTAGTTGTTTTTTTTATTATTTTCTCACTCTAGTTGTATTTATTATTTCCCCTGAACCATCTCAGTGTTATGATGAGGGTATGTTCTATTTTCTCAGATTTCACATATGGATTCTGAGGCAGGGGTCAGTTTACTCTGTCCACACTCTGGACTGGCTGGCAGATCAGGACTACAGAAATGGATTTGATTGCGAGAAAGGTGTTTGGTTTCCCACCCCATGATCCTCTGGCCAGCGTCCTCTCCTTTGATCTTCAGGGTCCCATGTATCCCTATACCCACAGATCCACAGACGTCTTGGACCTCGTGACCCTCTCCTTCGACACCTTCCTCCTCTTCGTTCTCTCATGGGGCAAGCTTTGCTCCAATGCCCCGTCTCTCCACAGACATAACACTGATCTGGCCTAACTGCTCTGTAACTTCTCCAGTGGAACTGAGGGGAAACAGGCTCCCAAACAGGCATGTCCCTAAGATAATCTGGCGGGATCCAAGCCTCAAACTCTTCTTCTTTTGATTTAACTTCCAATTTTTGTATCAATTCCACTGGTCCCTGGAAGGAATTTGTAAGGGCAGTAAAAAACTGCCTTTTCTCTGTCACCCTCTTCTGTTACCCTCCTCACTAAGGCTTCCTATGTAGGGTACCCCAAAATTACCAAACATTTAGCGTATTCCTTAGAGGTGATCAATCGTTGCACTGCCTCCCATAAGCTTCGAGAGTCAGGGTAATGTCCATACAGGTTGAGTTTCAAATATTCCCCAAATGAAGCAGGTAAATCTTTTCCGTCTGGGTCTTTATTCATGGCCGTTGTCGAACTAGGCTTCGCTGGAGTGGGGGCATCTGTAGCCCGGGGATGGTGTGCACCTACTGCACTATCAAAATCAAAAGTAGGAGTAGGCACTTTCCTAACAGGGAATTACTTACGGGTAATTCGTTCTGCTTTCATGATACGGGCAATATCAGGATCGGCTGTCTTATGGCCCGCTATAGTCTCACCCTCAGAAGCACTGCTTTCTTCGCTGAAGGGATCCCTATATTTTGTAAATGATTCCTTAACGTTTCCTGCTGTCTGTTTAATTTGTTCTGGCACTGGCTTACAAGGAACCTTCCTCCTAGCTCCCTGGACCACTACGTTATCCTTTGCCAGTGAAGCAATCGGGGCCAGAGAATCCTTTTCCAATGTTTCCGTTACAGGTTTAAATTGAGTGGGTGGAGTCAAAGATGCTGTTGACTACACTTGAGTGCCCTGCTCGCAGGCTGCACAAGGTACCTTAGGACTAGAGACGTGAGAGGACTGAGAGGAAGGCTGTGACTCTATACCACAAAAGCTTGCCCATCTTCTTAAATACTGGGCATCCTTCCCTTCAAGGTCCACACTAACCGCCGTGCTCTTGAATTTAGTTGTCATCGGGGCCAATTCCCTTTAAGAATTACCAGGGTCAACTCCCCTTTAAGACTCTTCCGCGCTCCTGCTTTTGATCTTTAATATCTTTCTCTTTATTTTTAGAAATACCCAGAGAAGGAGCAGCTCCCACTTCCTCCAGCTCTATTCCCAGCCTTGAGGCTGCCTTCCTCCAATTTGATAGCCTAACAACTTCTTTGTTCACTTTCCTCTCTGTATAATACATTATCCATCATTCTATGTTCATTTCCTTCTTCGCTATCCCCACACTGCTGGATAATTTTCTCTATGTACCTTATCCCTGTTACTGACTTCAGGCCACCCATCGGCCATAATTCACTTCCTAACTCTTTATTTAACTTTCGTGAAACATTTCGTAAGCTCTCAGCTTTCTGAGGGAATTCATTACATATTATTTGTCATGGGCTTCCATAAGTGGTAGTTATATCCTTCTCCATGCTATTCCCCATGTCTTTGCACAATAGAAACAATGAAGACAAACTCTGAGTAACTCACACCTCTTCAATAATTCACTCCTCCCTTTCAGTCTCTGAGGCTACCAAGATCGCTACCGAACAATAGCCAATGTCTCCGAAACACTAGTAGTCTCACACCTTTCTCATACAACCGCACAGTCAATCTTTCCAATCTACTATTCAATTGCTATTCAATCACTCCATTCAATCACTCTATTCAACTCTTTTATCAGTTTCGTCTCATTCACAACCACTCATCCAAATCCCAACCCGTAAACAGCTCTGGAAGAATCCTCAGTCTCCCAGATTAAGGTGCTTAATATTCAAATATACTTTTTAGCAGCAATCTCTCCCACTCAAAATACATCAATATAACATAGACAAATAAACCCAAACCACGCAAGCAAAACTATACCCAAGCAAGAAACTATACCACCTATTATATGTAAACAGAAACACAATCCAATGTAAACTACAAGCATTCACTTATTATCACAAGTAAATCGCACATTATTTTAATTCCTCCTCCTGGTGTGATCGGTCAACGGAAAAATCCATCTCCTGAAACAATCAATCGGAAGGAAGGATACAAACCTCCGATCGAACAACCACAGATCGGACTCCAATGATAATATGATCTCAACCAAACCAAATTCTTATATATTCACTTTATCCCACTTTTACCCCAGTTTTCTAATACCAAAAATTCTTAAACAACACACAATCAGTACAATGAAACAATTCACGATCTTAACACACTCACAAATATATCTTACAAGCAACAAAGTATTTATACACTATTCAAATCAGAAAGAAATATGTACACTTGAAATTTACTAAATTCTATCACCGGCAATGCAATACACGATACATTACAATACAGCAATCTTTAATATACAGTTTCAAAAGCAATAACAATATTTCAATCCCGCATCGCGCTGCAATCAACCAGTGAACCTCTGTCTCCAATACAGAATACTTTCCTCTTCCTAGGGTACTCTTTGCTGAGGGGTACTTTTTCTTAATTAGCTACTCTTTACCTTCAGGTACTTTTTCCTCACCCTAAATGGTTCGACTTAGGGGTACCTTTCCCGTCAGGTTACTCTTTACTAAAAATTACTTTCCCTCTCTCAGTTACTCATCGCTATCAGGTACTAATCAACAATCAATCAGAGGGGGTACGAACTCCTGGTTGATCAGCCACGATTCGGAATCGATCTTACACAAACTTTATACACATTTCGAAGTTTTATTATAATACACAGATTAATCTGATAAAGAATGTGCACACTTTAAATTGTCCAGCACCTCAATGTGAGATTCTGAATATTAGTAACTTTAAATCAAAGAATTTCAACTCGCTCTCATCTAACCAATTAGCTTTTTGGTGCGTAACTCGATGTACACAAATTCGAATTCAAATTTGTTCGGATATAGAATTCTCGAATTGATTAGAGTATTTTCAACCAATCTATACTCTAACCACCGAAGTGCCTGATACCTTTACGAGGGTCGTCCCCCGTCCTGTCAGAGATCAGGATACCTCAAACCTGTGTGGACTTTAACCAACGTAGGCTCACTCTGTCTAAAAGGCTTCTTCCTTTCTACCTGCTTGGCACCGGGTGTCAGCTCTTCATTCTGGCAGTCAATGACAATTTTTGGAGCATGCTTCCAATCTGCACCCCCAGCAAAGACGAAGTGCTTAGCCGCTTAGCATTGTCACACCCAGGTCATCTGGAAATATCCACTAATTGGATACCCAATCTGGGCAGGGCCTCGAACCTCTAGTTTTATTTTTTTATGGAATATTTTTTTGGTGTTTATCAGCAGCTGCAGTTACTAACTACCAGCAAGTTTTACGGCCCCTTAACCCAGAGGAGAGGGCCTTTAACCCAACCGTAGTTTTATGGGCCTTTAACCCAAAGGAGAGGCCTTTAGGCCCTACAGCCTCGTGGAAGCAGAAACACTCCAAAAGGTCACGCAGTCCCAAGCGCACTTCCAGAAGATCAACCCCGAACTAAGATGGAGCCACCTTCTATAGGGCCATGAACTACATAGGGGTGGTCTCTTTACAGTCCAATCAAACATATTAATCACATCAATACATTATTGACAGTTCACCAAACGAATTACAGAGTCTCCCATACATTGTTTCTAGGAGAAGCTTCTGGAAGGAAGCTAACTTAACTGAATAATGCAACATTTACCCTGGAACTCAAACAAACCTGCAGGGCTTAACACTTTGGCCAATCAACAAACAGCAGGGTAACTGTCTCTCAACATTATTTACATTATTTACAATCCTTGCAGTAATTCAATCAACTTCATGCATTTATACTACTTTGGAGGTCCTCTTCAAGAATCTCATTCATTCTGTCAATTGAAGAGGTACTCATACATTTCTTATCTGAAACACTGATCTGGGACCTAGACTTACTGGCACCATTCAGCAGCTTGTCTTATTATATACAGAAACACACACTTGACCAAAATGGCATGAATCCTCTGCTAAATGTTGGTTCTATTCCTGTTCCTTTTTGGCCAGGATTTACAGTTGCGCTCTTTCACTTGTCTATCTTTGGTGACCCATGCTCACAATGGGTATTCGATCATCATCACTGCTGTACTGCTGTACTATATGGGATTGTTTTAATAATAGTTTTGTGCAGTGCAATATAAATTCATTTGGACTTTGAATATGTTTAAGAAGGAACTGCAGATGCTGTAAAATCGAAGGTAGACAAAAGTGCTGGAGAAACGCAGCGGCTGCAGCAGCATCTATGGAGCAAAGGAAATAGGCAATGTTTTGGGCCGAAACCCTTCTTCAGACTGAAGAAGATCAGTCTGAAGAAGGGTTTCGGCCCAAAACGTTGCCTATTTCCTTCGCTCCATAGATGCTGCTGCACCCGCTGAGTTTCTCCAGCACTTTTGTCTACCTTGGACTTTGAATATCATGGGAACATAATTTTATTGTGGAAGTTGACTCTTTAAGCTGGACAGAAGCATATTGGTAACTAAACGAAACAATGCAACTTCTTATGTTGAAACCAACTTACAGCAAACAACTAAATGTGACTACACATGAGCCAGCAACCAATATATGGATTGTTACAAAAGTCTATTTGAACAATGTCCACAGACAGTCTCCAGTCCTGCACTTTATTGACCTCTGAAAAAGATCTAGTTTGGCTAATTAGGCATGACGTATTTTCCACAAATCCTCATTGACTCTCTTTGATCAGCCGAACTTGGCTAAGTGTCTCATCATTTCTCAAAGATGCTTAAATCCAAATTTCTAATGAACTGAATGATTTTGCCCAAGAACAACTTGGTTGATTTTTTAATTTAATTTTTAATTGTAAATTTTCATTAAATAATCACATTTAAAAGGTTTGGATTATTTCAGGCCCTTTGGACTACAAAGTTGTGAGCTAATCAGTTGCATGAAATTTCTGTGATTTTTCAGTGTCATTAATACTAGAAATGATAAGTTCAATGAACACAGAAAAAAAGCTTTCTATTCGCAGAGAGCCAGTAGAGAGAAATAGTTGTCAAATCATAATCCATGTCATAGTACCAGCTATTTATCATACTCACTTCCCATCCTTTATAATCAACGTGTCTTTTGTACCTGATCTACTAATCACAGGTAAATTTTTCTCCAAGTTTCAGATTTTTAAGTGTAACTAATAAACATAACTCACAATTAACTAATATATATATCTTTTCATTTCTGGTGTTAAAATCCTTTGCTCTGATTAAATACATTCTGTTTCTAAAGGAGGTTACATGCCTGCTTTGGAAGTTATTGGATATGCATTGTTTGCATTTCCTTTGATCTTTATAACTCAATTACATTTGGGGCTGAAAGATCATGAGCTATGTAAAGTGAGCTAGTTGCAACCACATAGTCATGATAACGTCACATTGTCTAAGTGATCAGTGCACAATCTGTCTGTCTTTATCGTAGCTGGTATATTTCCCACAGCTTAAGAGCTTAAACAATGGTCAATTTTCATTTAATTTATTATTGTCACATGCACAGAGATGCAGCGAAAAGCTGGTTCTACGTGCTATTCAGTTAAATAATTCTCTTCTGAAACAGGACACATAAAGTTGTCACGTCCCAGCACCATTTTGCACCTTCCATCATAGATTTCCATCATCAATTGAAAATTTAAGCCATAACATGAGAAATAGCACTAAATAAATTGATTTGTAAATCAAACAGATGGAAACAACTTGATAGCTGTTTCAGTAAACTGTATAAAATCCAAAATTTATGTTCCATCACTTATTTTGTTCTATGTACCATCAAAAATCAAGGGATTTGTTTTCAAAAAGTTTACAAGTTAAAATCATTAGGTTTGTTGCAAGAGGAGCAATTAGCAGCCTGTCAAAACCCCCCAGAGGTTCCAAGAATGAGAGATAATCTGACTGAAACATTCAAATAGGCTTGACAGGATAGATGCAAAACTGATGTTTCACTGAGCTGTGGTGCATACAGCCCAGGGTTACAGTCTCAAAATAAGGAGTTTACCGGACTGGACTGAGTTGAGAAGAAGTCTCTTCACCCAGAGGGTCATGAATCTTTGAATTTCTCCATCCAAGTAGACTGTGGATGCCAGGTTGGTGAGTGTATTTAAAACAGCAATAGATTTTCTGATATTAAGGGAATCAAGGGAAGCACTGTGGCACAGCAGTAGAGTTGCTGCCTTACAGGATCAGAGACCGTGGTTCAAACTTGCCTATGGGTGCTGTCTGTACAGAGTTTGTACCTTTTCCCTGTGACCATGTGGGTTTTCTCCAGGTGTTCTGGTTTCCTCCCACATTCCTAAGATGTGCAGGTTTGTAGGTTAATTGGTTTGATTTAAATTGCTCCTAGTGTGTAGGATGTGAAACGGGGATGTCATGGGAACTAGTGTACAGATGATCATTGGTCGGCGTGGGCTGAAAGGCCTGCTTCCATGCTGTATCTCTAAACTAAACTAAACTAAACTAAACACATATTTTGTGCTTACTCCAGTAAGGCAGCACTGAAATAAAAGGTTAGCCACCATCTCACTGGATGTCAGAGCAGGCATGAGGGGCCAAATGTCTTACTTCCATTTCTTGTGTACTTTCGAGAGGGCTTTGAAATTACAGAAGGCCAGAGCAATAGGTAGCAATAGCCACAGAGACTGTGTGGGAGGCAAATACTGGCAGATGATTCTTGTTTCATACTGTAGGTAATCATTTTAATTAGAAATGGACACAAAACAGGGATGATATTGCCATGTTGATTAATTAAAGCGAGCAGTGAAAAAATCTTGGCATGTATAAGAATTTAAGGACTGTGCCTGGTTATTGGTGACAAGGGGATTGTAAGGGTCAATTCTGGCATGTAATTGAATGAAATCAAGCTGATCACTGTCCTATCTAGGTTTCTAACATTACACTTTGACGTAAAGCTCATACTTAGTTGATATAAATATAAACATGCACAAGGTTAAAGACACATTAAAAGTCCAACAAGGTTTCCTTTCAGGAAAAATCTAAGCATAACAGAGACAAATCCAGGTAACAAGCTTATATTTGCTTTGCATTGCTGTGGATGAATTAGACCTTGACACTGTCAAAAGATTGAATGCACTGGTCATTTGGACAATCCTAATATCAACAAAACAATATAATTTATGTCCATCATTGTTTTATTTAGCAAATCTGCTTCTATAGTTGTTGCATGTGGACATAGTGGACCAAATAGCTAGTTTCTATGCTCTTAGACTCTTAGACAACATGTCTTATTACCTGTATTTATAATACTGACAATTATCCCCAGTGTCTTGATCTGTATGTGTCAATTGTACAACATTACGAAACAGATTATCAGGTTAATATCTAATTGCTGTTTGCAGATGCTTGTTTTTTTAATGTAAATTTGCTGCCGCATTATCTCCAAATGTCAAAACTACTTATGACGATAGAGTATATTGTGACATCCATTTAAATGCAAGGATTTCTTTTTTTCTTTGCATGCATTCAAAATAGATTAAAAATAACGAACAACCATGAAATTAAGCTTTAGAGCATGTAAAGCCAGAAGATAAGACTGAAAGTATTGTTGAATATAAGGTTCTTAAAAGTTAAAACTCAGTCGTCCTGGACAGATCTTAATGAGTTATGTTGTTAATGGTGATGGTGGTGATGGTGGTGAGGTTGGGTGATAGGGAAGATTTATGAGATGTTTTAATAGGTAATAATGAATAGTTCAGGTACCAGTTAATAGTTAAATTTGATGCAAAAACATTGTAACCACTGTCAGGCTTAGTTATTCCATCTTCTGGTTTGCACTGAGATTTGTTTTTGTTTGTGTGTGAGTAACTGGTGTATCAGTTATATGAACATTATTCCCAATTGCTGGATGAGAAAAATATTACTCAACACAACAATTGATTACAAATTATGAGCTTTAATAGAAATGTAACTGTTCTTAACCACTCCTGCAAGTATTTCCTAGGGATCAGAAAACTAACCAGGATGATCGAGATGAAATGTTGATGTTAATAATAAGTAATCATTTTTTGTTCTATTGTTATACCCATCCTTTTCATCAGATGTATAATTGAGATTGAAATAACAATTGTGGTGTTGAGGATGTGAAGGAAATTATCACCATTCAATGCAAGAACAACATTCTGTGATGGAATTAGTAGGTTGACAGGATGGTGACACAATAAAGAGTTGGTCAAGATGGAGGTGCATCCTGTAGAGTCTATAGTTTGTGACGAACAGACAGTGGCACATCTTCTTTGAGTTACTAGAAAAGCAGGATGAGATTGGTATTCCAGGTGTTCATAAATATGTGTAGTCTTTTAGATAACCTAAAACTTGGTTGACCTTACCTTGCTAATAGTTAAGACATGTATCCTTGTCTTCAAATTTTTCTGACTCTTAATTCTTTAAAAAGCTTTTCACTATACCTCGGTACACGTGACAATAAACTAAACTAACTAACAAGACATTGAACAACTCAGTCAATTCCACACAAATCCCAGACTGGGAGATACACAAGCTTTCCCTATTATAGAAATAGCCAGAATGAATGACACTTGCTTGTACATCTCTTCTTGATACCTTGTAGATGGAATGTATGATCAACTGTGAACCCCTGGCAATTCAAGGACCACAACAATCAGGAACTTTAATGGTGAGGAATTATTCAATGTGTGTCACTTGCCGAGGAACCACAAGTTGAGAGTTATAGAGGGACACTGTGGTTGTCTTGGCAGTTTCAGTTATAAGGAGAGATCTAATTTCCTTGGAGAAGAAGAGATGCAACATACGATTGAATGTGAACTCCTGGCAATTCAAGCACAACAGTAGAAAATGGGGTGGAATTTGATGTGATTTTCTCTATCGTAATTTGGCATGGATCTAATGGGCTGAGTAGCCTCTTTCAGTGTTGTTGTGAGTAAGAGCTGTACATTAATTTGATGTCTCCTCAACCTCCCTCCCATCCCAACTCCCACCCCCACTACTCCTGACTGTACCCAACGATAAATCATGTGATGCATCAGTAAATCTGGACGCAGACCTTTCTGGTAAAGGATCATCTATTATGTACACCTCCAATCTATTCCAAAATTAATTTCTACATTGTCCCTTTGAATGAAGATTGGCAAACTTGGGTGCACTTGCAATTTTGAGACATAAAGTCAAGAGTGTCAAGAGTGTTTTATTGTCATATGTCCCGGATGGGACAATTAAATTCTTACTTGCTGCAGCACAATAGAATATATAAATATGTTAACATAGTACATAACTGGGGGGGAGAAAAAAAGAGAAAAAGTTGCAGTTCAGATCTCAGAGCTTATTCGTTGTTGAGTTTCATAGCCTGATGGCTGTAATCAAAGAATGCAATTGTTTTATCCATTCAGTTCCACTTTTTGTCTATGGAAATGGTTTGTATGCTGACAATTAGCCCATTATAGTGGACTGGTAGTCTGTTTGGGATTTAGAATAACGTAATTCAGGTGAATACTAATCACTCAAAATAAGTTCATTACAATATCTATAAAAGTTTGGAATATTTATGGATTTAAAAATTAATGTTGCAATGTGATCTCTGGGGGCATGAGACTGAGATTCTGAAAGGATTCTAACATTTGATTTGTTGCTTACAATAGAACACTGCAATCCTGAGCCGAACTTCAAACATAAATCTCAGTGAAGCTATTAAAATGTAGTGGGAGTTGAAGTCATCACTAGTCCAAAGCTATTCTCAGTCTTATTAATAAACCCCTGGTAATTCTTCAAGATCAATACCGAGAATGCTCAAGTAAATCTGATTAATGTGATTGAACTAACAAACATCAAGCTTGCTTCAGAAAGAGTGGTTATGGCCATTATTGAAGAAAGCAAATCTTCCAATAAGACATCAAAGCATGACACACATTTCTATTGCCAACATTAAAAGCTTTAGGTACAGAAAAATGCTGGAGAAACTCAGCGGGTGCAGCAGCATCTATGGAGCGAAGGAAATAGGCAACGTTTTGGGCCGAAACCCTTTAATTTAAACGCTTTGGATTGTACTTCAGTTGTTCCTTGTTTTCTTTTAATAACTGTGTTATCTATTAACTATTTTGGTAGCATTAATTAAGATAGTTTAACTTGTAAGAATCAAGTCATGAGGTCATAAGTGATAGGAGTAGAATTACGCCATTCGGCCCATCAAGTCTACTCCGCCATTCAATCATGGCTAATCTATCTTCCCCTCTTAACCCCATTCTCCTGCCTACTCCCCATAACCTCTCAATTCAATAAACTGCATAAGAATGATAGTACTGATTGATCCTATAAGCCTTACCTTCGACCTACTCACAAAAATAATTTATTTCACTAATAATCAGCTTTGTCTGCTATCTGTAAGTCCTTCGCTCCTCCATTCAAATATCCCAGGTTGATATTGAATGGTTGATGAAGCCAAATGCCCATCCGATGGAAAAAAGCTAATAGTCTCAGGAAAGATTTGAAAGTTTGCACATGCTGTGAGCATAAAAAATTCATGGCTGACTTGTACATGCATTGCACCATAATTACTGTAATTCCAATTTGGAGCAATCATTATTACAAATTACAGATTTAAATCTATACATTATTCTGTATCAATATCTGATTTTAAAATGTTATCTTAAAGTCATATAGTAATAACAATGCCCAGGAAATTCGGTCAGGCTGTGCAACAATTATCCCCACCCCAGAATTTGATCGTGTTAATTCTGCCCTCTCCCCCATCCCTGAACTCCAGAAGTGATCCTCGATGTTCTGATCTCCGGTGTCAGCTACACTGACCTTTCTTCTTTTTCTGATTCCAGCCATCTCTTCATTGTTAAGGGTCTTTGACCTGTGACTGAAGATTCACACTTACAGATTATCTTCTTTCTTAGGTCGAGGATGAAGAGTCAAGAGTCAAGAGTGTTTTCTTGTCATATGTCCCAGATAGAAGAATGACATTCTTACTTGCAGCAGCACTCACGTCGCAGCGGCCTCTGCAGTCCGTCTGTCTTTTTTTTATTTTTTGTCTCGTTTGAGTGTGGTTATAGTGGGTTTTTTTAACTGGGTATGTGCATGGGGGGCGGGGGGTGGGGAAACTTTTAAAATATTTTCCCTGTACGGAGGACCCGGCCTTTTCCCTGTCGGGTCTCCGTTGTCGTTGGGGCCTTGCACCGTGGAGCGGCCTCCAACCGGAACGACCTGGGGCTCCACTCGCGGAGCCTGCGGACTACTCACCATCGCGGAGCTGGCCGAGCTGAACGGGAGAAGCTGTGGTGGCGCGCGGCTGCGATCCGACCCCGGAGATTCGGAGGCTCCAGCCGCCGGCCCGGTGGACGGTGACACCGGGAGCTCGCGGGTCCCTGGTGGGAGACCGCTTTTCGGAGCTCCCGCAACGGCAACTTCTCCCGCCCGAGTTGCGGGGTTGAAAATGACCTGGAGCGGGGCCTAACATCGCCCGGCGCGGCTTTAATGGCCGCAGGACTTGCTAGCGCCCGCCGGGGCCTCCAACATCAAGACCCGGAGCGCGGCCTTGCATAAGACTTTGCCTTCCATCACAGCGAGGAGGAGATTCGCTGTGATGGATGTTTGTGCAAATTGTGTTGTAAGGTAAATCCCTTAAATGGCGGTGAATGGAGGAAAGAACATTGAACATGTCAAACCTGCACTGGCCCATTTGCTGTGATGTCTTGGTTCTTCTACTTGTTTGTATGACTGCAGAAACCAAATTTCGTTTGAACCTCAATGAGGTTCAAATGACAACAAATAAATTGTATTGTATTGTATTGTACAGCAGAATATGTAAACATAGTACACTGTAAACAATATAATAAACGAGAGAGGAAAAAAACGTTCCGTATGTGTATGTGTATATGTATACATACTCACAAATACACACACACACACACACATATATATATATATATATATACACACAAACGCACACATAGGTACACACAAAAAATAAACAATAATAATGCAATGATAACATTAATAGTCATTCTAGTTCAGAGCTTATTTGAGGTTGTATTGTTTAATAGCTTGATGGTTGTGGGGAAGAAGTTGTTCCTGAACCTGGATATTACAGTTTTCAGGCTCCTATACCTTCATCCCGATGGCAGGGTTGAAATTTGTGTATGGCTAGGGTGGTGTGGGTCTCTGATGATGCTGGCTGCCTTTTTGAGGCCGTGACTCTGGTAAATCCGTTCAATGGAGGTGAATGGAGGAAAGAACATTGAACATGTCAAACCTGCACTGGCCCATTCGCTGTGTTGGTATTTCAGTCAAAGTCACAGAGGCTGGCGTCAGAAAATCCTTCAGAGGGGTGAACCCTCGAAAAATGCCTGGACCTGATGGTATACCCGGTCATGTTCTAAAAATCTGTGCGGACCAACTGGCTGGAGTTTTTACGGACATTTTCAACCACTCATAGAAACATAGAAACATAGAAAATAGGTGCAGGAGTAGGCCATTCAGCCTTTCGAGCATGCACCGCCATTCAATATGATCATGGCTGATCATCCAACTCAGTATCCTGTACCTCTCCATACCCCCTGATCCCTTTGGCCACAAGGGCCACTTCTAACTCCCTCTTAAATATAGCCAATGAACTGGCCTCAACTACATTCTGTGGCAGAGAATTCCAGAGATTCACCACTCTCTGTGTGAAAAATATTTTTCTCCTCTCGGTCCTAAAAGATTTACCCCTTATCCTTAAACTGTGACCCCTTGTTCTGGACTTCCCCAAAATCGGGAACAATCTTCCTGCATCTAGCCTGTCCAACCCCTTAAGAATTTGGTAAGTTTCTATAAGATCCCCCCTCAATCTTCTAAATTCTAGCGAGTACAAGCCGAGTGTATCCAGTCTTTCTTCATATGAAAGTCCTGACATCCCAGGAATCAGTCTGGTGAACCTTCTCTGTACTCCCTCTATGGCAAGAATGTCCTTCCTCAGATTAGGAGACCAAAACTGTACGCAATACTCCAGGTGTGGTCTCACCAAGACCCTGTACAACTGCAGTAGAACCTCCCTGCTCCTATACTCAAATCCTTTTGCTATGAATGCTAACATACCATTCACTTTCTTCACTGCCTGCTCCACCTGCATGCCTACTTTCATTGACTGGTGTACCATGACACCCAGGTCTCGTTGCATCTCCCCTTTTCCTAATCGGCCACCATTCAGATAATAGTCTACCTTCCTGTTCTTGCCACCAAAGTGGATAACCTCACATTTATCCACATTATACTGCATCTGCCATGCATTTTCCCACTCACCCAGCATATCCAAGTCACCTTGTAGCCTCCAAGCATCCCCCTCACAGCTAACACTGCCCCCCAGCTTTGTGTCATCCGCAAACTTGGAGATGTTGCATTCAATTCCCTCGTCCAAATCATTAATATATATTGTAAATAGCTGGGGTCCCAGCACTGAGCCTTGCGGTACCCCACTAGTCACTGCCTGCCATTCTGAAAGGGACCCGTTTACTCCTACTCTTTGCTTCCTGTCTGCCAGCCAGTTCTCTATCCACATCAATACTGAACCCCCAATACCATGTGCTTTAAGTTTGTATACTAATCTCTTATGTGGGACCTTGTTTAAAGCCTTCTGAAAGTCCAGATATAATACATCCACTGGTTCTCCCTTATCCACTCTACTAGTTACATCCTCGAAAAATTCTATAAGATTCGTCAGACATGATTTACCTTTCATAAATCCATGCTGACTTTGTCCAATGATTTCACCACTTTCCAAATGAGCTGCTATCCCATCTTTAATAACTGACAAGCAGTTTCCCCACTACCAATGTTAGACTAACTCGTCTGTAATTCCCCGTTTTCTCTCTCCCTCCCTTTTTTTAAAAGTGGGGTTACATTAGCTACCCTCCAATCCTCAGGAACTACTCCAGAATCTAAAGATTTTGAAAAATTATCACTAATGCATCCACTATTTCTGGGGCTACTTCTTTAAGTACTCTGGGATGCAGCCTATCTGGCCCTGGGGATTTATCGGCCTTTAACCCATTCAATTTACCTAACACCACTTCCCTGCTAAACTGGATTTCTCACTTCTGAGGTCTGAGGTTCCCACCTGCTTTGAAAGGGCATCAATAATACCGGTGCTCAATAAGAGCAAGGTGACGTGCCTCAACAACTATCGACCAGTGGCACTAACGTCGGTGGTGATGAAGTGCTTTGGAGGTTGATCATGGCGCAAATCAACTCCTACCTCGACAAAAACCTGGACCCACTGCAGTTCGCTTACTGCCGCAACAGATCAACGGTGGATACGATCTTGCTGGCTCTCCACTCTGCTCTGGATCACTTGGACAACAAAAACTCATATGTCAGGCTGTTATTCATTGATTACAGGTCGGCATTTAATACAATCATCCCCTCCAAGCTGGTTACCAAACTCGCAGAACTGGGTCTCTGCGCATTTCTCTGCAATTGGATCCTCGACTTCCTCATTCACAGACCACAGACTGTTCGAATTGGTGGAAAGGTGTCAGCCTCGATAACAATCAGCACGGGAGCACCTCAAGGCTGCGTGCTCAGCCCCCTGCTGTACTCACTAGTCTATACTCATGACTGCATTGCTGGCCATAGTGCAAACTCCATCATCAAGTTCGCTGACGACACCACTGTTGTGGGACGTATCACTGATGGGGACGAGTCAGAGTATAGAAGAGAGATCGACCGACTGACCAAATGGTGCCAGCACAATAACCTGGCCCTCAACACCAGCAAAACCAAGGAACTGATTGTGGACTTTGGAAGAGGTAGGATGGGGACCCACAGTCCCGTTTATATCAATGGGTCGATGGTGGAAAGGGTTAAGAGCTTCAAATTCATGGGCGTGCACATCTCTGAAGATCTCTCCTGGTCCGAAAACACTGATGCAATCATGAAGAAAGCACATCAGCGCCTCTACTTCCTGAGAAGATTACGGAGAGTCGGTATGTCAGGGAGGACTCTGTCTAACTTCTACAGGTGCACAGTAGAGAGCATGCTGACCGGTTGCATCGTGGCTTGGTTCAGCAACCTGAGCGCCCAGGAGCGGAAAAGACTACAAAAAGTAGTAAACACTGCCCAGTCCATCATCAGCTCCCTACCATCGAGGGGATCTATCGCAGTTGCTGCCTCAAAAAGGCTGGCAGCATCATCAAGGACCCACACCATCCTGGCCTCACACTCATCTGCCCGCTACCTTTAGGTAGAAGGTACAGGAGCCTGAAGACTGGAACGTCCAGGTTCAGAAGCAGCTTCTTCCCCTCAGCCATCAGGCTATTGAACTCAACCTAAACAAAACTCTGAACATTAATAGAAAGATTAAACGAGAACTTACCGTTTGAAGTTTAATCTTTATTTTATGAGAAGTTGAAGTGAGGGAATACGTGAAGAGCCCGCCAGCCCGCATGCGCGTCAATCTTCAGAGCTGCTGTATGAAACCACAGACTAGTTGCTGAACTTAAACTATAGAAAGATTAACGACCTTAGAACTACCGAATGATCTTTATGAGAAGTAGGGTTGGGAGTGGAGGGCACGTATTCCCTCACTTCAACTTCTCATAAAATAAAGATCAAACTTCAAACGGTAAGTTCTCGTTTAATCTTTCTATTTTATTTCAAAGTCACGTGAGTGACTACGTGAAGACTTCAAAGCTCTGTGGTTTCATGCAGTAACCCAATCTGTGTGTGAAACACTTAAACAGATAAACCATTAATGGTAGAAAAAACATGCGTTATTAATACCATGATGCTAACTTGCATACATGGCCATTGTTCTTAACCGGACCATAGTCCCAATTGACTTTGAGATGGACAATAACTCATGCAACACTCTGCAGAGTTCTATCTGCAAATATTCAGACATATTAAACCAAATTTATAATTTAATAACATGCACTATGTAAGCCTCTTGCTGCATGATGAAAGGGAACTATACATTCTATTGACTGCTAATGAGCCATCAGCAATATCTTGAGAATATTGAATAACAATAAAGAAACTATCTTTTATCTCATAGGTACTAGCAAGCTCAGTGCACTTGTATACCTAATGACATCCCCAATCTCTGCTCTGGTGGGCAACCATGCCCATTTCAAACTACCCTAATGTCAGTTATGACCCAGAGACCGAGCCGGAGATAAAAGAATGTGTTCTTTGTGCTGAGATCAGTTACTGAAAACATAATCATCTGAAAAATACTGCTCCCATTAGGAATACAGTAGAAGAATATTTGCATAATAATTTACTGATATACATCACACACTACAATGAGTGTAGGCTATTAGAGTGGTCATATAAAAGACACCCTGCATAACGTTAGTGAACAGCGGGTGAATAACCAATCATTTATTGTCCCACTTATGGTACTACGGAGAATGACAAAGCAGCACAAGCAATGTCAATTGTGCTATCACATAAACGCTTCTCTAGGCTCAAACTGAAAGCCACACAAAACCTCTGTTACTTCTGTTTAAAGAATAACTCACAGATTTTGTTCACAAATTTCCCTTACAACCGTGCAGAGCTAGCTGCCCGAGAAGACAGGCTGCCCCAGCCATCACTCGTGAGTGAGTAAATAGGAATTGCTTCAGCTGCCTTACCATGGCCTGAATGAATAGGCAAAATAGGCACTATTAAATTTTTTTTTTTTTTTTTTTTAATAATTTTTTTAATAGAAGTACGGTAGATTACAGTAATGTACAACACATATATATTAATACATTTTTTGTACCGCTTCACTTTTTTAAACTTTAAGAAAGAAAAAGAAAGAAGTAAGAAAAGTGAAGAAAGTGCGCAAAGGTTGTGAAGTGCAAAAGAGTGTTGGGAAAAAAAAGCCCCTTAGAAAAGAAGTTAGAGAAGGAAGTAAAGTTAGAAAATAGACCCTAGAAAAGAAAGAGAAAGAAAGAAGGAACAATCGCTCTATTATAACTCTTATAACATACTTCATAGAGAAGGAACTACCAACCAAGTCTGTTTTTGTTTTACCTCCCATTACCAGGTCCAGATACCTTTTATTTATTTATTTGTTTTTCTAAATTACTATTGCACCTCATGCTTGTAATAGGTCCAAAAACGTAGACCACGTCTTTTGAAATTGGTCTACTTTGCCTACTAGGAGGAATCTCATCTCTTCCAGATGTAATGTTTCCAACATATTTGATGTCCACATTTTTATTGTTGGTGTGGGCGCATTTTTCCAGAATTTAAGTATAAGCTTTTTTCCCATTATTAGCCCATAATTGAGTAAATTCTTCTGATACACGTTTAATTCAGGAATACCTTCCGATATTCCAAAAATAATCCATTCTGGTTTTGGTACCAGTTTTATTTTGATTAATTTTGAAAAAATATCAAATATTTCAAACCAGAATTTTTGGATTTTTGTACAAAAAACAAAAGAATGTGCTATGGTAGCTTCTTGACATATACATTTATCACAGATTGGTGAGACGTTAGGAAAGATTTTATTTAGTTTGGTTTTTGAATAATATAATCTATGTAATGTTTTAAATTGGATAAGCGTATGTCGTACGTTGATCGAGCATTTATGCACCTGTAATAAATGATTATCCCAACTCTCTTTTGAAATTTTTATACCTAGATCTTGTTCCCAATCTCTTCTAATTCCATCTGTTGTGGGTATTTCTATGTTTAAGATGATATTATATAAGTATGATATTAAATTAACTGATTCCGCCTTTGTCTTCATTGCTTCATCTAGTAAGTCGGAAGGCATATTATAATAATCTTTTGTGTGTGTTTTCAAATAGTCACAGATTTGTAGATATTTAAAATATTGATTATTTTTCAAATTATATTTCAGTTGTAGTTGTTGGAATGATAGTAATTTTTCTAATTCATACAGATCTTCGAGCGTTTTGATTCCCATTCTTTCCCATTGTATAAATGATTTATCTATGATTGAAGGTTTAAACGATGGGTTATTGACTATTGGTATTAAGAGAGATAGGTTTCTTAATTTTAGATTCTGTTTTATTTGCTTCCATGTTCTAATAGTGCTATATATAATTGGATTTTTATTATAATTTTTATTATTCAAATTTATTGGAGAGAGAATAATCGCTCCTATATTATTCGGGGAGCAATCCCCTTTTTCCATTATAATCCAGTCCACCTGCTGGGCAGAATTGTCCAGCAGGTGAATCATATTTTTAATATTTACTGCCCAGTTATAATACATAAAGTTAGGGAGCGCTAGACCCCCCAACTCTTTTCGTTTGTTAAGGTGTGTGTTCTTTGTATTCTGTGGGATTTGTAATCCCATATAAAATTTGTAATGTCTGAGTCCAGTTTTTTGAAAAACTTTTTTGGGAGATATATAGGTATTGATTGAAATAGGTAAAGGATTTGTGGTAAGAAAATCATTTTTATAGCATTTATCCTACCTATTAAGGACATCGGAAGTGTTTTCCAAAATTTAATCAAATTATTTAATTTCTTAAGTAGGGGATTATAATTAGCTTTAAACATATCATGGTAATTTCTAGTGATCTCAATTCCTAAATATTTGAATTTTTCCATAGCTATTTTAAAAGGGAATTTCCTGAGATGTGTTGAGTCTTTTGGTTTAATCGACATAATTTCACTTTTGTTCCAATTTATTCTATATCCAAATTTCATGTTGCCTCATAATCAATATCGCAAGAGGTATCTACTGGTAACCCTCAACTTTTATCAGCACAAAATTGTGCATATTATCTAAAACTCAATGCCACAATGCCCTTAGGTCTGAGTAGGGCAGCATTGGCTTCCAACACTGCCTTTGTTATCAAACACCAGATAATCTGTGCCTCATGTGTATAGATATGGCAAACTATGCATCTTCAAGATCGATTATCTGAATTAGTTAAATTGCAGAAACCCAATCATCCATTTAAACTGGGTAACTAAATACATGATCAGATTAGCCAACTGCTAACTTGATTCGGCATGCTCCATGTTTCTGTAATCTTGAGAAGTATCAGAAATAAACCCCTCTAGTTCTTGACCTGATCACTCATCCTCCGATGAGATGTCACTGATTCCCCTCGGAACCATTGTTCCTCTATTGACCATACAGACGGAAATTCTTTTGGCTTCTCTTGACGCAGAAGACGCATTATCTAGTTATTGATACATTTCGCTGATAACATATAATCAGAACCTTTTGACTAGAGCTGAAACACAGTCTCCCCTTGATGTGGGAATACAAGTACCCTGTCAACTCTTGACTATAAGAGTCACCATGAATTCTCAGCATTCTACCTCAGAGTGGAATTTAGCATAATGCAAACCTGAATCAGGAATTGCTTCGCAGTCCTCTGACTGAAACTACTTGTCTGAGTCGTCAGAGTGCACAGCCCAATCTTTTCGACCCACCACTCAATCAGGAATACTGGTATTGAGAGCCTACGGATTATTATAAATACATTGTTGATTCACAACATGAACCAGCAGGTCAGATAAAAATATTATATGCCAGACCAGCTTCCTGCTGGTTGATACCTATCCCAGAGAGAATGGCAATGATGATTCCAATGAACCGGCAACTCTACTAACTGAGCAGAAATGTAACCATGTGTTGAGGAAGACTTCAACTACTTCATTCTACAGAGCAGCCTGATAACCTCAATCACAGATGATGAGGCAGTGCTTCCCTGGCCAATATGACCCATATGGCCAGCCAGTTCCATGATGGTCTACCCTGAACCAGAGTAACCTAGCTGTTCTTACAGAAGTTACTATGCAAGGCACCCTGCCAATGTCTCTGCATCAACCTGATCTATCCTAGAGACAGTGAAAAAAATACTAGACAGCCCATGCTACCAGTAAACCCAAACCTGGGCTGACAGACTGCTCCATTTTGGAGTTTTACAGAGGTTAATAAAGAGACCTTACCTGCCAGCGTCTCTGAACCCGGGTCGATTTGCTTGTTGGAGCTACAGCGAAGTTCCATTTGCAGACCCTGTCTGACCACATCTCCTTCAGCTGGTGTGATGTTAGATAGCTGATGCCGCTGGCCAATTCCTCTTCTAGTGGCTTGCCCGTCCCCAAGGGAACAGCAAATTTAGAGGCAAGAGCAGGCAGCTCTTCCTATGCGACTCTCGTACATCATGCATTAAAGCATGGGATTCAGGCATAAGTCATGTTTGGAGTCATGTTCGGTGTCAGCTCCATACTGGACTCTGAACATTCCCTTAGAGTGGGAGGAATAGTGCAACCCTGAACCAGGAGTTGCTACAGGCATATGACTTGAACTGCCTGTGCATGCATCCGTAACATGGAGCATATTATTTGGCACCATCTCCAACACTCCTTTCATCCGAGTGCGAGGAATATTGCAAACCTGAACCAGGAGCTGCCTCAGGCATATGACTTGAACTGCCTGTGCATGCCTCCGTAACACGGAGCATATTATTTGGAACCATCTCCAACACTCCTTTCATCCGAGTGGGAGGAATATTGCAACCCTGAACCAGGAGCTGCCTCAGGCTTATAACTCGAACTGCCTGTACATGCCTCCGTAACACCGAGCATTTTTTGTGCCACCATCAGATTCATCAGATGTTCCAATTGAGACAAATGGCCAATCACATCTGCCATAGATGTGGGGACATAATCCCCTTGGTCCAAATCATCTGAAAGGATGTCCCACAGACTTGGCTTTGACTTTTTGCCCCGACTCGAGGTTGCCAAGCTGCTCCCCCTAGGAGCCGAATCGGGACTAGCCGTGCAGATCGGCGCTCTGTCGGTATAAATCATCATTATTTATTATACTTACCAGACAGGTTGCACCTCTAGTGACTCTGAGTCCTTGCTCCCTTCTGGAGCCTAGGAATTAGAGCACAACCCTGCACCAGGTGTTGTTTCCTCAGGCCTCTGGCCCCCATATGACTCAGATGAGCCGGCATTATAATCGGAGTCACCTTCCCGATAGTCCACTAGACAGAGTGGGAGAAATACTGCAACCCAGCCAGGTGTTGTCACAGGCAAATTACTGGAGCCGTCTGAAATGCCTCCGGTATATGGAACATAGTTTGTTCATATGATTAAACAGAAGCATAGCCCCATTGGATCAAAGATTCAACTGCTTTGTCGATATCCACATGGTTGGGGTCTCTTATGAAAGATCTCCAACAGTCCCCTCTACTGAGCGGAAATTATCATGATGCAACCCTGCACCAGGTATTGCTCCACAGGTGTCTAATAGATACAGCTGAAAAAAGGCTTCCCAAGCCAGGAGCTCCTTTCTGGAGCCTCAATGGAGTTCCTCCGAAAAGCCGCCCGTTCCAGTGGAGCCCCATACTGTGCCGGATTGGCAAGTCAAATTTTACTACACCACATGGTGTTTGATAATAAATGTCCTATCTGCTGCGATAGTCACAAACGTGACCGAACAGCAACCGCTATTAAAAAAACTGGCAGCTCTATTTATAACTGCCTTAATCAGTTCTTTATATTTTTTACTTCCATTATAGAACTATCTGTAGTATATCGAAATGCCCCTATAAATAGAGCATCAGATAGAATTGAGTTAACTCTGATAGGTGTAAAGATTTGCAGGATTTCGGACACTGTTTGTCACAGGAATCAGTGTCAAACCGCTTGCTTCAGTTATACCGACCTAAAATCCTACACAACTGAAGTTTCACAGGATATTAGCCCCGACAAATGGTCTTTGACCTTAAATGATAACTGTTTCCCTTTCTGCAGATGCTGTCCAACCTGCCAAAAGTTTCCACCATACATTCAGGTTCGCTACCCTGGCCGCGGCTAATTTTTAAAAGCACCAGCTGCTGTTATCTTTAGCAGCGATCGAAAACCTAGCCGCGGCTAATTTAAACTACCGTCTGCTGCTAATCTTCGCGGCGAGCTCCTTAGCCGCGCCGGCAGCCCCAACTCCTAATGGAGCTTCCACGGTGGCCTAAAATTCGGCCGCCTGCTCCCGTTTAGAGCTCCAAGCCGGCAGCCGCAATAACGAACCCGAGCTCCTATGGAGCTTCCACGGCGGCCTCCAAATTCGGCCGCCTGCTCCCATTCGGAGCCTGCACGGTGGCCCAAGACCGGCCGCTTCCATCAGCTACTCCGGGCCCGCTGAAAATAAAATTAACTTACCTGTCCGTGACTTCGAAATAAAATAGCCCATTATCTGTTTATTTGCACTTTATCTGTTTTATTTATTCATGTGTGAATTTATTTATACAATGGTATATGGACACACTGATCTGTTCCGTATTCATGCCTTCTATAATTCTGTTGTGCTGAAGCAAAGCAAGAATTTCATTGTCCTATCTGGGACACATGACAATAAACTCTCTTGAATCTTGAATCTTGAAAGTAGACTATTGCAGTGATAGCCCTTGGTGAAAACTGCACTTTGACCTTCTGTGCATTGCATTTATTGTAAGCTTTCCAGCACAGAACATTTTCAAGAAATAAAGACAAGAGTTTTAATTTATGCAATCATCCCTACCAGGTCGTTGCAGAAAATAAATCTGAATGTCAGAAAAGAGACAGAAGAACTTACATTTGTATGTTCTCTTACATATAGATTTAGAATCAATTAAGTAGTTTGAAGTTTAGTCCCAATGGTGTGCATGAACTGTGGCAGCGTTCCCACCAAAAACTAATGGATATTGACAAATTGTTAGCAATTTTTTCCTGATGTTTGAGCCATAAATATTTGTCATAAAACTGAGTTGCCCTACTATTCTTTGAAACAGTGCATTGGGATGCTTTATATACCAACCTTAATGGTCAGATCCAGTCTCATGACAATGAAAAATCCTAACCTGATGCCCAGTGTCTTCAGTGCTACACAAGTATAGGACATTCTGTAAAAATAATCCTAAATGGGCTTTTGAGGAATCTAAATGTTTTGTCCAGTAGTATCGGCAGGTAACAGACCAAAATAATGAGTCGGTTAATTAAATACAGAGTGGATGCGAACTATGAATTTTGCAGTTCATCCTTTCTAATACATTGTTTATTTTGTTTAAAAAAATTAATTTATGATGTACGATGAACTCCAGGATCTGAGCTATAAGGAGAGGTTGAGTAGGCTGGGACTATTCCTTGGAGTGTTAATGTTGACCAAATTGAAGACTACAAAATGGAGGATCCCTGCACTTGTAAGATTTGCTTAACCTTTGTCTGAGGAAAAGTACAGGCTGTGGATGGCACCAGCCAGTCTGAGCCCTAGATTAATATGCAGGATGAGGAAAGATCCAGATGTCCTCTCAATTAATAATATGTATGAGGACCCTGCAAAGAAACTTCAAGATGTTATAAATGCATTGCTTTGATTGGATTGCTGCAAAGGGATTGTAAATAGTGTCAATAATGTTGCAGGACAGTTATCCTGCTGTTTGGGGATTGGCTGAAGTGTGAAGCCTTGTTTGAATTGTTTACATTACCAGGGAGAATGTTGCGTTATTTGATTAATTGAATTCCTTCCAGAAGCTTCGGTAGAAACATTGTTTGGGACTTTTGTAATTGGGTTGGGGGACTGCCAATAATACTTTAATGTAATTGATATGTTTAATTGGCTTGTTAGGGGAACCACCCCTAAGTAGTTCGGCCCCTCATGGTTCATTGACCTATAAATGGTAGCCTTCATTTAGATCAGTGTCGATCTTCTGGAAGGGCACTTGGGACTGTGTAACCTTTTGGGCAGTGTCTGCTTGGCTGAAGGGCTTGGCCAGGCAGAGACAAGGATCAAACCCGTGGTGGTTTAGCTATCGTATAGGGGGATTTGTTGTTCATTCAAACATAAAGTTTAGTTGGTCCAGTGCTTGACTCAATGTTTTTACTGAACTAGACTAAGGGGGATAAGCTTTAGGAGCATATTTACAGCACAGGAGGATGAGGGGGTTGTTCTAATAGAGGTGTATAGAATCTTGATAGGAATAGATCAGGTAGATGCACAGATTCTCTTGCCCAGAGTAGGGGTATCGAGGACCAGAGGGCATAGATTTAAGGTGCATGGGAAAAGATTTAATAGGAATCTAATGGATAACCTTTTCGCACAAAGGGTGGTGGGTGTATGGAACGAGCTGTCAGAGAAGGAGGTTGAGGCAGGGACTATCCTAACATTTAAGAAACAGCCAAGTACATGGAAATGACAGGTTTGGAGGGATATGGGCCAAATGCAGGCAGGTGGGACTAGTGCAGCTGGGACATGTTGGCCAGTGTGGACAAGTTGGGCCGAAGGGTGTTACCATGCTGTATCACTCTATGACTATGACTCTAAATTGATAAATTCTACGCAGTGAGATCCCTTAATCCCCCAATTCAGATAATAGTTCATTGTTTATCGCTAATAAAAAAATATAATTCATAACTGCAAATGATGATCACTTTTAATGATAATACATTTTGCTAAAACTCAGTTTCAATGTGTTCCATTATCTTGCATTGTAACTGGAAGATGTCGATTCTGAACTTAACAAGGTTAATATAAAATTGTACAATGGCAGAGAACTATCCAATGTTATGAGTCATACCTAGCAATGGAAGATAGCTATATTTGTTGAAAAGTACAGACAGCATTTCAAGAAATGTATCTTGAAGCATAACATTATAAACAGGTAAAAATAGACTAAATAATGGGTTAAAGAATTAAAGAAGGAACTGCAGATGCTGGAAAATCGAAGGTAGACAAAAATGCTGGAGAAACACAGCAAGTGAGGCAGCATCTATGGAGGGAAGGAAATAGGCAATGTTTCGGGTCAAAAACCTTCTTCAGACCCTTCAGGCCCAGGATAATCTAGTCACTATAAGGAGAACATCAAAGAAAACTATTGTAGCACTTGATACATTTTGATTACTGACAGTGATATGAAGATTTCTGGAAAATTGGATAATCTTGTGTTATTATAATTCTTTTTTTTTCCTTTGCAGATCCCAGATTTCTGTGTTGAGCCTCCACTAAACCCTGTTGTTTGGAAGGACAAAGATGACTTCTTAAAATTCTGTGGATGTTCTCAGGAAATGTCACTCATTTGGCAGCTCTCCCGATTCGCATCACAGCTTGATCCCTTTGGACAGCCCTGTGCATAGCCAGGCCTGACAACAGTGAGCTCATTTCATGACAGGCATAAATTTAACTAAAGCACAAAGTTGCAGACTTTTGTATTAACTTTCAAATGTCTACCACAAGGCAGAAGGCATGACAATTTCTGAAGTATGCAATTCCCTCATAATAAACCTCTTAGAAAATGAATTCCCACTTGCAGCTCTAACTTTCAACACATAAATACAGTTTTCAGGGATCTAACACTTTAATAACATTTTTCAGCTTCATTTGTAATATAATTCGAACACTTCCACTTCCTGATCTCAGTGAGATATTGATGTTAGTTCAGGTGAATGGACAGATTCAGGCTTTACTTCACAAACAAAAAGTAGAAAACTGTGCTTTTGCTTTACACTGTTATATATTTTAACAGGAATAGTTTTCTTCTTTTAGTTTTAATGACTAATTTACTTTTCATCCGAATGTAATCTGGAACAGTGAGATAGAATCGTAGTCATACCGCTTGGAAACAGGCCCTTCAGCCCAACTTGCCCACGCCAATCAACTAGTCTCGCATGCCTGCTTTTGACCCATACCCCTCTAAACCTACCCTATTCATGAATCTGTCCAAATGATTCTTAAACGACAGTACCTGCACATCTCATGACATTGAAAGTAATTATTTTAAATTTCACAAAACAACCAGTCCACTACCGTCTTTCTATTCCTAATCACAAACAAGAATGAATAAATTAAATACTAAGGAAGATTATATGGATTGAAAGTATGAAAATAAGGCACATTTTGTAATATTACATTAATACTGCCAGTGCACTAATAACCAAAATATATTTCTCCCACTTACTTGCCGAGTCCTTTAAAATTAATTTAAGTTGTGCCTAATAAGAAACATGTTTATAGTGACTTGTCAATAATAGACAGTCATGGCCACATGCTGATAGATTGGGTTGACTCTCCACTCAATTTCTATATATAATACCATTGTGTTCTTTGTGCTACTCCCACAGGGGTAAGCAAAAGATTTTGAATTGAACCATCACTTTAAGGGACATTTATAATCAATAAAGTTATTGATGAAGTCCTTCTATCCTGCTGATTTCCACATGCACAGTATTGGGGCGTTTTTTAATGAGAATAGCACAGCTTTACAGGGCTCCAAATCTGAAACTATTAGCCACAACAAAAATAAAGTTGTTTTTATTCTTTCAAATGTTATATCTTAGGAACAAACCTTTAAATTGTAGCTGTAATCTAGTGTCAAATATTTTAAATTGCATAAAATTGGTTCACTTACAATAATGCAGTTGGGTTGAATTGAATAGCTCAAAACCTTTTTGTTCAGTAACTGAACTTCCTACTCCTCAAGATGAAGTATTGGAAGAATGTGCATTTTTATAGCAGAAATGTGGCATCTGCCATATTGAGTAGGGACAGTGAAGTAATATGCATTGCACAAGGTTGAAACAATCTGGTATCCCTCCCCCACACACCACAATCTTATACTTCTGGAAATTTGAATCTCAACCTTGTTCTTTTTCTGAGAAACATCCAATAGAATACTCAAATAAACTTCTACAGGTGTACGTTAGAGAACATACTGAGCTATTGTCTCATGGCCTGATCTGGTAACTTGAACACCCAGGAACAAAGGAGGCTGCAGAAAAGTGGCAGAACGTGTCCAGTCAATTACGGGGATTGACATCCCCACCATCAAAGGGAGCTGCAGAAACCATTGCCTCAAAATGGCAACCAATATCATCAAAGAACCATACCAGCATGCCTATGCTCTCATCTTATTGTAAATATGGTACAAATGCCTGAGAATTGTTACCTTCAGATTTAAAAAAAATAGCCTCTTCCCAATTATCAGACTCTTGAACCATACTCCACAAGCCAAACCACAACCCCACCTTAACAACAAACTATTATTCACTCTTTATAGATTGCACTGATATATGCACTGGTTATCTAGTATAATTTATTGTATTGTTGTTTATCGCATATTAGTTTGTTGTGTTGTGTTAATGTGTCGGTAAAGCTGCAGTAAGTAAGAATTTCATACTGTTTCTTTCTCAGTGCATATGTCTATTTTACTTCGGAGTCACGTGAGTGACTACGTGAAGAAGACCCATCAGGGCGCATGCGCGTCATTACGTCTGACGCATTGGCGCACGGACCAGCGGGAGGACAGAGCTCCTCCTGTAGTAAGTACTTTTAAACTAATTTTAAACACCAGATAAGTGGGAAAACTTAGCTGAAGTAAGAAGTTGTTTAGCTGTGGTGCCGTGCTTTGTTTTTTTACAGGGCACCATGGTTGAAGACGACTAGGGGGAGGCGAGCCGCTGGTAAGCAGGAGAGCCGCTCGAATGCGGTCTGTGAGCGACTGCCTCGTACCCCTGCACAGTCGCCGACCAGGAGCGGGGCGACTGCAGACTTAGTGCTACAAAGCACCAAAGCCAACGCCAGTCGGGCATAAGGCCACGGGGAAGTCTGGGAGGCCCTCGGACTCAACTGAGTCGGGCCGCGACGAGTCCCGTACGGGGCTGGAGACCGTTTTTTAAATGGTTCTCCCAAATGGAGCACCTCATACAGAGGTTGCTCCAGCAACGCACACTCCGGGGGAGGAGTCGTGTGGGCGGCAGGCTGCAGAAGAGGCCGCGCCGGCAGCACCTAGTAGAGGGCTGCTTGAAGCACCCTCATGGATGAGGTGAGTGCAGAGGGTCAGCTAAGTTCTGACCCCAACTCTGACGGTGACTTGGAAATTAGCGAAGACGGCCGTTGTCAGATGTCCATCTCTGGCAGCACGATTCGCTGTCCCGTCAGAGTATGAAGTGCCACTGGGAGAAGAGCTGGCCTCCACGATATAGAGGCTGCTGGATAGCACCCTCATTGAAGGCGCCTGCAGAGGGTCAGCTCAGTTCTGACCCGACTCTGACGGTGACTTCGTTGACTAGCGAAGACGGCCGTTGTCAGAGTTCCCATCTCTGGCAGCACGATTCGCTGTCCCGTCAGAGTCTGGAACCGCCAAGAAACAGGAGACCGGGATAACTGCTAGTTGCTGAACGTGCCAGCAGTGAACCAGGTGATATGGACCCAGATGGGCGTGGGCATGCAGTGCCCAGGAGATGAAGCTGCAGATAATCCTGAAATTACTTGGCTCACACATCAATGTTCGTTAAATGCCAGACATGCTTTAATACAATTTAAAGTCTTACACAGATTACATTATTCCAAAATAAAACTAAATAGAATGTTCCCACATATTTCTCCTATATGTGATAAATGCCTGCATCTAGAGGCCAATTTAACACATACCTTTGCAAATTGTATAAAAATTAAAAAATTACTGGACTGATATTTTTCAAATAATCTCCGAAGTTGTTAATACCAAACTAGCTCCAGACTCAAAATTAATAATACTTGGGATATCAGAACAAAGTTTAACACTCACAACAAGCCAAAGAAACTTCCTTGACTACAGTATAATAACAGGGAAAAAATTAATATTAAAATTCTGGAAAGGCCCTACAACCCCCACAATTAAAATGTGGATTGTGGAAATGTCAGAGACCCTACATCTAGAAAGAATTAGACTCATCTTAATGGACAAGCAAGAACTTTTTGTTAAAATATGGGCTCCATTCATTGCCTATTTGAAGGGATAGAGTGGCCCAGCGCGAAAGCCCGACTGAAGCTTGAACTCAGGATTAGATGTAATTATATTTCATAACCTACGAACTTATCTCCTATGACGTATTATAAGTTATTCATTCCACCTTTTTTTCTTTTTTGATATTGAAATTCTTCTTTCTTTCTCTTCTATCTCTCTATTTTTCGTTTTCTATCTATATAAAAAAACACTAGAAGCAGAATTAACTGACAATTGACAAATTTAATAATGTATGAATGATTGATGTTTATGAAAAGTTTTTTCTTCTATTCTATTATAATATGTTACTCTACACAGTAATATGTTTGCTTCTAATAAAAATTTATATCACGAAATTACTTGGCTCAGGAATCACGGCGTTCGCTAAAACGTTGGATGGAGAGCATCTGTCGGAGACGCAGCAAGAGGTACTAGGGTTGCTTTGTAGCGCCCATTTTGAGATAAATTGTCTCAGGGAAAGTGCCATTCGGCCCACCATTAATTCCAAGTTTGCAGTAGTCTGCCAGCCCAGCAACATACAGTTGGCCAACCTACTCTTCGGAGAGGACCTCGCCAAGAGTGTCAAGGACATGGATGACGAGGCAAAGACAGTGGGCTTGGTCAAGCCATCGGCGGTCGGCAAGGTTTCCAAAAAAGAAAGTACCTCTACAAACGAGGCTGGACCAGGAACAAGTCGGCCGGCAATGCAGATGCGCAGGTGGCATTCTGCAGCGGGAACACGGTCAAACGTCGATTTTCCGCCGGGAGCCGGGGACAACGTGATCCACCAGGTACCAAGTAGGTAGGTGGGCCTGGTTCTCAGGTGCACATATCAAATGTGACACAACTTAAAAGGCCTGTCTCACGAGTCTGCGGTCATTGGCGGCGAAACGGGAAGAACCTGCAGCAATTCTGGATTGTCATCATCAAGGTGTATCATTCCATTTCTTGGTCGTGGCAAATGAAAGCATTCCATTGTTTTGTTGTAATTCTCAAGCTTGTCTTGAATACACAACATAGCCTGATCATGATGCTTCTCTTCAATCATGATATTAGGATCACTCATTGTTCTCCGTTCTTTTTCAAGGTAATCTTCAGACATTGAATTCTTGAAGTGATCCTATAATTATTGAGGATTGTTGATTTCAGTATTCGTCAGCAAGACAACAAACAAATCTCTCATTGCATTGGGGAGTCATGTCTTGTCAGCATCTTCCATTGTTTGTTGCCAATGGTCGTCAGTCTGCAACAAACCTCTGTGTCTGCAGACATCTTTGAAGGAAGGATGAATTTCTCCATCATGTGTCTTCAATGAATCGAAGGATACTGGCCCTTTTACATGATGGAGAAGCAGTCTCAAGTAGTAGAGGTCACCACATCTTGGAGACACGGTATACACTCGTCCCAGAACATTGGCTTAAAAAAGATCTGGAAGATCTTCCACTCTCTTCCCAACCTTCTTGGACTCTCACTCACTGACTGACGGCTTTCTGGACTCAATCTCACTGACTCACGGCTTTCTGGACAAATTCATTGACTCGCGGCTTTCTGGACTCAAACTCAAAGGCCTGTCTCACGAGTCTGCGGTCATTGGCAGCGAAACGGGAAGAATCTGCCGCCATAGACCACGCACTCGTGAGAACGTACAATTCCCGGGCCGTGCGGCGGTGTTCCCAACACCGCGCGGTGCTAAAATAAAATCGACAATGTCGAAAACCAAATACTCACCGCACAACCTCCACCAGTGATGCACAAGTGCGGCACGGCCGCTCGCACGGGCCGCCGCCAGTGTGGCTCGAGCGCCGTGCGTCAAACCTCCACTGCCACAGCCTCCGCCAGTGAGGCACATGCCGCCACCAGTGACGCACGTGTGCTGCACGGCCGCAGGCACAGCCACCGCTACAGCGCCGAGATCAGGATGGCCGCCGCCACAGCCGCCGCTGGTGAGTCACGTGCGGCGGGCCGACGTCATTGCAGTCGGCCCGCCCTTTTTTAACTTACCGCAAGCACGTGGGACCCGCCGTGTTTGAATCAACTCGGCCCCGGCGCAGCATCCGTGCGGCGCTCCGGTGGATAGGCGCGACGCTCTCGCCGTTGCCGCGCGGTCCTCGCTACCAGCGACGCCGCGCTTCACCGCCGATGACCGCAAACAGGTAAGACAGAGCCTTAAATCTGGGGGTACATTACATCTGTTCTGGGATGAATGGAAGCAAATGACCTCAGCTCTGTTTATACTGAGTGTTATTCAAGGGTTTCGAATGGAGTTCAATCCAAATTGTGATTTGCACATTCAGCATGTTCCTGGGAGAACTGTTTCAGTTTCATTAACAGAACAGATGAAGGTTTAGACTGCGCTTGGAAGCTTATGTGATAAAGGTGTAATTGGAAAGTCGGTTCACCAACCCCATCAATTTGTGTTTAATATTTTCCTAGGCCAAAAAAGGATTGGGGATGTAGAATAGACATTGTAAGATGGAATTGTCACTGCCAAGCAACTGGGTCAAGAGGATGCTATATGGCGACTATAGAGCTTAAAGATGCGGGTTACCCAATGTAGGATAGAGGATATTTGAAATTCACCTGGATGGATCAACTATGGCACAAAATTGTTAAAACCTATAATAGGCATGCTGAGAGGCCAGGGTCGGGTGCTCATGGCTTATCTCAATGATATTTTGATTAGAGGGGTATCCAAGAGAACAGCTGAAGTAACCGGTGGAAGTTGTTAAATCCAATTTTCAAAGATTGGGCATTATTCATCCAGAGAAATCCAAATTAACACCTGACTATTTGGGTCACAATTGATTCAATTAACTGACTGCCCAGGGAAAAAAGGGTAGAGCTAATTGACAGCCGTATCAAGCTAATGGAGGCACTAAGGATACATTTGGGTCATTATAATAGCATAACCTACTGATCCATGTTTATGTGTAAGGACACATTTATTACATTATATTGAAGCTACAAGGACCTTAAGAAATGTGGAAACAGGATTGTTTATAAGTTACAAGAAACCACTCAAGAGAGTGTCAGAGCAGACTATCTCAAGGTGGTTAAAGCAAGTGTTGATTCAGGCAGGTATTAACACTGACGTGTGTACTTCGTATTCCACTAGTGCAGCAGCAAGGTCGGCGGCCAGGGCGATGGATGTTCCCATTGATCATATTCTTACAGGTGGTCAAATGAATTGTTTTTTCAACAATTTTTACCATCGGCCGATTGCCGATGGGGGCTGTTTGCAAATTTAGTATAAGTTCTGTTTAGTTTCCCCTGGGATAGAGGGGTTACTGTTTGTTTTGATTATTCAAATCAATTGTTACTGCATGATATACAATTTTCATGTTTAACGCATTATTGATTGTTTCTCATCCAAAGTCAATCAATGCAGTGAGAAGCCGGGATTTGAATCTGCGGCATAAAATCACAGAGCTTTGAACTCTTCACGTAGTCACTCACGTGACTCCGAAGTAAAATAGTTAGATTAAACAATGAACTTACCAGTTTGAAGTTTGATCTTTATTTTATGAGGAGTTACATTGGTGATTACGTGCCCACCACGCCCAACCCTCTCTCTCATAAAAGGTCATATGGTAGTTCTCATATTGCTCATCTTACTATGTTATTTCAAATATTCTGTTATCTGTGATTTCATTCCGCTGCTTTGAAGATTGACGCGCATGTGCCCTGACGGGTCTTCTTCACGTAATCACCAACGTAACTCCTCATAAAATAGTAAGATTAAATGAGAACTTACCAGTTTGAAGTTTGATCTTTATTTTATGAGGAGTTACGTTGAGGGATTATGTGAAGAGCCCGCCAGGGCGCATGCGCGACATATCTTCAAAGCAGTGGTGTGAAATCACAGATACGGTAGTCGAAATAACATAGTAAGATAAGAACAATAATACCAGCTGACCTTTATAATAGAGGGTGGGTGTGGAGGGCACGTAATCCCTCAACGTAACTCCTCATAAAATAAAGATCAAACTTCAAACTGGTAAGTTCTCGTTTAATCTTACTATTTTACTTCGGAGTCACGTGAGTGACTACGTGAAGATTTTAAAGCTCTGCGATTTCATGCCACGGAACGAGTCCATGCTTCACACCCTGCTGTTGTAGACTTGAGGAGGAAGTATGTTAACAATCCAGACATTAATCAATTGTTAATCAAAACAATAAGTGATTTATTAACACAAATTATAATAATGACCCCTGTCCTTCGGGGCGTATTATAAAACAGAACTCAAAATAGTATCTGCAAAAGTCACAGGCTTAGCAACTGGCTTATTATAAAATTCTTGGAAGGTCTTCTCCCTGGACCATCCTGCCGTACCCAAGATGTGATCCATTGGAAACTCCATGTGCCGTGCTGCCGATGTGGCTGCAGCCCTGGTGGAATGAGATTTGTAAATATCAGTATCCACCCCTGCAGCCCCCAAAACCTGTCGAAGCCACCTAGATATTGTTTGGGTCGATACCCTGTTGTGAGGTATTTTGTGGCTCACTAAAAGTGCCAATACTTTGCCTCTTACTTTAGCTGTTAGTTCAATGTAAAGTAACAGATGTGTCATAACGCATAAGCGAACATGTGTAGGGTATGCCCGAAACTCTAGTTTAAGGCCTGATGACCCTGGTCTGTTTTGTTTTACCAGTTCATGAATATAAAAAGTTATATCATTTCTCCCTTTGGCCATCGAGTCCAGTCGTAATTTGTGTAGCGATTGCATCCGCTGGGCCGAGACCAGTGCCATCAGCATTACCAATTTAAGGGTAAGTTTCTCCAGGGACAGGGACGTTGCTGGTGACCAACCCCGAAGCAACGTCAACACATTACTCACATCCCAAATGTTAGAGTATCTTGCCCTAGGGGGATTCGAGTTAAAAATACCCCTCATTAGTTTGGAAACCAAGGGGTGAGACCCTAGTGAATGGTGGTCGAATCCCCGCCACAAATAGATGGATAGGGCACTCCTGGCGCTGTTGATGGCACTGTAGCTAAGCCTTTCATCAAAATGAAGGTTAGCCAGGAACTCTAGGATATTAGTTACAGTGGCTGAGTTATACTCAACATTAGTCCTGGAACAATAACGTTCCCATTTCCTGATGTAAGTCAGGTACTGTTTTCTGGTAGACTCTCTTTGTGCCGCCGCGATCATGTTGATGGTTCGGTCCGTCAGTCCAAGATCCAGAAGTGGCCTAGTCAAATTCTGCAAATTAACAGATAAATCCTGTCATGGCATGGATGACTTTCGCCAGTTACAGGATGGACCATCAAGTCTGGTCTTTTAGTGATGGCCATACATGGTTCTGAAACCATGTCGAGAAACACAGGTAGGCCAGTTGGGTACTACCAAAATACCTGACGCAGAGTCTTGTTGTATTTTACGTAAGACCCGACTGATGAGGCAGAAGGGGGGAAATGCATAGAAAAACAAACTTCCCCAGTGCAGCGAAAATGCGTCCATCGCTGCTGCCCCAGGGTCTGGTTCCCACGCAAAATATGTCGGCAACTGGTGGTTAAGCCTAGATGCAAATAGATCGATATCTGGTGTTCCATATCTTGCTATGATGTCTGCAAACACTTTGGGGTCCAACATCCATTCAATGTTATCATTAAATTTTCGTGACCTGGTATCTGCCACTGAATTAAGTTTACCTGGTAGGTAAATAGCAGATATCCAAATGTTTCTCTGGTTACACCATTGCCAGATTGAATTGGCCAGATCATCACATGATATCGATCTGATTCCACCCATGTGATTAATATAAGCCACCACAGTGGTATTATCTATTTGCAGGCGAACATGCAAATGATGCATTTTTTAACAGTACACCTTCAACCCATAGAATGCTCCCAACATTTCCAAATAATTTATACCAAGTATATAAAGCAAAGATGATTCATGCGCATCCCATCTGCCCCCACAACTGGAGATAGTGTTGGTGGCTCCCCAACCTTGAGCGCTGGCATCAGTCTGTAATACAACTGACGGGTTGCTAATAATAATGGAGCTGTAGGAACGCTGAATGTTATGTGTCCACCATCGCAGTTCCAAAATAGCTTTTGTTGGTAATTCCATTGGTCTATCGAAATGACCAGCATGATGTTTAAGTGCTCGCACCTTTGCTCTCTGTAAATTTTGATAGTGCAAAGGTCCAAAGTGTGTCGCTGGAAAAGCAGCTACGATTTTGCCAATTACCCGTGCTACTTGTCTGATAGACGGTTGACTGATGACAGCAAGGTTGCTGCAAACTTCCATTAATTCAGTTGCCTTTCCCCTAGATAAAGTCACAGTCATGTGAACTGAATTAATGGTGAATCCCAAATAATCCATTGTCGTGGATGGTGTTAACTTTGATTTATCTGGATGTATGATAAACCCCAGTTTTTCAAATAGACCTATGGTAGCTGTAACAGCTAAATAGGCTAATTCGTAGGTTTTACCCACAATTAGTATGTCATCTAAATACGCAATGACTATATGTTTTTGTTTCCGAAGAACCGCCATAGCTGGTTTCAGTAATTTAGTGAATAATCTGGGGGCTGAGGTCAACCCATTAGGTAGTGCTTTATACTGCCAAAGCTGCCCAATCCAGTTAAACTTCAGATATCGGCGGTGATTCTTGTGTATAGGCACCGAATAGTGTGCATCTTTTAAATCGATGCATGCCATGAAGTAGCCTTCGGAAATCAATTGTTTTGCCGTGACAAAGGTTTCCATTTTGAAGTGAGTATACTGCACAAATGTGTTCAATTGTCTTAAATCCATAATGATGCGACATCCACCATCTTTTTTCTTTTTTGTGAAACTGTTTGACACAAATTCTTGAGACTCATGTTGAGATCTCTCAATTACACCCTTAGTATAAAGCCTCTTAATTTCAGCATGACCATCCAACTTCTCTTGTTGTGATAGAATAAATGATCTGATGGGCGCATGCTGAACCGGAGGAAGGCATTTGTTTTCGAATTCAATTTCATACCCTTGAACACTATGCAGTATATAAGAATCAGAGGTTATTGATCTCCATGCCTCACTAAACCAGTGTAACCTACCACCAACAAGTGTACCCATTGCACCCGCTAAGTCCTGCGAGGAACCAGACCCACCTACCTCCATGGTTACCAGTGGGGTGTTCATCTCTTTTTCTTATGCTTCTTGGCCGATTGAGGTGCTGGTATTCGGGGTTGGCGCATCTTGCACGAAGGTCGCTCTGGGCCGCGGTCTAAAAAAGACCTTTGTCCTTGAGGTGCGGCCTTCGAGCTTTCACCAGCTTCGATGTGACGTGGCCTGCTGGTTGATGCGTAGGGGTGCTGTCGCCGAGGTATTTTCCCCGATGCCTTGATGAGCCCGGCGGCTTTCGCCTCTTCATCCAGGTCTTTAACCTGTTTAGACAGGTTGCCCCCGAATAACAAAATTGGCGGCGGTGTGGTGTTGGTCTTACACAGAGCCACAAATTTGGGGTTCAAGGCAGGGCGGATGGAGTTCTTACGGAAACAGTTAATCTCGAACTGTGTATTGCAGAGCATCGCCAGCGTATCTTGCTGCGCCTCTGTCATTTCCGTGTCATCCACCGACCGGGCAAATGCTGTAATCCCAGTTGTTAAAAGTGAAGGATTTTCTGCATTTGTACCTCCTGTGCCCTTACACCTGCACCAATATGTCCCCAGATGGAGGGATTCACTGCTGGGACATTCAGTGAAGTACAGTTCCCTGGTGCCAGGTATTTTGCAGTAGTTTCATTAACTGCCTGTTCTTGTAATTGATGCTGGCTGCTAGTCGTTGTTTCAGCGGCTGCCCTGACTGTGGAGGCACCGCAAACATTTTCACCATGCCCAGCATCTTCTCTTCTGGCACCCCCAGCACACTTGAAGTCTCTTCAGCCAACCCTTGTTCGGAGTCAGCCCAGAAATGACTCCCAATGCTCCCCTCTGTCGAGGGAGATACATTGTGCAGCCCTGAAAAAGGTACTGCCATGGGCTTCCTCGGAAGCCCGTAGTGACTTGACTCCTGCTCACGGAGTTTGTCACGGTGAAGCAATTGCTCCACCAGCCGCTCCAGACGTGTAATGCGACTACTGTCGCTGTCTGCCGGCGGCGTTTGCTCATGGCCCGACACATCGGAGTCCATGAGCGTGTCCCATCTATTGGCGTCCGTGTCAGCCTGTGGCGACCCAGGCTGCACAGGTGCCGGGACAGAGACCGCTGATCGCAAAGATTGCGATGCTGCAGTAGGCCGCTGCTGGCTCCGGGTACTTCCACGGTCCTCCTCAGCCAGTTTCTTAGCGGCCCGTTTGAACTTGGTACGGGTCCTGTCCATCGTTGTCCTTCCTGGAACAGAAAGACACACGAAATACGACCTCAGAGTAAGAAACTTACCTGTAGGTCTCTGTTTTAAGCTTACCGCTGCGGGGAGCGTCCCCCCCCCCCCCGCCAGTCGCTCTCAATTGCGCTAGCGATATGTCACGCATGCGCCCTGGTGGGCTCTTCACGTAGTCACTAACGTGACTCCGAAGTAAAATAAAGATCAAACTTCAAACTGATAATTTCTCGTTTAATCTTACTATTAAACACTCTTGATCTGACTCTTGAACCTACACAACCCATATACTCTCTCTTCTAGATAGTAGATTCAAACTCGCACTGGCCTAGAAAAAGCCACTACCTTATCCCTTGACAGTTTCATCCCAGCTGTTATCAGGCGACTAGATCCTACTGCAACCAGAGTGCAGTCCTGAACTACTATCTACCTCATCGGAACCCTTGGACTATCTCTGATCAGACTTTACTGGCTTTACCTTGCACTAAATGCTATTCACTGATCATGTATCTGTACATGCACATGCTCTACAAGGAACTGCAGAAGCTGATTTAAACTGACACAAAATGCTGGAGTAACTCAGCAGGACAGGCAGCATCTCTAGAGAGAAGGAATAGGTGATGTTTCGGGTCAAGATCATTCTTCAGACTAGTCAGGGGAAAGGGAAACGAGGGATATAGACAGTGATGTAGAGAGATATAGAACAAATAAATAAAAGTTATGCAAAAAGGTTACGATGATAAAGGAAACAGGCCATTGTTAGCTGTTTGCTAGGTGAGAATGGGAACCTGGCGCGACTTGAGTGGGGAAGGGATAGAGAGAGAGGGAGTGCAAGAATGACAAAGTGAGAGAAATCAATATTCATACCACTGCGTTGTAAGCTGCCAAAGCAAAATATGGGATGCTGTTCCTCCAAACTGGTGCATTCCGGGACTCCTGAACATTTTTCCCAAATTCATCCCCAAATCTAGCACTTCTTTTCTTCTTCAATGGTTCTCTTGTCTCACATTTCCTTGAAGCTGTTCCCATACAGACCGTCCAAGTGAAACAAGAACCTTACATATATTTGCCCTTGATCTTGTTTTCTTCACCTTAGCTTTAGTTCACGCCTTTCTTTAACTAAGGACACAGGCCATCATTTTATACACTTACAGTGTCATTCAACACAGAAACAGGGATTTGCGCCACTGGTCTGTAACAGCCTTCGTTCCCATCTGCAATAGTTCCATTTTACATCACTCACCTACAGTAGTAGCTGTCAATGCCATTGATGTTAATGTGCTCATCAAAATACTTCTGACATGTTCAGAAAACATGTTTCTCCACCACTTCATTAGATAGTAAGTATTAGTTGAGTATTTCCAACATTTTCCATTTTTTATTTAGATTTCCAACATCAGCAGTTTTTTTTAATTCTATGCTTTCACGTTATAGTTATTTATACCAAGGGGAAAAGTTTCTTACTATTTATCCTGTCTATGCTGCTCATAATTTATAATCCATATATTTAGTCTCCCCTTTACCTTCTTCACTCCACAGGGACCATATCCAGCCTTTTCCATTCTTATAGCTCATACACTTCATTCAAGGCAACATCCAATTTAAGATAGACACAAAATGCTGGAGTAACTCAACGGGTCAGGCAGCATCTCTGGAGAAAAGGAATAGGTGATGCTTCAAGGTCAGGTCCTTTGTCAGACTGAAAAATGGAGAGGATGGGGAGGGGGGGTGGGGGAGGAAACTGGAGACAAGAAAAGGGCAGCACAAAACATGACCGGCAACATTCAACTCTCTGCCCACTTCAGTGCAATCACATATTTCCCTTAGTGCGACAATCAGAACTACACACAGTATTTTAGCTGTATCCTGAACAATGTTTTATATCATTGTGTAATGGTACCAAACGTGGTGAACAAACAGTTGATTTATTCAGACGTTACATGGTTGGTGTACATGCAATTTTGGTCCTCTTACATACTAAGTCATTGCTACTGCTGCTGAGCGAGGGTGTTGCCTCGAGCTCAGCTACCTGTACACTGATGATCTCCAGGTGAGATCTGCTTATGTAGCAGGACACTCCCCTTAACCCATGACGTCACGTGACAGCCCTCGTAACCACTGATGAGGGTTTGACCGTAGGTGGTCTGACTATCAGCTGACGCCACAATTGTACCATAACGTTCCTGCAGTTCCGTTCCTTATAATGAAGACATGTATTCTGTGTGCCTTATTAACCATCGTATCTACCTACACCTTGTTTTGGGGTATTATGAAAACATGCTCCCTCAGTTCCTCAATACACTCAAGGTTGCTACCATTCATCATATACATACTAGCTTTATTACTCCTCCCAAAATACATGACCTTCATCTTTCGGGATTACATTCTCTCACTCCTAGCTTCAATCCTTAAACTATCCTCATCTCTTGATGCCTGCCATCATTTTCTCTTATTCCCAGAACCATGGATCAGACCACTCCCCTCTAGATTCTCAGCTCAACAACCTCTCTACAATTAGCAAATTCATTTGGAAATATATTGTCATGGTTTATAGTAGTCCACTAACAACATCTATCTTTAGCTTTAGTAGGAATTTTAGTAGGTATGTTACAAAACTTACCTTCAGTCGCGCTGTAATTCTGCCACTGTCCGTGTGCACGATTTTGGCGCCTTTAAGGGGGGGGGGGCGGGGTTAAAACGCGGTTTCTCCTCCCTTGTCCTGAATTATATTTCGTTGGAGTACAACCTTTTGCTGAAAAATCGTTCCTAGTGGCGTTTTGTGAATTTTTTATTTTTATTAAATCGTCAATGTCAGCGCTCGAGTAATTTTAAAAACAGCTCCTGAAGCGTCAACACCGATAACGGGGATGGATTTCACACACGGGACAGGTAAACGAAAGTGGTTTCTTTAAATGTATAAAAGTGCTTCTTAAGAAGCCTTTAATTCACATTTTCTCATGCGAAACGGTGATTTTATTCCCCGAACTAACGGCAGTATTTTTCATGCCAATACGGGGTTAAATTCACCGCAAATGAACGTTCCAAAAGATCGCGTTCCAGAAAACCTCACTCACAAGATGATTTAAATGCCCATTAATTTACAGGTATTAAACATTCAATTCCTTCCATTTGACCGGTAAATTCATGAAAATGAGATTTTAAAATTATGTTATATTGTGAATTATTGTGTGAATGTTATTTGGACACTTAGGCTATTTAAAAATGTTAATCTATTCTTAAGAAATTGATAGATGTTTAGATCTAGTAATTGAATTTTGTAATTAGCTACAATTAGGTAACTAACTAATTATATGCTTTACTTTCATGTCTTCTAAGTAAGATTGTTTCATATTTGTTTCAGAATGCTTCAATGTATAATAACTGAAAATTTATTTTATTTCTTTCAGTTATCTTAATTTTTAAGAAAGATATGGGCTTTTAACTGTCCTGAATCACAGCTTTTGTGTTAAGTCAATGGAAAAGCATTAGGAACAAGATGCTAATTTCCGAGTATGAAAATGGCCATAACTTCTTTAATACTGAAGATATGAAAGTGAATTAGGTGTCAAATTAAACTTCTTTTTATGCTTTATCTGATGGAATAAATTGCAGACTTTATTTTTAAAATCTCAAAATTTTGTAACATTGCTAATTTTAGTGGCCATTTTCAGATGGGGAGGCTGTGACTAGTGGGGTGATGCAGAGATCGGTGCTGAGACCACAGTTGTTCACAGGGGCAGCACAGTGGTGCAGCGGTAGAGCTGCTGCCTCACAGTGCCAGAAACCTGGGTTCGATCCTGACTAAGGGTGCTGTCTGCGCGTTTGTGAGTTTGTACATTCTCCCTGTAGATTTTTTCCTGGTGCTTCGGTTTTCTCCCCCATTCCAAAGACGTGCAGGTTTGTAGGTTAATTGGTTTCTGTAAAAATGTCCCTAGTGTGTCGGACAGAATAATAGCATATGCGTGATCAATCGTAGGCATGGACTCAGTCAAAGGGCCTGTTTCCAGGCTGGATCTCGAAACTAAACTAAACTATGTAATGATTTAGATGAGGATCAGTGAAAGGACAAAAACATGGCAATGCAACATAATGTGGACAAATGTGAAATTATCCACTTTGGAAGAAGAAATAAAACAACATTCTTTTGAGATTGAAAGGACTTGGTATTCAGAGTGTTTCAGGTATCCTTGTATATGAATTACTGATAGGGTGAACAATAGGGAAAGCAATGGAAACTCTCACTTTTAATGCAAAACTATTTTGGTGCAAGAGTAAAGGTGTTTTATTTTTGATATATAGGGCACATGAAGCTGCCCATCGGAAACCAGCACCACTGTGTCGCTAATGTTTTCAATGATTTAATAATAATAAATAAATAATAAGCTGCATCTGTGATGTTTTTTAGTTTTAGTTTTAGAGATACAACGCAGAAACAGGCACTTCGGCCCACCGAGTTCGCACCGACCAGCGATCCCTGCACACTAACACTATGTCATCATTCCTTCCTCTGCAGGAAAATGCAATTCAAATGGTCAATCACCATTCCCTTCCATCTGTTGAGCAATAGGAGTGATATTGAGAAAAGGAGAGGAGCATGGATGGAAATGTTTTATACCTTATGACAACCTCAAATGAGCAGCTGCCTCACACCATTTATAACCTTGGTTCAATTCTAACTTCTGGAGCTATCTAAATTAAGATTACACGTTCTCCCTGTGACTGAATGGGTTTCCTTCAAGTCCTTTGCTCTCCTCCTACATACCTAAGGTGTGCGTGTCAGTAGGTTAACTGGCCACTGTAAATTGTCCATTATGTGTAGGTAAGTGGTAGAATCTGTGTGGAGTTGATGGGATGCAAGAAGAATGGGATTAATGAAGAATAGTGTAAATTGATGGCCGTGATAGTCACCATGGGCCTCTTGGTCCTAGGGGCCAGGTTCATGCTACATCTCTTAGTGACTCCATGACTTTATTGAAAGATGGAGGAGTCATTAGGTGCCAAAATAGACTAAGTTGGGCATTGACAACAGCAGAAGAATTATAAATACGACCACTTGGTTCACTTTTTCTATCCTCTCTACCACCTGACTCCATCTGCCCATCATACTACACCTCATCTGGTTCCACTCATCACTAAATGATGTAACGTGGAACAGTGGCGTTAGAGGCAGTATTACTGTCTTACAGTGCCTGAGACCCAGATTCGATCCTGACTATGGATGCTGTTCTGTACAGAGTTTGAACGTTCTCCCTGTGACCGAGTGGCTTTTCTCCAGGTGCTCTGGTATCCTCCCGCATTCCAAAAACGGACAGGTTTATAGGTTAATTGGCTTTTGTTAATTGTAAATTGTCCCTAGTGTGTCGGATATTGATGGTCGGTACAGGGTTATTGCTGGTCGGTGCAGACTAGGTGCGCTGAAGGGCCTTTTCTCATGCTGTATCTCTAAACTCTAAACTCTATCCTACTATAGTAGTACTAACTTTTTATGTACTTAATAACACTGCCAAACCTATTCTATTTGGTGCTAAAAAAACATTCATGACTGTGTTACCACTAATGATTTCCAGTGCACCCTTGGCCAGCTTCGATCTAGTCTCCATAAACCTAACTAAAACTATGACTCCCGTCTAAGTCTGCTGAGAACAAAGGAGGACCCGGTGTGGGGGTTGCCGAGAACAAAGGGGGACCTGGCATGGGGGCGCTGCTGAGAAGGGCGGCGGTGGTGTGGTGTGGGGTATGGTGGGTGGGGACGACGAAGAAGGGATGAGTACTATTTATAACTTTGGCGGAGACTTTGTGGTGACTCTTTTGTCTACTTTGTATGGAAAAACAAATAATTTCACTGTACCTAGGTACGAGTGACAATAAAGAATCATCATCATCATCATCATTACCTCTCCCCTCCCCCCAACTCCTCCCCCCATGTCCTTATGCACAATAACTCTTGTTCATCCATACCCACAGTGCATACTGATCAACACTGGGTTTTGACTAAGTAACAATCCTGATTTAAAATTCTCACTCTTTCTTTTATTAGTGTAGCACAACTCCAGCACCGTAAAAGGAAGGAGGATGTACTGTTTTTGCTGTGATATTTTACCTTGAATTTTAGTTTTATTAGTCTCTGCGCAACTCTTGCGATGTATAGATTAATGGCACAATCTAGTCAGAGGTGATCTCGAAGAAGAACTAAATTGCCACTCTCATCAAGTGAGACAGTAAGCATAGAAAGCAGAAAGTCTATAGATTGGTTTGTGAGAGACTTCACTTCTGACATCAAGGTTAAGACGGATGTTGAAATTGATCTGAATGTACTTGACCTAGGAATACTTATTGCTGGCTACTTACAGAAGGAAAATAATGCATAACTCTGCAACGATATCCCTCAAGTTCAGAAGCAAACCGTGCATTAAAATTAAATGTTGCTGTACAGGACATATGGAATCATAGAAGCAATACAGCAAATAAATTCAAATTCACATTTATTGTCACATGCACCCGTTAAGGTACAGTGATATTTGAGTTGCCATGCAGCCATACAATTAAAAGAACATAACACAATTAAAAGAACGATAGAACTTAATATAAACATCCACCACAGTGATCACTGTGATGGAAGGCAATAAAGTTCAGTCAGTCTTCCTCCTTTTGTTCACCCGTGTAGTTGCCACAACGGACGGCCCGATCGAGGCTCCGATGTCGGGACGGATGAAACACACTCCGTTGCTTGGAGTGCCCGAATCGGCCACTTTCTTCTACTAGTGAGTTTGTCCAGAAAGCCGTGTCAGTGAGATTGAGTCCAGAAAGCCATGAGTCAGTGAGTTTGAGTCCAGAAAGCCATGAGTCAGTGAGTGAGAGTCCAAGAAGGTTGGGAAGAGAGTGGAAGATCTTCCAGATCTTTTTGAAGCCAATGTTCTGGGACGAGTGTATACCGTGTCTCCAAGATGTGGTGACCTCTACTACTTGAGACTGCTTCTCCATAATGTAAAAGGGCCAGTATCCTTCTCGATGTTAAAGGCCGCAGGCAGGCGAGCGGTCAGAGTTCTTCTCTGGTTATCCAGGGCAAGGGATCCCTGGCTCCGGAATGGTAAAGTCCGCTGCAGGCCTGCTGCTAGAAGCTCCGCAGACGACGGCTTCATGATGTTAAAGTCAGCAGGCCGGCGGTCGGAGACTTTCTTCTGGCTCAGCGATGGAAGTCCAAGCGTGCCTGCTGCTGAATCACTGGGCCATCTCCGGGAAAGGCCGCACCAATGCAAGTTGTTAGGCTGCGGGGGAGGCGAAAATGCAACTAGGAGAAAGTCACATCTCCGCTGAGGTAAGTGACTGGAAACGGTTTTCCCCTATTCCCCCCCCTCCCCCACCACCCTCCACATAAAAACATACCGAGAAACATTAACACATATATTTAGACATACTAAAAAAACAAAAAAAGTCGAAATGACTGACGCACCGCTGGCGAGGCTGCCGCACGCGGCGCCACTCCATTAAGCACAAAAGGAGCATCCACACCACTGCATCCATGGTGGTTCTATAAAGAACACTCCAGCCATTCCCATTCCACTGCTCATTCTTCATTACCCTGTAAATAGTTTTCCTCGTGCCTATCCTAATTCAGTCACAACTCCTAATTAATTCTCATTCTACCATCCTAACAGTCAGTGAGTTCCAGATTATAACCACTCTGCCAAAAAAATCTCACTTTCTTCCTGCATTTTAAAATAATTCTTTTAATCTATACCCCTCATCTTTGATACTGGGAACAGCCAATCTCTACTCATTATACCTAAATTAATCAAGATTTTGTATACATCTACCAAAATTGCATCTTAACATTTATTGCTCTAAGGAAAATAAAACCTCTCAGGCCTGAAACCATTCAGAGTTTAGAGTTTAGTGAGTTTAGGGATACAGCATGGAAACAGGCCCTTTAGCCCACCAAATCCATGACAACCACCATTCACCCATCCACACTGGTTCTATGTTATCCCACTTTCCCACTCCCTACACACTAGTGGTAATTTACAGAAGCCAATTAACTTACAAACCGGCACGTATTTGGGATTTGGGAAGAAACTAGAGTACCCGGAAGAAAGCCATGTTATCACCGGGAGAACATGCAAACTCTACTCAGACAGCACCTGAGGACAGGTTTGAAACCATGTCTTTGGCACTGTGAGGTAGCAGCTCTATCCGTTGTACCAGAGTGTCACCCATTTGATTAAATCTTTCCTTTACTCTTTTTTGGAACAGGATATCTTGATAACCTGAACTGGATGGAATATTAAGTTGTGGCTTAGACCTAAATGAAATCTATGAGTATATTTTATATAGCTAACCCGAAAATTCTTAGCATGTCATAACACTGCCTTTAAACAAGTTACTCTCTGGCTCCATACTTATTGTTATTTCTTTCATCATATTCATTCTTTTATTTCTTATCTAAATTTCACTATTGTACAGAAATGCGTTCATGCATGAGGTTATCTATCTATCTATCCATCTATCCATCTATCCATCTATCCATCTATCCATCTATCCATCTATCCATCTATCCATCTAATTCTATTTTCTAATCTATTTTATTATATTCTATTTTCTATTTTCCATTTTCTATTTTCTATACTTAACTAAAACTCTCATCTTGTCCTCTTCTGGTTTGCGTTTTTTTTTAATTTGCACAAAAACGGTGCTTGATAGCACTATGAATTTTCGCCATCTTACTCACCGTTCCCCTCTGCTCCAAGCGCATCAAGTTTTGTTCCGATCGGTAGAATATTACAGAAGTTATGAAGGTTTAAAAATCGTAACATCAGCAGATTGGTCTTCTCTCCTGTCAGTCACCAGGATGGCAATGCCCTTCCGGATGTTGTGCGGGGGCCGAGTTAATTCAAACACGGCGGGTCCCACGTGCTTGCGGTAAGTAAAAAAAGGGCGGGCCGACTGCGATGACGTCGGCCCGCCGCACGTGACTCACCAGCGGCGGCAGTGGCAGCGGCCATCCTGATCGCGGCGCTGTAGCGGTGGCTGTGCCTGCGGCCGTGCAGCACACGTGCGTCACTGGCGGAGGCTGTGGCAGTGGAGGTTTGACGCACGGCGCTCGAGCCACACTGGCGGCGGCCCGTGCGAGCGGCCGTGCCGCACTTGTGCATCACTGGTGGAGGTTGTGCGGTGAGTATTTGGTTTTCGACATTGTCGATTTTATTTTAGCACCGCGCGGTGTTGGGAACACCGCCGCACGGCCCGGGAATTGTACGTTCTCACGAGTGCGTGGTCTATGGCGGCAGATTCTTCCCGTTTCGCCGCCAATGACCGCAGACTCGTGAGACAGGCCTTTAAGTTTGAGTGCAGAAAGCCGCGAGTCAGTGAATTTGTCCAGAAAGCCGTGAGTCAGTGAGATTGAGTCCAGAAAGCCGTCAGTCTAGAAACATTGGAGCGATCCTCCTCTCTCCAATGAAATTGAATAACATAAATTATAATAAGAACCCAATTATCCATAGTACAATCCGAATTTGGAAACAAATAAAACAACATTTAAAATTAAGAAATTTATCACTTTTATTACCTATAGTCAATAACCCTTTGTTTAATCCTTCTATTATAGATAAAGCTTATACACAATGGGATAGATTAGGAATTAAAACGCTTGGTGACTTGTATGAAACTGGAAAATTACTTTCATTTCAACAATTACAAATAAAATATAAACTCGGAAATAATCAATATTTTAAATATTTTCAAATATGCGACTATTTGAAAAAATATACAAAAGATCATCATAATAACCCAGCAGATGTACTGGACGAAGCAATGCAGATAAAAGCGGAATCAGCAAACTTAATATCATATTTGTATAATATTATCTTAAATGCACAAATACCATCTACGGAGGGTATCAGAAGAGACTGGGAACAAGAGTTAGCTATTAAAATTTCAAAGGAAAGTTGGAATGAATACTTATTAAACGTGCATAAATGCTCGATTAATGTAAGACACACTTTAATACAATTTAAAATTTTACATAGATTATATTATTCGAAAACTAAAATTCATAAAATTTTCCCAAATGTATCATCTATTTGTGATAAATGTCAATCCCAAGAAGCTACTATAACGCACTCATTCGTTTCTTGTACAAAAATTCAAAAATTTTGGAATGAAATTTTTGAAATCTTTACAAAGTTATTTAAAACAAGACTGATACCCAAAGCAGAATGGATTATCTTCGGTATAACGGAAGATGGTCCAGAACTAAATGTGTTTCAAAAGAAACTAATGGACTATGGGTTAATAACTGGAAAAAAGCTAATTCTAAAATTTTGGAAGAAGGCTCCAATACCAACTATAAATATGTGGATTTCAAATATGTTTGAAACATTACACCTAGAAGAGATAAGACTCCTCCTAGCAGGTAAACCAGATCATTTCCACCTGACGTGGTCTGCATTTATAGAATTATTACAAACATAAGGTGCAAAAGTACTTAAAAAAAAAAAATTGAGGTCAGGTAAGGGGGGATGATAGTTGAAGAGTTGGTATGTCCAATTTGCGTAATGCTCATAAAAATATTTGTTTCTCTCTTTTTCCTCTTTCTCTCTTTCTTTTTTTCCTAGGGTCTATTTCTTAACTCTTTTTCTTTTGTTTTTAATTTTGCTCTTATAGGGTCTTTGTCCTTTTTTGTTGTCACATTTCCTACATTTCCACTTTTTCCTTCACTTCTTTCTTTCAATCTTTTCCTTTTCTAGTGTAAAAAATAAATGGAGTACATTAATTGTAAGAAGATATAAATGACAAGTACTAATGTATGTGGTTGTAATGTAATGTACTTCTAATAAAATACAAATTAAAAAAAAAAAAAAGGATGGCAATGCCCCTTCCGGCACTCGCTGTCAATCACCTGGCAAGGAGAATAAAGCCCCGGAGTCCGGGCTGAGTCCAGAAATCTGTGGGTCAGTGAGTTTGAGTCCAGAAAGCTATGAGTCAGTGAAGGCTCTGTCATACCTGTTTGCGGTCATCGGCGGTGAAGCGCGGCGTCGCCGGTAGCGAGGACCGCGCGGCAACGGCGAGAGCGTCGAGCCTATCCACCGGAGCGCCGCACGGATGCTGCGCGGGGGCCGAGTTAATTCAAACACGGCGGGTCCCACGTGCTTGCGGTAAGTAAAAAAAGGGCGGGCCGACTGCGATGACGTCGGCCCGCCGCACGTGACTCACCAGCGGCGGCTGTGGCGGCGGCCATCCTGATCGCAACGCTGTAGCGGTGGCTGTGCCTGCGGCCGTGCAGCACACGTGCGTCACTGGCGGCGGCACGTGCCTCACTGGCGGAGGCTGTGGCAGTGGAGGTTTGACGCACGGCACTCGAGCCACACTGGCGGCGGCCTGTGCGAGCGGCCGTGCCGCACTTGTGCATCACTGGTGGAGGTTGTGCGGTGAGTATTTGGTTTTCGACATTGTCGATTTTATTTTAGCACCACGCGGTGTTGGGAACACCGCCGCACGGCCCGGGAATTGTACATTCTCACGAGTGCGTGGTCTATGGCGGCAGATTCTTCCCGTTTCGCCGCCAATGACCGCAGACTTGTGAGACAGGCCTTTGAGTTTGAGTCCAGAAAGCCGCGAGTCAGTGAATTTGTCCAGAAAGCCGTGAGTCAGTGAGATTGAGTCCAGAAAGCCGTCAGTCAGTGAGTGAGAGTCCAAGAAGGTTGGGAAGAGAGTGGAAGATCTTCCAGATCTTTTTTAAGCCAATGTTCTGGGACGAGTGTATACCGTGTCTCCAAGATGTGGTGACCTCTACTACTTGAGACTGCTTCTCCATCATGTAAAAGGGCCAGTATCCTTCGATTCATTGAAGACACATGATGGAGAAATTCATCCTTCCTTCAAAGATGTCTGCAGACACAGAGGTTTGTTGCAGACTGATGACCATTGGCAACAAACAATGGAAGATGCTGACAAGACATGACTCCCCAATGCAATGAGAGATTTGTTTGTTGTCTTGCTGATGAATACTGAAATCAACAATCCTCAATAATTATAGGATCACTTCAAGAATTCAATGTCTGAAGATTACCTTGAAAAAGAACGGAGAACAATGAGTGATCCTAATATCATGATTGAAGAGAAGCATCATGATCAGGCTATGTTGTGTATTCAAGACAAGCTTGAGAATTACAACAAAACAATGGAATGCTTTCATTTGCCACGACCAAGAAATGGAATGATACACCTTGATGATGACAATCCAGAATTGCTGCAGGAATTGCAATACGATAGAACTGAACAACAGCAATTTGTTGAGGAGAATGAGCCTCTCCTGAATGCTAAGCAGAGAGCAGTGTATGGCCAGGTGTGCAACTGCTTGAAAAGGAAGCTTCCTTCAATGTTTTTCATTGATTCACCAGAACGGGAAAAACATTTATTACCAATTTGATCCTCTCCAAAGTTAGAGGTCACGGTGATGTGGCTATTGCTGCAGCATCCTCTGGGATTGCAGCTACATTAATGCCTGGTGGAAGAACTGCACATTCTCAATTCAAGATACCCATCCAAGTAACCGAGGATACATTCCGCAACATTGACAAGAACTCTAACACGGCACATTTGATGAGGCAAGTGAAACTCATTGTTTGGGATGAATTCCCAATGATCAGGATAGAGCTTTGAAGCAGTGGACAGAACTCTTCAAAATGTACACAGCAACTCTAAGCCTTTTGGCGGCATTCTTACCATTTGTTGTGGTGATATTTGACAACTCCTCCCTGTAGTAAAAAGGGGAAATGATGTTGAAAATTCCTGCATCAAGAAATCCTACTTGTGGACACTTTTCACCAAGATTCAATTGCAAACAAATATGTGATTGAGAGAGGGAGAAGGCGACTATTAAACTGAACTGAATAAATCTCATCTTTAACATTTAAATTGTTGTTATATTTTAAGAGTTATTCGCATTTTAAGCTTCAATAAATCCCTTTCCACTTGCCATGCCCGTCAGCTGTGCCTGTGTAGTAATGCCTGCGTGTTCTATGTCACAATGGGAACCCAATGGGCAGGAATGGCTGTGCCGCCGGAGAGCTGCTAAGAGGGGTTGAGGGGAGATGGAGTGAGTGCGTGGGGGGGGATGGCAAGGGGCAGAGTGGGAGGGGGGGGGGTGAGGGAGGATCAGGAGTGTCACAACGGGAACTCGTCAGCCACGCCTGCGCTTTTGGGGGCTATGGGTGAGTGGTGGAATATTGTGTTGGGGACCAGGCCTCCCATGTGAGAATGGGACCCAACGGGTCCCACTTAGTCTAGTATATATTACTAAAACTCTCATCTTGTTTGTTATTATGCCTGTCTGTCCAAGTGATCCTGAAATTATGCCAAAACAGTACATGATAGCACTACCATTTTTGGCCCACCTTACTCACCATTGTCCTGTGGTGAGCTGTATCAAATTATGTTCAGATTGAAGGTATATTTTACAAGTTATTCACATTTTACCACTGACAAAAATCTCTTCCATCTGCACTGGCAGTTAGCAGCATATGATGTCACGATGGGATCTCTTTTACATAAACTTCCCATCAGCAGTGTTTCACCCCACAATGACATCACAATGGGATCACATTTACATTTAAAAAAAAACTCTGTTTTAAAAAACACAGCAGCGTTCCACCTCAAAATGATGTCAAGGGAGTTAGGGAGGGGAGAGGGGTTATGGATGGAGGGAGGGAGTGACTGAGGGTAGGGAAAATGAGAGGGAGGGAGAGGTGAGGGAGGGAGTGGGGGAGGGGAGGAGAAGAGGGGGAAAGAAGTGGGAGAGTGAAGAGGAGTGGTGGAAATGCTGGGGGAATGGAGGATAATAGGGGTAGGAAGAGGAATGGCAAGGCGCACTTGGAAGGGTTGCCATGACTCATGTCACAACAGGGATCTCTGGCATCACAACAGGAACTCATCAGCCGCACCTGCGCAGTTGGATGCTCTGGGTGAGTGGTGGAATATTGTGTTGGGGACGGGCCCAACTGGTCAGCATTTGGTCTAGTTAATATTACTAAAACTCTCATATTGGTTGTTAGTATGTCTGTGTGTCTGTTTGTTTGTTTGTCTGTGTGATCCTGAAATTATGGCAAAACAGTACACAATAGCGCTACAATTTTTGGCCCACCTTACTCTTCATTGTTCTGGTGTGTGGTGTATCAAGTTTTGCTTAGATTAATGGTATATTTTACAAGTTATTGAGATTTTATACTTTAAAAAAAATCAAAACAGCGCCCCCACTTGTCGTTAGCAGCGTATTATGTCACAATGGAATCTCATTTACATAAACTGCCCGTCGGCAGTGTTCCACCCCACAATGACATCACAATGGGATCTCATTTACATTAAAAAGAACTAGCTGTTCCTAATAAAAGATATATGCACAGATATGGACTGGGCCCTGAGCGCTGTTCCCGGCCCTGGGCTAGGGTTTGAGCCAGTGCGGGGTTTCGGGGGCTGCTGCTCTGGGCCGTGGGGAGGGAGAGGAGCTGGACTAGGCTGTAGCCTCAGCCTCCCTTGCCCTCCCCTGCAGCCTCGGCCTGTCCCTCCCCCTCCCGCGACTCCAGACCGCAGCCTCGGCCTCTCCCTCCCCCATCCGCGGCTCCAGACTGCCACCTCGGCCTCTCCCTCCACCTCCCACAGCTCCAGACTGCTCGGCCCGTTCCCTCTGACAGCCCCGCCTCATCTAGAACTTCATCACCGATTTGGTGGAGAAAACGGGGCCAGCGGTGATTTATATCGAAATCCTGGGGAGGTGAGGAGGGAGCCTGGGGGGATTAAGGGAGAGGAGGGGGTATGGAGGGAGAGGGAGGGAGAAAGTGGGGAAGGTGAGGAGGGAGAGTTGGGGGGAGGGATAGGGGGGAGGTGAGGAGTGGGGGAGGTTGGGGATAGCGGGAGAGGAGGGGAGTAGGGAGGGGATAAGGGTTATGGAGGGAGGGAGTGAGTGACTGAGGGTAGGGGACAGGAGATGGAGGGAGAGGTGAGGGAGGGAGTGGGGGAGTGGAGAAGGAGAGCGGAAAGCTGAAGAGGGATGAGTGTGAATGGAGAAGGATAGGGGTAGGAAGAGGGATGGTGAGGTAATGGAGGAGTGGAGGGGCAAGAGAGAGGAGGGGAGGGAGGGGGTGAGGGGAGGAAGGAGAGGACGGTTGGTGGAGGGTGGGGCGCAGGGGGATAATGGAGGAGGGGAATAAAGGGCTGAAGAGGGAGAGTGAGATGCGTTCACATTGATCTTATTTTTTACGTTATTGCAATTTTATACTTTTAAAATGTTAGCCGCGCCTGCGCAGTTGGGGGCTATGGGTGAGTGGTGGAATATTGCGTTCGGAGACCAGCCTTCCCATGTGACAGGGACCCAATGGGTCCCACTTGGTCTAGTAATATATTTTAAAATGTGCCCACAGATAATGTATCGCGATTTTGTTCATGCAAACATGCAGGATCTGCTTTTAAACCTTTGTAAGAAAAAATAGTTAACAGAGAAGTCCTGGACTTATATAGACACAAAAATCTGGAGTAACTCAGCGGGACAGGCAGCATCTCTGGAGAGAAGGAATGTGTGACCTTTTCGGTCGAGACTCTTCTGAAGAGTTGTGTTACTCCAGGTTTTTGTGTCTATCTTCGGTTTAAACCAGCATTTTCAGTTCTTTCCTACACATCCTGGACACATTATGGGATATAGTGCTGTAATGATGGAGCTGCAATGAAAGAAGTGATTAAGAATGTAGAAACAAGTAACTGCAGATTTTCGTTTAGAAAGTGCTGGAGGTTGTGGGGAGACATGATGGAAATTTACAAAATTAGGAGAGCCATGCATTGGGTAGACAGTCTGAATCATTTTCCAGGATACCAGAGGATATGACTTTAAGGCGTGGGGGTCAAAGTTTTAAGGAGATGTACGGGGCAAGTTTTGTACACAGAGGGTAGTGAGTGCCTGGAATAAAATGTCAGGATGGTGGTTCAGGCAGATACAATCATGGCATTTGAGGGACTTTTGAATAGGTATATTGATATGCAGGCAATGGATTGGTAACTCAGTTCTTAGGTAACTCAGCTGGATTATGGATAGGCTTGCACAACAGTGCAATTGGATAACTCACCAGTTACTACAGCACTTTGTTTCTTTTTTAGATTATTAAGAATATAGACAATAGACAATAGGTGCAGGAGTATGCCATTCGGCCCTTCGAGCCAGCACCGCCATTCAATGTGATCATGCCTGATTATCCACAATCAGTACCCCGTTCCAACCTTCTCCCCATATCCCCTGACTCCGCTATCTTTAGGAGCCCTATCTCGCTCTCTCTTGAAAGTATCCAGAGAACCGGCCTCCACCGCCCTCTGAGGCAGAGAATTCCACACTCACAACTCTTTGTGTGAAAAATATTAGGTGCAAAGTTTGGCCGTGGGAGTGGGGAATAATAACTCGTCTGTGCTAAGCACAGGAAGTTTCCTGAAGTTAATTCACAGAAAATAAGGGATATATTTCCCCACACACGGAAGTGATTATATGATTTGAAACATGCAAACTAGATAATTAGCCCTATTTACTGTAAGTAAATCAACTCACCCTTACAGGTCTTACTTATTTTAGCCTAAATGAGGCAGAACCAATTAATTCAAAAAATGGTCTAAAGCTTTTTGAAATACTCCCGTCATTCCATTCTATCATTTATATTACGGCCTCTTCAGTATTTAAAAATAATGATATCTGTAAATAATTCAGTTCAACTCTTTGACACAATTAAATTAATAATTTGAAGATTGTCCTTTTTTGTGGATATAACGAGCTAATATGATGGAGAGCCGGAATAGGTGATATTTCGGGTCGAGACCCTTCTTCAGACTGGTTAGGGCTAAGGGAAACGAGGGATATAGACGGTGATGTGGAGACATAAAGAACAATGAATGAAAGCTATGCAAAAAAGTAACAAGTGGATGATGCAGTCAACCTGGGCCTGCACTTCAGCCTACAGCACCTAGACCGCCAGGGGACCTATGCGAGGATTTTGTTTGTTGATTTTAGCTCTGCATTCAACACCATTGTGCCAGAGCTAATACACTCCAAACTTTCCGAGTTGACTGTGCCTGAACCCTTCTGTCGGTGGATCACCAGCTTCCTGACAGACGGGAAGCAGCATGTGAGGCTTGGAAAGCACATCTCGGACCCGCAAACGCTCAGGAGAGGAGCACCGCAAGGCTGTGTACTCTCTCCTCTCCTCTACTCTCTCTACACCAACGACTGCACCTCCACAGACACCTCTGTCAAGTTTCTCAAATTTGCGGACGACACAACCCTGATTGGACTGATCCAGGATGGGGAGGAATCTGCCTACAGACAGGAAGTGTCATAGCTGGCATCCTGGTGCCGTCGCAACAACCTACAGCTTAATGCTCTTAAGACAGTGGAATTGATTTTAAACTTTAGGAGAGGTCCCCCTCCCCTCACCCCACTCACAATCAACAACACCACAGTCACATCTGTGGAGTCTTTTAAGTTCCTGGGAACCATCATCTCCAAGGACCTTAAGTGGGGGGCTACCATCGACTCCACAGTCAAAAAGGCACAACAGAGGATGTACTTCCTACGGCAGCTGAGGAAGCACAATTCCACACGGACATTGTAGAGTCTGTTCTCACCTTCTCCATCATGGTCTGGTTTGGCTCAGCCACCAAGCACGACACCAGGAGGCTGCAGCGAATCGTCCGATCAGCAGAGAAGGTTATTGGCTGCAACCTTCCCTCCATTGATGAAATGTACACTGCAACGGCCAGGAAGCGAGCGGGCAAGATCATCTCTGACCCCTCTCACCCTGGCCACAAACTCTTTGAATCACTTCCCTCTGTAAGGCGACTCCGGATTGTCAAAGCTGCCACAGCCAGACATAAAAACAGTTTTTATCCACGAGTTGGCTCTACTCAACAGCCAAAAATCTGTAGCCTCCCTTTGATCTGGTATTTTGTTGGTTCACATGCTTGATCAATGGTGTTTATCATTAATGTTTTATTATTATTAATGTTTAGTGTTTTCTGAGTCATTCGTAACTGTCACTGTATGTCATGTTGTTACTTGTGGGTGGAGCACCAAGGCAAATTCCTTGTATGTGAATACTTGGCCACTAAACTTACTTACTTACTTGCTTACGTACAATGATAAAGGAAACAAGCAATTGTGAGCTGTTTGTACGGTGAAAACGAGAAGCTAGTGCGACTTGGGTGGACGAGGGATAGAGAGAGAGGGAATGCCAGGGCTACCTGAAGTTAGAGAAATCAATATTCATACCACGTGGCTGAAAGCTGCCCAAGCAAAATATGAGATGCTGTTCCTCCAATTTGCATTTAGCCGCACTCAGACAATGGAGGAGACCTAGGACAGAAAGGTCTGTGTAGAAAGGGGAGGAGAATTAAAGTGTTTAGCAACCGGAAGATCAGGTTGGTTCAGGCGGGCTGAGCAAAGGTCTTCTGCGAATTGATCGGCCAATCCGCGTTTGGTCTCGCCGATGTATACGAGTCCACATCTTAAAAAACGGATACAGTAGATGAGGTTGGAGCAGGTGCAAGTGAACCTCTGCCTAATCTGAAAGGACTGTCGGGGTCCCTGGACAGAGTCGAGGCAGGATGTATAGCGACAGTTATCGCGTCTTCTGCGGCTGCAGGGGAAGGTACCTGGGGAGTGGGTGGTGTGGGTGGGAAGGGATGAGTTAACCAGGGATTTGCGGAGGGACCGGTCTCTACAGAAGGCGGAAAGGGGTGGAGATGGGAAAATCTGACTAGTGGTGGGATCCCATTGGAGGTGGCCGAAATTTCAGAGGATTATGTGTTGTATGCGATGACTGGTTGGGTGTAAGGTAAGGACTAGGGGGACTCTGTCTCTGTTGCAACTAGGGGGAGGGGGAGCAAGAGCGGAGCTGTGGGGCACCGAGGAGACACGAGTGAGGGCCTCATCTATGATGGGAGAGGGAAACCCCCGTTCCCTAAAGTATGAGGACATCTCGGATGTCCTAGTATGGAACACCTCATCTTAGGCGCAGATGCGGTGTGGAGAGAGGAATTGGGAGTAGGGGATAGAGTCTTTGCAGGAAGCAGGGTGGGAAGAAGTGTAGTCAAGATAGTTGTGGGGTTCAGAGGGGTTGTAATAGATGTCAGTCAATGGTCTATTTCCTCATCACCATCTATATCTCTCGTTTCCCTTATCCCTAACCAGTCTGAAGAAGGGTCTCGACCCGAAACCCATTCCTTCTTTCCAGAGATGCTGCCTGCCTGCTGTTACTCCAGCTTTTTGTGTCTATCTTCAGTTTCAAATGTTTCAAAGGCTTCAAAGGTTTTTTATTGTCCTGTATCAATTAAGGTACAGTGATATGCGCATTACCTTACAGCCATACTAAAAAAAGCAACAAGATACACAACTACATAAAGGTTAACATAAACATCCACCACAGCGGATTCCCCACATTCCTCACTGTGATGGAAGGCAATAAAGTCTAAAATTCTTCCCTCATTTTTCTCCTGCGGTCAGGGCAGTCGAACCATTCGTCAGGGCGATCGAAGCACCCGCAGCCAGCAGTCGAAGCTCCCGTGTGAGGGCGATCGAAGCTCCTGCGTCAGGGTGATCGAAGTTCCCGTGTCGGGGCGGTCGAAGCCACGATGTTAAAGTCCTCAGGCACCCGTGGTTGGAGCTCAGAGGTCTATCCCTGGCAAAGAGATTGCGGGCTCCATGATGTTAAATTCCCGTAGACTCCCCGCGGTGGAGCTCTCGAAGTCGGTCTCCAGCAAAAGCCGGCAACTCCTTGATGTTAGGCCGCAGTGCGGACGGAGATATGATGCAGAAAAAAATCACATCTCCATTGAGGTAGGAGATTAGAAAACGTTTCCCCCAAACTCCTCCCCCACCTCCCACATAAAACAAGCTAAAGAACACTAAAAGCATACATTTAACACATACTAAAAAAACAACGAAGAAGGAAAGGACAGACAGACTGTTGGCAAAGCAGCCATTGCTGGAGCCACCCGGTGATTCAAACCCGGCGGTTTAAACCTACATCTGCATGTTCCTTCTTACACATTTAGAGAAATCAATATTCACACCACTGGGCTGTAAGCTGCCCAAGCGAAATATGAGATGCTGTTCCTCCAATTTGCGTTTAATCTCACTCTGACAATTGGAGGACACCCAGGACAGAAAGGTTTGTGTGGGAATGGGAAGGAAAATTAAAGTGTTTAGCAACCGGGTTTAGCAATTTAATGAATTTTGTGTTTAGCAATTTAATTAATATTTTCACCCTATATATTCCCTTAAATGTTACTGTCCTTTTTAATGGGGGGTTTTAATGGAAGAATATCAGGAACATCAAACACATTTTTTTTTAAATTTATCTTTATTTTGTCCTTTTAATTTCTTCCCTTCATCTCACTGATGATCTTTCATATCATTAGACTTCTGTTTGATTATTAAGATGCCTACTTCGGCATATAATTCAAATGTCATACTTTTCTATTCAAAGATCTGATCTTTTGTCTATGCCAATATTTTCTGGTTTTGCTTAAGGCAACTTGGATGGCTTTAATTCCAACAGTGTATGGAAACATCAAAGACTAGAGGGCCTAGCTTTAAGGTCAAAGGGGCAACGTTTAAAGGAGATGTGCGTGGCAAGGTTTACATAGAGTGTGGTGGGTGCTAGGAACAAGCTGCATGGGTTGGTGGTGGAAGCAGATACAATAATGGAGTTTAAGAGGGTTTTTGATAAGCACATAGATATCCAAGGAATGGAGGGATATGGATTATGTGCAGGCAGATGAGATCAATTTATCTTGGCATCATGTCCTGCACAAACATTGTGGGCCAAAGGGCTTAATGATGTGCTGTATTTTTCTTGTTCTATATTCTATGTAATAATCTTCATCCCTTGACCCACAGATTTTCCTAAACAAATATTTATTTGGAACATTTAATGTTGGATTATTTTAGTGAGGGCCTTAAGCTATTTCCAAAGACTCATGAACAGTTAATTGATTATATTTATGTTTCATGCATCCTCAAATGTTTATCATTTCTCCCAGTTAGATTCCCCACTCTCACACTTTCATCTAATAATGGGATAAGAGTTTCCACATTCTGTACTTCATAAATATATAAAGTTACAGTTGTGTGATCAATGGAAAATTTTAGATATAACATGCTTAAACATGTTATACAAGTGCAGAGGCAATGAGAATAAGGAGCAGAAGAAAGACTAAAAGGCAAGGTCTGTGAAAGAATGGAAGGCAGAGATAAAAACAAACACAAAAGGAGTGTGTTTGCATGGCATAAAAGGAATAGTCTTTGAATAAGTAAAGAAAAGAAAATTGAATTTAGAGAAGTTGTACATAGAAATAACAGAATCCCAACCAAAGGTAAATTGAGGGGGAAATTAAATCAATATTGTACCGGGCTATTCAATTAAGTAATAAGGTGATAATATTTAAAGAACTCGATACTGAAAGGTACAAGATGGTGCCAAAATTACATGTAGATAGAATGTTAAAAAAGGCATATGGTATGTTTGAGTCAGGAAGTCGTGATGCAGCTTAATAAGAGTTTGGTGAGGACACATTTGGAGTTTTGCGTGCAGTTATGGTCGCCCTAGTACAGGAAGAATGTGGAGGCTTTGGGGAGGGTGCAGAGAAGGTTCACCAGAATAATGCCTGAATTGGAGGGCATTAGCTACAGGGAGAGATTGCACAGATTTGAATTGTTTTCTCTGGAATGCCAGAGGTTGTGGGGAGACCTGATAGAAATGTATAAAATTATGAGAGGCATAGATAGGGTAGACACTCAGAATCATTTTTGTGGATGGAAAAATCAATTATTAGAGGGCATAGCTATAAGGGGAGAGGGACAACATTTAAAGAAGATGTGTCATAGAGACTTGTGTGGAAACAGGCCCTTCAACAAGACCCATCTGCACTAGTCCCATCTGCCTGCGTTTGGCCCAGATCCCTCTAAACTTATCCAATCCATGTGTCTGTCTGAATGTTTCTTAACTGTTGTGATAATATCTGTCTCAACTACCTCCTCCGGCAGCTCGTTCCATATACCTACCACCCTTTATGTACAAAAGTTGTGCCCCTCAGGTTCCTATTAAATCTTTCCACCCTCACATTGAAGTGTGTGGGGCAAGGCTTTTACACAGAGGGTGGTGAGTGCCAGGAATCTCCTGTAAGAGTGGTGATTGAGGCAGAAACAATAGTGGCATTTGAGAGACTTCCACATATACTAAAATTGGAACGATACAGAGAAGATTAGCATGGCCCCTGCGCAAGGATGACACGCAAATTCGTGAAGCGTAAAAAAAAAAAAAAAATTATAAAAAAATTGGAGAGACTTTTGAATAGGTATATTGATATGCAGGGACTCGAGGGATATGTATTACATGCAGACAGATAATGAGGCGGCACAGTGACGCACTGGTAGAGTTGCTGCCTCATACTTGCCAGAGATCCGTGTTCGATACTGACCAGGGGTGCTATTTGCGAGGAGTTTGTTCGTTCTCCCTGTGACTGCATGTGTTTTCTCCAAGTTTCTCCAAATAACTAAACATCATTAACCATTCTCCAGCACAATTATCCCAACTGACCAAGGTCCTGCTGTATTTTTTGATAACCATCTTTGCTATATTCTATACCATAATTTCATGTCATTTCAAACTTACTATTCGTGCCTTCGACATTCTCATCCAAATCATTGATATGAACAATTATATAGCCCAAGACCCTCATGACTTTGCACTCAATCATTTCAAATTGTGACTCATCCAGGGACTGAGTAAACAAAACTTTTTTTCCCTTATCAGGCAAGAGAGTTCTTAATTACCTGTATATGGTTGCCTGTTTGTATTTCACCTCATTATATAGCCCCTTTATCAAATGGCCATTCCCAGACACTTTTATCTTGTTGATACTGTTTCTCAAGGTCACATCACATAGCCATAACCAAGAGCCTGTCAGGATATTTGACATCTTGTCTCTAGCTGCATCTCTCTATGACTATACGACTCTTTCATCTGTACAATTGGACGGGTAAGAGCCAGAACCTACCACTCTGGCAGTGTCCTCTGAACCTGTCAGGGTGTGTGACATCCTGTCTGTGGCTACAAGGCTGATAATGATTGTTGTGTGACTTAATGTTTTAATCTAAAATGGCCCATCATTCACTGAGGTACACACTAAACCAACTTACTGGGTTGAAAAGCAATAATGAAGTGATTTTCTTTTCTTTTAGCAAATTTAAATTACCGGCAGTCACTTTGACAAGCATTTCTGACTCGATTCTCCCTCGCACAAATTCTTTCCATTTATAGGATGATATTTTTCAAAATGTATTCAACAGTATTTTTGGCTTTTACAAAACTCCAACAATACAATGCAATATATACAATACAATCTTACAGAAGGACATAGAGTGGGTCAGAGTACTCTCACCCTAGAGACCATTCACTGCGCTTGCATTCTGTGGTTTAGTGACACCAATTGACCTGGAGGTCCGGCAGTTTTTCGAAATGGAATTGCGTACAAACAATGACTAGGCCTCAGCTGCCAGATCTTGAGTTCCTGGAAGGGAGCACTGTCAAAGGCTTTTAAATGATGTATATATGTCTCTGATTATCTCCGACATTACCAATAGATTTAAATAATTAAGTAACGCAATTAAATTTAGAAACAAAATTTCAAGTTCAAGTTGGTCTGTGTGAAGTTCAAGTTCCTGTTTATCGTCTCATGCATCAATCAGTGACATTTTAGTTACCATGCAGCCATACAATCAAAAGAAAACAATACACAATAGGATTTAACATAAACATCCACCACAGTGGAATCAACATTCTTCACTGTGATGGAAGGCATTAACGTTCAGTCAATCTTCCTCCTTCGTTCACCCGTGGTCGGGGCCATGAACCTTCCGTAGTCGCCGCTACGGACATCCCGATGTACAAGCCCTCTCGTCGGGATGATCGAAAATTCCAAGATTGGGACGGATTCCAGAGATGGAGTTCCCGAATCGGCCACATTCTTACCGGAGACCGCGGCTTCACGATGTTATAGGCCACAGGCCGGCGGTCGGAGCACTTCTTCTGGCGATCCCCAGCAAGGGACTGCCCCGCTCCGCTATGGTAAGTCCGCAGCGCCTGCTGCTGAAGCTCTGGACCGGTCTCCCGAGAAAGCCGCACCAAACCAGTTGTTAGGCCGTGAGGGGGGGGGCGAAGATGCGACAAGAGAAAAGTCACATCTCCGTTGAGGTAAGTGACTGAAGACGGTTTCCCCTATTTCCCCCACCAGCCCCCACACTAAAACACACATTTAGACAAACTAAAAAACAAAAAAAAGTCGAAAGGACGAACACGCTGCCGGCATGGGGCGCCACCCGATGACTTACCTGTTCTTCAAAAGGATACACTGGTGGTGCGACTCAGTGGGTCTGGCCGCATCTCCGGAGAACATAGACAAGTGACGTTTTGGGTCAAGATCCTTGTTGTCTGTAAAATGGTCGCAACCCAAAATGTCACCTAACCATGTTCTCCAGAGACGTTGCCTGACCCGTTGAGTTACTCCAGCACTATGTGTACTTTTCTGTAAACCAGCATTTGCATTCCTTGTTTCTGCATCTTACCTGCACCTAATTTCTGTATAGGTCAACATGGTAGCACAGTGGTATAGTTAATGCTTTACAGCACCAAAGACCAGGGTTGATTCTAACTATGGGTGCTGTCTGTACGGAGCTTGTACGTTCTCCCCGTGACCTGTGTGGTTTTCTCCAGGATCTCCGGTTTCCCTTCCACTCTCCAAAGACTTAGAGGTTTGTAGGCTAATTGGTATAATTGTAAATTGTCCCAAGTGTATGTAGGGTAGTGTTAGTGTGCGGGGATCGCTGGTCAATGCAGACTCGGTGGGCCAAAGTGCCTGTTTCTGCACTGTGTCTCTAAAATAAAAAAAACTAAACTTTATTCAGATAAATGTGGCCATGCATTACTTCAGCCACACCAGCAAGATAGTTCATTGCAGGAGGGCAGGGCTGGAGAGGAATCATGAGGTGTGCCAGCATCAACCACCATCTCATTCCTGACTTCAGTGTAGAGGCCCAGTTAAATCTGGCATGAACTAACCAAGGAGAGAGGTATGCATCAGCATTCTACAGTATTCTGGGCCACAGAAAATTATGACCTGGACAAAATGCATAAAGACCAAGATATTTTGGTACGAATTGCTGGAGATCTCAGTGGGTCAGACAGCATTAGGGAAAGGAATGGACAAACCTGACTTGAAACATTGTCTATCCTTTCCCTCCCCAGTTGCTGCCTGACCCATTGAGTTCCTCCAGCACTTTGTGTTTGCTCACAATTCCAGTTGCTGCAGTCTCTTGTGTCTCCTATTTGAGGCATTACTTTCATTCTTTTTGCACCATAGTCTGTTATAATCTATGCAGACAGACAAAAGTGCTGGAGAAACTCAGCGGGTGCAGCAGCATCTATGGAGCGACGGAAATAGGCAATATTTCGGGCCGAAACCCTTCTTCAGACTATCTATGCAACTGTCCAAATACTGAAAAAAAATATAGTCACCCAAGAAGCAGGGTAATTTTAAACGATATTGACAACTGCATGCACACTGACAGAATATTAATACAGTAAAACTCAAATATGGGAATCAACAATAGTCATTGTCTTGCAGACTAATGAACCACCAGCAGATTATGGCTGGAAGGAAAACCATGTATTATCAACTACAAATATGTTTATTAAGTGCAAGCAGCCCAAATGTCAATGGTGATGTTAAAAGCTGCAGAGTAGTTCTTCGTGGGAATTATTATATTTACTGCAAGATAAATTCTTTCAATATCTTAAAAATAGAAGAATTATAATCATATGTAAACTTGAAATAATATATGTGGTGAATCTGTGGAATTCTTTGCCACAGAAGGCTGTGGAGGCCAATTCTTTGCCGCAGAAGGCTGTGGAAGCTGTTAAGGCAGATAGATTCTTGATTAGAACAGGTGTCAAATGTTATGGGGAGGGCAGGAGAATGGAGTTTGGAGGAAAAGATAGATCAGCCATGATTGAATGGCAGAGTAAACTTGATGGGCCAAACAGCTCTGCTCCTATTATGATGATGATCTTATTGGCATTTTTCAATTCTGGAATATATTGGAGATGAAAGTGATGCATAGAGGTTTTGTGAACAATTAGTTTTTTTTGCAATAGGACATGTATTTAAAAATGAATTTTTGCTGATACTTTAATGTTATTATTGTTCAATGCATGTTCTTTATTATCAATGACATTTGGGTAAATATTGCCAAAAAAGGAAAACAATTTGTTCAGAATTAAAACCCTTGGCCTGGCTAACACAAACTATTTAAATTAAGTTCACCATTCTTGATTTAGTGTGAAAATCTTTTGAATAATAACTTTCAGAATGAGCATTGTGCTGACGTAAACATTCGTTGACAGAAATGTTAGCTTTCATACGGCAGCTTGGGACCCATGTGGTTTTTAATAAAATAGCGGCAGCAGTGTACAAAAATAAGCTTTCATGTGATTGGACAAATACGTAACACACACATATCCAAATGTGTGCTTGGATAATAATTGGGATATATTTTTTTGCATATATTTAGATTCAGGATCTCAGGCTACAGTGAACTGAGTACAAAAGTTGTGATGTCGCATGGCAATTGTACAAGACATTGTGTAAGACCCCACTTGGAGAACTATATGGCATCCTGATTGCTGAGCTACAGGAAGGATTTCATTAAGCTAGAAATGGTGCAGAAACGATTCACAAGGAAGTTACTTGGAATAGAGAGCTTGAATTATAACTGGATGCTGGATAGGCTGGCTTTTTGTTCATGGGGTTGGGGAGTCCAATACCTGAGGGCATAGATTTAAGGTGAAAGTGGAAAAATGTTAAGGTGACATGAAGGGCAATCAGAGGGTGGTGGGTCTCTGTGACAAGATGCCCGAGGAAATGGCAGAGACAGGTACAGTTATGACATTTAAAAGATAGGTACATGGAAAGGAAAGTTTTAGAGGAGAATGGGACAAATGCAGGCAAATGGAACTAACTCAGATAAGTAACGTGGTTGGTATGGGGTACACATCTCTGAGGATCTGTCCTGGTCCCTCAACACCGCCAAACTGATTAAAAAGGCGCAGCGGCGCCTCTACTTTCCGAGGAGGCTTAAGAAAGCTCACCTGTCCCCTCAGATCCTGTCCAACTTCTACCGCTGTACCATAGAAAGCATCCTGACCACCTGCTTCATGGTGTGGTACAGCGGCTGCACCACAGCTGACAGGAAGGCACTGCAACGGGTGGTGAAAACCGCCCATCACATCATCGGTGCCCCGCTCCCTGCCATGGCTGTCCTTCACCGCACACGGTGTCTGAGACGGGCTGGCAAAATCATTAAGGACCCCTCACACCCCAACCATGGACTGTTTGCCCTCCTTCCATTAGGGAGGCAGTACAGGAGCCTCAGGTCTCGCACCAGCAGGCTAAGGAACAGCTACATCCCCAACACCATTACCCTACTGAACTCACAGGCCCGGCACTAGCCACCCCCCCCTTCTCATCAGTATTATTTATCTATATTACTAAAAGTCTGATCTTGACCGCTTTTGGCCCACTGTGGCGCGATTTCTGAGAGAACGCCGCCACCTACGGCAGTCATTTTTGGCCACCTCGCTCAGAGCCCACGTCCGCTTTCCTGGACCAGAGGAGTTTTCCCATCAATGAAAAATCAGAGATATATTAATGTTTTTAAAAAAATTGCCATTCTCTCTGCTGCCCCTGCTGGAGGGAGGGAGAGGGACTATAAAACCAGGAAGTGGTGTGCCTCACTCAGTCTCTGCAATATGGAGGAAGCCAGAGGGTCACGTCTCTCTGAGCTTTGAATAACACTGAACACATGTCTACTCAAATGTGAGTCCCCTTAATGTGGTTTGAAAATGAAAATATGGTTGGTTTGAAGTCAAAAGGCACTGCCTGCAAATGGTGGTTTGGGTGATTTGGCTTGGAGATAAAATGCACTACTTACTGCAAATGGTGGTTTGGGTGCTTTGGCTTGATGTTGAAAGGCACTACTTACTGCAAATGGTGGTTTGGGTGCTTTGGCTTGAAGTGAAAAGGCACTTCTTGCTGCAAATGGTGGTTTGGGTGCTTTGGCTTGAAGTTGAAAGGCACTGCTCGCTGCAAATGGCGGTTTGGGTGCTTTGGCTTGAAGTTGAAAGGCAGTACTGCAAATGCACTTACTTCCTGTTTGCACTTTATATTGATTTTAGATAAAACGCTACCACTTACGGCTGTGATTTTTGGCCATCTTACTCAGTCCCCTTCCGCTCAGCAGGTGCAGAGAATTCTTCCCATCAATGAAAAATAAAAGTGTTATTAGTGTTTAAATTTTTTTGAGAATATCTCTCCTGTCAACCACGCCATGAAGGCCACACCTTTTCCGGTGGGAGGGGGAGGGGTTATTAAACCCAGACGTGTGGGTGTGGCTCAGTCTCTGCATGATGGGGGAGGGAGAGGTCACGACTGAGCTGTGAATCAACTGAACACACTGAATGTCTACTGAACTGTGAGTTTGGTGTTTTGTGTGGTTTTATGGTGGTTTTATGGTGGTTTCACCCTGCATGAAATGGTATGAAGCTGCATTTGAATTTGGTGGCCTTGCACCCTGCTTGAAATGGAATGAAACTGCACTTGAATTTGGTGTCCTTGCACCCTGCTTGAAGTGGTATGAAACTGGACTGAATTTGGTGGCCTTGCACGCTGTTGAAAGTGGTTTGAAACTGCACTTGAATTTGGTGGCCTTGGATCCAGCTTGAAGTGGTAGGAAACTGCACTTGAATTTGGTGGCCTTGCACCCTGCTTGAAGTGGTAGGAAACTGCACTTGAATTTGGTGGCCTTGCACCCTGCTCAAAGTGGTAGGAAACTGCACTTGAATTTGGTGGCCTTGCACCCTGCTTGAAATGGTAGGAACATGGATTTGAATTTGGTGGCCTTGCACCCTGCTTTAAATGGAATTTCAAGGAATAGCCATGTCAACTGCCAGCCCACCAGCCGTGAGTGAGCTGCCAGCAGATCAGGCTTGAGGGACTCAGCTGCCACCCCAAGAACCCATACCAGCGCTCCAGAAAGCCCCCCCCCTGGTCACTAATATTGGAATTGGTGGAGAGGTGGAATATTGCGTCGGGAGACCAGCCCTCCTGTGTGAACATGGGACCCAATGGGTCCCACTTAGTCTAGTAGTTTATATAATTTATAGTTAAGCTCTTATTCACCAGAATATAGCACATGTCAATCTTTTGCACCTTAACAACTATCTGTATATATGTATATGCCTATGTACATACACCAATATATCCTCATTTGTATATATTGTCTTAATCAGCACTTTACTACTTTGCACCCTGGTTAGATGCAAAACTGCATTTCATTGTACTGTACTTGTACTATGTGCAATGACAATAAAGTTGAATCTAATCTAATCTAAAATTGCCCAAAAGGCCTGTTTATGTGATGTACAACTCTGTGACTCTCTGTTCAAAGGTGTTTCACAGCTAATGACACGCAGTCATGCTTATACTGTAGGATAGGCTGCAGTCAATTGTTTATGTGATATCCCACAAACAAGACCACGAGATGGTGAGATATTCTCAAATTTAATGAAGAAGATTGTGAGTTAGCTGGAGCTCCGGTGCAAATGAAATAAGTCACATGGAATTACTTTTTTAATCTGATAAAAAAAGACACGGCCCATTGTTTGCACCTCTCTCCACAACCCCCCACCCCCCACATTCCCAATCTGCAAACTAAACAAATGTCCAGAAAATGTGGAGCATTCCAAGTAGAAACCTAGAATTGTGCTCGGATGAGTGTAATGGGACTTGAGCCACAAAATATTAGGTTCAGAAGCAAGATTGGCGGGTGACACCAGGTGGCGCTGGAGTGGCTGCCTTGCCAACAGTCTGTTTTGTCCTTTTCTTCTTTGTTGTTTTTTAGTATGTGTTAAATGTATGTTTTAGTGCTCTTTAGCTTTGTTTTATGTGGGGGTGGGGGTTGGGGGAAACTTGTTTTAATCTCTTACCTCGACGGAAATGCAATTTTTATCTGTATCATATCTCTGTTCACACTGGGGCCGAACATCGAGGAGCTGGCGGCCTCTTGCTGGGGATGGACTTCAGAAGCACCAACCGCGGGAACCTGCAGACTTTAACCGTGGTGTTCGTGGTTAGGGACCGACTTCGGGAGCTCCAGGCCGCAGGAGCTTCGACTGCCCCAATCACGGGAGCTTTGATCGCTCCGACGAGGGAGCTTCGATCACTTCGACATGGAAGCTTCAATAGCCCCGACTGTGGATGGTTCGACTGCCCCGACTGCGGGAGAATAAAGATAGAAGAAGATTAGAATTTATTGCCTTCCATCACAGTGAGGAAAGTTGAATCCGCTGTGGTGGATGTTTATGTTAACTTTCATGTAGTGTGTGTTGTTGCCATTTTTAGTATGGCTGTATGATAAATCGAATTTCACAGTACTTTAATTGATACACGTGACAAATAAAATACCTTTGAACCTTTGAACCTTTGAAAGGTGTTACCATTGGGATATGAATAATTCATGCAAAAACATTTGGAAGTAAATTGAAAGGGAGGTTCGATCATCTTAATTTGAACTGTGGAAAAGATTAAAGAAACAACTGTTAGATTATAAAGAAATGATTAAGAACTCAAAGGACTAGATATTGGAATGTAGATTTAGTTATTGACTAGACTAAGTGGGACCTGTTGGGTCCCAGCATCACACGGGAGGGCTGGTCCCCCAACGCAATATACCACCTCTCCAACAATTCCAATATTGGTTGCCAGTGAGGGGGGGGGGCTTTCTGGAGTGCTAGTATGGGTGTTGTGCGCTGAAGGGACTGGTTTCCAGAGGGCTAGTATGGACATTGTGGGCCGAATGGATTCTTGGGCTGCCGGCTCAGTCACTCAAGCCTGTTGTGCTGGCAGCTCACTCACTCACGGCTGGTGGGCTCGCAGTTGGCTCATGGTTATTCCTTAAAATTCCATTTCAAGCAGGGTGCAAGGGCACCAAATTCAAGTGCAGTTTCATACCATTTCAAGCAGGGTGCAAGGCCACTAAAGACAGCGAGTCGTGACCTCTCCCTCCCCATCTTGCAGAGACTGAGCCACGCCCACACTTCCGGGTTTTATTGTCCCTCCCCCCCTCACGATGGCGTGATTGACAGGCGAGAGAACCTCAACATTTTTAAAACACTAATAACTCTTTTATTTTTCATCGATGGGAAAAATCCTCGGCACCTGATGAGCGGAGGGGGACTCTGAGAAAGATGACCAAAAATCACAGCCGTACGTGGTAGCATTTATTTCTAAAATCAATATAAAGCACAAACAGGAAGTGGACAAGATTAGACTTTGAATTATATAGAAGGCATGGCAGCTCTAATTAGGCAAGGCAGCTCTAATTAGGCAAGGCAGCTCTAATTAGGCAAAGCAGCTCGCTTTAGCACTTTCAAAACCAATGGCAAGGCAGCTGGCTTTAGCACAGTCAAAACCAAAGGCAAGGCAGCTTGCTTTAGCACTTTCAAAACCAAAGGCAACACAGCTTGCTTTAGCACTTTCAAAACCAAAGGCATAGTCCCTCCGGAAGGGACGTGGCCTTCAGGAGAGAGAATGTCAACATTTTTAAAACACTAATAACTCTTATATTATTCATCGATGGGAAAAATCCCCTTGTCCTGCGCAGCGGAGGGGGACTCTGAGTAAGATGGCCAAAAATCACAGCCGTAAGTGGCAGCGTATTTTCTAAAATCAATATACGGAACAACAGGAAGTGGTCAAGATCAGACTTTTAGTAATATAGATTTAATATCAATTATATAGGAATATTTGCTTGATATAATTTAATACATTTTTAACAATATATATTAAACTCACCCCATATAATTGTAAGAACATTGACATTAGCAGAAAAAGTTGCAAAGCAGTGCAGGTTGAAGTACAGGCAATGCATTCATATGAACTTTTCTTTTGATGGAGATCAGTTTAGTTTAGTAAAAGGATACAGCATAGAAACAGGCCATCCAGCCCATCGAGACCAAGCCAACCACCGATTACCTGTTCACACTGGTTCTTTGTCATCCCACTTTCGTAATCACTCCCTCCATAGTAGGGGCAACTTACAGAGGCCAATTAATCTACAAATTTGCACGTCTTTGGCATTCGGGAGGAAACCAGATCACCGGAGGAAAATTGCATGGCTACCAGGGAGTACGTGCAAACTCCACACAGACAGTACTCAAGATAAGGATTGAACCTGGGTCATTGGCCCTGTGAGTAGACGTTCCCCCATTTACTCTCATGCACAGAATTTGAATAGCAGATGTAGAAATTTTGGACTGTGTTAATTACATTTATCAGCAAAAGTATTGTACTTATATAATAAATCGGAAATCATATTTTTATTTCTAATGCATAGATATGTCTACAGAATTATAAGAATGTTAAAATGAGTTGTGTATTGAAATGAGTGACAAAGGGAATTTGGTGAGAACGATGAAAGTGTGATGATAGTGTGTAGATAAGGACAGAGTTGATAATTAATTTAAAATCAAGGGCAATGGTAGTAAGTAAAGACATACCTAATTAATCAAAATAATTAAGTAGCTTTCAGGAAGGAAATTACAATGAGCTGAGTACTGGATACCAAGATTCAACAAATTAAAATATATTCAACAAAAATAAATCAATGCATGATTAATGAATAGGTGGTTAATAAACAAAAACATGACTAGTTACAAAACAAATTAAATTCATGCTAAGTTTGTTAATGATTATTCATTTTAACACATCTTTATTTCTTTTTTGCATTCATTCATAATAATTTAAAGAGGTGGAAATAATGAATTTACACTGATATTTAAGAATCTGTCATAGACACAAAATGCTGGAGTAACTCAGCAGGACAGGCAGCATCTCTGGAGAGAAGGAGTGGTGACGTTTCGGGCCGAGACCCTTCTTCAGAATTCTTCAGATTCTTAAGAATCTATTGCTATATGCACAGAAGATTCTTGAAATTGAATGCAACACAGAGCCCTGTCCCAGTGTACGAGTTCATTCAAAGAGTTCTCCCGAGTTTGCCCTGATTCGGTACTCGGGGCTCTCGTGGACATTTTCCAAAATCGGTCCCTAACCAGGGACCACAAGCTTCACGATGTTAAAGTCCACAGCTCCCGCAGGTTGGAGCACCAAAGGCCGACCCCTGGCAAAGGAATCACACGCTCCAAGATGTTAAAGTCCACAGGCTCCACAGTTTTGGAGCTCTAGAAGTCTCAAACAAGAGGCCGCCAGCTCCACGATGTTAGGCCACAGTGCAAATGGAGATGCAACACAGAAAAAGTCGCATCTGCGTCGAGGAAAGAGATTAAAAAAAGATAACGCCCACCCACCCCACCACCCCCCACAAATACAAAAACTAAAGATAAGCTAAAACATAAATTTTACAACAAACTAAAAACACAGAGGGACAATATGCATAAACCAAATAACTTAAAAACCTGTGTAACTTTATAGCCCTATCCCACGGTACGAGTTCATTCCAAGAGCTCTCCCGAATTTTAAAAAAATCAAACTCGTGGTAAGCATGGAGAATGAACGTAGCGGGTATGTCAGAGCTCGGGGACGTCTCTTAGCGGCTCGTAACGCTAATGGCAGGTACTTGGGAAGACTCGCTAATGGCAGGTAAGCTCAGGTAGACTCGTGAAGATTTTTCAACATGTTGAAAAATGTCCACGAGAGTCCCGAGTACCGACGAGCGGCCATTACCGTAAATCTCTGAGTTTGAATCAGGGCAAACTCGGGAGAGCTCTTGGAATGAACTCATACCATTGGACAGGGCCATCAGAGTGTGGGAGGAAAGCGGAGCACCTTGAGAAAACTCACATGGTCACAGGAAGAACATAGAAACATAGAAACATAGAAACATTGGTGCAGGAGTAGGTCATTCGGCCCTTTGAGTCAGCACTATCATTCAATATGATCATGGCTGATCATCTAAAATCAGTAGCCCTTTCCTGCTTTTTCACCATATCCCTTGATTCCCTTAGCCCCAAGATCTAGATCTAAAGCCCCTGTCCCACTTACGTGTCCTTGGCACACTAATTACGCAATCTCGTGGTCGCGATGAGGCGCGACGATCCCGCGAAGGTCGCGCGCGACTTGATGCATCCGCACATCAATCTGGAGCGCGTGACATCATTTGAAGATGGACGCAAAATGCAGGAGTAACTCAGCGGGATCAGCAGCATCTCTGGAGAGAAGCAATGGGTGATGTTTCGGGTCAAGAACTTTCTTCAGTCTGAAAGAAGGGTCTTGACCCGAAACGTCATCCATTCATTCTCTCCAGAGATGCTGCCGGTCCCGCTGAGTTACTCCTGCATTTTTTGTCTATCTTCAATTTTCTTGGCCCCGCTCTGGGAGTAGAATTGGGGGCAGATCCGGATCCGCAACGGGCGTGAGCCCCAGGCCGAGTTCAACGATCGTTTGCCTGCTTCTGCTGCTGTTGGACGTGAGACAATGCGTCGCGCCAGGGTCTTGATCCTATCCCACTTTGGCCGTCAGTTACGCGACAGGCCGGTGGCCGCGAAGATTTCGTTCGCTATAAAATTTCGGAGCTCCGCACGATATCGCGCACAACTTCATACCCCTCCGCGCTTCTGAGTGGGACCGGCCCCACACGGCCACACGATGCCCGTGCACCTCAACGCGATGACGAGGTCGCGTAATTTGCGTGCCACGGACACGTAAGTGGGACAGGGCCTTTACTCTCTCTTGAAAACATCCAGTGAATTGGCCTCCACTGCCTTCTGTGGCAGATAATTTCACAGATTTACAACTCTCTGGGTGAAGAGGTTTTTCCTCTTCTCAGTACAACACGCAATCTCCATACATACAGCACCGATAGTCAAAATTGAACCCTGGTCTATGGCGCTGTAAGACAGCAGCTTTTCGCTGCGCCACTGTGCCACCCCATCAAAAAGGTACAACGTATTTGACATGGATGATGTTCAGGAGCAAGACCAAAGGATACCAACAATGTGAGCCAGGAAACGTGATCCAAAATGTGCTCAGAGGAAATGTACTGTTTATAACAAAGTTAATCTAACCAACGTGTACAGGAAATAAATAATTTAAAGGTTCATAAGCAGAAAGAGGGAATAACAGGGTTGAGATATGACTGTCAACCAATATGCTCACTTTAAAACAGAAATAAAATTAGACTGATAGCTGTCCAACAACCACCTCATTGCCCCCACCCCCCTCATTTGCTCCTAACCAAACTGTTCCAGTTGGCAGCAATGAATTATCAAAAGTTATAATTTCGGAATTTGGAAAAACCTATGGCAAAAGCATGTTTTAAAGATGTTTTAAAGAGGGGTGGGGGACATTAATTTTCATATAAGTTGGGAAGATCAATATAACCTGTGACAAAAAGATAATGAATTTGCTGAAGGTTTGCGAGAACAGCACATATCAGAATCGGCATAATGAATGACCACAATAAATTTAGTAATGTTGCTTGGCATAATAATCTAAAAATATGAAAGCATTTATCTACCTGTGGTCAGTTTTATAACAGAGTAGACTGTGGGACCCGTTGGGTCCCATGTTCACACGGGAGGGCTGGTCCCCCAATGCAATATTCCACCTCTCCACCAGTTCCAATATTGGTGTCCAGTTGGGGGGGGGGGGTTCTGGAGCGCATGTATGTGAGTTGTGGGCCGAAGGGACTGGTTTCCAGAGAGCTAGTATGGACATTGTGGGCCGAATGGATTCTTGGGCTGGCAGCTCAGTCACTCAGGCCTGGTGGGCTGGCAGCTCAGTCGCTCAGGCCTGGTGGGCTGGCAGCCCAGTCACTCAGGCCTGGTGGGCTGGCTGTGTTAATATTGGCTAAATTAAAGACTCCATAAAATGGAGGATCCCTACACTTGTCAAAATTGCTAAACCCTTGTCAGCTGAACTTTACAGGCTTTGATTGGTGCTAGCCAGTCTAGGCTCAGACTGATATGCAGGATGGTAAGGGATCCAGGTGTTCTCCATGTTTCCCTTAAATTGATAACATGTATAGTGGTTTTGCAAACTAACCTTAATTCATCATTTCTATTGCAAAAGCATAATAAATAGTATAAATAATGTTGCAAGATGGTCATCCTGTTAATTGATGATTGGTCGAACTGTTGAACCTTGGAGAAATTGTTTGAATCTCAGGGCACATGTTTCAATGTTTGTTCTTGTTAGTTTCCTTCAAGAGCTTTCTTTCTTATACAATGTATGAGCAGTTGTATTATTGGGTTAGGGGAATGCCGGTTATGTATGGGGTTAATCGATATCTGTAATTGGGTTATTAAGAGACCACCCCCATGTGGTTCGGTCCCTCGAGGTCCCGGGACATATAAAAGTCCACGATCACGACGCACAGCGTCGATCTTCTGGAAGAACTGGGACTGCATGAACTTCTGGAGTGTCTCTGTCTGAGCGAGGCCTAGAGGGCTTGAACAGGCAGACACGATGATTGAACGCGCGGTGGGATAGGTACAGTAGTTAATCTGTAACGTGCTTTTGGTAAAATAAACTTTAGTTGTTTCATGTGCTTTATTCAGTGTTTTTACTGAAACTAGACTGGGAGGAAGCTTAGAAACGAACAATTATCAGAAGCTCAGTCACCCAGGCCTGGTGTGCTTTCAGCTCAGTCACTCAGGCCTGGTGGGCTGGCAGCGCAGTCAGGCCTGGTGGGCTGGCAGCTCAGTCACTCAGGTCTGGTGGGCTGGCAGCTCAGTCACTCAGGCCTGGTGGGCTGGCAGCTCAGTCACTCAGGCCTGGTGGGCTGGCAGCTCAGTCACTCAGGGCTGGTGGGCAGGCAGATCAGTCACTCAGGGCTGGTGGGCTGGCAGCTCAGTCACATAGGGCTGGTGGGATGGAAGCACAGAAACTGCCTGAAATTCTGCCCAAAATATGTGAGAGACTGTGAGAGAGAGAAGGGGAGAGGGTGGAGAATTGATTTTAGACATTTTTCATCTTTTTCTGCAGATCATAGCAATGAAGGAGGAAAGTATATCCTGGCTTGGATCTCACAGGGAGCCAATGAAGGGAGGGAGAAAAATACTGGGGTGAGGTTTAATACTTGCAGGGGGAATACATACTGATGGATCAAAGGGACTCTTCCTGGGATAGTACAGGCCTGATGGGCCGAAGGGGCTCTTTAAAAAAAATTGAGTGAAATCTCAGTGAAAGGCAATTTTTCTGGACTTTTCCTGGCTAGGCAAGGGCCTTTTGGGCCAAAAAGCTCCTGCTGGGGTAATACGGGCATTTGGGGCAAAAGGGACTGGCTAATAGGGGCAATGTCGGCCGAAATTAGTCGTTTCGGGCAGGCCAAACAACTAATTTCATTTCATTTCCATCTCAATTTCAAGCACAGGGCAGGCCAAACAACTCATTTCATTTCCATTTCCATTTCCATTTCCATTTCCATTTTAATTTCAATTTCAAGCACAGGGCAGGCCAAACAACTCATTTCATTTTCAATTCATTTCCATTTCCATTTCCATTGCAGTTTCAAGCACAGGGCATGCCAAACAACTCATTTCATTCTCATTTCATTTAATTTCTATTTCCATTGCAGTTTCGAGCCATGGGCAGGCCAAACAGCTCACTGCATTTTTATTTCAATTCCATTTCCCTTGCAGTTTCAAGCACGGGGCAGGCCAAACAGCTCATTGCATTTTCATTTCATTTCTATTTCCATTGCAGTTTCAAGCACAGGGCAGGCCAAACAGCTCAATGCATATTCATTTCATTTCCATTTTCATTTCATTTCCATTTCCATTGCAGGTTCAAGCACAAGGCAGGCCAAACAGCTCATTGCATTTTCATTTCATTTCCATTTCCATTGTAGTTTCAAGCACAGGGCAGGCCAAGCAGCTCATTGCAATTTCATTTCATTTCCATTTCCATTGCAGTTTCAAGCACAGGGCAGGCCAACAGCTCATTGCATTTTCATTTTATTTCTATTGCAATTTCAAACACAGGGTAGGCCAAGCAGCGCATTGCATTTTCATTTCATTTCCATTTCCATTGCAGTTCAAGCACAGGGCAGGCCAAACAACTCATTGCATTTTCATTAAGGGCTAACAAATCATTTATTGCAAGTACATTGCAGACTCACAGTTCAGTTGATTCACAGCTTAGAATCACAGTTGTGCCCTATCCCTCACGATCTTCCAGAGTGACTCATGTCCAGGCATCCGGGGTTTTATCATACTGCCCCCCCCCCTGGAAGGGGCGTTACCTTCATCATGGTGATTGACAGCCTAGAGGACCAATCAGCTGATCTCAAGATTCTTTAAATACTCATAAGTTTTTTATTTTTCATTGACCGGGAAAATCCTCAGGGCTGCCTCAGCGGAAGAGGACAGTGAGTAAGATGGCCAAAAATCATAGCAATATAGGGTAGCGTTTTTTTTCTAAAATCAATGTACAGCGCAGACAGGAAGTGGTCAAGATGAGACTTTTAGTTATATAGATATCAATGTTAAGTTTGAAAGAGTAAAGCTTAACAAAGTTACCAAGGCAATACATTTGGAATGGGATCCTACACTGGATGAAACAGAACAGATAAAAGCAAATGGAGACCAATACAAGAAAATTAATTAAAATTGCTTTTGAGTAATACCAGAGATAAACAATGGGTTGTTCAACAACAAAAAAACATCAGCTTGCTGCAGGAGATATGATGCCCATAAAGGGAAAAGAGATTGACTTACAAACTAAACAGCTGTGGTAAACAAAAGAGGGAAGAGATAATACATGAAAAGAATATAATCAGGGCATTTCAAAGGCACAAAGGGCAGAGTACAGATTAGGTGGAGAACAGTAAAAGATAAAAATAGAACATCGAACATGGAACAGTACCGCACAAGAACAGGTCCTTCCGCCCACAATGTCTGTGTGGACTATAATGCCAAAACTATCACTTATCTATCTGTACATAATTCATATCCCATCCATTCTCTGCATATCCACATGCCTATCCAAAAGTATTATAAATGCCACGATCGTAAATGCTTCAACCACCAGCCCTGGGAGCTCATTCCAGGCACTCACAGCCCTCTCTGCATGAGAAACTTGCCCCATACATCTCCTTTGAACTTTGCCCCTCTCATCTTAAAGCTTTGTCCTCTAGTAATTTAATAAATTTGAATATTATAGAAAAGGAACAATGGAACTAAATAGTCATAGAGTCATACAGCATGGAAACAGGGCCTTTGGCCTAATTTGCCCATCTACACTAGTCCCACATGCTTGTGTTTGGCCCATATCACATTAAACCTATCCTATACATGTACTTGTCCAAATCATTTTTAAACATTGTGATAGTACCTGCCTCAGCTATCTCCTCCAGCAGCTTGTTCCAAATACCCACCATCCTTGGTGGAAAAAAAAGTTGCCCTCAGGTTAGTATTAATTCTTTCTATGTGAGCTATATTGAGCTATGTATATTAAGATCATAAAAGGGATAAAAATATTGTTTAATGTGTGGTCGCTAATAGAATAGAATAGAATAGAAACTTTATTTGCCACACGACCAGGGTTGGTGGTAATTGGGTTCGGTACATGATGGTACACTGCTTTAGCACATTAACACTAACAACAATAATAATAAAGCACATCACAAATCACAAATCTCACCAACAATACATAGTGCAAAAGAACAGACAAAAACCATAGACAAGACACTGTATACATCAAAGTCAAAAAGTTATTGGAGGGAATTAAGTTTTCTTATTGCTGAGGGGAAGAAACTGTTTTTAAAACGGGTGGATTTTGTAGCAAGTGACCTAAGGCACCTCCCTGAAGGGAGAGACTGGAAAAGGTGGTTTGCTGGATGGGAGGGGTCCGAGATGATCTTTGTTGCCCGTTTTGAGGTACGTTGGAGGTAAATGGAATGGATTGAGTGGAGGGGAGAGTTGATGATCCTAGAGGCCTTGGAGACAATGCGCTGTATTCTGTGTAGTGAGTGACTGTCAGTGTTTCCGTACCAGACTGTGATTGAGGAGGTGATGATGCTTTCAATGATGGATTGATAGAAGCGTACCAGGAGGTGTTTGTGGACTCTGAACTTCTTGAGCTGTCTGAGGAAGTATAGGTGTTGTTGTCCTTTCTTAATGATGTGGTCAGCATTGATGTGCCATTTTAGATTATTGCAGATATAGGTGCCCAGAAACTTAAATAAGTTCGTGGAGGTTATGGGATGGGAGTTGACATGGACTGCGGGTTTGAGGTTTTGTTTGCGTCTGAAATCTATGATGGTTTCTAAGGTTTTTAAGGTGTTAAGCTGGAGGTTGTTTTCTGCGCACAATTTGACTGCGCTGTCCACTGTTTGATGGTATTGATGGAAACATAGAAACATAGAAAATAGGTGCAGGAGTAGGCCATTCGGCCCTTCGAGCCTGCACCACCATTCAATATGATCATGGCTGATCATTCAACTCAGTATCCTGTACCTGCCTTCTCTCCATACCCCCTGATCCCTTTAGCCACAAGGGCCACATCTAACTCCCTCTTAAATATAGCCAATGAACTGGCCTCAACTACCTTCTGTGGCAGAGAATTCCACAGATTCACCACTCTCTGTGTGAAAAATGTTTTTCTCATCTCGGTCCTAAAAGACTTCCCCCTTATCCTTAAACTGTGACCCCTTGTTCTAGACTTCCCCAACACCGGGAACAATCTTCCTGCATCTAGCCTGTCCAACCCCTTAAGAATTTTGTAAGTTTCTATAAGATCCCCCTCAATCTTCTACAAGCCAAGTCTATCCAGTCTTTCTTCATATGAAAGTCCTGCCATCCCAGGAATCAGTCTGACGAACCTTCTCTTTGCTCCCTCAATGGCAAGAATGTCTTTCCTCAGATTAGGAGATCAAAACTGTACACAATACTCCAGGTGTGGTCTCACCAAGGCCCTGTACAACTGCAGTAGAACCTCCCTGCTCCTATACTAAAATCCTTTTGCTATGAATGCTAACATACCATTTGATTTCTTCACTGCCTGCTGCACCTGCATGCCTACTTTCAATGACTGGTGTACGACGACACCCAGGTCTCATTGCATCTCCCCTTTTCCTAATCGACCACCATTCAGATAATAGTCTGCTTTCCTGTTCTTGCCACCAAAGTGGATAACCTCACATTTATCCACATGATACTGCATCTGCCATGCATTTGCCCACTCACCCAATCTATCCAAGTCACCTTGCAGCCTCCTAGCATCCTCCTCACAGCTAACATTGCCCCCCAGCTTCGTGTCATCCGCAAACTTGGAGATGTTGCATTCAATTCCCTCATCCAGATCATTAATATATATTGTAAATAGCTGGGGTCCCATCACTGAGCCTTGCGGTACCCCACTAGTCACTGCCTGCCATTCTGAAAAGGACACGTTTACTCCTACTCTTTGCTTCCTGTCTGCCAGCTAGTTCTCTATCCACATCAATACTGAACCCCCAATACCATGTGCTTTATGTTTGCATAATAATCTCTTATGTGGTACCTTGTCGAAAGCCTTCTGAAAGTCCAGATATAACACATCCACTGGTTCTCCCTTATCCACTCTACTAGTTACATCCTCGAAAAATTCTATGAGATTCGTCAGACTTGATTTACCCTTCATAAATCCATGCTGACTTTGTCCAATGATTTCACCACTTTCCAAATGTGCTGCTATCCCATCTTTAATAACTGACTCTAGCATTTTCCCCACTACCGATGTTAGACTAACTGGTCTGTAATTCCCCGTTTTCTCTCTCCCTCCCTTTTTAAAAAGTGGGGTTACATTAGCTACCCTCCAATCCTCAGGAAAAACTCCAGAACCGAAAGAGTTTTGAAAAATTATCACTAATGCATCCACTATCTCTGGGGCTACTTCCTTAAATACTCTGGGATGCAGCCTATCTGGCCCTGGGGATGTATTGGCCTTTAATGCATTCAATTTACCTAACACCACTTCCCGACTAACTTGGATTTCACTCAGTTCCTCCATCTCATTTGACCCCCGGTCCCCTGCTATTTCCGGCAGATTATTTATGGCTTCCTTAGTGAAGACAGAACCAAAGTAGTTATTCAATTGGCCTGCCATGTCCTTGTTCCCCATGATCAATTCACCTGTTTCTGACTGCAAGGGACCTACATTTGTTTTAACTAATATTTTTCTCTTCACATATCTATAAAAACTTTTGCAGTCTGTTTTTATGGTCCCTGCCAGTTTTCTTTCATTATCTATTTTCCCTTTCCCAATTAAGCCATTTGTCCTCCTCTGCTGGACTCTGAATTTCTCCCAGTCCTCTGGTAGGCTGCTTTTTCTTGCTAATTTGTATGCTTCATCTTTTGTTTTGATACTATCCGTGATTTCCCTTGTTATCCACGGATGCACTACCTTTCCTGATTTATTCTTTTGCCAAACTGGGATGAACAATTGTTGTAGTTCATCCATGCAGTCTTTAAATGCCTTCCATTGCATATCCACCGTCAACCCTTTAAGAATCAATTGTCAGTCTATCTTGGCCAATTCACGTCTCATACCCTCAAAGTTACCTTTCTTTAAGTTCAGAACCCTTGTTTCTGAATTAACAATGTCACTCTCCATCCTAATGAAGAACTCAACCATATTATGGTCACTCTTGCCCAAGGGGCCACGCACAACAAGACTGCTAACTAACCCTTCCTCATTACTCAATACCCAGTCTAGAATAGCCTGCTCTCTCGTTGGTTCCTCTACATGTTGGTTTAGAAAACTATCCCGCATACATTCCAAGAAATCCTCTTCCTCAGCACCCCTGCCATTTTGATTCAACAAATCTATATGTAAATTGAAGTCACCCATTATAACTGTTTTAGCTTTGTTGCACGCATTTCTAATTTCTTGTTTGATGCCATCCCCAACTCCACTACTACTGTTAGGTGGCCAGTACACAACTCCCACTAGCGTTTTCAGCCCCTTAATGTTTCGCAGCTCTACCCATATCGATTCCACATCCTCCAAGCTAATGTCCTTCCTTTCTATTGCGTTAATCTCCTCTCCAACCAGCAACACTACCCCACCTCCTTTCCCTTTCTGTCTATTCCTCCTGAATATTGAATATCCCTGGATGTTCAGCTCCCAGTCTTGGTCACCCTGGAGCCATGTCTCCGTGATCCCAACTATATCATATTCATTAATAACTATCTGCACATTCAACTCATCCACCTTATTACAAATGCTCCTTGCATTAAGACACAAAGCCTTCAGGCTTATTTTTACCACACTCTTATCCCTTATACAATTATGTTGAAAAGTGGCCCTTTTTGATTTTTGCCCTGGATTTGTCTGCCTGCCACTTTTACTTTTCACCTAGCTACCTATTGCTTCTACCCTCATTTTACACCCCTCTGTCTCTCTGCTCATGCTCCCATCCCCCTGACACATTAGTTTAAATCCTTCCCGACAGCACTAGCAAACACTACCCCAAGGACATTGGTTCCATTCCAGCCCAGGTGCAGACTGTCCTGTTTGTACTGGTCCCACCTCCCCCAGAACTGGTTCCAATGCCCTAGAAATTTGAATCCCTCCCACTTGCACCATTTTTCAAGCCACGTATTCATCTGCAATATCCTCCTATTTGTACTCTGACTAGCACGTGGCACTAGTAGTAATCCAAAGGTTATTACCTTTGAGGTCCTACTTTAAAGTTTATCTCCTAGCTCCCTAAATTCACCTAGTAGGACCTCATCCTATTTTTTACCTATATCATTGGTGCCAATGTGCACCACGACAACTGGCTGTTCACCCTCCCCCTCCAGAATGTTCTGCAGCCGCTCAGTGACATCCCTGACCCTTGCACCAGGGAGGCAACATACCATCCTGGAGTCTCGTTTGCGGCCGCAGAAATGCCTATCTATTCCCCTTACAATTGAATCCCCAATTACTATAGCCCTTCCACTATTTTGCTCCCCTCCTGTGCCACAGAGCCACCCATGGTGCCATGAACTTGGCTGCTGCTGCCTTCCCCTGATGAGCCATCTCCCCCAATAGTATCTAAAATGGTATATCTGTTTAGGAGGGAGATGACCGCAGGGGACTCCTGCACTACCTGCCTACTGCTACGCTGGCTAGTGGCCACCCGTTCCCTTTCTGTCTGCTTAGCTTTTAGGTGGGGTGTGGCCAACTCACTGTACGTGCTATTCACGACTTTCTCAGCATCGTGGATGCTCGAGTATGAAGAAAGATCTATTTTGCAAACAGATCTATTTGCAAACAAAGAAATACCAATTATGTAGAATAATTACTTTATTTAGCTTCTCCAGTGAATGAGGACATTGCAGGAAAATTAATAATGAATTAAGGACAGGAGTTAGTGTAATTAAAAATAAAACAATAATAGAGAAAGCATTGGATCAGGTTGTGTTTGACCTGGCAGTGGCACGGTGGTAGCTTGGATGTAGGTGGAGGAGATTATGTTCCCATTCACGGATTGATTGACCTGCTGGCACTCTGACTGCTTGCTCAGTCAGAGCCTTTTTACTGCTTCCAAGTGGCTCTGATGATCAGAGACGTTTGTAAATAGTTACAAAATGTTTTTAAAAGGAGACGAAGCAAATTAAATATATTTTAAAGCATATTGAACAATAATTAATTGAATTATAAATATACAAATAAAGAGAGTAGTTTAAGGGCGGCATGGTGGCGCAGCAATTGAGTTGCTGCCTTATAGTTCTTGCAGCACCAGACACCCGGGTTCGATCCCGACTATACTAAACTAAACTAGTTACCCATTCTAAATGCATCAACTGAGTTTAGATTTAGTTTACTTTAGAGATAATAGGCCCTTCGACCCACCGAGTCCACGCCGGCCAGTGATCCCCACACACTAACATTATCCTGCACACGCTAGAGAAAATGTACAATTTTATCAAAGCCAATTAACCTACAAAGTTGTACGTCTTGGGGGTGTGGGAGGAAACCAGAGCACCCAAAGAAAACCCATGCAGGTCATGTGGAGAACATACAAACACCATACAGACAGCACCCGTAGTCGGGATCGAACCCGGGTCTCTGGCGCTGTAAGGCAGCACCTCTACCGCTGTGCCACCATGCCGCCCTTGTGGCAAAGTGGATTTGACCCATTGATTCAGCAGCTTACAGAACACCCTTAAGGGCCTGTCCCACTTACGCGATTTTGTATGACCGTGAGGAGTCACCCAAAGAGTCGTACCTTTTTCTGGTTGCCGCTGGATTTTCAACATGTCGACATTTTTCAGCAACCTGCTGCGACTATGATGGGTGCTGGCAAGTCGCCGAAAAAATCGCACAAGTGAGACATGCCCTTTAGAATGAGTGTTAGAAGTAGTGGCGGCAAACATGCTTCACGTGCAATGTATGCTACCATCAGTTTTCTATGTAATTGCCAACTATCCTGGTCCTGCAATTAAAGTGACAGAAGCCCAAGATCCGATAATGTTCAGCAAATATTTGAAAGAAAGCAGGTAAGGAAATTGCAGATGCCATTCCTGTAATCTTCACAAACCTCTCTAGATTTTGGAACAGTTCCTTTAGATTGAAAAAGTGCAATGCAACTCCATTATTTAAGGAGACTATAAAGGAGGAACTGTGCGAGCACAATGGAGCAGCGTATATCCAAGTTTGCCGATGACACAAAGATTGATGGTATGGTAAATAATGTGAATGAAAGTATAAAATTACAGAGTGACGTTGATAGATTAAGTAAGTGGTTGCAACAGTGAGAGATGAATTTCAATGCGGGAGAATGTAAGATGATATATTCTGGAACAAAAAAAGGAAGGTAGAAATGGTGAACAGCTGTAAATAGTGGTGCTGCAAAGAGATTTTAGGGATCAAAGTTCACAGACTAATGAAATACAGTTATCGAGTATAAAAATAAATGTAAAGAGCTAAATGAGATCTAATGGATGAGAATATAAAATGAATGGAGTGGTAACAATTATACAAGTTCCTAGTTAGAATGCAGTTGGATTATTTGAAGTTTTGACATTGTGCCATAGAAAGGAAAAGTTAGGTCTGTGAGGATGAGAGATTAGATTATCAGAATTATTATTCTTGATGTGTAGGGAAGAACTGCAGATGCTGGTTTAAATCGAAGATAGACACAAAATGCTGGAGTAACTCAGCGGGACAGGCTGCATCTCTAGAGAGAAGGAATGGGTGATATTTTGGGTTGAGACACTTCTTCAGACTATTATTATTATTTATTATTATTATTAATTATTATTCAATGTTCCTCAAAGTGTTATAGACCTCTATAAGGCATTCCCTCAAGCCTGCTTAAGAGGACATCGAAGACCCGATTGAATAGAAAAAGAGCAGAGACTCCATTCCCTGAGTTTAACTATGAATTTGAAAGGGATGATGGTGTTGAACAGCGAGCTGCAGCCAATGAACAACAGTTTAACGTATGTGTTCATGGTATGTGAATGGTCCAGTGCAGAGTGGTTTAGCCGTGGAGGCAAAGTCTCTCTCTGATCTATCTCTCCCTCCTAACCCCAATCCTCCCACTTCTCCCCATAACCTCTGACACCCATACTAATCAAGAATCTCTCTATCTCCACCTTAAATATATCCTCTGACTTTGCCTCCACAGCCGTCTGTGGCAAAGAATTCTATAGATTGACCCTCCTGTGGTGAATCTGTGGAATTGAGGGGCTGAGGGGGCTCATGAAGGTACATCCTTGTATTTCATGAAGGTACATCATTGTACATCATGAAGGTACATCCTTGTACTTCCTTCCGAAGCAATCAAAGAAAACAATGAACTTGTTGGCAGTGGAGTGTCACTGCCACTTGAGCTACTCGGTTTAACATTGCAAGAAATGATTGCATGCAAGCCCTGCCACAGTTGCTGAGCATCCATCAGAACCTTTAGTATAGCTTGAACAGTTTGATCTTCTTCTTGGAACTTAGGTGTTTGCAAGGAGATCAGATAATTATTTAAAACAATGAAGGATTTAGACAGAGTGGACAGAGAAAACTGTTGCTCTGGTGGATGAATCAATAGCTAAAGTCTGTAGAATGATGATGATCGAAAAAAGAGCCAAAATTGACACGAGGAAAATGTTATTTACACAGCAAGAGGTTAGGGATATGGAATGTACCATGAGGGACGGTGATGGAGGTAGATTCAATCATAGTGTTTCCAAAAAGGGAGCCAGATAAATATTTCAGAGAAGATAGAGACAAAAAGCTGGAGTAACTCAGCAGGAAAGGCAGCATCTCTGGAGGCATTTCAGAGACAAGTATTTGCAATGGCCATGGGGAGAGGGTAAGACAATTGGACTAACTGGTTTTCTCTTACATAGAGTCATAATGATGGGTTGATTGGTCTTCTTTCATCTATAATAATTTTGTAATTGTATGCTTCAGTAATCCTGCTCTAAGAGTTAGGTTACCAGGATAAAATATGTATACTAGTTTCTATTCCTCAGAATGTGGAAGAAAAAATGAAAGTCTTCCAAGGCATGGTTGCACATGGTATAATTGTAACCTAATTTACTGCTTGGGTGCTAATGGAAGTGGACTGAATTTTCGGCTTGTATTCTGCCAAATATTGATTCCAGCTGATCTTCAATGGAAATTAAATTCTGACTGGCTTTGAAGTCAACATTATACTCGATCTGATTGGTTTCCTGATTTTAAGTATAAATTGTTTTTCTCCGAATGTGATTGATGTAGAATCTAGAAAAAAATAGAAGATACATTTTAAAATTAGTCAGGCGTTTATAAATGGCATTGGGCAATACTTTTTCTTCAAATGCAGCTAAAATTTTCCACCATAAGGTTTTGATTCCTTGATATGCTACCCTGTCATTCATTGGTACAATTAAAATTGGTGCTTGAAAATGCTAGAACAGTAAATGATGTGAGAATCATAATGTAATATTGTAAAACCATCTCTAGTGTAGAACAAACCAAAAGATGAAGTCATGAAACATGGCAAAGAATGAAAGCAAGACAGCAGTGAGTATTTAAAAGAGAGTGAAGTGAATATAGGGAGCATGCACTCAACAATTGATGCAGTGTTAATAACATGAATAAGAACAAATAGTTTAGAGGATGCAAAGGGAAAGATTGGAGAAAAAGCAGTAAACATTCAATATAGTGTAGATGACAGGAAACTTTCACATCAATGCAGCGATTAGGTTCCAGACCTGACACAGAACTCATAAACCACTGTTACACTTTGTACTTTCATAATGTAAGACCATAGCACATAGAACAGCACAGCATAGGAACAGGCCCTTTGGCCCACAATGTCTGTACTGTCCATGATGTCGCAAATCCCCTCTGCCTGCACATGATCCATACCCGTCCATTCATGCATACCCATGCGCCTATCTAAAAGCCTCTCAAACACCACTATTATATCAAGCTCCACCACTACCACTGGCAGTGCGTTCCAGGCATCCACGATCTGTGTAAAATAACTTGCCTTCAGATCTCCTCTCAACTTTGCCCCACTCACATTATAGTTATGCCCTCTAGTATTTTGACATTTACATCCTGGGGAGAAAAAAGTTGGGACTGTCTACCCGATCTAGGCCTCTCATAATTTCATATACTTCTATCACGTCTCTTCTCCGCCTCCTCTCTGGAGTGTCGGTAGGGGGGAGATCATGGTGAGCACGATGTGCTACCCTGGGAGCAGTTGAAATAAGAGCCCCTTTTCTGCAATCACTTGTAATGCCTTATAACTAAACCAACTTATTTAATCAATTTTTGGTTGCAAGGCTAATATTTCTCCCGTTAGTTTGATATCTATTTAATTTCATATCTGTGAAAGCTATTCTGTTTTTGATTTAGTTAAAGCAAGTTGATATTCAGAAAAAAAAAATCGTGGTGTTTTCGCACTTGTGAGAATACAATTAGCTATTTTATAAATTTTCCAGAAGTGTTATTATTTGTTATAGATGATCTGCGTACATTGCAAAATGAAAATACAAAATAATGAAAGTATTATAAAGCATATTTATATTTTCTAAAGGAAGTCATTCAGCAAAATGATTCGGAATCAGTATAGGATGAGATTAGTTTCAGAAGGCAGCATTAACAATATTTTGAACTGTCACAATGAAATATGTATTTAACCTCAGGCTATGATCCTTTCTCCAACTTTTCTTTCTAGTTTTCTGAACAAGTTGTGACATGCTCTGCTACCTTTGCGTAGTTAATCAAGATGAAGATCATTGCAGCGGTGATCCTGCTCCTGAAGAGTTTCACCCTTTCCATCTTTCTTTGTGCTTCTTTATTCCATAGATAGATAATCAGAAACCAAGCTTTGTAAACACAAACAACTGTGTTATGCTTTCTCTACTGTGCAATTGTATTTAATATTCCCTTCACAAGTACAATGTAATATGCAATGTATTAACAAATTGAGAACTGTGAACATCAGTATTACTATGCCCTTGCATTGATTTAATGCAAATTGTCAATTCCAAAATTATTGACAGATTAAATTCATGGAGTCATTGGGTCATACAGCACGGAAGCAAACCCTTTGGCACAACTTGCCCATGTGGCAAAGATGCCCCATCTACATAGGTCCTACCTGCCTGCAATTGCCCCATCTATATAATATTAAAAGTCTTCCTATTGTTTGTGTTTGTGCCGATGATGTGCCCCTGATGTGTCCACTCTGGTTTTCCTATCTTCTTCCAAACGCTAGGCCACAGCCTTCCAATTTTCACATATCCTACACATTTTTCCCGTCATGGCGATAAATATCCTTCCATCGCATACCCACCTATATTTCCGGTTATTAATCCTTAAAATTTAAAAAAACAGCCCAAAAACTCACCCATTTCAGAAAACAAACCCTGAGTGATTACAATGCACTCTCAAGGCAGGACAGGACACTCCGGGAGGGAGGGGCACTCCAGAGGAGTGGCCATGGCTGCTGGTGCCTGACACCCAGTGGGGAGGGTGGTGCCATGGGCCCTGGCTGGAGCCGAGACTGGTGCTGCAGCTGGATTGAGGGCCGAGCCCGGGGCTTGGGAAGGGGCCATGACTGGGATCGAGAAAGAAGCTGCCACTGGAACCAAGGACGACCCTGGGTCCGGGGTCAGGGATGAGCCCAGAGATGAAGTCAGGGCCTGGACTGGAGCCAAGGCGGCGGCCGAGCTGATGGCTGGAATCTACAGCCAGGGCTGGGCCGACACTTCCTCTCTCACCCCCTCCCCCTTCACCCCCACCCTCTCCCTCTACCACCCTCCCTCACTATCACTACCAACTCCCTCTCTGCCCCTCTCCCTCTCTACCCCGTCCCCCTCCCTCAACCTCACTCTCTATTCCCCTCCCCTCCCTCTCCCTCTCTAACTCCTCCCTCTCTACCCCCTCCCCCTCCCTCTCTACCCCCCTCCCTCTCCCACTCTACCCCCTCCCTCTCTACCCCCTCCCTCTCTGCCCCCCTCCCTCTCTGCCCCTCTCCCTCTCTAGGGATTGAAGAGGGAGGGCAAAGAGGGCCTGGGGATGAGAAATGAGCCGTGCCTGCACAGTTGGGGGCTATGCATGAGTGGAGGAATATTGCATTGGGGGAACGGGTGAGCGGTGGAATCCTCCCTCTAAACGTTTCCTATCCATGAAGTGGGTTAAAGGAGCAAAGTGTGGGCCCTTTGGTGGAATGCCATTGGGAAGAAGGTAGAGGAGCCTGAAAGCTGGAACAGCTTCTTCCCCATCAGCCTATTAAACACGACATGAACTTATCTCTGAACAATAACAGTATATTATTATTATTATCCTTTATCTATTTATTTATTGTGTATATATGGTCTATGTTCTATAGACACACTGAACTTTTCTCCCATTCTGTATTATGTTTACATATTATGTTGTGCTGCAGCAAGTAAGAATTTCATTGTCCTATCTGGGACGCATGACAATAAAACTCTTTTGACTTGACACTTAAAATAAGCTAACTCTCTTCAAAAAACCATGCACATTTGAATAATATCTGTGCAGTACACCAAAAGAAAGGCATTGATATCTGTGGAAAGCTAATCCCAATTCAGGCTAAGGAAATGATTCACTTTTAACTGTATACAACCTCAAAGTGCTTATATCCAAATGTATATTAAAATGTGATATGTGTAAGAATTTATAATTTATATTGAATATATATATATTTAATGTCAATACATTTTTCAGGAAGTCTAAAACAACCTGGAGGCATGATCTACTGCTGAACAGCTGAATTTACTGTTAAACCCAGTGGTGGAATATTAACATCAATAAAATTAAAGTCATTAAATTAAAGGAAAAACAACTGGTTGAAATCATACCACACACAGAAAAAAAAATATTTTGGTTGTTGAGGGTCCATCATTCCAGCTCCCAGGTCATCCCTGCAGAAATTCATGAGGGAACATCTTAGATTCTATCATCTTAAGCTTTCATCAAAAACTTTCCTTCCACCATAATTTTAGGACTTTAGATGTTTACTGATTTTGCACAATATTAATTTATATTCACGGCTCGTCCATAAATGAATGAGTCCACACCTGCATGTAGCAAGATCTAGACAATGTTCAGGCGTGCGTTGATATGTAGACAGTAGTATTCACACCACACATGTGCCAGGCAATGACCATCTGCACAGGAAATAATGTAATCTCCTCTACTTGAGAATCAAATGGCCTCATTGTAGCCAAGTTTCCCACCATAAAAATATCCTCATCATCACAAGAAACATAACTGGGCCAACCACATAATGCCAAGGGTACACGTGAATTAACGGTTAGGTATCATGTGGTGGGTGACTTACTTCCTGACACCCCAAAGGCCTTCCATCATCTGCAATGCAGAAGGTATGAACATGATGGAATACCCTTCATTTGCTTGGCTCAGTGTGAAATCATCAACTCTCTAGATGTTCAACACATTCAGGACAAATCAGCACACTAGACTGATACATTATCAACCACCATAAGCATTAATTCTCTCCACTACCAGCATACAATGGCTGCAAAATTCACCATTTGCAAAATGTGCTGCAGTTATTCACCCTGCCTAGCCTGCCAGCACTTTCCAAATCTGCAACCTCCACCACGAAGAAGGACGATGGAACCAGGCACTTGAGACACCATTACACACAGTTCTTCTCTAAGTCATATACCATTTGACTTGGGAACATATCTCTGGTCCTTCATTACCGGTGGGTCAAAACATTGGTACGCCTTATTCAAAGGCACAGACAACTACAGCGAATCAAGAAGGCACTACCTCCTCATGTGCAATTAGGGATGAAGAACAAATTCTGGGTTTGCCGGGTGATGCCCAGATCCTAAAGTTATATTTAAATACTGAGCATAGATGCAATTCTTTATGCCAAGTGTAGCTGATTTATAAATGGTGACCTTATTCCTTTGAATGTTCCTTCTAATCTGTGATGAAAGACAAATCTAGGTGTATGCTTGAATTATTTATTGTTATTTTTAGTTTATCTTAATACTTTAATGATGCTTTTGTTGCTCATAGAGTTTGTTTACATGGATCCACAGGGCCAGCTGGTCTGACCATTCCCATCCGAGAAAGATAAGTGCAAATGGGCATCCCTTCTGGGTCCAACACATTGTTACTGATTATTGCCTCTCTCCAGACCTCAATGGCAAAGCTCACTCAATGGCAAAGCTCACTAAGAATAGGGGAAGACCATTTAACACTGAGATGAGGAAAAACTACCTCACCCAGAGAGTTGTGAATCTGTGGAATTTTCTGCCATAGCTCTTATGGCTAAAGGAATCAAGGGATAAGGGAAAAAGCAGGAATGGTATACTGATTTTAGATGATCAGCCATGGTCATATTGACTTGTGGTGCGGGCTCAAAGGGCCGAATGTCCTATTTTTCTATGTTTCTGTTTCTATGAAAACTTCAAAAGACAGCTCTCCACAAAGGTGTTTATTGACATTGACCATCAGGTGTTTAAACTTCTTGCAGGCTTTCATTCAGGCCCAAGGGATTTGTCTCTTTGGCAACAATCTCCACAACTCCTGCTTAAAATCTTTTCTGTTTATGCAACAGGAGAACATTTATGTCCTGGCAGTTACTCTTCATTCACAGAGCCTCCATTATTGCACCTGAAAACTCTGCCCCCTGCCCTTTGCCATCATTCATTACTTCCATAGGTTTGTTCCCCATCTGTGTGATCTCCTGTGCCTGTTCTCGCTACTATGTTCTTCCTCTTTGAGAAGTGCAAGCCAACCTTAAGCAAAGCAGACTAGCTTAAATTTCACACTCAATTTCCTATTGCCAAGAAATTAATTTATCTGTCAGGCACTGAACCTACAGCATTATGAGACCAATAGAATGCATTTCGAAGGAGAGTGCATCACAGCTTCACTCGTGTAGGCTATTTTGTGCTATGGATGGGGGATGCCTTTCCCGCAGATATTGGACCCCTTGCTGATGAGTGCATCTAATCAACAGTGTGGTTAACATTGGGTCCAGGTACTGATCATTACAATCAATACAGTTAACATTGGATGCAGGCACTGATCAATACTATTTATGAGTATGCCTTTCATTCATGTTAATTCCGATCAAATGTTGTGCAGCCTATTTACTTGCAACTAAAAGGGCTGAACAGAGACTAGATTGTTTGAGCAAAATGTTGAAGCTTGGTTGAAGGAATGGGCTTGATGCGTTCTGCAGTTTTATCCCGTTTGTGCTATTGTGCTCGTGAAACCAAATGAGCTGGAAAAATTGAGTTGTTCGGTGCATGCTGATGTTTGGAATTCATTCCTCCATTTCCACAAATGACCTGAAACAATTGATTCTGTCATTGCTGACATGTGGCACCAATGATGTGATGCTAGTGGTGGCTTATTTTATAAGTGATTAGAATGGGTGTCAAGGGTTATGGGGAGAAGGCAGGAGAATGGGATTAGGAGGGAGAGATAGATCAGCCATGATTGAATGGTGGAGTAGACTCGATGGGCTGAATGGCCTAATTCTACTCCTATAACTTGTGAACTTGTGAGGAATGTTACGTAGTTGACACAGGTGAAGTAACAGTGCAGAAATGAGTGTGATCAATGATGCAGCTAGCAATTTTCTTCGGCTATTTGTTCCAGAATTCTTTGAAGAATTGTTTGCTGTGAAAGAGATCTGCACCTTAAGGTCGTGCCAACCAGTGAAAGACGGACTGTTTCACAATGCCCCTCAATTGATTTAGCTTTGTTTGATCTTTTACCAATGGAATAAATAAAATGTTTGTCAAGCTTTAGTTCCGGCACATGAAAATAAAATCAACCACTGATCATGTTTTAGATTGAACTGAATTTTTGAGTGACTGCAAATATCTGCCCAATTTTAAGGCAGAATATTTCTCTTTTTCCCACATATTATTTCATCCTCTGGATGATTGGTGGTCTAATATTAATCAGATGCAGCAAAGAAAGCCAAGCCATAGGATGCTTGGGAAACTTTAGCAAAATTAGGTTACTCTATCGTCTTTTGATATTAGAGTTCTATCATGGCATATGCTGACCTTCCTCTCTTAGCTTAGTTTTAGTTTTTTTAGTTTTAGAGATACTGCGTGGAAACAGGTCCACCGAGTCCACGCCAACCAACAAATACTCATACATTAGTTATTTCCTACACACTAGGGACAATTTACAGAACCTACAGACCTGCATGCCTTCGGAATGAGGGAGGAACCCAGAGCACCCGGAGAAAACCCAAACGGTCACAGCAAGAATGTGCAAACTCTAAACAGACAGCACCCGTTGACAGGATCGAACCTGGGTCTCTGGTGCTGTAAGGCTGTAACTCTACTGTTGTGCCACTGTGACGCCTGTCACTAGCTTGTTACTTTAATTCTCTATCCTACTCCAACCTCTCTTACACTGACAATAAAGTTTAATGCAAGAACAAGACAAAAACAAACTCATCTTCTGACCAATATCTTCCAGCTTTCTGAACATATTTTCATAAATAGAAATGCACTGTTAGATGCTCTTAAATTCAAGATGATCTTTAATCTTATTGTTAGTTTCTTGCACTGACACCATGTCCTTTGATTCCTTCTCATCTAAAGGTTTAGTGATGTATGTCTTGAACATGTTCACTGACTGGGCCTCCACAGATCTCTAGGAAATTGAATTCCAATGATTCAGCAACCTCCGGGGGAAAAATCATATTCCTAATCTATGCTGAAAGCACAACCCCTCATTTTAAGACGTCTAAGTGTAGACACTCCATCCAGGGAAAATAATATCCCTTCTTCTACCCTGTCAAACCCCATAAGAGTTTACTATGTTTCAATGAGGTCATTGCTCATTTTTCTAAACTAAAGTGAGTCTGTTTATTTTCTTTGTAGAGCATGGACCTCCCACCCCAAACATTGTGGTGAACCTTTGCTGTTCCCAAGTATATTCTTCCTTTGGCAGGAACCACATATTGTTCACAATACTCCACAAGCTGAATCATTGGGGCTTAAAATAATTGGAGGAATATGTTGCTGCACTTTGATTCAGATTTTCTTTAAATAAAGGCCAATATTCTATTTGCTTTCCTAACCTGAATGTTAACTGTTGGTACTTTGTGTACTAAAGCTCTCAGATTCCTTTAAATGCCAAATGTCTTTCAATCTCTCACCATTTAACAAATGTTCCACCATTCTTAAACCAATGTGGATAAATTCACATTTCAAAATTTTCAAAGGTTTCAAAGGTCACATGTAACAATTAAGATACAGCGATATGCAAATTACCATACAGCCATACGAATAAAAAGCAACAAGACACACAATTACATAAAAGTTAACATCTGGCTTTGTATTGTCACTGAATCCAACAGTTTCAAGCCATCAGCCGTTCAAGCCTTGCATCTTGCACTTCCAGCAGCCAGGCTTCTTTGTCTTGTTACTCTTTAGTTAGTTTCAGATATTTCATCTCCTCCTATTCACACCACCTCCTTTTGTTATTCGCTTATCTTTACCAGCCTCTTTCAGTTAGTATCACCATTGGTTCAATGCTTTCCAACTTTATGAATAAGAGGCAGCTATGCAGGGAATTATTTAGAGAGCAGAAAAGTGGTTAGTGTTTGACTAATTACTAATCAGTGGGAAAAGATTTGTTCACTCATCTTTTTCTGATCACATTGCAATGCTGGTGTATTGATGACCCTAGATTGGAGCTGCTATGCCTGACTGCCATCAGCAACCTTGCCAACCTGACACAAGGTGACCTGCAGCCGTGCAAGGGAAAGAACAGCAGGGAATTGAAACCCAGTGCAACTGGGTGGCACGGTGCAGCAGCGGTAGAGTCGCCGCCTTACAGCGCCAAAGACCCGGGTTCGATCCTGACCACGGGTGCTGTTTGTATGGAGTTTGTACGTTCTCACTAAACCTGGGAGGGTTTGTTCCGGGTGCTCTGGTTTCCTCCCACACTCCAAAGCCATAATGGTTTTCAGATAATTGGCTTGGTATAATTGTAAATTGTCCCTAGTATGTGTAGGATAGTGTTAGTATGCGGGGATCGCTTCTCCGCACGGACTCGGTGGGCCAAAGGGCCTGTTACTGCGCTGTATCTCCAAAACTAAAATCTAAACTCACGCCACCCTGAGTGTAAAGTCTAGAGAGAGATATTGAAAATCTTTGTCATTTTAGAACAGGTTAAGAATTTCCCCATCAGGTATTCACAGACACCTGCAGCCTCCTTGTAAACCTGCTCCTTACTGGATTTTATAGACATGTGTTATCATACTTGCCAAAGTCATCACCATCCTAACATGCTCTAGTATATATTTCCAGAGATCAGGATCACCCATCCTACCATGCACAAATGCCTAAGATAGAGTAAGACTGAAGACTGATAATTACTTTGCTTTCATGACCAATAGTGATGCCAATCAGAATGAGTAAGCATCAGGATTTGCATCTCAGCTTGACTTCCCACAGAGTGGCATTAACTGGCTGGACGTGACATTTTACAGGGCCTTAAATCAACGAGGAGTGATTGTCATCCAAAGAGCTGGCACCAATATGCAATGACGGAAGGTTATTTATGTGGGTGTCAGCGGGATTTGTTGGAACTATCATAACATTTTCATCAGTGTTAATTCAAGCTTCCTGACTACTTTGGAGCTGGAAGCAGACGTAAGGCATGGTTGCTTGGAGATAAGCCAATATCCTATGGTTGGATTAGATCCCTTTTTAATTTTAAAGACCTGCATCAATTCACACCTTAGCGTTAATGTTGCTTTTTGCTTTCTGTGTTTTTGTATTTATATTCACATCATGAGGCAAAGAGATGCCTGGAGAAATCCTATTCCAGATAACATACCAGTGGCTGTGTCATTACAGGAAACAAACTGACAGTGGTACTTGTGTTGAACACTGGACAGTGGTGTGTTCCTATTAACCTGTCAATTCTGTCAATTGTAGGGGATATTAAGCCAAGACTATTTCTGTTGTTCTGGTGAATGTAAAATGTTCGATATTTGAAGAATAGCTGGGGAGTTATCCCTTAATGTCTAGCCTTTTATTTATCGGATAAATCAATCTTTCTAAATGTTATCCTTATCTATCGTTAATAACATTGCCAGATCAAACTTGCCTGTGCATTTTCCCCATTACAGCATTGACTGCACTTCATAGCTATTTTGTTGGTGATAGAATATTTGTAACATTCTGAAAGGGAAATAAAAAGGCCCATTCAAATCCTAAACCCTTTCCATTGCATTAAGCTCAATATCAAAGGATATCTGTGCATTCATGCAAGAAACCATACACTAAGCTCTGAGTCTGTTGCGATTTTTTTGTGTTAAGATACAGTGGGTTGTAAAGTCATTTGGCTCAGAACTTCAGACAAAAATTGATTCTAAGCTTTAGAAGTTCCCAAGAAACCTAATTAACTGCATGGGAATTTTTGAAACATGACTTTACACTGCGCTGTAGCTAGAGTGTAATCAATTTGACAAGGAGGTTCTCTCAAATATCAGCACCCATTTTAATACCTGACAATAAGGAGAAGAGAGCCAGAAGGGCTCTGAAATTGCATGGGAAATCCTGAACTCAATTTAAAGCATCTCCCGACAGAATTTTGCCGCAAGCACCTCATTACCATTATATTTTGGTTGGATTACTTGGACGCAGAGTTGAGGAAAGCTCAGGGGGTAATCTGAATTCCAGTTTTAAAAGGCTAATTCCTGGATTGAATTAGGATGCAAAGTTACCAGCCTGAAAAAATAACTCTCTTTCCATTGACTCCATTGAAGTCACCTGATGTGCTGATTCTATCTGGGATTTTCTACTTTTATGACTGCACTTCCGTGCCTGTTTTTTTTTTGGAATGTGAGGGAGAAGGACTCAACATAATTTAATTCTGGCTGATCAGATGCTATCAGCCACCATTCCTCATCTCCCTGGCAATTGGGTACTTTCAGGCTTATACTTGCAAATCAGATCTACCAATGACACCCTTTATTTTCGGTGAAGATATGCTGTTACATTCACACACATTGAAGCAAATTATCTTGATAGAAATTTACTCTGCTGCAGTTAATACACATTTTGTTGCAGCAGAATAAAGTGAGAAATACAGGGGGGAAAAGTTAAACCAGGAGTAGTTGTTAAAAGTAAATAGGAAATCTGTGAATTTATGTCCTACATAAATCAAGACAGAGGCACAAAGAACTGCAGACACAAAATTTAGTGTGGAACTCAACTTGCTGGAGGAACTAAGTGGGTTAGGAAGCAGCTATGGAGGACATGGATGTGATGCTTCAGGTCCCCCAGAGATGCTGCCTGACCCATTGTGTTATTCCAGTGCTTTAGGTTCTGCTATGTGAATCAATGCTGGGACTATCGTGGTACAAGTTGTGATGATTAACACAGATGCATGAGAATATGTAAGTGATGTAAATACAAAGGTCAATTCGTGAGATTATTTGAAAACAAAAATCTCTTGTAGAATTCATACCCCGATACAGAATAGCAGGCAGTGACTAATAGGGTGATGCAAGGCTCGGTGTTGGGATGGCAGCTATTTACAATATACAATAATGATTTAGATTAAGGGATTAAAAGTAATATTAGCCAATTTGCAGATGACACAAAGCTGGGTGGCAGTGTGAACTGTGAAGAGGATTCTATGAGGATGCAGAGTGACTTGTACAGGTTGGATGAGTGGGCAGATGCAAGGCAGATGCAGTATAATGTGGATAAATGTGAGGTTATCCACTTTGGAGGCAAGAACGGGAAGGCATGTTATTATCTGAATGGTGTCAGTTTGGAAAAAGGAGGAGTACAACGAGACCTGGGTGTCCTAGTACATCAGTCACTGAAAGTAAGCATACAGGTACAACAGGCAGTGAAGAAAGCTAATTGCATGTTGGCCTTAAAGAGAGGAGTTGAGTATAGGAGCAAAGAGTTCTGCAGTTGTACAGGGCCCTGGTGAGACCACACCTGGAGTATTGTGTGCAGTTTTGGTCTCCTTATTTGAGGAAGGACATTCTTGCTATTGAGGAAGTGCCACGTAGGTTCACGAGGTTAATTCCCGGGATGGCGACACTGTCAAATGATGAAAGAATGGAGCGACTGGGCTTGTATTCACTGGAATTTAGAAGGATGAGAGGCTACTTATAGAATCATATAAAATTATTAAGGGATTGTATACTTTTCATGCAGGAAACATGTTCCCGACATTGGGGGAGTGCAGAACCTGAGGCAACAATTTAAGAATAAGGGGTAGGCCATTCAGAACGGAGATGAGGAAAAACATTTTCTCACAGAGAGTTGTGAATTTGTGGAAGTCTCTGCGTCAGAAGGCAGTGGAGGCTGATTCACTGGGTGCATTCAAAAGAGAGTTAGATAGAGCTCTAGGGGCTAGCGGGATCAAGGGGCATAGGGAGATGGCAGGAACGGGGTACTTATTGTGGATGATCAGCCATGATCACATTGAATGGCGGTGCTGGCTCGAAAGGCCGAATGGCCTACTACTGCACCTATTGTCTATGTATCTAAGTATCTACTGTATGTAGACCAGTGGAGCTGAATCTCTATTTCTGTTCGATGCAATGGTATGTAATATTATGCTTGAATCAAAGCAAAGTTAAAACAATGTTTTGCATTAAATATCACCTTACAAGCTTTGAAACATGAATCAATATCTCCCTTTATTCTGCATTGTAGATTTCCTGCTTCAAATCTTAGTGTTGATGGCCCACACATGCCTCTTCATTTATACTTAGACACACAGATTAAATCCCGAGGGAAAAACTATCTTGATAGAAATTTACTCTGCTGCAGTTAATACACATCCTGCCAGACCCAGTTAATAAGTGCTAAAAGCAAAGCACACATTATTACTTTGTGTTCCCTCACGGAGAACACAAGACTGAAGGTTACAAAACCAGAGGTCGGATGCAATTGAATGGATCTAAATTGCATGCAGTAATACTAAACTCACCCTAAATTATAGTTATGCACTGAGGAGGTACACCAAAGAGTGTTCTTACTTTAACAACACCAGGCTCAGGGGAACCAGCAATCAAAACCATTGTATACTCTATTTCAAAGGATTATTCAAAGGTTCAAAATGTTCAAAGGTCAGTTTATTATCACGTGTACCAATTAAGGTGCAGTGGAACTCCGATTATCATACAACCATAATAAAAAAAGCAATAAGACACACAACTACATAAAGGTTAACATAAACATCCACCACAGCAGATTCCCCTCATTCCTCACTGTGATGGAAGGCAATAAAGTCTAACCTTCTTCCTCTTTATTCTCCCGCATTCGGGACAGTCAAACCATCCGCAGTTGTGGCGATTGAAGCTCCCGCAGCCGGCGATCGTAGCCCCCACGTCGGGGCGATCGAAGCTCCCATGTCGGGGCGATCGAAGCTCCCGCGTCGGGGCAATCAAAGCTCCTGCGGCTTCGAGCTCCCGAAGTCGGTCTCTAACCAGGGACCGCGAGCTCCACAATGTTAAAGTCCACAGGCTCCTGCGGTTGGAGCTACAAAAGTCGGTCTCCAGCAGAGGCCGCCAGATCCTCGATGTTATACCGCAGTGCGGACAGAGATTGATATGGGAAAAAATCGCATCTCCATCGAGGTAAGAGATTAACAAAAGTTTACCCCAAATCCCCCACCCCCCACCCCCCAATCCCCCACATATAGCAAGCTAAAGAACATTAAAACATACATTTAACACATACTGAAAACGAACAAAGAAGGAAAGGACGAGAGAGACTTTTGGCGAGGCGGCCATTGCGGGTGGGGTGGTCAGGAACATTATTGGTCTTCCTGATGCAGTTCATAATAACTGAGAAGTATGGTACTAGGCTGCAAGGATATGCAAAGCAGTCAAAAAATGGGCAGCATTATGTGATATGCTATCAGGCAAAGAGATATAGTGTTTATAGGATACGCTCTGCTTTGAAGAGAGGAGATATGGGACAGCTACCTGTTTTTAATTGCTTGCACTGAACACATGTGACTATGAGGACATACCTTGATTTCTGGATCACTGCATTTTATGAAGGATGTGAAAGTCCAAGGAAGGGTGCAAAAAAAATTCCTTGCACAGCCCTGACAGTGAAGGATTTGAGCTGCAAGGCCAGATGGGAGTAAAATGTCTGTGCTCCATAGAACAAAGAAGATCAGGCAGAGATTTTCTAGAGGTGTGCATGATCATGATCATGACTGGCAAATAAACTGGGGTAAATAGAAGGAAGCAGTAGCCATAAATGAATTTAAAAAATGAAGATTTAAAAATGTTGTCAAGAAAATATGAGAGGAACATAAGGAAAGGGTTATTTTTATCTGAAAAACACTTTGTTAAGGAATGATGGAAGCAGAAACAATCAAGGTTTTCAAAACGTTTTCAATAGGCACTCAAGAGAGAATAATTGGAAGTTGCAAACATTCCACACGAAGTGAACACAATATGGGCTAAATAAATAGCAACACAGCCCATTGTACATCTTCAAGTTAGAGTCTCTGCAGTTTTAATCGACCACCTACTTAGCTTTTAAATGAAAAGAAACACACTTTTCAATGATTGGAAATTTGTGAATGACCGAATGCCAGGCTTGTATTTAGGACTTACTTTCTTCACATTTCAATTTACATTTGGAAAACCACTTGTAATTCTACTGACGGATATCTGAAAAACATAGAACTGTACAGCAAAGAAACAAGCCCTTTAGTCCACTTTGTCCATGCCGACTAAGTTGGCATACTGGGCTAATCCGATTTGCCAGTATTTGGCCCATAAACCTCTAAACCATTTGTATCCATATAGTTGTCCAAATGTCCTTATTATTTAATCTATATAACTAAAAGTCTCATCTTGAACACTTCCTGTCTGCGCTTTATATTGATTTTAGAAAAACAGCTACCATATATCGCTATGATTTTTGGCCATCTTACTCACAATCCTCCTCCGCTGAGGCAGTCCCGAGGATTTTTCCAATCGATGAAAAATAAAAAAGTTATGAGTGTTTACAAAATCTTGAGATCTGCTGATTGGTCCTCTTGCCTGCCAACCACAATGGACTATAAAACCCTGGATGCCTGGACATGAGTCAGTTACTCTGGAAGATCATGAGGGAGAGTCCACAACTGTGATTCTAAGCTGTGAATCAACTGAACTGTGAGTCTGCAATCTACTTGCAATAAATGATTTGTTAGCCCTTAATAACAATGCAATGAGTTGTTTGGAAATTTGGTGGCCTGCACTCTGCTTGAAATGCTATGAAATTGAATGTGGTGGCCTGCACTCTGCTAGAAATGCTATGAAATTTAATGTGGTGGCCTGCACTCTGCTTGAAATGCTATGAAATAGAAAGATTAAACGAGAACTTACCGTTTGAAGTTTGATCTTTATTTTATGAGAAGTTGGAGTGAGAGTATGTGAAGAACCCGCCATCTTCAAAGCAACTGTATGAAACCACAGACCACTTGCACCAAATTAAACTATAGAAAGATTAATAACACTTGACATACTGAATGATCTTTATGAGATGCAGGGTTGGGAGTGGAGGGCACGTAGTCTCTCACTCCAACATCTCATAAAATAAAGATCAAACTTCAAGTCAAAGTTTCGTGATGAGACTACGTGAAGCCTTCTAAGCTCTGTGGTTTCATGCAGTAAACCAATCTGTATGTGAACACACTACACAGAATAAACCATAAATGGTTGAAAGGAAACCATAGGCCATGATGTTAATTTTACATACATGTATATCGCCCTTAACAGAACCTAAGTCCCATTACATCGGGGTTAGACAAATGTCTTAATTAACACAACCCTGAATTCTATCTGCAAATTGTCCAGATCTGTTAATCGTTTATTATAAAACTTTCGAAACATGCGTACATCTGACCATCCTGCTGTTGCAAGAATGTGATCAAGAGGAACCTCAATTCTATAGCTGTTGATGTGGCTGCAGCCCTGGTAGAGTGAGACTTGAAAATATCAGTATTCACTCCCACTTTTAACAGCATACACTTTATCCATCTAGAAATAGTCTGCACGAACCTCTCTTGTGTGGCTTTTTATAACTTATGAAGAAAGCTTTTCCCTCATCTCGAAGGTTTTTAGTAACCTCCATGTACTTCTTTACATAAATAACAGCACACAATCTCCGATCCGGTGGGTATGCTGCCAGATCTAACATGTACCCCACCGCACCTGGCCTGCTCTGCTTTATCAGATCATCCACAATAAATACCACTTTCTTGTCAGTTACAGCAGAGTTATCCAGACAGAATTTGTGCAAGGACTGAGCTCTTTGCACTGAAATAAGTTGCATAAGCATCACTAATTTATGGGTGAGCTGTTCCAACTTCAGCGATGCAGCTGGTGCCAGGTTGCAAAGCAAACTTAAAACTACTTTCACATTCCACACTTCATTATATGTAGGCCTTGGAGGGTTCATATTAAAGACACCTTTCATGAACTTTGACACCAATGGATGAGTGCCAATAGTTTGTTGTCCCAGCCCAAGCACTGTACAATGATAAAGCACTGTAAGCAGTGTTAATAGCGCTATAACTTAGACGCTTCTCAAAAAACAATCTGAAAGAAATTCCAAACATCAGCTACTTCTGCCTTAAAGTAGTTCAGTTGTGCATCCTCACAAAACTTTATCCATTGTTTTATTTTCCCCCCAAAACCTCTGCTACTTCTGTTTAAAAGCAGCTCACATGTGTCTCTTCACAAACCTTTTCCATACAACCATGCAGTGATAAATGCACGAGTGTTAGGTTGAACAAACCACTGCTCATGTCTGTGAGCAAATATAGGAGCTTCTTTCAGCAGACCTATTTACAATGGTTGAATAAGCCAATTTGGCACTACTATAATTTATGTTGTTGGATAGGCCAATTTGGCCTTGTCTTGAATTATCTTTGGAGGCATCTTCCGATATTGATACCCTGTGCATGCCTTTACAGTATTCCGTTTCTTTTCTGTGGGTAGGGTCACAGACATATTTGCAGAGTTTATGACAAAACCTAGGTATGTAATAAATGTTGTCGGCTCCAGTATGGACTTTTCTGGATGAATAACAAACCCTAGATATTTTAGGAGTGCCTTTGTTGCTGAAACAACTAACTCTGTGACACCTGATCTCTTCCGTACAATGAGCATATCATCTAAAAACCCCAATAATATGCCCTTTAGATCTGAGTAGGACAAAATTGGCTTTAGAGCCTTTGTAAACAGCCTAGGGCTGAACTCAACCCCTAAGTTAGAGCCTAAAATTGCCACAACTGGCCTTGCCAGATAACCTACAGATATCATGTGGTTCTCATGTATTGGTACTGAATAGTATATATCTTCGAGATTGATTGAGGCCATAAAGCAATCCTCTGTAATCAGCTGTTTTGCTGAATGAAAAATATCCATCTAAAAATTGGTATATTCCAAGCACGTGTTCAGACTAGCTAAATCCTAGAAAGATTCAGTAGCCTCCACTATTCTTCAACCTTGAGAAGATATTAGAAATATAGCCCTCTTGATTATGGACAGACTGTTCAATCATACCCTATTTGTGTAGTTTCTCTATTTAAACTTGGATAACCATAGTTTCCTCTTATGACCGTATATACGGGAGTCTTGGCTTTCCGTGCCGCGGAGGAAATTGATCAGCTAGAAACTCAATCTTATAACCATTTGTGATTAGTAAGCTGAAAGGATCAGAGGTTATCTGTCCCCACCTGTTCATGAACATTCTCAATCTACCTCCGACTTGAATATCGTCAGCACATCTCATGCGACTGATGGAAACATATTGCATACCTCAACAGCCCCCACCTCTTGGTCACTTTGTTGCCCATGACGAAACAGACAATGGCTGTAGGTGTGATCAAGGCAGTTTCTAAGAAAGAGCTTGCTAAAAAAACACCAAGGCTGTCAATAAAATAATAGGCAAGAGGTGATTATCACCACCACCCACCAAGATCCAGAAAACCCTGAGACTGAAAACACCAAAATGGCCTTAGGCGGTTGATCAATAGAGTTAACTGACCCTAGATTATGCTCTGTCCCTTTGGCTCTGGCATTGTGGCCTGCTGGGAAATGATACTGAGTATGTGAAGTGCGCTGCCTCCATGGTGAGCGCTGAGAACCTGCTCATAAAAAAGGCCTCTGCCTTGGTATTAATTGTGTAGGCCTGATGCTCCAACCAGCCTCAGTGTAGTGGTATGTGCCACTAGCTTGGTAGTGATGATATGCACACCGTTAGCCGGGAGTCTTACCCACAAAGGGTGTCTTACCACACCCACCGCAGCCTTGAATTTTACTTGCTTGCCCAAATCTTCTCCAAAGAGATACTTGCAGACTGCATATTACTTGCCTTGCACAAATCCTTTGCAACATAATTGAGCTCAAACTGTGCATTACACAGAAGTGCTAAGGCATCTACTGCAAATCAAACAGCTGAGTTCCCTCTACCGACCTTGCAGGACCTTGCAAAGGCCGAATCCCTCTTGTGAGAAATCTCCAAACTCACTGGAGTTTTAAGTCTTTTGACTTTGTTTTGCCATTCAGATTACGCCAATTGGTGGCATTAACCTTTGGAACCTCCAGTGCCTGGGAGTTATCAGGACTAGCATACTTTCCAGCAGTGTCCTGCATGGTCTTCTCATTCAGCTGATGAGAAGTCAAGTAACCAATGCTACTTGCCAGTACTTCCTCTAACGGTTCTCCTATCCTCGAGGGGATGGCAAATTTACTTACAAATGCCGGCAGATCCTTTTTAGACTTGAGTTGAAGCATATCATCCATTTATTGAGGGAATTCGAGTTCGCTGTTGACTTCTCCACAGTCAGAGTCTACCATGTAATACTTCTCAAAACACCCCTCCTCTGAGCGGTAGATATCATAATGCAACCCTGAACCAGGTATTGCTGCCGCAGACATCTGACTGTGACTACCTGTATCGCTCACCAGTGTGCGTAGCACATTCCCTTCGATCAACCTCTTAATCAGGTTTTCCCGTCTTGATAGCCGACAGATGATTATGTTTAGTGGATGATGGGCAGTACCTTCCTGCCCAGAATTGTCCTTTTGGACATAGTTTGCCATTATGGCCTTGGCCTTCCCCAAAGTCGGGTCGCCAAACTGTTCCCTTTTGGAGCTTTTGCTTCTTATTCATTCATTTATTTATTTTTTACAACATGAACCTGCAAGTCATGTAATAATGCTAATTGCCAGTTCCACCTTTGAGGCTTTGCCTATCCCCTAGAGGATGGCAAATTATGTTCAAGAGAGCTGGCAGCTCTATTTTAGCTGTGAACTGAAAGTATTATGCATGTGTTGAGAGAATCCTCAACTCCCTGCATCTGTGCAGGAGATATCCTCAAATATCTGAATTTAACTGCCTGTATCAGTGCAGTGCACTCACTCATTTATCCTCACTCTTGTGAACAACCAGATAACCTCAATCTTTGATGTTGAGGCAGTGCTTCTCTGGCCAATAGCCAGTTCCGAGTCGGTACTCCCTGAACCGGGGTCGACAAGCTGCACCATTTTGGAGCAGTTGCTCTTTTTTGGAGCTTTCACAGTTTGCTGTGCAGTCCACCCTGCCAGCGTCGCTGAGCCCGGGTCTCCAACCTGCTCTATTTCAGAGCTAGCGGATGTTACTGTACAGCCTATGCTGTGAGTGTCTCCGAGCCCGGTACCCCAAGCTACTCCATTTTGGAGCTTCCATAAAGGTTTAAAGGCAGACCTTACCTGCCAGCATTTTCTTCGGCCACACGCTTCCAAACCGCTCCCTTTCGGAGCTTTAAATGGAGGTTGCTGTGCAGGTCGCGCCTGTCAGCGTCTCCGAGACCCCGGCCAGGCCGCCTGCTCTCTTCTGGAGCTTTAACGCTGGTGCTGTACAGGTTACGCCTGTCAGCATCTTCGAGCCCGCTGCACCGTTCCTGCAAGGTAAAATTCACCTTACCTGACAGAGCATTTCCGAATGCATCCGTAACTCGCACAATGCATCGACATATTGACGCGCATGCGGGATGGTGGGTTCTTCACGTAGTCTCATCAAGAGACTTCGATATAAAATTGAATGCGGTAGCCTGCACTCTGCTTGAAATACTATGAAATTGAATGTGGTGGCCTGCATTCTGCTTGAAATGCTATGAAATTGAATGTGTTGGCCTGCACTCTGATTGAAATGCTATGAAATTGAATGAGGTGGCCTGCATTCTGCTTGAAATGCTATTAAATTGAATGTGGTGACCTGCACTCTGCTTCAAATGGAATTTCGAGGAATAGCCGTGAGTGAACTGCCAGCCCACCAGCCCTGAATGACTGAACCGCCAGCCCACCAGGCCTGAGTGACTGAGCTGCCAGCCTACCAGGCCTGAGTGACTGAGCTGCCAGCCCACCAGGCCTGAGTGATTGAGCTACCAGCCCAAGAATCCATTTGGCCCACAATGTCCATACTAGCCCATCTGGAAACCAGTCCCTTCAGCCCACAACACCCATACTAGCGCTCCCGAAAGCCCCCCCCCCCACCCCACTGACCACCAATATTGGAATTGGTGGAGAGGTGGAATATTGCGTTGGGGGACCAGCCCTCGCATGTGTACATGGGACCCAAGGGTCCCACTTGGTCTAGTTGTTACTATATCTTTATTATTACCATATTTGAATTCTTACTAAACCTTCTGAACAACAGAGCTGCTTTGGTCTCAGATTAAGGAGTTACCCAAATATCTCTTACCTTATTAATAGCTTGGAAGCCTGAAGGTTCATGTTTCATATTTTAAAACAAAGTTGAATAGTGGAGTACAATTCCCGAGCAATAAATTGACATTTTTTTCCTCATCTCACCATTCTTTTGTGAGATACTAACCACTATAGATATGTTCAGTTTAAGAGATTCTCAATTAATTCTTAGGTAGACATAAAATGCCAGAGTAATTCAGCGGGACAGGCAGCATCTCTGGAGAGAAGGAATGGGTAACGTTTCGGGTCGAGTTCCAAAACTTCACCCATTCCTTCTCTCCAGAGATGTTGCCTGTCCCGCTGAATTAGTCCAACATTTTGTGTCTACCTTCGATTTAAACCAGCATCTGCAGTTCTTTCCTAATTAATTCTTAATGTTTCATGTATGACCATCATAGGTCCTCAATGAGTATTTCTCCACTGTTTTTAATGTGGAGTCAACACGAAGGCGAGGGAACTTGGAACAGTTATTGAAGATGTGTTTGCACCAGTCTGTACTACAGTCAAGGAAATATTGGACATCCTAGAACGTATGAAAGTAGAAAACTCTCCATGTTTAATCAGAAATATCTGAGGACGCTATGAGAAGCCAAAGAAGTAATTGCGAGAGCCCTGTCAGAGGTATGTAAATCATTGTTAGACACAGATGAGGTGGTGATAACTGGAGGGTTGTGAATGGACCATTTAAAAAAGGTTGCAAGTAAAAGCCATGGAACGATACAGGGATAAGGTATATATGCCTTTGGATAGACATGGATAGTCAGCATAGTTTTGCACGTGGGAGATTGCCTCATGAATTTGATTGAGTTTTTTTCAAAGAGACAACCAGGAGGTGGTTGAGGCAGGGATCATAACAGGATTTAAAAACAAAACTTGCACTGGTACATGGATAGGAAAGGTTTAGAGGGATCTGGGCCAAACATGAGCAGGTAGATCTAGCGTGTCTGGGTCAGCTTGGTCAGCATGAAGAAGTTGGTCAAAGGGCCTATTTCCGTGTTTATGACTATGACTCAATGACTCTGACCCACCCCAAAATAAGCTTAAAGGCAGGGAACATGGAAAGGAATGTACTTTTATAACACACATTGAAGCTGAGATTTTTTTAAATGCGGCATGGAGACAGGACTTCCATCCCACTTAGTCCATGCTGACAATCAATCACCCATTATCACTCATTTTATGTTCAATGTTATCCCACTTTCTCATCCATTCCCTGCATATTCAGGCACATCTTACAAAAAACAATTAACTTTCAAACCCACAGATTTTTGGGGATGTGGGAGAAACAGGAGGAAACCTGTGCGATCACAGGGAGAACATATAAACTCCACACACACACAGCACTGGAGGTTAGGATTGAACCCTGGTTTCTGGCGTTGTGAGGCAGCAGCTCTACCAGCTGCGTCACAGAGTTGCCCCTAGAATTCTGCTATTTCTTTGAGTTTTATGGTGTTGTGCTGCTTCAACTGTGGTGGATGTTTGGTAAACAAGGAGAAATAGGGATTCTGTTATCAAGGCACGGAAGTTAATACTCTAAAGAAATTCACATGCTGGTATACAATTCTGCTGTCTGATGCTGTAATCGGATATATTCTTGCAAACTCAAAGTAAATATTTGGATCAATTATGAGGTTAGATGTGAATCTATGAGGTTATCTATGAGGTTAGATGCTAGATTGCTAATCAAAAGCTTCAGCTCAAAGTATACCCAGGTTAATCTTTGTTTTAGCAGGAAACAGTAGAACTTACAGATGTATTTGAGTTTGAATTATGTTTTGGTATTACAAAAATAAACTTAATTAGTGAAAATATGTACAGGAAATAAAAGTCATTATATGTCTTTCTTTACTTTCAGGGTCTTATCAAATCTACACATTCATTGTGTCTTTAGTTTAGTTTAGTTTAGAGATACAGGTTGGAAACAGGCTCTTGGGCCCACTGAGTCCACATCAACCAGCGATCCCCATCCACTAGCACTGGCCTACACACGAGGGACAATTTGTAATTTTTACAGAAGCCAATTAACCTACAAACCTCTACATCTTTAGAGTGCGGGAGGAAACCGGAGCACCTCTGTACAGAGAGCGCCGTAATCAGAATCAAACTCTGACACTGTAAAGGCTCTGTCTCACGGTGTTGCGCGGCGTCGCCGGTAGAGGGAACCGCACGGCAACGGCGAGAGCGCCGAGCCTATGCCACGGGAGCGCCGCATGGATGCTGCGCGGGGGCCGAGTGATTTAAGTATGGCTGGTCCCACGAGCTTGCGGTAAGTAAAAAAAAAGGGCGGGCCGACTGCGATGACGTCATTTCGGATCTGCGGGGCTGTGGCGGCGGCAGTGCTGATCGCGGCGCTGTGGCGGCAGCCGTGCCGGCGGCTGTGGCGGCGGCCATGCCGCACACGTGCCTCACTGGCGGAGGCTGTGGCGGTGAAGGTTCTACTCATGGCGCTCGTGCCACACTGGCGGCGGCTGTGGCGGCGACCGTGCCGCACTCGTGCATCACTGGCGGCGGCTGTGCGGTAGGAACATATTTTTGAACAGTGTTGGTTTTATTTTAGCACCGTGCGGTGTTGGGAACAACGCCGCACGGCCCCGGAATTGTGCGTTTGACCGAGCCCGCGGTCTCTGGCGGCCGAGGAGCGGTAGATAGTTCCTGTTTCGCCGCCAATGATCGCAGACTCGTGCGACAGGCCTTTTAGGCCACAACTCTATCTCTGTGCCACCATATCACCCTGTCATTAAACCTCTTTACAAACATTAATACCACTCAAATGGTCTCCATGAACAATATACCCATCAAGTGTTTGACAGATAGTTACACACAACCCACCCCCTCATTGTGTTAGTCATAGAGTCATTCAGCAAAGCAGCATGAAAATAGGCCCGATGGCATACTCAGCAACTTGGCATTCTGGACGAGCCCCATTTCCCAGTTTTATGCCCAAAGCCTTCTAAACCCTTCCTATCAATAAATGTGTCCAAATATGTTTTGATACTCATACTCATGCTCAAACTTACTTTATTAGCCAAGTATGTTTTGCAACATACGAGGAATTTGATTTGCCATACAGTCATACTAATAAAAAGCAACAGAACACACAAAATACATATTAACATAAACATGAACCACAGTGACTCCTCCACATTCCGCACTGTGATGGAAGACGAAAAAAAAGTTCAATATCCTCCCTTCTTTGTCCTGCAGCGGTCGGGGGCCTCTAACCTTCAGTTGACGGGACGATCTTACTCCCTTAGTCGGCGGCGGGCCTCCTCGTCGGGGCGATCAAGCTCCTGCATCGGGGGGAATCTCAGCTCCCCCGCGCCGGGCGATCTACCCCGGGTCGGGGCTAGTCGAACGTCGTGCGGTTTTGAAGCTTCCCGACTCGGTCTCTCCCGAGACAGCAAGCTCCTTGATATTAAAGTCCGCAGACCGCGGTTGGAGCATCGATCCCAGGCAAGGAATTGGCTCCGATGTTAAGTCCACGCCGCGCGGTGGGGCTCAAAGTCAGTTCTGGGCAAGGCCTCCAGCTCCACGATGTTGGGCCGCAGATCGACCGGAGATACGACCTGGAAAACAATTGCATCTCTGGCAAGGTAAGAGTTTGAAAAAAAGTTTCCCCCGACCTCCCCGCCTACCCCCCTCATAAAACAAACCAGAGAACATTAAAACAAACTTTTTAAACACACTAAAAATAACAAATAAAGATGAAAAGGACAGACAGACTGTAGGCGAGGCTGCCATCGAAGCGGGAGGGTCATATTGGTATCTGCTTTTATAGTTTCCTATATTACCCAGTGGCAGTAGGACCTTAAATCACATTCTTTCCCCATGAGCTTTGGTGCATCACTTGGTATGTATTACTGTAGCCTGAATGTCCCAGTTAGCAGCATTCAATTATACACACCTTGTTACAGCTGAATTCCCAGCCTCTGATTGTCCTGCATTTACAATGAAAGGAACAGTTTTTGTTGCACTGTGGATTTGCTTGTATAGGTCGAGATGTTATTGGTATTGGTTTATTATGGTCACCTGTACTGAGGTATAATGACAATTTTTGTTTTGTGTGCTATCCAAGCAAATCATATACTGTATATGAATGCAATGAAACCACACATGAGTATATCAGGTAGTGCAAAAGGAATAGCTAACTGAGAGCAGAATATAGCTGTAGGCAAAAGTGTAGATTTAAAACAAAACTACAAAGGTTGCAATGAGATAGATTGATAAATCAAAATTTCATCCTTAAAATATGAAAAGTCTGTTGAATGTGATAATATTTGGGAAGAAGTCATTCTTGAATCTGGTCATATATGTTCTCAAGCTTCTGTAACTTCTGCTTGATGGGAGAGGGGAAAAGAGGGAACGACTGTGGTGTGAGTGGTCATTGAATATGTTGGCTGGTTTTCTGAGGCAGCGTAAAGTATAGATGGATTTAATTGGTGGAAGGAGGCTAGTTTGTGTGATGGACCAGGCTGCCTCCACAAGTCTACAACTTCTTGCAGTCCTGGGCAGAACAGTTGCCATATCAAGTGCTGTGCATTTGCATTAGATGCTTTCTATGGTGCATCTGTAGAAGTTGATGAGTCATCAAAGAGCAAACCGGCTTGTTTTATGTGGGGGGTGGGTGGGGGGGAGGGAGTTGGGGGAAACATTTTCTAATCTCTTACCTCGACAGAGATGCGATTTTTTTTCGTATTGTATCTCCGTCCGCACTGCAGCCTAACATCGTGGAGATGGTGGCCTTTGCTGGAGATTGACCAGGAGCTCCATCGCTGGAGCCTGCAGGACTTTAACATTGCGGAGCCCGCGATCCGTATTGGGGATCATCTTTGTGGTGCCAACCGTGGGAGCCTACGGGACTTTAACATCGCGAAGCCCGCAGTCTCTGGTTGGAGACCGACATTGGGGAGTCCAAGCCACAGGGGTTTCGACGTGGGAGTTTTGATTGCCCTGACGCGGGACTTTTGATTGCCCCGACACGGGAGTTTTGATCGCCCCAACGTGGGGGCTTCGACCGCCGGCTTTGGGAGCTTTGATCGCCCCGACTGCAGATGGTTCGACTACCCCGACCGCGGGAGATTAAAGAGGAAGAAGATTGGACTTTATTGCCTTCCATCATAGTGAGGAATATGGGGAATCCGCTATGGTGGATGTTTATGTTAACTTTTATGAAGTTGTCTCCTGTATGGTAATTCGAATTTCACTGTATGTTAATTGGTGCATGTGACAATAAATTGACCTTGAAACCTTGAAACCTTGACATTTTCTTTGTGGTCCAAAGAAATAGAGGTATGGTATGCTTTTTTGACAATTGTGTAATTCTAGTTGAACCAGGACAAATTGCTGGTGATATTTAAGGCTAGGAATTTGAAGCTTTTGAACATCTCTGCATCAATGCCATTTATGCTGTCTGGAGCATGCATTACACCCCACTTTTTGAATTTGATGACTAGCTCCTTCATTTAGCTAACATTGAGGGAGAGGATGGTGGCTCAGCACTTCAACTCCACCTCCCATTCCGTATCTGACCTCTCTGTCCTGGGTCTCCTCCATGGCCACAGCGAGCAACACCGTAAATTGGAGGAAATGCACCTCATATTCCGCTTGGGCAGTCTACATCTGCTGTCCCCTCCCCTTCATCAGCCATCTGGTTGTCTCCTCCCCTCCCCCAGCCCTCGGGCTCCTCCTCTGCCTTTTTCCTTTTTTCCTTTCTTCTCCCCACCCCCTATCAGTCTGAAGAAGGGCTTCGGCCCGAAACGTTACCTATTTCCTTCGCTCCATAGATGCTGCTGCACCCGCTGAGTTTCTCCAGCATTTTTGTGTACCTTGAGGGAGAGGATGTTGTCTTGATACTATTTTACTAAGCTCCTCTCCTTCCTGTAGTCTGTCTCATCTTTGTTTGATATCTGACTCGCTACCATGACTGATGCCATCTGCAAACATGTACATGGAGATAGAGCGCAATTTGGCCACAGTCATGAATGTATAGGGAGTGCAGTGAGGGGCTGTGCGGGACAGAAAGAAGGATCCAGGAGAGGGGGAACATAACTATTTCTGGAGCATTCAGAGATTTATAAATGCTCATCATGCCTCCTAAAAGGAAAACATAAAAAAATACCTGCAACAACTCTGCATGCTTGTAATTCCCTGGCAGCAAAACATGCAGAAATAACTGTGAGTACTTAGTAAATGTGAGCAGCAAAATATTTTCTTCAGACACATCCTGAGTTCACCGTGCCACTGTAAGTATCACAAATCTTTTTCACACGTCAAAAATGTATCTTACCGTGAAGTGCAATAACATTAATTCTTTCCCAATTATTTCCTAAATACCACGTGAGTTGATTGGCCAAGGCAGCTCAGTTCAGAAATATTATACAGGTGCCCTGCAACTCGATTGAAGAACCGAAGCTGGACAACTCATTAATTTATCAAGTTTTCCTCATTCCAAATATGTCCGCGGAAAGGTCCCTACCTGATACATCAACTCTCCATGTCCTCCAGACTTGCTGCATGGCCCACTGAGTTACTAATGCCTTGTGGTTTTTTTGTGTCTGCAGTTCCTTGTAATAAGAAGAAACTTCAGATGCTGGTTTATACCAAAGATAGACACAAAGTGCTGGAGTAACTTAGCAGGTAAGGCAGCATCTGACCTGACCTGAATCGTCACCTATCCATTTTCTCCAGAGATGCTGACTGACCCAATGAGTTACTCCAGCACTTTGTGTCTCTCTGCAGTTCCGTGTTCCTCCACTTTACTAATTTGTTCAGTTGGTTATCCCTGGTCCATTCTGTGTACTTATGGCTGTGTGAAAATTAGTTCTACTAACTTCCATTTTGGAAGTGCAGTACAGTGTAGAGATGGAGATTAATTTTGACAGCATGCTTGTAACAATTGATGCTTCTGCTGAAAGATCGAGTGACCTTTATTATGCAGAGAGTAAATATAAATACCTGTGTCCTTTCCATTCCCAAATGATCTGTTCATAAATAAGACTGGATGCCAGTCTTTAGACTCTATTTTGAAGCCCGATATTACTAATATATAGGCCCACTAAAATAATAATGAGATTTGTTATCCTATCTAAAAATACTCATACAATAATTCATTCTCTCAAATTATGATTTAACTTGTTCACTTCCCAGTGTAAATTTAAAAGAATACTGTTTATGCACCAAGACACTCTTGCCCTGCTTTTAGTCATTAACTTATCAATGATTAACAACCTCACTCCATCGCCTCACATATGTGGGTGCCTGAAGGAAATATGATTCAGCTACATGCTGTCTAGGATGTCTGGGAATGGAAAGAGATACAAGATACATTTATTTGTCACACTAGGGGCGCCGCACTGCAAGAGGGAACCAAACCACAATTTTTAGGATTAATGTCATAAATTCAAAGATTCATACTCAGCAGGGTAACAGGTCAGTTGACCCAACTTGTCTCTTAATTGAAGACAATGACAATAAATTAAATCAAATCAAATCAAACTTGACTATGCTGACCAAGATGCCTATCTACTGTGAACCCATATGACTGTTTTTGGTCCACATCCCTCCAAACCTTTCTTATTCATTTTTTTGTTCCAAAGTCTTTTAAATGTTGCAATCACACTCTCTTTACCACTTTCCCTGTCAGCTCGTTCCATATACCCATCCATACAGTTTCTGTGTGGAAAGAATTGTCCCTTGTGTCCCCTTTAAATCTTGCCCCTTTCACCTTAAATCTATGCACTGTGGGTTTAGACAGCCCTGCCATGGGGAAAGAGTGCAACAATATCACCCATCTATGGCCCTCATAATTTTATAAACTTCCATAGCATTACCGAAACGTCAATGTTTAAGAAACATTTGAACAGTTAATGAATAGGACAGGTTTACATGCTCTAGTTTTCTCCCGCATTTCAAAGTCGGTTAGGTTGTTAGGTTAATTGGCTTCCCTACATTTCCCTAGCATGTAGGATAGAACTGCTGGTCAGTGTGGACTTGGTGGGCCAAAGGGCCCAATTGGAAAATTGACAATAATAAATACCCCGCTGTACAAGAAGGGAGCAAAGCAGAATTGTGGGAACTATATGCCGGTTAGTCTGACTTCAGTGGTTGGTAAGATTTTAGAGTCCATTATAAAGGACTAGACTAAGTGTGACCCATTGGGTCCCAGCATCACATGGGAGGGATGGTCAACCAACGCAATATTCCACCTCTCCACCAATTCCAATATTGCTGGCCAGTGGGAGGGGGGGGGGGCTTTCTGTTGCGCTAGTATGGGTGTTGTGGGCCAGAGGGACTGGTTTCCAGAGGGCTAGTATGGACATTGTGGCCCGAATGGATTCTTGGGCTGGCAGCTCAGTCACTGAGGCCTGGCAGTACAGTCACTCAGACCTGGCAGGCTGGCAGCTGAGAAACTGCCAGAAATTCTGCCCAAAACAGGTGACAGACTCTGTGAGAGAGTAGTGGGAGAGGGTGGACTGAATGGATTATTGGGCTGGCAGTTCAGTCACTTACGGCTGGTGGGCTGGCAGTTCACTTACTCAAGGCTGGTGGGCTGGCAGTGCAGTCACTCACGGCTGGTGGGCTGGCAGTTCAGTAACTTACAGCTGGTGGGCTGGCAGTTCACTTACTTATGGCTGGTGGGCAGGCAGTGCAGTCACTCATGGCTGGTGGGCTGGCAGTTCACTTACTCACGGCTGGTGGGCTGGCAGTGCAGTCACTCACGGCTGGTTGGCTGGCAGTTCAGTCGCTCACGGCTGGTGGGCTGACAGTTCAGTCACTTACAGCTGGTGGGCTGGCAGTTCACTTACTCACGGCTGGTGGGATGGCAGTGCAGTCACTCACGGCTGGTTGGCTGGCAGTTCAGTCGCTCACGGCTGGTGGGCTGACAGTTCAGTCACTTACAGCTGGTGGGCTGGCAGTTCACTTACTCACGGCTGGTGGGATGGCAGTTCAGTCACTCATGGCTGGTGGGCTGGCAGTTCACTTACTCATGGCTGGTGGGATGGCAGTGCAGTCACTCACGGCTGGTTGGCTGGCAGTTCAGTCGCTCACGGCTGGTGGGCTGGCAGTTCACTTATTCACGGCTGGTGGGCTGGCAGTGCAGTCACTCATGGCTGGTGGGCTGGCAATTCACTCAGACACCCCCCCTCCCTTCATCCCCCCACTCTGCTCCTTGCCATTCCCCTCCCCCACGCATTCAGTCCATCTCCCCACAACCTCCCCCCAAGCACTCTTAGTGGCTGTCCCACAGAGCATCCATTCATGCGTATTTGATTCCCATTGTGATGAAGAACACGCAGGCATGAAAAGTGGAAAAATGATTTATTAAAGTTTAAAATGTGAATGACTTAAAATATAAGAACAATTTAAATGTTAAAGATAATTATTAAGTTCTTTCTTGTTGTGTCTCTTGTTGCTGCTCACTGCATCTTTATGTCTCTTTGCTGTTGATAAAAAACAGAGCAAATTTAAATATAGAGATTGAGCGATCAAATTTTAACAAAGAAAATCTGAGAATTTATCTCAGAAGTCATCATTTTAATGACAACATTCTTGGTCGATGTTCCATCCTTCAGGAAAACTGACATTTCCCTTCATCTTTCCTCGGCTAAGAGACATTGTTTTTAATGCTGAAATACCAGTTTGTTGAGGTAGATCAACACCTTCTGTATTGTTTGTTGTTGTGCTTTATGGATCGTCATAGCAAAACTTGATTGAATGGGGAATTGGGTCTGCTGAAGGGGAATGTCTTCACCTTCTGTTAAATTGAGTGCATACACTGCTCTCTGCTCAGCATTCAGCAGAGGCCCATTCTCCTCAACAAATTGCAGTTGTTCAGTTCTATCGTATTGCAATTCCTGCAGCAATTCTGGATTGTCATCATCAAGGTGCATCCTTCCATTTCTTGGTTGTGGCAAATTAAAGAATTCCATTGTTTTGTTGTAATTCTCAATCCTCTGGACTCACTGAAGAATTTGTGCAAAACATTTTTTTGAGGCGGGGGCTGTTGGGGTGGGGTGGGGGGTGGCAAACGTCCTGCAGCCGAGGGAGGGGGACAGCTTCAGGTGGGGGCTTTCGTGGGCTGATGAGGGAGGGGGGTGTCCTGCAGTGGAGGATGGGGGCGGCTTCAGGAGGGGGAGCATCCTATAGCCAGGCGGAGGGCAGCTTCTTGAGGTGGGGGATGTCAGTGGGGGGGGGGGGGGGCGGTGAGCGACCTACTCATGGCCTCTGGACTCACTCACTGCCTTGGGACTAACTCATGGTCTCTGGACTGACTGACTGACTCACACATGGCCTCTGGACTGACAGACTGAATCACGGCTTGTGGACTGACTGACTTATGCCTGACTTCTGGAGTCACGTCCGACTTTTGTAAACTGAAAACTGTAACATCCACATTGAGGAACAGCTGCTTCCTGATGGCCATCAGGCTACTAAACAACAAATAAGCTCTGTACTATGAAATACTATATTATTTGTACTATTTGTTATTTGTTGATCACACACCTTCCACCACACACAGACACTCACACACACAGACACTCACACACACACACACACACAGACTCACACACAGACTCACACACACAAATATACACACACACACACAGACACACAGACACATACTCTCACACACACACACATACACACACACAGACTCACACACACAGACCCTCAGACACACACACACACACACACACACAGACTCACACAGACTCTCACACACACACACAGACACACAGACACATACTCTCACACACACACACATACACACACACAGACTCACACACACAGACCCTCAGACACACACACACACACACACACACACAGACTCACACAGACTCTCACACACACACACACACTCACACAGACTCACACTCACACACACAGACTCTCACACACATTGACTCTCACACAGACTCTTACACACACACAAACTCACTCACACACACACACACACACACACACTCACACAGACTCACACACACACTCACAGACTCACACAGATTCTCAGTCACACACACACACACGCAGACTCTCAGTCATACACACAGACTCACACACACACACACACACACACGCAGACTCTCAGTCATACACACAGACTCACACATACACAGACACACACAGACTCACACACACACACTCACACACAGACTCTCACACACACACACTCAGACACACACACATGTACACACATACACAGACACACAGACACAGACTCACACACCCACACACACAGAGACTCACACACTCACACACACACTGACACTCACACACACACACACAGACTTACTCACACACACACACACCGACTCACACACACACACACACACAGACTCACTCACACACACACACACACCGACTCACACACACACACACACACACACAGACTCACTCACACACACACACACACACACTGACTCACACACACACACTGACTCACACACTGACTCACACACACAGAGACTCACACAGAGTCTCACAAACATACACACACTCACACACACTGACTCACACACACACTCACACACACACAGAGACTCACACACACACTGACTCACACAGACTCTCACACACTCACTCACTCACACACTCACTCACACTCACACATGCACACACAGACACACTCGCACACACAGACTCGCACACACACACTCACACACTGACTCACACACACACACACACACACACAAACTCACACACTGACTCACACACACACACAATACTGAAATGCCAAGTAACTTCAAGAACGTGGTAAACATACAGTGTGTAAACCGAACGATTCAAACATTTAAAGCCTCGTGTAGGGGCTGCTGCTGCTGAAGCAAAAACATGCTTTAAATAACGTCCAACAAACACACTCACCATAGACAGAGCAGTAAGCTCTCTTGAATTATTCAACGACGTCTTCGCTCTGTGCCTTCTGCAGTCAGCGGCATCTTGCCACGAACCGGAAATGAAGCACTCAGCGCCATCTTGCTGCTAACCGGAAATGACATAATCGGCGCCATCTTGCAACTAAGCGAAAGTCACGGAATGAGCGCCAATTTTGCAATTAAACACAGTCCTGATCTGATAAAATGTTTATTCACGCTTTATCCATCCGAAAACTGTTGCAAGCATTTTAAAAGATAAGCCAATTTGGCAAACACTTTGCAGTCAACACATTTTCTGAAAACTCTTTAAAAGCCAAGCCATTTTGGCAAACACTTTGCAGCCAACACATTTTCTGAAAACTCTTTAAAAGCCAAGCCAATTTGGCAAACACTTTACAACCACATCGAGGGGACACTGTGGAGTAGACGTGCGTTCAGTGTTATTCGCAGCTCAGAGAGCCGTGACCCTCTCGCTTCCTCCGTCTCGCAGAGACTGAGTGAGGCACGACACTTCCGAGATTTATAGTCCCTCCCCCACTGCCGCCAGTGGAGGCAGCAGAGAGAATGGCTTTTTCTGGTTGGCTGCCAGTGACAAGTGGAGTTCTACAGGGGTCGGTGCTGGGGCCGCTACTCTTCACATTGTATATTAATGATTTGGATGAGGGAATTGAAGGCTTTGTGGCCAAGTTTGTGGATGATACAAAAATAATTCATGGGGCAGGTAATGTAGAGAAAGCAGGAACTCTGTAGAAGGACTTGGACAGGTTGTGAGTGGGCAGAGAAGTGGCAGATGGAATATAGTGTAACAAAGTGTGGAGTCTTGCATTTTGGTAGTATGAATAAAGGCTTAGGCTATTTTCTAAATGGAGAGAGAATCCAGAAATTGGAGGTGCAAAGGGACTTGGGAATGTTGGTGCAGAATTACCAAAATATCGTGCCAATAGATCTGTGGATGACACAGTCAACCTGGGCCTGCACTTCATCCTCCAGCACCTAGACCGCCATGGGGACCTATGCGAGGATTTTGTTTGTTGATTTTAGCTCTATATTCAACACCATTGTGTCAGAGCTACTACACAACAAACTTTCTGAGTTGACTGTGCCTGGACCCCTCTGTTGTTGGACAGACAGGAAGCAGCATGTGGGGCTGGGAAAGCACATCTCGGACCCGCAAACCCTCAGCATAGCAGCACCGCAAGGCAGCGTACTCTCCCCTCTCCATACCAATGACTGCACATCCACGGACTCCTCTGTCAAGCTTCTCAAGTTTGTGGATGACACATCCTGATTGGAATGATCCAGGATGGGGAGGAGATTTTAGGAGAGCTCCACCTCCCCTCACCCCAATCACCATCAACAACACCACAGTCACATCTGTTGAGACTTTTAAGTTCCTGGGAACCATCATCTCCAAGGATCTTAAATGGGGGCCACCATCGACTCCACAGTCAAAAAGGCATAACAGAGGATGTACTTCCTGCGGCAGCTGAGGAAGCACAATCTGCCACAGGCAATGATGGTCCAATTCTATACGGCCATTGTAGAGTCTGTCCTCACCTTCTCCATCATGGTCTGGTTTGGCTCAGCCACCAAGCACGACATCCGGAAGCTGCAGCGAATCATCCAATCAGCTGAGAAGGTTATTGGCTGCAACTTTCCCTCCATTGACGAACTGTACACTGCAAGGGCCAGGAAGTGAGCAGGCAAGATCATCTCTGACCCCTCTCACCCTGGCCAAAAACACTTTGAATCACTTCCCTCTGGAAGGCGACTCCGGACTGTCAAAGTTGCCACAGCCAGACATAAAACAGTTTATTTTCCACGAGTAGTAGCTCTACTCAAAAATCTGTATCCTCCTTTTGCTCTGGTATTTTATTTAATTCACATGTTTAATCAATAATGTTTTATTATTAATGTTTACTTTTTTATGTGTTATTCCTAACAATCACTGTATGTCATGTTGTCACGTGCGGGTGGAGTACCAAGGCAAATTCCTTGTATGTGAATACTTGGCCAATAAATTTATTCATTCAAAAAGTTAATTTTCAAGTCGAATCGGTAGTCTTCTTCTTGCGAATGAAACATAAATGAAATGAATAGTTAGATCTCAGGCCAGGTGTTGAGCAGCCAGGTTTTTGTCTCTGCATCAATGTCTGCCAGGCCCTGAGCTCCATTTGGTGGGTGGTAGAGCGGGCACCCAGAGATGACATGGCTGGCTGGCTGTTGTTCTGAATTGGTAGTAAAGAAGGCAAACACAATGTTAGCATTTATTTCTACAGGGCTTACATACAAAAACAAGGGATGTAATGCTGAGGCTCTATATAAGGCACTGGTCAGGTCACATTCAGAATTTTGCGAACAATTTTGGGCACCTTAACTGAGGAATGATGTGCTGGCTCTGGAGAGGTTACAGAGGAGATTTAGAAGACCCCGGGAATGAGTAGGTTAACATATGATGAGCGTTTGACGGCACCGGGCCTGTACTCGCTGGAGTTTGAAGAATGAGGGGGGACCTCATTGAAACTTACCAAATAGTGAAAGGCTTGGATAGAGTGGATATGGAGAGGATCTCCACTAGTGAGAGAGTCTAGGACTAGTCATAGCCTCAGAATTAAAGGACGTTCCTTTAGGAGGAGATGAGGAGGAATTTCTTTAGAGGGTGGGGAATCTGTGGAATTCTTTGCCACAGAAGGCTGTGGAGGTCAGGTCAATAATATTTTTATGGCAGAGATAGATAGAATCTGGATTAGCACAGGTGTCAGAGGTTATGTGGAGAAGGCAGGAGGATGGGGTTAGGAGGGAGAGATAGATCAGACATGATTGAAAGGCAGAGTATGAGCCTTGATGGGCTGAATGGCCTAATTCTGCTCATATTACAGACAATAGACAATAGACAATAGGTGCAGGAGTAGGCCATTCGGCCCTTCGAGCCAGCACCATCATTCAATGTGATCATGGCTGATCATCCCCAATCAGTACACTGTTCCTGCCTTCTCCCCATATCCCCTGACTCTGCTATTTTTAAAAGCCCTATCTAGCTCTCTCTTGAAAGCATCCAGAGAACCTGCCTCCACCGCCCTCTGAGGCAGAGAATTCCACAGACTCACCACTCTCTGTGAGAAAAAGTGTTTCCTCGTCTCCGTTCTAAATGGCTTAATTCTTATTCTTAAACTGTGGCCCCAGGTTCTGGACTCCCCCAACTTCGGGAACAATTTCCTGCCTCTAGCGTGTCCAAACGCTCAACAATCTTATATGTTTCAATGAGATATCCTCTCATCCTTCTAAATTCCAGCGTGTACAAGCCCATCTGCTCCATTCTCTCAGCATATGACAGTCCCGCCATCCCGGGAATTAACCTTGTAAACCTACGCTGCACTCCCTCAATAGCAAGAATGTCCTTCCTCAAATTAGGGGACCAAAACTGCACACAATACTCCAGGTGTGGTCTCACTAGGGCCCTGTACAACTGCAGAAGGACCTCTTTGCTCCTATATTGGATTCCTCTTGTTATAAAGGCCAACATGCCATTTGCTTACTTCACTGCCTGCTGTACCTGCATGCTTACTTTCATAGACTGATGTACAAGGACCCCCAGATCCCATTGTACTTCCGCTTTTCCCAACTTGACGCCATTTAGATAGTAATCTGCCTTACTGTTTTTGCTACCGAAGTGGGTAACCTCACATTTATCTGCATTAAACTTCATCTGCCATGCATCTGCCCACTCCCCCAACCTGTCCAAGTAATCCTGCCTTCTCATAGCATCCTCCTCACAGTTCACACTGCCACCCAGCTTTGTGTCATCTGCAAATTTGCTAATGTTACTTTGAATCCCTTCATCCAAATCAATGATGTATATTGTAAATAGCTGCGGTCCCAGCACCGAGCCTTGCGGTACCCCACTTGTCAATGCATGCCATTCTGAAATGGGCCCGTTAATCCCTACTCTTTGTTTCCTCTCTGCCAACCACTTCTCTATCCATGTCAGCACTCTACCCCCAATACCACATGCCCTAATTCTGCCCACTAATCTCCTATGTGGGACTTTATCAAATACTTTCTGAAAGTTCAGGTACACTACATCCACTGGCTCTCCCTTGTCCATTTTCCAAGTTACATCTTCAAAAAATTCCGGAAGATTAGTCAAGAATGATTTCCCCTTCGTAAATCCATGCTGACTTGGACCGGTCCTGTTACTGCTATCCAAATGTTTGGCTATCTCATCTTTTATAATTGACTCCAGCATCTTCCCCACCACCGATGTCAGGCTAACTGGTCTGTTTTCTCTCTCCCGCCTTACTTAAAAACTGGCATAACATTAGCTACCCTCCAATCCACAGGAACTGATCCCGAGTCTATAGAACATTGGAAAATTATCACCAATGCATCCACGATTTCTAGAGCCACCTCCTTAAGTACCCTGGCATGCAGACCATCAGGCCCTGGGTATTTATTAGCCTTCAGTCCCATCATTCTATCCAACACCATTTCCTGCCTAATGTGGATTTCCTTCAGTTCCTCCGTCACCCCAGATCCCCTGGCCACTACTATATCAGGAAGATTGTTTGTGTCCTCCTTAGTGAAGACAGATCTAAAGTACCTGTTCAACTCTTCTGCCATTCCCTTGTTCCCCATAATAAATTCACCTTTTTCGGTCTTCAAGGGTCCAACTTTGGTCTTAACTAATTTTTTCCTCTTCACATACTAGCTTTTACTATCCTGCTTTATATTCTTGGCTAGCTTACCTTCGTACCTCATCTTTTCTCCCCGTATTGTCTTTTTGGTTATCTTCTGTTGTTCTTTAAACATTACCCAATCCTCTTGCTTCCCGCTCATCTTTGCTACTTCTTTTTCGCTCTAATTTGTATACTGTCCCTGACGTCCCTTGTCAGCCATGGTCATCCCTTTCTCCCCTTGGAATCATTCTTCCTCCTTGGAATGAACTGATCATGCACCTTCTGTATTATTCCCAGAAACACCTGCCATTTTTGTTCCAGTGTCATCCCTGCTAGTGTATCTTTCCAGCCAACTTTGGCCAGCTCCTCCCTCATGGCCCCATAGTCCCCATTATTCATCTGCAACACTGACACCTCCGATCTATCCTTCTCACTCTCCAATTGTAGATTATACCTGACCATGTTATGGTCACTGCCTACTAATGGCTCATTAACCTCGAGGTCCTTTATCAAATCCGGTTCATTACATAACACTAAATCCAGAATTGCCTTCTCCCTGGTAGGCTCCAATACAAGCTGTTCTAAGAATCCATCACGAAGGCACTCTACAAATTCCCTTTCTTGGGGTCCAGTACCAACCTGATTTTCCCAGTCTACCTGCATGTTGAATTCTTCCATCACAACCACAGCATTAGTTTTGCTACATGCCAATTTTAACCCTGAATCAACTTGCGCCCTATGTCCAGGCTACTGTTTGGGGGCCTGTAGATTAGTCCCATTAGGATATTTTTACTCTTACAATTCCTTAGTTCTATCCATACTGACTCCACATCTCCTGTTTCAATGTCACCCCTTGCAAGGGACTGAATTTCATTCCTCACCTTCAGGGCAACCCCAACCCTTCTGCCCACCTGTCTGTCTTTTCGCTAGGAGGTATACCCTTGAATATTCAGTTCCCAGCCATGGCCCTCTTGCAGCCATGTCTCAGTAATTCGGCTCATGACATCCTGAACCCTGGCACCAGGGAGGCAACAGACAATCCTCGCATCTCGTCTGCCGCCACAGAATCTCCTGTCCGCTCCTCGGACAATGGAGTCACATAGATACGTAGAAAATAGGTGCAGGAGTAGGCCATTCGGCCCTTCGAACCTGCACCGCCATTCAATATGATCATGGCTGATCATCCAACTCAGTATCCCGTACCTGCCTTCTCTCCATACCCCCTGATCCCCTTAGCCACAAGGGCCACATCTAACTCCCTCTTAAATATAGCACCACTTGGGCTCTGCCCGACGTCAGTTTCGCCATTCGAGTCCCATCTCTAGGATTGGAGCCACCGACGTGTCCGCCACTCGGACTGGAAACATCGTCTCCCTGGACAATTCCCAAGAGGGCGTATTTGTTTTCATTAGGCACAGCCACCTGGGTCTTCTGCACTCTCATTTTCCCGGATGGCCCTGAGGTCATCCAGCTGCTTCTCCAGTGCCCCAAAACGGTCCTTTAGGAGCTGAAGCTGGATGCACTTGCCACAGTTGTAGCAGCCAGAGGCTCCATCTGTGTCCCTGGGCTCCCACATTCTGCAAGCCTCGCACTGTCTCATCTGCCCCGACATGTGTTCACCACGTTCCGTCCTCTCGAGCTTTATGCGTAGCCTCCTCTCCTCAGCTGAAGACTCTCAAGCCAAAGACACACTTTACTCACAAGTCACTTCCCTCAATGCCGCTCCCTAAGAGCCGTTTTGCTTATATTGACTGATAAATTGCCTAATTTACCAATTTACCAAGCAAATTCCTCAGTTTTAAACTCTGACACTTCTAACTCTCCACCCACTCGGGCTAGAGCCAATCACTGCTTTTTCCTGCTTCTCTTTGCTGCTGTTTCTTCAAAATCCACGGAGGCTCTGAGTTAAATCTGTTTGCTTTGCCTCTCTTTTTAAACTGTTTTCCCCCTCTGACTCACTTCAAACTCTCCTCCCACTCGGGCAAAAGCCAATCACTGCTTGTCCCTGCTTCTCTTGACTTATGACCTAGGGCTTGTTTCCACGCTGTATCTCTCGACTAAATTCGTTATCTCAATGTCAGGGATCCAATATAATTCCCGTCACTTGCAGTTCAGTTGATGCTGGAGATCCCAGCGATTACGCTGAGTGTGTACGTTGATGTTAACAGTGTAGGTGGTGCAGGATGGATTTTGCAATCAAGTATTGCAGGTTTTGTTTCCAAACTGCAGAGATTTCATTCTAGTGAATGTAATAAAATAGATAATTTTTGCATATTTCAGGAGTTCCTTTATTAAATTCTTGAACTTATATTGCCTTAAATATTCCTCTTCATTTGGGAATGTGAATTTATGAATGTTAATTGAGTGGGGATGTGCTGTCCCTTCTGAGAACTGCGCAGGAGAGAAAGATTTAATTCAGTACAGAATTCAATAAACAAGAAGGTTACTGTTTGATTTAATAATACTATAAGCTCTCTTATAGAAAGAGACTGTGGGGAAACAACTGGAATTACATTTTAAGAAGATTAGAAATACTCAGCAATATCCTGTTTTGATATTACTAATGTCAGCACTTTGGACAAGTTAACGTGTAATTCCTTTATTTGTTTCCTTGTAGGAGTAATGCTGCAGAACTACTGGAGCTGAACATGCCAGATCAGCCACCACACTCCCAAATGCAGGCAGGGGAATCTGCTGTGGTGGATGTTTATGTTAACTTTTATGTAGTTGTGTGTCTTGTTGCTTTTTTTAGTATGGCTGTAAGGTAATATGAATATCACTGTACCTTAATTGGTGCAAGTGACAATAAAATATCTTTGAATCCTTTGAGATATCCTGATGAATGAAGATCTACCAGACCTTGCATTTTGAGGCCTAATGACTATAAGGCATATTATGGAAGCCTTGCATAACTTGCAAACTACCCATCCACCCATCCATCCTGCTGGCACCTCCTGCCCCATCTGCAAAGTCTGCAGATCACATATTGGTTTCATTAGCCACTTCAGAGGCTGCAAACCTGGCGTGGAAGCAAGTCATTACAATCCAGATGAGTAACAGATGGTGCAAATGAAATAGCCAGAGTTTTAGCCCGTCCTCTGCAATGTTTTGGAGCATTTTCTTCCAAGCTTACATTTGTGGTCACACTGACATTTCTAACTTATTGAAGCAAGCGTGAGGATATAACGGCACGGGAGGCAGTCCAAACAATGTTTTGCCAAATAACCAAGTACATTTTCACAACATACTAGATAATTCAGAAACATCCACATCTGATCTGAATGACTGATATAATTGGGATAATCCCACCTTTGTCTCCATAATAAAATAAAATATTGTTTCATTAGATCACTTTTCTAGTAGTTGACACACAGGTACATGCTTTTTAATCTCGCCATATCAGACTTCCACCCATGCATTGTTCCTGTCTGAGTTTAACATAATGACCTGATGCAGTCTTTGAACACAGTTAATATAAAAGTTCTGGACCAATTTTCAGACTTGAGCTCAGTGGGAGAGTGCTGGTTTCCTCAGTTCCTGTTAACTTCACTCAGTATATCTGGAAGCTGAACATACACAACACTTCACAGAATGAAACAGCAGCACATGTGGTCTGGTGTTTGGTGGTTGGAGCCATTGACTTGCAGTCGTAGTTGCAGAATGGAAGAAAAATTAGGTTAAACTGATCCAGCTTCTCGTCAACTTCTCAACAGGAACATCTGAGCAAACAGAGCCAGTCCCATGAGTCCCATACGATTCTGTTCTGACAGGTTTTTGAGCTAGTGTAGTTCACCAATCACACTGTAAATGTTCAACACATTTCGTGCTCATACACTTTCTTCATAAAGCAACATTTCCTCAGCAGAAGACATATTAATCTGTGGCACTTTGTCTTCAGCAATGCAGAACTTAGAAGAGTACAGCACAAGATCAGACCCTTTGGCCCACAATGTCTGTGCCGAACATTATGTCAAGACCATCTCTTATTTACCTGCACATCATCCACATCCCTCCGTTCCCAGCATATTTGTGTGCCTATCCAAAAGCCTATTAAATGCCACTTGCGTATCTGCCTCAACCACCACCACTGGATGCACACTCCGAGCACTCACCACCCTCTGTGTAAAAATGTTGCCCAGCACATCTCCTTTAAACTTTTCCCCTCTCACCTTAAAGCTATGCTCTCTAGTATTTGATTGTTCCATTCTGGGGAAAACGCTCTGACTGTCTATGCTATCTATGCCTCTCATAGTTTAATATACAATTTAAACCATGATGAGATTATGCTTTGATAATCCAATTTTACTTCGGAGTCACGTGAGTTCCTCCTGCAGATGAGTAGTTACAGGTCCACCAAAGTTGGGGGGACTTTGGAGGAGTTAGAAAAATGTAGATAAATTGTTGCTGTATTTTTCCCCCCATAATGCAGGAACAAGTAAAAAATCATCAAGGTGCAGGCCTGCTATGGACAAGGAGAGAGAAAGCTGCGGGAGCGCAGTCTCTGAAAGGCAGCCTGTCACCTCTGGGGAGTCGCAAGCCGGTAGCGGTGCAGCGACAGACTTGGCAAAGTGCCCAGCCGGGTACACAGCCAATGCCAGTCGGGCGGTAGGCATAAGCCAAGTCTGTCAGGGCCATTGACTCCGCAGAGTCGGGCCAGGAGAGTCCCGTCAGGGACAGGATACCGTGCCCCAGCGGTTATCCAAAAGGAGCAGCTCATACAGGGGCTGCTCCACAAAGCCAGGAGGAGTTGTGCAGGTGGGAGGCCGTGGGGACGGCTCCGCCGGCAGTGCCTAGGAGAGGCCTGCTTCACAAAGCCACACTCCAGGAGGAGTTGTGCAGGCGGGAGGCCGTAGGGAAGGCTCCGCCGGCAGTGCCTAGGAGAGGCATGCTTCACAAAGCCACACTCCAGGAGGAGTTGTGAGGGTGGGAAGCCGTCGGGAAGGCTCCGCCAGTAGAGGCCTGCTTGAAAGCACCCTCTTTGCAAGAGGTGAGTGCAGAAGGGCAGATATGCTCTGACCCTGAGTCCGACGACGACTTCCAAAGGTAGGGCAAGCAGCGGCCAGAGCTGACACCGTGTGCAGCACGGTTTGCCAGGTCGTCGGACGCTGGTGAGCCTCTGGGTGAGGAACTTGCCACCAGCATAAATTACCAAGTCTCACATCAGCTAGAGGAGCTGACAATGGATGAGACAGTAAGGAAGCAGGAAGCCCAATCAACTGTGGCCTGTTAAAAGTTCCTGTTGGGAACAGGAAGGTTTGGGGCAAGATGGGCATACAAATGAGAGCCCAGGAAGAGGTGAAGCTCCAGCATATTTTTAAAGTTGCTGGCATCTGGCATAACGAGCTTTGCCAGGATGGTGGTTGGAGAGGCCATTACAAAATTACAACAAAATGTGTGGCGCTATTGTGGAGTGCCCACTTTGAGATCAACTGCCTCCGCAAGACTGTGTTTAGACCAACCATCAACCCTAAATATGCTTCACTCTGCCAGCCTGGCACAGTGCAACTGGCAAATCTACTGTTTGGCGAAGATTTCGCAAAGCAGGTGAAGGAGCTGGAGGAGGAGGCCAAGACGGTGGGCTTTATTAAGCAGCCAGCAGCCACATATCCACCAAACAGTATCCCTATAAGCGAGGAGACTGGTCCGGGCAAGGGACAAGTCCAGCTACGATGCAGCGCAGTTGGCATTCGGCTGTAGCAGCACCAGGGAAGGTGAGATATCCAGCTCAAGGCCGGGGAACAATGCCAGGTGGTAATGCCAGGTGGTCTGGTTCTCATGTCGACAGACCTAATGTGATACAATTAAATGTTTACCTCAGATATGTTTATACTGAAGGTTATTGAAGGGTATCGAATAAAGCTTAATGCAAATTCTGATTTACCCATGCAACATGTTCCAAAAAGGAGTTTGACTTCAGTATCACTGAACAATTGGAAGTTCAGGTGGAACTTGCAAGCTTATGTAATAAAGGTGTAATTGCTAACGCAGTTTACCAAAGCCATCAGTTTGTGTCCAATATCTTTCCCAGACCAAAAAAGGATGGGGGATGCAGAATTATACTGGACCTGAATAGTCTTAAACCTTTTTGTACGGCATAGACATTTTAAGATGGAAACGTTTGAGGAGATCTTAAAGATACGGATTCAGTGTCTGTTCATTTGCAGGGTAGAAGATTTAAAATTCAGCTGGATGGGGCAATTATGGCAATACAATGTACTGCCTAATTGTTTGTCTTCAGCTCCTAGAGTAATTACAAAGTTGTTAAAACCTATTCTAGGCATGATGAGAAGTCAAGGGCACGTGCTCCTGGCTTAACTAGATAATATCTTGATTGTAGCACAATCAAAGGAAACAGCTGAAGTTGGTAAAAACCACTATTTTGAAAATTGGGCTTCATAAGCTATCCAGAGAAATCTAAATTAATACCTGTGACACAAATTGACTAGTTGGGTTCACAATAGACTTAATCAACATGATTGTGACCTTGCCCAAGCAAAAAGTGTAGAGCTAATTAAGAGCTTTATCAAGTTAATTGCTGACACACAGCCTTCAATTAGCCAGGTGACGAGTCTGCTGGGGAAATTGCTGGCAGCATTTCCAGCAGTTCAATAGTGGCCACTTTGTTATCTACAATTACAAAGGTCAAAGGAACAAGCACTGAGGATACATTGGTGTCATTATAATAGACCTATGCTTCTATCAATAGAGGTTGTTGCTGATGTACAATGGTGGATTCAGCATTTGTCCATTAGTAGTTCTAAAGTGTTATTGGACCAAGCTCCCATGATTTTGCAGACAGATGTCAGAGCACTTGGGTGGGGTGCTACTGATACAAGATCCAGCTGTGGAGACAGATGGACATTGCTTCTGCAAACATGGGTAATTAACCAGGTGTATTTTATGGACTCAAGGCTTATGGCACTAACAAAACTAGTTTGCATGTGCAGTGCCAAATAGACAACACCGCAGCAGTTGCTTATATGAATCACATGGGTGGAATCAAATTGTTATCATGTGACAGGTTGGCAAATAAAATTGGACCTGGAGTATGGATATTTGGATTGGAGCTATCTGCCAGGGAAACTTAATGTAGTACCAGATGGCAGGTCACGAAAATTCCGTGATAATACAGAGTGGATGTTGAACCAGGATGTGTTCAAGAACATAGTATGGAAGGCCAAAATATGTTTCATGGGCACCAGATCCAGGGGCAGTGGCAATTGATGCTTTTTCACTAAATTGGGATGATATGTTTGTGTACATTTTCCCACCATTCTGCCTCATAGGTCGGTGTTTGAGAAAATCAAGCAGGATGCCGCTTCAGGGGTTTTGATGATACCAAATTGCCCGATTCAGCCATGGTTACCTTTGATGTTACAGATAGCGATCCAAACTCCTTTTGCTGATTCCAAACAGTAGGAATTTGCTGGAGCGTCCAGTAACGCGTTAAGTTCATCCGTTATGTGATCATATTGATCTGTTAATTTGCAGGTTTTTAAGAATGCCTTACATTGGTCGAGGACTTTCTAGGCCAACGGTGGATATACTCACTGCAGCCTGGAGAAAGAGTACTCAAAAGCAATATATGACATGTAAAAAAATGGGAACAATATTGTGTTCAAAAGAATATTCAATATGATACTGTAGTTATTGAAAATGTGTTAGAGTTTTATCTACACTTTATTATGATAAGGGTCTTAGCTATAGTGCTATCAATACAGCTAGAAGTGCTTTGTCAGCATATCTTGTAATAGGTACACGGACACAAAGTATAGGTTCTCACCCTCTCATATCTAGGTTGATGAAAGGAATCTTTAATTCCAAACCGCCTAAGCCTAAGTATATGGTAATCTGCGATGTAAGCGTTGTTCTTAACATGCTTCGTCATTGGGTCCCTGTCACGTCTATAACTTTGTTAAAATTAACCATGAAATTGGCTATGCTAATGGCATTGCTGTCAGTACAGAGAGTGCAGACTTTGCAAAAACATCAGCTAGATAGAATGGAAGTGACTACAGAGAATGTTCTGTTTCATATTTATGACCTGCTCAAACAAAGCAGGCCAGGTGTGACAGGATTTAATATTGTGTTCTCAGCATATCCTACAGATCCATGTTTATGTGTAAGCACACATTTCTTACATTACATTGAAGCCACAAGGGCTTTAAGACAAGAAGAAACAGGATTATTTGTCAGTTACAAGAAGCCACCATAAAAGAGTGGCAGTTCAGACTATCTCAACGTGGTTAAAGCAAGAGTTGGTTCAGGCAGGAATTAACATTTATGTGTTTACATCTCATTCCACTAGCGCAGTAGCAACAGCCGCGGTCAGGGCGATGGACGTTCTCATCGACCATATATTAAAAGCCGCAGGTTGGAAAAATGAACTTGTGTTTCAGCAATACTACCATCGGCTGATTGCCGATGGAGGGCTGTTTGCCCACTCAATATTGAGTGCTGTTGCTATTGTTTAAAGTCTGTTTTCAATACTGTTTAATTCTGTTTCGTTTGTTGCCCCTAAATTAAGAGGGTTTATTGGTTGTTTTATGACCAAAAATAAAACTGTTTTGTTTTTGCATGATATGCAATGTCATGTTTACAGCATTATTGATGATACTCAGAGTCAATCGATGCAGTGAGAAGCCGGGATTTTGATCTGCAGCATAAAAATCACAGAGCTTTAAAATCTTCACGTAGTCACTCACGTGACTCCGAAGTAAAATAGTAAGATTAAACGAGAACTTACCAGTTTGAAAGTTTGATCTTTATTTTATGAGGAGTTACGTTGGTGATTACGTGCCCAACCCTCTCTCATAGAAAAAAGGTCATAATGGTAGTTCTCATGTTGATCATCTTAATATGTTACTTCAATTATGGTGTTGTCCGTGATTTCATACCGCTGCTTTGAAGATTGACGCGCATTCGCCCTGACGGGTCTTCTTCACGTAATCACCAACTGGTAAGTTCTCGTTTAATCTTACTATTTATCAGTAGTATAAATGAGATCCTATGAAATCTTCTTGCTGTGTGTGTAATGTTGAAATGTAGCAGCTGTTCTGAAGGAGGAACAATGATGGGCACAGTGGTGAATCTAGTAGAACTGTTCACTCACAACCAATTGACCAAAGTTCAATCCTCTCACTCACCAGAGAGTGTCACAGGCATGTAATTTGTGTATTCTTCATGCGCCTGTATGGATATTATGGATATTATCTGAATGATCTAATCTCTTTCTCCCATCCCAAAGGTGTGTGCGTTGAAAGGTTGGTTTGGTAAGTGAGTGTTAGTCACTGCAAATAATGTGCATAGAAGTTGGTAGGTCATGTTGCAGTTGTATAAGACATTGATGAGGCTGCATTTAGAGTAATACTAGACTAAGTGGGACCCATTGGGAGAGATGGTCCCCCAACACAATATTTAATCTCTCCACCAATTCCAATATTGGGGGCCAGTGGGGGGGGGGGTGTTCTGGAGCGCTAGTATGGGTGTTGTGGGCCAAAGGGACTGGTTTCCAGAGGGCTAGTATGGACTTTGTGGGCCGAATGGATTCTTGGGCTGGCAACTCAGTCACAGGCCTGGTGGGCTGGCAGCTCAGTGACTCGGGCGTGGTGGGCTGCCAGCTCAGTCACTCAGGCCTGGTGGGCTGGCAGCTCTGAAACTGCCAGAAATTCTGCCCAAAACAAGTGAGAGTGTGAGAGAAAATGGAAAGAGGGTGGTGAATCCATTTTTAGAAATTTTTCATCTTTTTCTGCAGATCACAGCAATGAAGGAAGAAAGTCTATTCTGGCTGCGATCTCACAGGGAGCCAATGAAGGGAGGGAGAAAAATACAGGGGTGAGGTTTAATACTTGCAGGGGGAATACATACTGATGGGCCAAAGGGACTCCTCCTGGGCTAGTACAGGCCAGGTGGGCCGAAGGGGCTCTTTAAAAAAAATATCTGAGTGAAATCTCAGTGAAAGGCATTTTTTCTGGACGTTTCCTGGCCTGGCACGGGCCTTTTGGCCCAAAATGCTCCTCCAGGGCTAATAGGGGCATTTTGGGCAAAAGGGACTGTTTTCTCGGCTAATAGGTGCCTTGTGCGCCGAAATTAGTGGTTTCAGGCAGGCCAAACAGCTCATTGCATTTTAATTTCATTTCCATTTCCATTGCAGTTTCAAGCACAGGGCAGGCTGAACAGCTCATTGCATTTTCATTTCATTTCATTTCCATTGCCATTGCAGTTTCAAGCACAGGGCAGGCCGAACAGCTCATTGCATTTTCATTTCATTTCCATTACCATTGCAGTTTCAAGCACAGGGCAGGCCGAACAGCTGATTGCATTTTCATTTCACTTCCATTCCCATTGCAGTTTCAAGCACAGGGCAGGCCGAACAGCTCATTGCATTTTCATTTAATTTCCATTGCCATTGCAGTTTCAAGCACAGGGCAGGCCGAACAGCTCATTGCATTTTCATTTCATTTCCATTGCCGTTGCAGTTTCAAGCACAGGACAGGCCGAACAGCTCATTGCATTTTCATTTCACTTCCATTGACATTGCATTTTCAAGCACAGGGTAGTCTGAACAGCTGATTGCATTTTCATTTCACTTCCACTGCCATTGCAGTTTCAAGCACAGGGCAGGCCGAACAGCTGATTGCATTTTCATTTCACATCCATTGCCATTGCAGTTTCAAGCACAGGGCAGGCCGAACAGCTGATTGCATTTTCATTTAACTTCCATTGCCATTGCAGTTTCAAGCACAGGGCAGGCCGAACTGCTCGTTGCATTTTCATTTCACTTCCATTGTCATTGCAGTTTCAAGTACAGGGCAGGCCGAACAGCTCATTACATTTTCATTTCACTTCCATTGCCATTGCAGTTTCACGCACAGGGCAGGCCGAACAGCTCATTGCATTTTCATGTCACTTCCATCGCCATTGCAGTTTCAAGCACAGGGCAGGCCAAAAAGTTGATTGCATTTTTATTTTACTTCCATTGCCATTGCAGTTTCAAGCACAGGGCAGGCCGAACAGCTGATTGCCTTTTCATTTCACATCCATTGCCATTGCAGTTTCAAGCACAGGGCAGCCTGAACAGCTGATTGCATTTTCATTTGACTTCCATTGCCATTGCAGTTTCAAGCACAGGGCAGGCCGAACTGCTCATTGCATTTTCATTTCACTTCCATTGTCATTGCAGTTTCAAGCACAGGGCAGGCCGAACAGCTCATTACATTTTCATTTCACTTCCATTGCCATTGCAGTTTCATGTACAGGGCAGGCCGAACAGCTCATTGGATTTTCATGTCACTTCCATCGCCATTGCAGTTTCAAGCACAGGGCAGCCCAAAAAGTTGATTGCATTTTTATTTTACTTCCATTGCCATTGCAGTTTCAAGCACAGGGCAGGCCGAACAGCTCATTGCATTTTCATTTCACTTCCATTTACATTGCAGTTTCAAGCACAGGGCAGTCCGAACAGCTGATTGCATTTTCATTTCACTTCCATTGCCATTGCAGTTTCAAGCACAGGGCAGGCCGAATAGCTGATTGCATTTTCATTTCACTTCCATTGCCATTGCAGTTTCAAGCACAGGGCAGGCCGAATAGCTCATTGCATTTTCATTTCACTTCCATTGCCATTGCAGTTTCAAGCACAGGGCAGGCCAAACAGCTGATTGCATTTTTATTTCACTTCCATTGTCACTGCAGTTTCAAGCACAGGGCAGGCCAAACAGCTGATTGCATTTCCGTTTCACTTCCATTGCCATTGCAGTTTCAAGCACAGGGCAGGCCGAACAGCTCATTGCATTTTCATTTCACTTTCATTGCCATTGCAGTTTCAAGCACAGGGCAGGCCGAACAGCTGTTTTCATTTTTATTTCACTTCCATTGTCACTGCAGTTTCAAGCACAGGGCAGGCCAAACAGCTGATTGCATGTTCGTTTCACTTCCATTGCCATTGCAGTTTCAAGCACAGGGCAGGCCGAACAGCTCATTGCATTTTCATGTCACTTCCATCGCCATTGCAGTTTCAAGCACAGGGCAGGCCGAACAGCTCATGGCATTTTCATGTCACTTCCATCGCCATTGCAGTTTCAAGCAAAGGGCAGGCCAAAAAGTTGATTGCATTTTTATTTTACTTCCATTGCCATTGCAGTTTCAAGCAAAGGGCAGGCCGAACAGCTGATTGCATTTTCATTTCACATCCATTGCCATTGCAGTTTCAAGCACAGGGCAGGCCGAACAGCTGATTGCATTTTCATTTCACTTCCATTTACATTGCAGTTTCAAGCACAGGGCAGGCCGAACAGCTGATTGCATTTTTATTTCACTTCCATTGTCACTGCAGTTTCAAGCACAGGGCAGGCCAAACAGCCGATTGCATTTTCGTTTCACTTCCATTGCCATTGCAGTTTCAAGCACAGGGCAGGCCGAACAGCTCATTGCATTTTCATTTCACTTTCATTGCCATTGCAGTTTCACGCACAGGGCAGGCCAAATTGCCGATTGCTTTTTCATTTCACTTCCATTGCCATTGCAGTTTCAAGCACAGGGTAGGCCGCTCAGCTGATTGCATTTTCATTTCACTTCCATTGCCATTCAAGTTTCAAGCACAGGGCAGGCTGAACAGCTGATTGCATTTTCATTTCACTTCCATTGCCATTGCAGTTTCAAGCACAGGGCAAGCCAAGCCAAACAGCTCATTGCATTTACATTTCATTTCAATCGCCATAGCAGTTTCAAGCACAGGGCAGGCCAAGCCAAACAGCTCATTGCATTTTCATTTCATTTCCATTGCCATTGCAGTTTCAAGCACAGGCCAGTGCAAACAACTCATTTCATTTCCATTAAGGGCCAACAAATCATTTATTGCAAGTACATTGCAGACTCACATTTCAGTTGATTCACAGCTTAGAAGGAGTGTCGTGGCCTCTCGCTCGCAATCTTGCAGAGTGACTGAGTCATGTCCAGGCATCCGGGGTTTTATAATCTTGCCCACTCAATGGGCATTACCTTCATCATGGTGTTTGACAGGCGAGAGGATCTCAAGGTTTTTTAAACACTCATAACTTTTTTATTTATCATGGATGGGAAAAATCCTCGGGGCTTGCTCAGCAGAGGAGGATTCTGAGTAAGATGGCCAAACATCATAGCAATATATTGTAGCATTTTTTTCAAAAATCATTATACAGCGCAGACAGGAAGTGTTCTAGATGAGACTTTTAATTATATAGATATTCAGTTCTGGGCACCTTGTTAGAGGAAATATGCTGTCAAGCAGCAAAGGGTACAGAGAAGATTTACGAGGATGTTGCCAGGACTAGAGGGTCTGAGTTATAGGGAAAGGTTGAGTAGGCTGGGACTCTATTCATTGGAGCGCAGCAGGTTGAGTGGTGATCTAATAGAGGTGTATAAAATCATGAGAGGAATAGATCGGGTAAATGCACAGTCTCTTGCCCAGAGTAGGTTAATCGAGGAACAGAGGACATATATTTAAGGTAAAGGGAGAAAAGATTTAATAGGAATCTGAGGGGTAACTTTTTCACTCAAAGGGTGGTGGATGTATGGAACAAGCTGCCAGAGGATGTAGTTGAGGCTGGCACTATCCCAATGTTTAAGAAACAGTTAGACAGGTACATGGATAGGAGGTTTGAAGGGATATGGACCAAACGCGGGCAAGTGGGACTAGTGTAGCTGGAACAACTTGCCCGCATGTACATGGTCAATTCTATGATTCTATGACACTATGATGGGGGGAGTTGAGGCAAATCAGTGAAGAATAAAATGGGTTTATCATAGGATTTATACAAATGGATGCATTAGGGTCAGCATGAACTTTGTAGGCAGGAAGGCTTGTTTTCATTGGTTATCTTGCTCTTTATGTACCTCTGTTTTCATACTCATTTAATCCTATGTAGATAAAAACGAGGAGACAGTATAACCTTGTTAATGCCATCCGATTTAGATTACCACCAGCTCCTCTGCCATAATAGCAAACAATAATCGAGTTGTGCTTGGTCACAATCACCTCAAAAGTTGTTTACATTTGTGGGTTTTGTTCTGTTTTCACAAAGATTTCTACTGAGAGGGATACAGGTGAATTTTACGTCAGATTGCTGGTAATTGCTCTTACTTTGTGCAGACACGACTATAAGCTCATTTGAAGACCAAACCCATAATGCATGTGATTTTCCTTTGCTCTATGTCATTATGCTGCTCCAAAGATCACCATTGCGACATAAAATTCAATTGGAGAGCAACACACATTTGATTTGATTTTGATTTGATTCAATTTATTGTCATTGTCTTCAATTAAGAGACAACAAAATTCTCTTTCCCTTACAGTCATACAAAAAATAAAATTTAAAAAAACCTAAAAAACACATTACACAGTAGTCCACAACACAAACATCCCCACAGCGGCACCAAAGTTCCCCACTGTGAAGGAAGGAAGCAAAGTCCAGTCAACCTCCTCACTGATGTTCCCCAATGTTCACCCATGGTCGGGGCCACCCGAGCACCCCATAGACGCCACTACGTGCAGCCCGATGTTCAGCCCTCTCGCTGGGAACGATGGAACCCCGACGTCGAATGGGAGGACATCCTCAGCGGCCTGGTCCTCTGAATCGGCAACCTTCCACCGGAGTCCATGGCTCCCGATGTCCACAAGCCGCGTTGGGTGGAGTTCGCGCTGCCCCCCCGGCAAAGGGTCCCAGGACAAATGCAGTTCAAACTATGACATCAGATACAGTTCTTATAAACCTAGACTTGTATTTACCTAGCATTTTAACTAGAATGTCACAGAGTATGTCTCTATCAATGAAGTAATTTTGAAGAGTACTCATAAGTGGGCATTGCTGTTGGCAACCTCAAGAGCATCAATGAAATAATGACCGGCTTTTAACTTTTCGAAAGCAGAACTGTGGAACAGAGACACAAAAAGGGCTCCATTCGCAACTGCAGAGGGGAAACTAAATTTACTGAAGAAAGTGGAAATCCCGACCTTTGTCCATTGCCAGACTGAGGTCATTGGCAAACTAAAGGAAAAGCATTTTGTATTCTGCTTAGGCAGCTTACAAACCCAACAGCATGAACATTGAATTCTCCAATTTCAAATAATAGCCTCCCCACACCCCCTCCTTCCTGTGAAGATTACTTTTTGCTCAAAATTCCAGCACCTGCAGTCTCTTTTGTCTCTTTTATTTTTCTGTTCCCTTGCTGATCGCTGAATGCTATCAGTATCATGAACTGTTGGAATCGCGCACACATCATGTTGGTTCCAGAGATTGGCACAATACCAACAATACAGGAGATATCAGTAACATTGACTGGCACTGACTTGCTGCCAGCAGAACACTTGATTCAACAGGCCGCCAGATAATGCCCAGATGAAAGCATATGTTTCTCCGTGCACAAGAGGGAACAGACACTTCTTCACGTGTATTATTCAGTCAAACCTGCAACCATCTGGAATTCAGAGGAAGATCATTAGGAACTATTACCTTCTCAACATTTACAACCATTTGTCATACATAATGAACTTCAACTGATGTTTTGCTGCACTGTTCTGACAAAAAAAATATTTAATTTATGATGAAATTGAGAGTCAGAATCCAAAAACTAACACAGTACAGTACTGCTATGAAATATGCCACAGGTTTCTCAAACATCAAGTCCTAGCTGTGTTTTCGAACAAGGATGCATTTTGTGATTGCAGTAACTCTGACCCGAGCAGTGGTTTCTGACCAAGCAAGCTGGAACGCTGGATAGCAACTTTCAGGAAATGCAAATGTACAGTAAAACACAGAAATTGGGAGATCACTACGTAAGTAACCATGTTCCAACAGAAACTGATATATTGCCAACACATGGAACACCGTAAGGTTAGACACCCACAAAATGCACCAGACAAATTTAGTACTTGTCAGTTCCAACATAATTGTTGTTCAGCACCACAGTTCAGTCTTTTTTTGTGGCCAAATATTCTATCATATAAAGTGGTAGATGATGTTGGGGTAAATAATAACACATTCTCACTTAAAACACAAAGTGCAGAATTTTTAGTCTGAAAAAGAGTCCCAACCCAAAACATCACTGAGCCATGTGCCCCAGAGATGCTGCCTGACCCAATGAGTTACTCCAACACTTTGTGTTTTACTCAAGATTCCAGCATCTGCAATTCATTGTGTCCCCATATTCTCACTATCAGCAGCGCATTGACCACATACTACATGTAAATGTCAGTGATATTTCAGGCATAGATCCCACTCGCCATTTGTAATGGCAGGAGCAATAGAACAGAGAGAACAGTAGACCACCCCATTTCCCATCCTCGTCAGGAGCCCCCCCCCTCCCCCCTTCCCCCCTTCCCCCCTTCCCCCCTTCCCCCTTCCCCCTTCCCCCCCTCCCCTGTCCTCTTCGAAAATCTTGAAAGCCTTTTCGAATCCTTCTGAGCTCTGAAATAGATCTTAATAGATTTGTATAGAACTGACAGCACATAAGCAGGACCAGATGGTTTGCATCAGCATTAATGATGCACACAAGCCTCCCCCCATTTTGCAGCAACATCATCCCAATGATTTCTGCTTTCTGTTCATGTCTGGCTTCTATTTATGGATACCTTTGCAGTTCTCCTAAATTAAGTAAAGTGGGTGAGAATTCCACATTCAAACCAATTTCTCTTAAACAAGTTCCACCTACTTCAAGTGCGGCCACATGTATATGGTTACAGATTGCTGAATTATGCTCCCCGTAAATGCCTGGCTCAGTTGACAAGGGGAGGGGGGGGAGGGGGATACTGCCCTGTGTGACTACCGCCCCATAGGCCTTGGGTAAGGAGTTGGGGCTAGAGCAGGATTGAAGAATTCCTTCAATCTTGTAGTCTAAAGACGAGTCCATCTGAAAGAAAATCTTCTATGTTTCTTCTACATTCTCTAATTTGCTTAAAGTGACATTAATTCTACTTGGGAATTTATCAATCAGTTTAGAAGAACAAAATAAGTATACCAGGATCCCTGTTCCAAACTATCCACTTGATTACCTTTGTTATTTAACTTTCAATCAGAGATGGCAGTTACCTCCTGTTTTATTAATTATGTTTTTATTTTGTTATCAGAAAGTACCTTCGCTCAGCCTGCGTGAACTAACACTCACCTTTGGATTCCTTGGCTGATTGTCTGCCTTGTTTGTGAGAAGAAAAGAAAACCAACTGCTGATAAATCACCCCCTTCCCAGCAACTGCAGAAGATGCAACACCTTTCGCTATACCTCCTCCCTCGACTCTGACCAGGGACCCCGACAGGGTCTGAAGAAGGGTTTTGGCCCGAAACGTTGCCTATTTCCTTCGCTCCATAGATGCTGCTGCACCCGCTGAGTTTCTCCAACATTTTTGTGTACCCCGACAGTCCTTTTCAGGTTAGGCAGAGGTAATTTGCACCTCCTCCAACCTTATCTACTGTATCCGTTGTTCAAGACTTAGACATACATCGGCGAAACCAAACGCAGACTGGACGATCGTTTTGTGGAACACCTTCGTTCAGCCTGCGTGAACTAACCTGATCTCCCGGTTGCTAGACACTTTAATTCTCCTTCCCATTCGTACACAGACCTCTCAGTCCTCAGTCCCCTCCATTGTCAGAGTGAGGCTAAATGCAAATTGGAGGAACGGCTTCTCATATTTCGCTTACAGCCCAGTGGTATGAATATTGATTTCACTCACTTCAGGTAGCCCTGGCATTCCCTCTCTCTCTATCCCTCCCCCACCCAAGTCGCACTAGCTTCTCATTTTCACCCTACAAACAGCTTAAAATGGCCTGTTTCCTTTATCACCGTTACTATTTTGCATATCTTTCATTCATCGAGTGGTGGCGCCATCGTGTGTGGCAGCCTTGCCTGCAGCTGTTCATCCTTTCATCCTTTATTTTGTTTTTAGTCCGTCAAAAAGTTTTGTTGTGGAGGTCTTTTAGTCTTTTAATGTGGGGGGGGAGGGGGAAACTATTTTTCACACTCACTGCCTGGGTCGAGGATGCGTCTTTCCTCTGAGCCGCATCTTCGCCCCTTCCTCGCGGCCTACCACCTGGATTGGCGTGGCTTTCCCGCTGGAGACCGGCCAGAGCTTCAGCTTCTGCGGTGTCGCAACACTCAAGTACCATCGCGGAGCGGCCGATGCCTTGCTAGCGTCGCCATGTTGGAAGCTCCGGAGTGCTGGGACTGCCGACTCTAACACCGTGGAGCTGTGTTCTGCGGAGCCTGCAGCTGTGGGCGGCGTTGACTTTAACATCGCGGAGGCCTAGGATCTTTCGCTGAGGTCGCCAGTGTTGGAGCTTCGCCCAGCTCGGCCTGTGAACTTCGGGAGCTGCGGTCTCCGATCGGAAGCGTCCGATTCGGAAACTCCAAACCGCTGAGAGTGTTCTACCGACGCTCCAGCGAGATGGCCTGAAACAATGGGCCATGTGAAGCGCCAACTGCGGAGGCCTCAAATAGGCCCCGACCACGGATGAACAAGAGGAAGAGGTCTGAACTTGTATTGCCTTCCCTCACAGTGGGAAACATTGATTCCGCTGTGGGGGATGTTTTATGCTTTATGTTAAATTCTATAGTGTGTTTATCTTATTTGTGTGCTGCATGGTAACTCAAATTTCACTGCACCAATTGGTGTATGTGACAATAAATGTTCTTTGTCCTTTGTCCTTTGTCCTTTATCTCTCCACATCACCGTCTATATCTCTCATTTCCCTTATCTGAAGAAGGGTCTCGACCCGAAATGTCACCCGTTCCTTCTCTCCAGAGAAGGAGTCCCGCTGCCTGTCCCACTGAGTTACTTCAGCTTGTGTGCCTATCCTGATAAATCAAGCCTAGCTTAGCTGTTTGTGTTTGCTGCTAATGAGACTAGATCTTTAAAGATTGGAAAACCACTCTCGAGATGTGCTCTGCAAAGCCTTCCTATGACAAGCCTAAAAGACAACACTGCTACAAGATAGCAGTCATATTTTGGCAAGACAATTGTTGTTTAGTGCAAACAAGAAAGGAGAGCAGATGTGACTGATGATTAATTTTGTGTGTGTGATATACTGTACATAGCAGGGCAGCAGCTCCATTGCAAGACAAAGTAAAGCAAATAAATCAGTCCTATTGTGTTTCATGCCCTTTAGAAACTAGTGAGAGTCTCGAGTTTAGATAGAGGGCTATCCTAAATCATTTCAGATAACAAGAAAGGGCCATTATCCAGTCCAACATATGTGCTGCATTCTCCTTCTTCACAGAAATTAACAGAAGATTCACATCACAAAAGATGCAAATCTTTTCCCTCACACCTCAAGACATTTTTGATGTTAAACAGTGATTTCATTGCAAACAGCCATCACAACAAATAATTATACCAATTACACTTGACTATGTGATGTAACTACAGGAAAATTGGAAAAAGGAAACTTCAATTCAGTTCGAGCCTAACTTAGCTTTTGCACTGTAGTTTATCGCAAATAATAAAAGAGGCACTTTTTGTGTGAAATATATTTACGTGGTAGAATGTGGGACCAGATTCAAGAAAGAAGTACAAACTTCAACATTCAACTATATATACTTGATCAATAAGCAAGTGAAAGAGAAAATAGTGTTCATATTTCAAACATCATCTTTCACCAAACTTGATCAGAGAAAGAATTACACTTTTCCCTCATATTTTGGAAGACTGGATCAAAGTTCAGAAATTATCAGTAAAATAAATTCAATATCAAGCTAAGAATAGATAATACATTTTGGTAAAAGATAATATTTGGGTAAATATGATATGAGTTTGAGGAGAGACCTGATTGATCCAAATTAAATGATAAGAAGCATAGCTAAAGTAAAAGTAAACAGTTGGAACTTTTTTCCCAGGATGGAAATGTTAAAGGGTAGTGGGCATAATTTTCAAGTGAGAAAGGCAAGGGGATGTGTGAAGCAAGTTTTTTTTATGGAGAGAGTGGTGGAGACAGATATGATATTGGTGTTCGAGGCTTTTAAATAGGCACATGGGTATACAGGGAATGGAGGGATGTGGATCTTGTGCAGGAAGAGGAGATTAGTTTATTTGTCATTATGTTCAGCACATACATTTTGCACCAAAGGGGCTGTTCCTGTGCTGTACTTTTCTATGTTTGATGTCCTATCTGATTGTAAATTATAAGGATGTTGGCCATCTCAAGAACTGGTCCGAAGGTCCTCTTTAACAATGCCCTTGCTTGGTGTAGATGTCAGAAACATGCTAGAGATCAACATTCAGGTCATCTCACCTCCCATTCCACCACTGGACTAAGCATTGAGTTCAGACAGTATCCATTCATCCTGTAGGGCTAAACACATTTCACTGATCATTCAGTTTTACGTTGCCATGACATGGAGTTCATTAATTTAAATAGAGTTGACGGGCTGGAATAAAATGGTCAGTGCAGATGGGTAGTTAGTTCTTTGTTGTTATATTTAATTTATATGTTTTTAAAATTAATTTATATCAGATAAATTATCTTTTAAGGACATTTACTTGTTAATGTTTATTTCAGAATTATTTATATCTGTTTCAACTGTTTTAAAATGAATCTGGCACTGGAGGCTGAGTTGCCATTCACAACCCATTCTGCCTCATAGGCACTGCGGCAACAAGGCATAAGGTTTGAATGGGCCCACAGGGCCATTACATTTTAATGCATCAATGGGGGAATAAAACAATCTCATGAGGGGGCAAATATATATGAGTAGACTCAGCAAAACATGATCCAACTCTGTTTTACCATGGAAGCTACCTTGGATAAGAATGAGTGTGGGTTCCATAGTTTACCAGTTCTGAGCGCGAGTGTTTCATTGATGAGGCATAACGTAAGGGAGATGCCTTGTAGTAACAGTGGGAGAGGAATTCCTTTACGCATACACTGTGAAGGTGGCAAGAGAGGATAGAGGTGGTGGTCAAGGCGTTAGCTCAGAGGGCGTGAATACAGCACCACAGGAATTTCAGTGATCTTAAGGGCCTGTCCCAAAGGCGACTTTTTAGGCGAGTGCAGGAGACTGCGTTCACCTCATGATCGCCACATGGTCGCCACATGTTCGCTGGTGGTCTCTGGTGAGTCTCCTTCATGGGCGAGAGGAGTTCCCTCATTCTGGGAACTAATCACGGCCTCAGTATGATTGCAGCAAATTTTTCAACATGTAATTTGTCAACAAGAAAATTGATACTTTTGTTGTCATGTGTGCAGTGGCAGTGGGGTCGCCATGTAGTTGTAGGTAGTCGAGGTAGCCATAGGTAGTTTTAGTTAATCATCTTTGCTGACTGGGCATTTTCATTGGCTCATTGGGGGAAAAAAAACATAAGTACGAGTTTTCAGAACCAAAGAAAACTGACCGGTAATGTTAAATGCCCGCTAAACTTCACAGATGTGTATCTCAGGCTTATTAAAAGTTGTTTGGCTTCCTAAAAGTGTCTCCACTCCTTCTCCCCACCTTCTCCCCCCTTCTCACCACTTCTCCCCTACTCCCCCTCCCCACTCTTTTAACGGACTTACCGTACACTGCGCTAGCTGTCTTTAACCTTCCCGTTCATCACAGTGTGTGTCTGTATCAACGTTGCTTTGCTTCAGACAGCGCTTCCACGCTTTCCCTGGCCCACGCCTTTGCGATGTGTTTGTATGTGTGTTTGTGTGTGTGTTCCAGTTCACGTTTTTTCAGGCGAGTGCCTCAAGTTTGAAGGTCGCAGGCAGTCCGCTGAAAAGTCGCCTGTGGGACAGGCCCTATAGGGCGCTTTGCTGACTACAACACATTTCCCCTCCCTTTTTAATCCATAACATCCTTGAACATGCTTTTTTATCAACTTTGTTCCCATCATTCCCAGAACCTCCAGTGTGAGTCATGCTAATCATGTCTTTGATGTCGTGCTGACGTTCCTTAATAGACAACAGACAATAGACAATAGGTGCAGGAGTAGGCCATTCGGCCCTTCGTGCCAGCACCATCATTCAATGTGATCATGGCTGATCATCCCCAATCAGTACCCCATTCCTGCCTTCTCCCCATATCCCCTGACTTTGCTATCTTTAAGAGCCATATCTAGCTCTCTCTTGAAAGTATCCAGAGTACCGGCCTCCACCGCCCTCTGAGGCAGAGAATTCCACAGACTCACAACTCTCTGTATGAAAAAAGTTCCTCATCTCCATTCTAAATGGCTTTACCCATTATTCTTAAGCTGTGGCCCCTGGTTCTGGACACCCCCAACATCGGGAAGATGTTTCCTGCCTCTAGCATGTCCAAACCTTTAATAACCTTATATATTTCAATAAGATATCCTCTCATCCTTCTAAATTCCAGTATACAAGCCCAGCCACTCCAATCTCTCAGCATATGACAGTCCAGCAATCCCCGGAATTAACCTTGTGAACCTACGCTGTACTCCCTCAATAGCAAGAATGCCCTTCCTCAAATTAGGGGATCAAAAGGTGGTCAGGCTGCATTTGGAATATCGTGAGCAATTTTGGGCACCATATGTGAGGTAGGATGTGTTGGCCCTGGAGAGGGTCCAGAGGAGGTTTACAAAAGTGATCCCAGGAATTAGTGGGTTAACATATGATGAGCATTTGATGGCACTGGGCCTTTACTTGCTGGAGTTTAGAAGAATGAGGGGGAACCTCATTGAAATGTACAGAATAGTGAAAGGCTTGGAGAGAGTGGATGCGGAGAGGATGTTTCCACTAGTGGGAGAGTCTAGGTGTAGAGGTCATAGCCTCAGAATTAAAGGACGTTCTTTTAGGAAGGAGATGAGGAGAAATTTATTTAGTCAGCGATTGTTGAATCTGTGGAATTCTTTGCCACAGAAGACTGTGGAGACCAAATCAGTGGATATATTTAATGCAGTGATAGATAGATTCTTGAGTAATACGGGTGTCAGAGGTTATGGGGAGAAGGATGGAGAATTGGGTTAGGAAGGAGAGATAGATCAACCGTGATTGAATGATGGAGTTGACGATGAGCCAAATGGACTAATTCTGCTCCTACACTTATGATCTTATGATCTTTGACCCTACCACACTACTGAAGTAGCTTATAAAATTCCACCATTGCATTCTATGTGACTGTGAAAGAGTTAATCTTTTTTTCCTTATATTTCTTGTCTTGTTTGCAATCATTGACCTAATCAACTGGTCATTCTGCTCTATTGCCTTTCCACCGAGTCAAGCAGCATCCATCTGGTTCCATTCTCACTTTTCCAGTTGCTGATAGAACATCACCTCCTATGTCTTTTCTTCTCTGCTCTAAATTCTCTGGTGGATCCTACCTCTTTGAGGCATCTTTTTGTCCTCTACATTAAGGATTACCTTATGTGCTTTGGTGTTGAGTTTGGTGGTGTTTCAATAAAGCACCTTGGGCCATTAGCTCTATTGAAAGCACTGTATAAATACAATTTATATGTTTTGTTTAGTTTAGTTTTGTTTATTATTGTCATGTGTACCGGGATACAAGGAAAAGCTTTTTGTTGCGTGCTACCCAGTCAGTGAACATACTACACGTAATTACAATCAAGCCGTCCACAGTGTACAGAGAGTATAAAGGGAATAGCATTTAGTGCAAGAAAAAGTCTGATTATAGTTCAGAGGTCTCCAGCGAGTTAGATGGGAGGTCAGGACTACTCTCTAGCTGGTGAGAATTCATGTAACTGAATGCTTCAGAGTGGTTGTGATTTCCATTTGTATAGATTTGTTTAAATACGTCATATGTTCAGAAGGTATGATTATGTCATACAATATGTGAGCTCTCTCTGTCGTGGGCTCCTTGCTGTTAAAGGTGGAATAGACACCTTTGTTTAAAGGATGTGTCTTCTAACTGTAATGGAACATAAATTTACCTGCATGTCAGCAAGCAATGTTCTCCACCATAGAACACATTGCAGTTCTTAGCTGATTTTTAATTGTAATTTGATGTTTTATATTATTAATTTTGCTTTGATTTATTTTTCATTGATTTGTTAATTTTTTGCATTCTTGCACTGTAAACACAAGTTTATGGTTACCTAATGAGTTAAGGTAAAGTGTGGGATGTTGATGAATGGTATCCATAGAATGGGATGCCTGGAAGGAGCTTGTTTATGTGGTCTTGTCCTTACCTCTTCCTCCTCTTATGTTTGAAGCTTGCATTGTGACTACAGTTTTTTTTAAATCACACCATCAAATGAACAGAAAACAACAATCTCATTTCACTACTGTTTAAATAGGTTTGTTTGAACAGCTGTCGTGATGGAATAAAATTGTATTATTTGTTCTTGAATGGTAGGTGTCTACTTTATATTAATCTGACAACAACATAAGCTGTTTATCCTTCTCAGAAATGGTTTAGTCATGTTCGGCAAATAATATAAATTAATTCAATAATGAAAGTGTTTATGATTGACAAGAAGCCTAACCACGTGGTTAGATCTTTCCCACTACTTTTTTTTAAAGGCCAATAAATACATTATATTGATAGTGGTATTGTTGATTGACTGAAGAATTCTAAATATATATTTTATTAATTCAACTGAAGTCAGTAAAATATAATTGGTAGAAACAAGGAACTGCAGATGCTGGTTTACAAAAAAAGACGCAGAGTTTTGGAGTAATTTAGCGAGTCAGGTAGCATAGAGTAAATCAGGGGTCAGTTACCTCGGCACTTTGTGTCCAAATCTAATTGGTATGATGGAATGTACATATTGTTAAGAGTTTAAAAAAGACACAAAGAGCTAGACTAACATAACGGATCAGGTAGCAACTCTGGAGAACATGGACAGGTGATGTTTCGGGTCAGGACCCTTCTTCAGAACTTTACTCCAGCACTTTGTATCTTTTTTTGTAAAACAACATCTGCAGTTCCTTGTATCTCCATTTTGTTGGAAGGATTTATTTCAGTTCAATTTAGTTTGAAGATACAGCATGAAAACAGGCCCTTCAGCCAACACCGATCATCAAACACACTCGTTCTATTTTATCCCACTTTCTTATCCACTCCCTCCCCACTGGGGGCAATTTATAATGGCCAATGAACATACAAACTCACCTATCCTTGGGATGTGGGAGGAACCCGAAGCACCCAGAGGAAACCCTCATGGTCACAGGGAGAATATGCAAACTCCACACAGATAACAAGGGCAATGAGGCAGCACAGTGGCACAGTAGTGGAGTTGTTGCCTTTCAGCGCCAGAGACCTGGGTTTGATCCAGACCACAGGTGCTGTCTGTACAGATTTTGTATGTTCTCCATATGACCTTGTGGGTTTCACTGGGTGCTCTGGTTTCTTTCCACACTCCAAGACGTACAGGTTTGTAGGTTAATTGGCTTTGGTAAAATTGTAAATTGTCCCTGGCATGTAGGATAATGTTAGTGTACGGGTTGATTGCTGGTCGATGCAGACTCGGTGGGCCGAAGGCCCTGTTTCCGCACTGTATCTCTAAAGTTTAAAAGTCTAATGTCCATAAAAGGAATTTAAAATCATATGATAGTCAGTAGCAGAGGAGTGGTTGCAGTAAATAGTACAACTCCATTCAAGTGTGGTTGCACTCCATATGAGGGGACAAAGGAATAGATGTTATGCTGATAGATTTGGACGAGGAAGCTTGAGCACAGCTTATATACTGGTAAGGACTAATCAAATCATATGAGTTTTCATGTCAGTTACCCTATGTAAAGATTGATACTCCAATTGTATCTCTAAAGTTTAAAAGTCAGCACTTTAGAAGTGCTGCCCTATGTATAGTGTCATAGAGTCATAGAGTCATTCAGTCATAGTCTTACAACATGCAAACAGGCCCTTTGGCCCATCTTGCCCACACCGACCATAATGGCCCATCTACACTAGTTCCACCTGCCTGCTTTTGGCCCACATCCCTCCATACCTACCCTACCCATGTACCTGTTTAAATATTGTTTAAATGTTGTGATAGTACCTGTCTCAACTACCTCTCCGGGAGCATGTTCCATACACCCATCACCCTTTTTGTAAAAAAGTTACCCCTGCTTAATTCTGGTGCTTAATTCCCCTACTCTGAGCTGAAATCCGTATATACAACATCTAGAGCTCTGCCCTCATCAACCTTTTTGGTCATATCTTCAAAAAACTCAATCAGGTTTGTGAGAAACAACCTCCCACGTACAAAACCATGTTGACTATCCCTAATCAGCCCTTGTCCATCTAAATGCACGTATATCCATCTAAATTCAAGTAAATTCCCGGCATTATCTTCTAGATGAGCCATAATACTGAGAAACTAACATCTTGTGCTGGCATTAGGCATCCTCTATCACAACAGGTACTTCCCCAATTGTGTCCTATGAATCCTTACGTAAGTAAGAATTTACATGTCAGAATCCCCATCCCCATCACCTAACCAAAATAACTCACTGAGAGCATTAATTGTCCCAGAGACATCCAGGTGTGTCTGGGGCACTTTCTGCGGTGTTCGGCCTCTGGGTAAGCACTGTTGCCATTGCTGTCCTGTTTCCGATGTAAACGTCAGAAACATCGGAAAGTTGTTTCTGATCATAAAATCATACAGTTTTATGGGAATTACAAACTGTCTTGATTGCACTATGGACTGAGCACAGAATTGTTTACGGAGGTGTAAGTTTACATAAGCCACCTGCTGCATAAGTCAGGGAGTATCTCTATTTCAGTCAACATCAGGAACATTTTCCTGTATGTCCAAGGCAATATTGATCTCGCAATATAATTGAAACGGATTACTTGTCACTATTGCTGTGAAGTTTGCGGGGGCTTTCTCTGTGTAAATTCAATTATGCATCTCCTGTATTGCAACAGGGTCCATATGTGTAAAGCACCTATTTGCCTGTCAAGTATCTGAGGACCTCCAAAGATTTGAAAGTGCAATGCAAATTCAATAATTTCTTCCCTTCCTAAGATTATATTGCATCACCAAGAGGCTAAATTATGTTCTTTCACAATATTTTTGTGTAACTCCAAACATGAGAATTTTTCATTGGAAAATTAGTGCTGAGGTGTGCTGATGGTGAACAAGGCATATTAATATTTTATACAAAACATCCAGATCAAGTCACAGAATGGAGTCAGTTGTCACTTACGTTCCAAGGCATTAATGGCATTGTGAAGTGCCCATGGTGTAGCTTTATTGTTATTGTTCTGTTAACAAAGGAAAAAATAGGCTACCGTTGGGTACCTCTAAGCAGCCCTGTGTCTCAGGTAACAATAGATATGAAATATGAAAACCCAAGTCCTCAGAGGACAGTACTTAATTTAGGCTGGATTCTGTGAAAAGAAACAAACTGAACAGTTTAATAGGAGAAATATTTAGGCAGTGAGAGGTAAGCCGGAGGAGAGGGAATTGGCCCAAGCATTGAAAAGAACAATGCGGCAGTGTCTCTCTGATCCTCCACTCAATAATAGGAAATTCCAATCGATGGAAGTAAAGGGCCTGTCCCACTTGGGTGACCTAATCTGCGAGTTCTGGCGAGTTTGCCCTCCACTCATACTCGCAGCATGGTCGACACGAGGTCGTAGGAGGTCTTCGTAACTCTCCTTCATGCCCGAGAGTGGTCTCCGTGTACTTGAGGCCTCAGCTAGGTCACAGCGTTTTTTTCAATATGTTAAAAAATGCCCGCGAGTAAAAAAAGGTCGCCATGGAAAAAATCGATACTTTTTTTACTCGTAGGTTTAGTCGTAGTAGGTCGTAGCAGGTCATAGTGGCTCGGCATGTCAATCGTAGGTAATCGAGGGTAGTCGTAGGTAGTCGAAGGTAGCCGTAGATAGTCTTCATCATAGTTGAAGGGAGGTCGAAGGGAGGTTGAAGGAGATTGAAGGAGGTCATCTTCACTCTCCACTATTCGGTGTCTAATTATCCCAAAGTTAGTCGTAGCTGGTCTTCAACATAGTTGAAGGAGGTTGAAGGAGGTCTTCTACATAGTCGAAGGAGGTCTTCAACATGTCATTTTTTAAAACTCTTCTAAACTCGCCAATTAGGTCGCCCAAGTGGGACAGCCCCTTTATATGTGACACCCAGAAACATACCTGCCATAAGGTTGGGTTAGAGAAGAACTGTTAACGTATTCTTAACAGGGCAGTTTTTATTCATGAATTCCAAGGCTGAATGTTGCAGCGTAAAATTGTTTATTAATTATCAGAGAAAAATAAAAATAATCATTACAAAGGGCTTTTAACAGTACGATCTGTTAAAAGTTTGCTAGGATGGTCTGGAGCTGGGGGCCTCAGGGTCCACCGTTTGATGCCTGATGCCATTTATGCGAGATGGTTGTGGGAGCAAGTTCTCCTGCTCATTTAGATCCATACAGCTGCAAAATATCAGTTTGGAAATGAGGTGAGCTGACCAAATACGAAGAGCCTGCGGGAAAGGGTGGGATCTGTCCGGCCATGTTATTGTTATGTGGTGTTAGAACATTTCCATTTTTAAGCAAACTATATTTATCTTTGAAACTTTATAATTGAGTTTAGTTTAGTTTCGTATGAAAATATAGTGCAGAAACAGGCCCTTCGGCCAGCCAAGTTTGTGCCGACCAGCGATCCCCATAGACTAGCTCTCACTACAGGGACAATTTACAATTTTTTACCAAAGACAATTAACCTACAAACCTGGATGTCTTTGGAGTGTGAGAGGAAACTGGAACACATAGGAACATAAAAACATCGAAAATAGGTGCAGGAGTAGGCCTTTTGGCCCTTCGAGTCAGCACCACCATTCAATATGATTACGGTAATAATCCAGAATCAGTACCCCCTTCCTGTTTTATCCCCATACTTTATTCCGTTAGCCCTAAGAGCTGTATCCAATTCTCTCTTGAATACATCCAGTGAAATGGCCTCCACTGTCTACAGTGGCAGAGAATTCCACAGATTCACAACTCTCTGGGTGAAAAAGATTTTTCCTCATCTCAGTCGTAAATGGCCTACCCCTTATTCTTAAACTGTGACCCCTGATTCTGAATGCCCCCCAACATTGGGAACATTTTTCCTGCATCTAGCCTGTCCAATCCCTTAAGAATTATATATGTATCTATAAGATCCCCTCTCATTCTTCTAAATTCCAGTGAACATAAGCCCAGTCAATCCATTCTTTCAAAATATGTCAGTCCCGCCATCCTGGGAATTAACCTGGTGAATGTACGCTGCACTCCCTCAATAGCAAGAATGTGCTTCCTCAAACTAGGAGACCAAAACTGCACACAATACTCCAGGGTACACAAAAATGCTGGGTCCTTGAATGGAGTGGAGGGGGGAGGTGAAGGGACAAGTGTTGCATCTCTTGCGGTTGCAAGGGAAAGTACCAGGGGAGGGGGTGGTATGGGAGGGAAGGGAAGAATTGACAAGGGAGTTACGGAGGGAGCGGTCTTTGCGGAAGGCAGACATGGGGGGAGATGGGAAGATGTGGCGATGTGGCATCTTCCCATCTCCCCCCATGTCTGCCTTCCGCAAAGACCACTCCCTCCGTAACTCCCCTGGTGCTTTCCCTTGCAACCGCAAGAGATGCAACACTTGTCCCTTCACCTCCCCCCTTCACTCCATTCAAGGACCCAAGCAGTCATTCCAGGTGCGACAGAGGTTCACCTGCATCTCCTCCAACCTCATCTATTGCATTCGCTGCTCTAGATGCCAGCTGATCTACATCGGTGAGACCAAGCGGAGGCTTGGCGATCGTTTCGCCGAACACCTCCGGTCGGTCCGCAATAACCAACCTGAACTCCCGGTGGCTCAGCACTTCAACTCCCCCTCCCATTCCGTATCTGACCTCTTGTCCTGGGTCTCCTCCATGGCCACAGCGAGCAACACCGTAAATTGGAGGAAATGCACCTCATATTCCGCTTGGGCAGTCTACATCCTGGGGGCCTCAACATTGAATTCTCCCAATTCTGCTAGCCCTTGCTGTCCCCTCCCCTTCATCAGCCCTCTGGTTGTCTCCTCCCCTCCCCCAGCCCTCGGGCTCCTCCTCCGCCTTTGTCCTTTTTTCCTTTCTTCTCCCCACCCCCTATCAGTCTGAAGAAGGGTTTCGGCCCGAAACGTTACCTATTTCCTTCGCTCCATAGATGCTGCTGCACCCGCTGAGTTTCTCCAGCATTTTTGTGTACCTTCGATTTTCCAGCATCTGCAGTTCCTTCTTCAACACAATACTCCAGGTGCGGTCTCACAGTTGTTAGTAAGCTCACCAACACAAGATGGGGTGTTAGCTCGCATACCCTATGTTCCACTGCCTTAGCCCTCTGCTATTCTACTGCTAAGTATGCATGCCCAGTATGGGAAAGATCCACCCATGCCAAGAAGCTGGACCACAGCCCTCAATGCATCCTGCAGACTTGTCACAGGTTGTTTCAAGCCAACATGTACTGACAGCCTCTACCTCCTGGCAGGCATAGCCCCACCAGACATCGGAAGAGCAGGAGCCAGCATGAAGGAGCGCCAGCGGCAGATAACAGATGAACCACATCCAATGTTTGGCCAGACACCATTTCCGAGCCGCCTAAAGTCGGGGAAAAGTTTTCTTAACTGTGTGACTCCTCTTGAGGCTGGCATTACAACAAGTGAAGCACGAATCTCCATATGGGATGACAGAATATCCATTCTACCTCCCTCAACTACCATGGGACTAACGGCAAGTGAGCAACTCCCTCCCGGTGCAGATGCAAGTTGGGCCAGTTGATAATTCCTCAATCGATTGAGAACTAGTGTTGGCAGAGCCAAGGTGTCTCTAAACAAGTAGGGATATAACTCCAATGATGTCACCTGCGAATGTGGTATTGAACCACAACAATGGAACACCTGCTGAAATGCCCTCAACTGGAAAACCAATGCACAGTTGCCGATCTCGCTGCCTATAATGAAGATGCAGAGAAGTGTGTTTAGCTCGGACTGAACAATATCTAATCTTGTGATCTAGACTCGATAAGAAGACCTACTGCAGTACAACTGCAGTAAGAGCTCCTTGCTCCTATACTCTTGCTGTGAAGGCCAACATGCCATTAGCTTTTTTCACTGCCTGCTGTATACCTGCATGCTTACTTTCAAGGACACACAGGTCTTTTCCTCCCCTTTTCCTAATCTGACACCATTCAGATAATAATCATGGGGAAGACCCACGCAGTCACAGGGAGAATGTACAACTCTGTACAGACAGCACCCATGGTCAGGATTGATCCCAGGTCTCAGGCGCTGTAAGGCAGCAACTCTACCGCTGTGCCACCGTGCCGCCCAGTATCGTTCTGAGCATGCCCAATAACTTGGGTTGCAGCTATTAAGAAAGTAGCCATTGTTTTATATCATGATCACCAAAGATTCTGTATGCAGATTGAAGGTAGAAAACCTGAGCAGTCTCAGATTATAGCAGCTTGTTTTAATGAGGCTAATGTTTCAAAATCATGGCTTTCTCTTCAGCGTGGGTCTGAGTAATCAGCTACTGCATTCTGATGATTGTACTTGGAGCCTTCAAAATCAGACTGGCTCTATTACACTTTGGACTTCAACTCCTCTGAACTATAACTGGTTAAATCGTGCTCCTTTAGGCTTTTTTTATATTATGCAAATCCTGACAATATAGTAATGATTTATGTAACAGGAAAATAAATTTAAACTTTGTTTTATTAAAAGTTAGCCCAATTAATTGTAGTTAAAAATGTTGGCAAAAAAATTAACTTTAGACTTCACAATGAATTTTTTTTACAATCAAACATGCAATAAAATGTGATAATTGCTTTTCTTTTTCAACACTTGGAACTGACAGGAAATGAATATGCTCCTATTGTAAAATAATTGGTCTAGGTGATAGTAAATATTGATTAATATTTTATTTTATCTTTTAAAATGACAAATTCTCTCTGGTATTACTTTCCTTCCCAGTCCACATGAGAGGCAATGAAAGGTGTGGACCTATTGTGATAAATGAGATTAGTACAGGAGGATGCAACAGTCAGTGTGGATGTTATGCGCAAGAAGACCTGTCTTGTGCTGCATCAATTTATGGCTCAACCATTTAGTACCGTTCTTTGTACGATTAATTGAATTCAATTGTATCCAATTCTTTATCCAACCCACTTCAATACCTGGACATTGAGTGTTCTTGCTAACCTGCAACATTTTGTCAAAAGTAATTCAAATTTTACAAAAAATATCTCCAGCTTTTTTGTAGTTCTTTAATATAGTGGAACCTCTCAAAATGCCTCACAGTGAAAAAATGAAAACATTTTAATTTCATATGACTGTGTTTGGTCAAAGCAAATACATTTTATGGCTTCAAAAATAAAGAGAGAGCTTTGTGCAGGGATTAAACTTTACGATGCTGAATAAGCCAGACCTGAATATGTGAGGAGAACTTAGGAGGGTCCACAAACTTTGGAGAAAAGAACATATGAATTAGGATCAGGAGCAAGCCAAACAGTTCCTCGTGGTTGCTCTGGTCTCTGTCTCAGATCCATTTCTCCATTCAATAAACATATAAAAAACATATTATTACATTAAATGTTTTTAATAATTCCTATCTACAATCCACTGTGAACATTTGAAACAAGGATAGGTGTTTTAAAACAGTGATGTAAACATAAGACCATAAAGAATGGGAGGAGTAGGCATAAGGTCCCCAAACCCTGCTATGCAGATCATGTGTCATCAAATCCTGGCCTCAGCTCCATCGTCTTGCCTATTTCCCTTATCCATTTTGTCTTCTCATCTGTGAGTACATTAATTGATTCAACCATTGCAGCAGTCTGTTGAGGGAATTCCAAAAATCCACAGCACTCTGAAAACAAATTTCTCCTCCTCTCCACCTTAAGTGGACCTCTCTTGTTTTTTTTCTGAAACTGCCCTTAGTTCTAGATTCTCCAGTGACATGAAATATTCTCCCCACTTCTCCATTGCCAAGCCCTCTCTAAATCTTATGTTTCATTGAGATAATACTGGTAAAACTCAGTGAGTTTGGGAGAATGGATAAATGTGAATGTGAATCGGTGGCATGATTTATTTTATGAGCGGGTCAATGGTGGGATATTGTGGAGATTTGTGGGCAGAGCTATATAGTTGCATGGATAAAGATATTGATTGGAGATTAACTGAACCTGGAATGGAGATAGGATATATTATGGATACAATTGTCCTGGTAACATATCAGTGATGTAATTGGGATGCAAACAAATTGGATATTTTGGATGTGAATAATTGTAAACAGATAGGAACCAGGGAAATGAATGGGGTTGGTAGCTGGATATAAAAGACCAAAGTTAATAAATCTATCTTTTCCAATGTTGATTCGAAGAAAATTGATACTTCAGGGAAAGTCAAGGGGCTGAGAATTAAGGTGGTTAAGGAAAATTGGATGCAACTTAAAAACAGAAGCAATAGATGTAGGATTAAGACATAAAGAATAGCACTCAAGTATGCACCAGAAGGTCATGGCAGATAAATACTTTGCTTGATTTCCATGCCCTTTGATTTCAGCAGTATCCAAAAATGTATTGATCTGAGCTTTAATTATACTCTGCAACTGAGCAGCAACATCCCATACATTCAGAATCCTCTAAATAAAAACATGTTTTTTTCATTCCTACTCACCATCTTTGTAGCAATGTTACAACATTTTGAGATTTTAAAAATAAAGTCTGCAATTTATCCCATCAGATAAAGCATAAAAATAAGTTTAATTTGACACCTAATTCACTTTCCTATCTTCAGTATTAAAAAGGTTATGGCCATTTTCATACTCGGAAATTAGCATCTTGTTCCCTATTGCTTTTCCATTGACTTAACACAAAAGCTGTGATAAAGGACAGTTAAAAGCCCATAACTTTCTTAAAAATTAAGAGAACTGAAAGAAATGTTCAGTTATTATAGATTGAAGCATTCTGAAACAAATATGAAACAATCTTACTTAGAAGACATGAAATTAAAGCATATAATTAGTTAGTTACCTAATTGTAGCTAATTACAAAATTCAATTACTAGATCTAATCATCTATCAATTTCTTAAGAATAGATTAACATTTTGAAATAGCCTAAATGTCCAAATAACATTCACACAAGAATTCACAATATAACATAATTTTAAAATCTCATTGTCATGAATTTACAGGCCAAATGGAAGTAATTGAATGTTTAATACCTGTAAATTAATGGGCATTTATATCATCTTGTGAGTGGGGTTTTCTGGAACGCGATCATTTGGAACGTTCATTTGCGGTGAATTTAACCCCGTATTGGCATGAAAAAATCTGCCGTTAATTTGGGAAATAAAATCACCGTTTCGCAAGAAAAAATGTGAATTAAAGGTTTCTTAAGAAGCACTTTTATACATTTAAATAAACCACTTTCGTTTACCTGTCCCGTACGTGAAATCCGTCCCCGTTATCGGCGTTGACGGCTTCAGGAGCTGATTTTAAAGTGACTCCAGCGCTGACATTGTCGATTTAATAAAAATTATAAATTCACAAAACGCCCCTAGGAACGATTTTTCAGCAAACGCTTGTACTCCAACGAAATATAATTCAGGACAAGGTAGGAGAAACCCGCGTTTTAAGCCCGCCCCCCCCTAAAGGCACCAAAATCGCGCACATGGCCAGTGGCAGAATTACAGCGCCGGTGAAGGTAAGTATTGTAACATACCTAATCTTTGTGCCCTAAGATGATATGTGGGAGGCCAAGGACAGAAAGGTCGGCTGGACCCCCCGGTTGCTAAACATTTTTAACTTCCAATCTCATACCCATACCGACCTTTCTGTTTCAGACCTCCTCCATCACCAGAATGCAAACTGGAGGAATAGCATCTCATGAAGATAGACACAAAATGCTGGAGTACAGCGCATTCAGAAAGTGTTCAGACCCCTACACTTTTCCTACATTTTGTTACGTTACAGCCTTAATCTAAAATGGATTAAATTCTTTTTTTTTATCATCAATCTCCAAAAATCAACTAAAAAAAAGTAAAAACAGGTGTTTAGAAAGTTTTGCAAAGTAATTAAAAATAAATAACTGAAATATCACATTTACATAAGTATTCAGAGCCTTTACTCAGTATTTGTTGAGGCACCTTTGGCAGCGACTACAGCCTCGAGTCTTCTTGGGTAGGACACTACAAGGTTGGCACACCTGTATTGGGGTAATTTCTCCGATTCTTCTCTGCAGGTCCTCTCAAGCTCTGTCAGGTTGGATGGGGAGCGTCGATGCACAGCTATTTCCAGGTCCCTCCAGAGATGTTTGATTGGGTTCAAGTCTGGGCTCTGGCTGGGCCACTCAAGGACATTCACAGACTTGTCACAAAGCCAGTGCTGCGGCATTGTCTTGGCTGTGTGCTGAGGGTCATTGGAAGGTGAACCTCCACCCCAGTCTGAGGTCCTGAACGCTCTGGAGCAAGTTGTCATCAAGGATCTCTCTGTACTTTGCTCCGTTCATCTTTCCCTCGATCCTGACTAGTCTCCCAGTCCCGCCACTGAAAAACATCCCCACAGCAGAATGCTGCCACCACCAGGCTTCACTGTACATATGGTATTGGCCAGGTGATGAGCGGTGCCTGGTTTCCTCCAGACGTGATGCTTGGCATTCAGGCCAAAGAGTTCAATCTTGGTTTCATCAGACCAGAGAATCTTGTTTCTCATGCCTTTTGCAAACTCCAAGCAGGCTGTAATGTGCCTTTAACTAAGGAGTGGCTTCCATCTGGCCACTCTACCATAAAGGCCTGATTGGTGGATTGCTGCAGATATAGTTGTCCTTCTGGAAGGATCTCCCATCTCCACAGAGGAACTCTGGAGCTCTGTCAGAGTGACCATCGGGTTCTTGGTCACCTCCCTGACCAATGCCCTTTTCCCCTGATTGCTCAGTTTGGCTGGGCGGCCAGCTCTATGAAGAGTCCTGGTGGTTCCAAAGTTCTTCCATTTAAGAATGACAGAGGCCACTATGCTCTTCGGGACCTGCAATGCTGCAGAAATTGTTTTATTCCCTTCCCCAGATCTGTGCCTCGACACAATCCTGTCTCGGAGGTCAACGGACAATTCATTCGTCTTCATGGCTTGGTTTTTGCTCTGACATGCAGTGTCATCTGTGGGATCTTATATAGACAGGTGTGAGCCTTTCCAAATCATGTCCAATCAATTTAATTTACCACTGGTGGACTCCAATCAAGTTGTAGAAGCATCTCAAGGATAATCGATGGAACCAAAATGAACTTAAGCTCAATTTTAAGTGTCATATCAAAGGGTCTGAATACTTATGTAAATGTGACATTTCAGTTATTTATTTTTATTTACTTTGCAAACATTTCTAAACACCTGTTTTCGCTTCTTCATTCTGAGGTATTATGTCTAGATTGATGATAAAATAAAGAATTTAATCCATTTTAAATAAGGCTGTAACGTAACAAAATGTGGAAAAAGTGAAAGGGTCTGAATACTTTCTGAATGCACTGTAACTCAGCAGATCTGGCAACATCTCTGGAGAAAACAAATAGGTGATGTTGTTCCAGGTCAAAACCCTTCTTCAGACTGGACCCGCTGAATTACTCCAGCATTTTGAGTCTATTTTTGGTGTAAACCAGCATCTGCAGTTCATTCCTACACAAGAGCACCTCATATTCTGCTAGGATAGCTTGCAACCCTTTGGCATGATCACTTAATTCTCCAAGTTTAAGTAATATCCACCCTACCCCTACTTTCTTTCCTGTGATTACATAACTCCCCTCCCCATCATCTGGTGTACATCCATTTCTCCCACCCCTAAAGGGCCTGTCCCACTTTCACGACCTAATTCACGACCTTTTTTACTCGTGGACATTTTTCATCATGTTGAAAAAACGCCCCGACCTACTTGATGCCACGAGTACCTACGACTAGCATCACGACCTGCTATGACCTACCAACGACCTCCTACAACCTACCTACGACCTCCTACAACCTCGTGATGACTATGCTGCGAGTATGAGTCAAGGGCAAACTCGGCAGAGGTCGTGAATTAGGTCGTGAAAGTGGGACAGGCCCTTAAGTCACCGTGCTACTTTCCCTCCTTTTTTCACTCATCCCCTTTTTTCAGGTCCCTCATTTCCCTTTTATTCCCTCTCTTTACCCTCTTCCCTTCCACTCATTTCCCTCCCTCTGTTTTTACATTTCACTCCTCCTCTTCTTTCCTTATCTGATGCTTTTGTCTCCTTTTCACTTCTAGCATTTGTGACTTACTCAACCCATCTATCAATTAAACCCCACTCACCTATATCTGCCTTCCACTTGCCAGGCTTCCCACTCCCACCACTTTCTTCCAACTTTCTCAGCCAACTATAATCAGTCTGAAGAAGGGTCCTGATCCGTAAAAGTCATCTGTTCAATCTCTCCTCAGTTAAGGGCCTGTCCCACCAGCATGCGATTGCATGCGTCTAGCGCGACCAAACGTGGTCGCTTAAGGCGTACGGCCTCGCGGGGCCGGTCCCACTTCAATCGGCGGAGGCGTATGGAGTTGTGCGGGGCTGGTCCTGACATCGTGCGAGGCTCCGAAAATCTTGCACTGTCCGAAAATCCCGCGCGACAACGGCCTGTCGGCCCGCAGCTGCATTGAGGCCATACGCAACGTCTCAACAGGCGTACGCAGCGTCTTGACGTCGTACGCCGCGTCTTGACGTCATATGCAGCGTCTTGACAGCGTACGGCTAGCGCGTGGCGTTGGCGATGACGTCACCGCCCGGCACGGTGCGACGTCCAAATTTAGTCGGCCCGCCTCCTGCCCAGCTGATTGGTGAGTATGATGTCGGGACCAGCCCCGCACAACTGCAGACGCCTCCGCGGTTGGAAGTGGGACCAGCCTCGCGAGGCCATACGCCTCAAGCGACCACGTTTGGTCGCGCTAGACGCATGCAATCGCATGCTGGTGGGACAGGCCCTTTACTGCTTGACCTGCTGAGTTCCTTCAGTACTTTATGTTTTCCTGAGGAATTAAAACATTGTAGCGGCGCCTGCTGGCGTACGCAGAGATCGAACCCGGCGTTCGGAAGTCGCGGTCACATGACTCGGGAGGGCTCGCTTGTTTTGCGCGGTTTTTGCTTGCGCCCGTTAGTTCAGCGCTGACCACCGTTGTGGGCAGACGTATCTAAAGAACCTGTATACTGGAAATCAAACTTTTGAATAAAGATCTGTTGGAAACCCCAGTTGTCGTTCTTCAGACCGCCAAATTGGTGACCCCGATCTGTCTAGCCGTCGTTAGACAAGAAGAATTATGCAGGAAGAGAGTGTTCCCACAGAATCGGCCAGCACGAGGCAGGGCTCACCGGCCTTCAAACTGCCAGCCTTTTGGCCTGATCAACCTCAGGTGTGGTTCGCCCATGTTGAGTCTTAGTTCCACCTTCATCGCATCGTTGACGATGACACAATGTTGTTCCATGTGGTGGGGGCTTTGCCGCAGGACTGTGCCTCGAGATTGTTGCCCTACATCAGGGACCCGCCGTACATCGGCAAATACGAGGGGCTGAAGGCCCTGTTATTCCACGCTTACGGTCTCAGCCGCAGAGACAGGGCAGCGAGGCTGCTGCACATGGACAGTCGGCGACCGGCGGCCATCCACCATCATGGCAAAGATGTTAGCCCTGATGGACAGGCATCGCCCATGTCTGCTTTTCGAACAGGCGTTCTTGGAGCAGATGCCTGACGAAGTCGAGCCAATGCTCGCCGGAGCTGTTTTCAGTGACCCCCAACAGCTCGCGGAGAGAGCTGACGAACTGTGGGCGCACAGGCGGTGGGACGTTTTTGCTTTCGCCCACCCCCTGGTCACACAATGGGTGCAGCTGAGCCGACATCGAGGGGAGGAGGAAGTAGCCCAGCTCAGCGCCGAAAAAGAATCGCCGCGGCCAGTGGTCTACAGTCAACGCAGATGGTGCTACTACCACCAACGTTACGGACCCGAAGCCCGAAGATGTCGGAGCCCCTGCTCGTATCTGGGAAACACCCCGGCTGATCGTCTATAGAGGCGAACGCGATCGGCCCAAAAGAACACCTCTACGTCCGCGATCACCATTCCGGTCACCGTTTCCTGGTGGACCCTGGTGCCCATGCCAGTATCCTGCCTCCGAGCGCCCGAGATATTTGCGCCGGTAAGGTGGGACCTGTCCTCTCGGCTGTTAACGGGAGCGATATTCGCACTTACGGTACGTGGACCGCGAACCTAAATTTCGGCTCCCACCAGTTCAGGTGGAAGTTTATCGTTGCTGACGTCGCCCAACCAATCCTGGGGGGCGATTTCCTGCGCACGTTTTCCCGGTGAGTCGATGTGTGAGGTGGACGTATGGTCCCTGTGTCTGGCCTATGCCCTGCCAAGCCGTGCAATCCGTCAACGCCCCACAGCAATTCGACGAGGTAGCTGAGATCCAGCAACCTTTCGCAGACCTGCTCGCCGACTTCCCAGGGTTGCTCACACCCCGGTTCGACGGGGCCGTGCCCCATCATTGCGTGGTCCACCGCATTCCCACTGAGGGCCCACCGGTACACGCCCGCACGCGCCGTCTCCCGCCCGATAAACTGCACATCGCACGAGACGAGTTCCAACTTATGGAGGACCTAGGGATTGTCCGGCGGTCGGATAGCCCCTGGGCTTCCCCGTCACACATGATACCTAAAGCGTCCGGTGGTTAGAGACATTGCGGTGATTACAGGCATTTGAATGCGGTAACCACAGCCTATCAGTACCCAGTCCCGAACATCTGGGATTTTTCGGCCCATCTGGAACGTGCGACCTTCTTCTCGAAGGTAGACCTTATTCGCGGGTATAATCAAATCCCGGTCCATCCCGACGACGTCCCTAAAACGGCCACCATTCATTTTCATCTACCTGGATAATATCCTGGTTGCCAGCAGCTCACATGCAGAGCATGTCAGGCACCTCCGTCTACTTTTCGAATGGCTGCGCAAACACGGGTTGGTGAGCAACCCTGCGAAGTGCCAGTTCGGGTTGCGCTCCATTTCTTTCTTGGGTCATAGCATCACCTCCCACTGGTGTGCAGTCACTGCCCAAGAAAGTCGACGTTATCCGTCGCTTCCCGAGGCCCCTATAGGAGTCTACAGGAGTTTACAGGAGTCTACAGGAGTCTACAGGAGTTTATCGGGATGGTTAACTTCTACCACCGATTCATCCCGTCAGCATCCGCCATCATACGGCCGTTGTTCCAATGCCTGGACGGTAAGCCCAAGGACCTGGTCTGGTCTAAGGAGGCACAGAAGGCGTTCGAGGGGGCTAAAACTGCATTGGCCAATGCCACTATGCTGGAACACCCTAGGGCATCAGCCCAAACGGCCCTCACCGTAGACGCTTCTGACGTCGCGGTAGGCGCCATCCTCGTGCAGCGTGTAGGTAGTCGCTGGGTGCCGCTGGCATTTTTCAGCAGGCAGCTGCGAGCCCCTGAAGTTAAGTATAGTGCTTTCAACCGGGAGCTCCTCGCACTTTACCTAGCGATCCGCCATTTTCGCTATTTCCTGGAGGGGCGCGCTTTCACTGCATTCACAGATCACAAGCCACTAACGTTCACTTTGACCAAGATGTCTGACCCCTGATCTGCCAGACAGCAACGGCACCTCGCCTACATTGCTGAATTCACGTCCGATATTCGGCATGTGGCAGGGAAGCTGAACGTTGTGGCTGACGCGTTATCCCTTCCAGCGCTGCCCGAAGTCTCAGTGCTTAGCCTAGGCGTTGATTATGAGGAGCTGGCCACTGCCCAACAGGCAGATGCCGGTATGGAGGTTTACCGCAATGCTGAATCAGGGCTCAAGCTGGTTATGGTGCCCTGTGGCACCGCCAGCGTGCAAGTCCTTTACGATATCTCCACAGGCAAAGCCCGTCCCATTGTCCCAGTCGCTTGGTGGCGGCGGATTTTCGACACTATCCACAGTCTAGCGCACTCGTCCATTCGCGCCACCTCTGCCTTGGTCGCGGCGAAGTTCGTCTGGCACGGGTTAAGGATGCAGGTCGCAGCATGGGCTCATTCCTGCATCCCACGCCAGACCTCCAAGGAGCAGAGACATGTGCACCCGCCGGTCCAGGATTTTGCCGTCCCGGACGGCAGGTTCCTGCACATCCATGTTGACCTGGTAGGTCCCTTGCTGTGTTCGTGCGGGGCTACTCACTTACTGACCATTGTGGACAGGTTTACCAGGTGGGCGGAGGCAATACCGTTAACGGATAACTCCGCTGAGGTATGCGCGAGGGCCATTGTCTCCAATTGAATCGCTCGTTTCGGGGTCCCCTCAGATATTACTACCAATCGTGGAGCCCAGTTCACGCCCTCCCTGTGGTGTGGTATGGCGCAGGTGTATGGCGCGAAGCTGCATCAGACTACCGCTTATCACCCAGAGTCCAACGGGTTGGTTGAGCGTTTCCACAGGCACCTCAAGTCGGCGTTGAAAGCTCGACTCACCGGCCCAGATTTGGTTGACCAGTTACCTTGGGTCCTCCTAGGCATCAGAACAACTCCTAAGGAGGACTTCAAAGCCTCCTCGGCCGAGTTGGTTTATGGCTCGGTTTTGCGAGTTCCAGGGGATTTCTTGCCTGTCCCCCAGGTCCAAGAGGTCCCGGTTTCAGCGTTGTTAGCGGACCTTCATGAGCGGGCGCGCGCTTTGATCCCGGTTCCCACTTCCCGGCATGGTTCGTCTTCGGTGCATGTGCTTACTATGTTACGGGATTGTGCTTATGTTTTTCTCCTTAGAGATGCGGGTGTACAAGGGTCCGTACAAGGTGCTCAGTACTGGTGTCTCGACGTTCACGTTGGACATGGGTGGCAAGGAGCAGTTCGTCTCCGTGAGCCTTAAGCCAGCACACGTCGACGAGGATAGCCCAGTGACAGTGGCTACTCCGCGACATAAAGGACGTCCACCAGCCATTTTACCTCCCCCGTTACCCCCGGTCATGTTTCTCCGGTCCCCTTTGTTACGCCCGTCCCTCGTTCGCGTTTTTCGAACCCCTCCAGTCCTGTTCTGCCAGTCCCTACTGTTACGCTCGCCCTGCGACCTCGGACTACGCGTTCCGGTCGAACCTTCCGTTTACCCGTGCGTTTCCGTACCCCGGATTCTGGGGGGGGGCATGTAGCGGTGCCTGCTGGCGTACGCAGAGATCGAACCCGGCGTTCAGAAGCCATGGTCACATGACTCGGGAGGGACCACTTGTTGCGCGTGGTTTTTGCTTGCACGCGTTAGTTCAGCACTGACCACCATTGTGGGCAGACGTGTCTAACGAACCTGTATACTGGAAATTGAACTTTTGAATAAAGATATGTTGGAAACCCCAGTTGTCGTTCTTCAGACCGCCAAAACATATTAGTTCTTGGAACTCAACAATTCCTCAAGGAATTTTAAGAATAAACTGGTTACCTATAAGGTGGTAATAGACATATAATCATTCTCATACAGCACAGAAATAGGCCCTTTGGCCCGACTCATCTATGTCAACCAAGATGTCCATCTAAGCTAGACCCATTTTCCTGCATTTGGCCCATATCCATCTAAATCATTTCAATCCATGTACTTGCCTAAATGACTTTAAAATGTTGTTATTGTATGTGCCTTAACTACTTCCTCTGGCAGCTCCTTCCATATAAATACCACCCCCTGTGTGAAAAGTTTGCCCCTCAGGTTCCTATTATATTTTTTCTCCTATCATTTTAAGTCAACCCTAATTCTTGATTCCCCAATAATGGGGAAAAGACTGTGTACATTCACCCTGTCAATGCCACTTGTGATTTTATACATCTCTATATGACCCCTCACTCTCCTATGTACCATGCAATAAAGTCCTCACCTGCCTAACCTCTCCATATAGCTCAGTTTGTTTAGTCCTGGCAACATCCTCATAAATCCTTTTCAGCTTAATTGCATCCTTCCTATAGCAAGATGACCAAAACTGAATACGACACTCCACATGTGGTATCACCAACATCTTGTACAACTGCAACATAACATGCCAACTTCTATACGTGGTGCCCTTATGGATGAAGGCCAGCATGCAACATGTTGTCTTCACCACTCTGTCCAATGATCTAATGAGTGAGACTTTTGACAAGGGTAAAGATGAGAAATGTATACAAGAGAATAGTAAATGTGGAGATAATTGATAATTCGGGCACTCCTAGCCGCAGAGTGTGTTCGACCGTCCCGACGTCGGAGTTTCGATCATCCCGACGAGAGGGCCTATACATCCGGCTGTCCATAGCGGCAACTACGGAGGGTTTATGGCCCTGACCACGGATGAACAAAGGAGGAGGACTGACTGAACTTTGTTGCCTTCCACCACAGTGAAGAATGCTGTGGTGGATGTTTATGTTAAATTCTATTGTGTATCGTGTGTTCTTTTTTTCAATTTTATCGCTGCTGGCAAATTCATTTCACTGTACCTTAGATGGTGCATGTGACAAATAAATTTAACTTTGACTAATACCAGCTGGCATTTGGATCAATAAAGGAGGTTAGATGGTCTGTAGTTTGTTGAAAGTTGATTTGAGGGAGTCTGAGGTGGGATTCAGAGACAAAAGCTGAGAGAGAGCATGGGATGAGATAGGAGAGAAACAGGAAGAGATACATGTTCATGACTAGGGCACACATTAATCCTCCAATTGAAGCACTGAGAGAAGGGAGGAAATCGATAGAGGCAGCTGAAGAGGTGGCCTCAAAACTTGAAGACAAAGGTGAATGGGATTCTTGAGAATTACATTTTCCGTGGTCCTTGCCATCACGTTGGCATTTGTTACTGCCGATAATCTATGAAGATAAACACTGGTTACATTTGATCTTTTCCTGGGTTAAGGCACAGCATTGTACAGAATGGCATTTTAAGGAGATAATGATGTATTAAATTATAGAATAGTCCTTTTGCCAGGCTGCCTTTCTTTCATCCTCTATTATCTATTGTTTTATTATTCATAAGACACAGATTTAGGACTGGTACATTTAGATTTTCTATTTCCTGTTAGTCTGGGCCTGTAATTTCACAGTCTAACTGTAGCACACTTTACTAAATGCAATTTTCTCAAAGTAAAATGGCTTTTACACATGACCTGGTAGTACAGTCAACTAATTATTTTTCATGAGCGCTATTAATCAATTTTGTGACAACTTCCCAGGCTGCAACACTGGGTAATTGAATATTACCACATTTTCTGAAATTCGTATTTAAATCACAGAGTGTGGTTTAATGCTGTCAGCTGAAGAAGATATAAATAAATTCAACTCAGCCAGAACCTATTGCACAGTGAAAGTCTCGCTCTCAGTATTTACTGCAAAATTACAACATTCATTCCCGATTTGCATATTATGATATAGTGGATTGAATCTTACATATCAAAATTAAAAGGGTTAAAAACAGTTGGAAAAAAATGTCCTAGAATCTTAGGTAAACTAAAAAGAATGTTTAGAGCACTGTGAGCCTTTATGTAAAGGAAGAGAGTTTAGCTTTTGGGGATTACAGATTAGGTTGCCATAAATCATGCAAAATAATTGGGATGGAATCAATACATCTCTGGCCAGAAAAATATTAGCAGTGAGTAAATGCTGCAGGATGTCTCAAGAGCTCTCAGATATTTACAGGATCAAAAATTTTCATCTGTTCCAATGCACACATTTCTATGGAGATTAACTGTCCTTTCTCTCTATCACGAGAGCAGTATATTTCTCATCCATTGGTTCTTACACAATACACATTTCCATCTTCTATCCTCTGGTGAAGCTGGTTATTCATATTTGACAACTCCACAAATTAGGAAGCCCTCCAGTAACTTGTTAAAATGATCAATCTTCAGGTGCAAGACTGGGGAGTGAAAGCTGCCGTTAAATCATTAGGAGCACGAAAGAAGAGTCTTACCCAATCTACCTCTCAGTGACACCGTGCATTAACTTGCCAGTAAGGGGCCACTTGTCAATGATCATGTTAGGCGACTGGTTTATTTTATCCTGATAGGGAGATGTTTTGCAGTTCCTTCAATCATACTACTATCTCCAAATTTCTCTGCTAGAGAAGTACCTTCTCTAATATCTCCACATTTTAGTACATCATATTCTCATTCAACTATATCAGAACCTCTAAGACCTGAAACCTTGAAGTTCTTGCTTACTTGTACCCAGAGAAGCGTACATTCTGGGCACAGACCAAATTTAAAGGCTAAATGTTATGAAATTTTTCAAGGAGTGTGAACAAAAGTATTGCATCCAATTCAATTCTTACATCATTCATTGGTCCTACCTTTCAAGGATGCATCTCTATCCATAATAGAAGCTCCACTGCTGAAGTTATGGATACTGAGTAGGTTTCCAGCAACAGTGCTTGCTCAAGTTGTCCCTTAAAATTTAGACCGTAACACAGCAGCAATAAGCAATTTATTTGTTTCAATGATACAATTTTTCCTCCATTATTAATCTTCACCGATTTTTTTTTTGACTTTTGATTGTGGTGAGTCTAGCTCACGACAGACACATTGAGAAATGGTTTGGTCTCAGTGGTCACTGACCAAGAAGTGATGGTGACTGGGGTCAAGCAGAAGAACTATGCACTGGCATTTTGTTTGATAAAGTGATGTCTGAACAAATTAGCTGGTTTGCGGGGTTAACCTAACATGAAATGTTGAAAGATAATTGAATCCATAATGAAGAATATAGTAACCGAACAAATTAAAAAAAAAAAATCAGCAGAAATGGCATTGTATGAAAAAAAGAAAATCTTGTCTAATTAACCTATGTGAGCTCTTTGGGGATTTGACTGGATAGAATAGAAAAGGAGAATCATGTGGATGTGTGTTTGGATTTTCAAATTGCTTTTGATAAGACCAACATGAATGATTGGTAAACAAGAATGGAACACATGGAATTAGGGGTCATATGCAGACATGGAATTGGTTATTGGACAGAAAGCAAATATTAGGAATAAATGGGCCTTCCTCAAGATGGCAGATGTTTTACTGCAAGGATTAGTGCTTGTGCCCTAGCTGTTCACAGTCTATAAAAGCAGTTTGCCTGGAGGGACAACATGTTACTTTTCTAAGTTTGCTGATGACACAAAACTAGTTTGAATTATGAGTATAGGGGAGTTAAAGAGAGTTCAGGGAAGATATAGAAAAAAAAAGTGATTGGGCAGGAAAGTGCCAGATGAAATATAATATGGAGAACTCTGATACCTTTATGCATAAATCAACTGGACAAAGGGATCTCAGAGTCACTGAATGTCAATGTGCACCTGCAACAAAAAGTTAGAAGATGAATGTTATGGTAGCATTTATTATGAAATGATTTGAGTGCAGGAGTAAAGATATCTTACTGACATCAGATAGGTCCTCAATAAGATGCACCTGGACTATTGTATAAGGTTTTGTTTTCCCTCCGTAAAAGGGGAAGAGTAGAGAAAATTTACTAGGCTATCTCCAATGGTGGCATTTTCTACAAGATATGTTGAATAGCCCAGGTCGATGTTCTCTTAATTTTGGAAGAATGAGAAGAGAACTTGTTGAAACGAACAAAATTCTTACAAGTTTCAACATGTTGGAAGCAAAGAGGATGTTTGCCTTGGTTGAATAATTCAGAACCAGTGTCTCAATTTCAGAAGGAGAGTTAAAAGCTTTTTAGGACTGAGAAGAGGATACATTTCTTAATGCTTAATTCTTAATGGATTGTATGGAAATGAAAGGATCTGGGCATAGTTCAAGAAAGTGGCATTGAGATAAAAAAAATCTGACATGATCTTAATAAATGATGAAATAGGCTCAAAAGCCCAAATGGCCTCCTGTAGCTCTCATTTCTTGTTCAGATGTCAGCATAGAATTAGGGAGGAGGTTTGTCGATAAATTATTATGAATTGTAAATATAATAGGATAAAATTACAGATGGATTTCAACATTCACAAATAAGCTGGATCACATTAACTTCCATGCATTAGAAAGGGTGGAATTTTTAAAGTGGATACATGAGAGCTTTTTGAGCCAGTATATTGTCTTTTTATTTGAATAATACGCTTTATTCATATTATATGCAGTAAATTCAATTGGTACATGTCTCCCTTTATATTAATTGTACCATTAATTCAGCACATTCTTTTACAATGTGTCAATGCCACTCGTGTTCCCTCAAACAATTCACCCTTTAAGTGTTTGAAAGGCTGCTGCACAGAATGCCAGTGTCCAATGGTGGCAGAATTCTAGATTATGGTCAACCCATGCACAGCCTTTTGGACGACTACATTGGGCTTCAGCGTATCTTTAGCATTTGTTCCTGCTCTTTGGTACATGCCAGGCAACAGCAGTTACTTCCTGACCCCCTTTCACTAGAAGACCAATGTTTATGCTGATCGAAGCATGTCTTCCATCTAGTTAATGATCTTTCAGCAACAATCAATGTTTGTCTCAGCACGCGTTCCTGCAAAGCTGTTACACAACTGCTCATGATGAAACATTAACAAAAGGGGCTGTACAGTGGCGCAGCAGTAGAGTTGCTGCTTTACAGCGCCAGAGATCCAGGTTCGATCCTGACAATGAGCGCTGTCTGTACTGAGTTTGTACGTTCTCCCCGTGAACGCTTAGATTTTCTCTGGGTGCTCCGGTTTCCTCCCACACTCCAAAGATGTACAGGTCTGTAGATTAATTGGTTTAGGTAAAATTGTAAATTGTCCCGAGTGTGTAGGATAGTGCTAGTGTACAGGGATTGCTGGTCGCCGCGGACTTGATAACCTGTTTCCGCGCTCTTTCTCTGAACTAAATGAAACTAAACTATGAGAGAAGAGGCGGTACTGGATTAATTTGTTTTAAATTATAGTTGGACAAGTGGTGAGACTACCAATAGGAGCACAGGTAAGAACTGGGGGGTCATAAATCTGTAGTTCTAGAGCTTGTTATGGAGAAAAGCAAAGATAATCTGAAATGTCAGGTCCTGATTGGAGGAGGGAAGGCTGAAATCTATGTGATAAAACGAGACCTGGCAAAAATGGATTGGAGCAGCTACTTTTAAGCCCATCTATATGTAATTAGTGGAAACCAGTCGAATGAAATCCCAACAAGGAATTTTGGTGTACATAAGAACAAACTAACCTGAATGTAAATGACAGAGCTGTCTTGAGGTGCCTAGTGGTCGACTCCTGCTTTCTTTTTCTAGCATAATACAATTTTGTAGTTCATTGAATTATTATCTCCGAGAACAATAAGTAAGATGTTTGACTATATTAAAAGGCAAGTTGCAAAGGAAAGAAAAGAGTTGTGAACACAGCTTTGTCCCTATCATGCAAACCAACCTTCCCCTAAGCCTACCAACCCCATTGGACTCTATTTATACTTTACACTGCTTCAGCAAAGCAGCCAACATAATAATGGACCATGATATTAAAATGGCACTTTATGGCACTAAAATAGGTGGTATCGCAGACAGTAAAGATGGTTATCAAGAATTACAGTGAGATCTTGACCTGCTGGGTAAGTGGCTAAGGAATGAAGACTGGAGCTTCTTCTTCTTGCGTATGGCATGCACAGCCTAAAGTTGTAGGACAGCTTGTTCTATTTGATCTTATTTGATTGTGCACGCCAGGTTGATTGAATTTGTCGAAACAGGGCGGACCACGTGAATGTTGCAACCTCCCACCCCACTGGAGCTTAATTCATCTGAGTTTCAGGTGTATCATTTCCTGAAATCAAAATACCAGATCCTTCACAGTGAACAGCAGGACCCTAGGGAGCGTTGTGGAGCAGAGGGATCTAGGAGTACAGATACATAGTTCCCAGAAAGTGGCATCACAGATAGATAGGTTGATGAAGAAGCTTTCTGGCATGTTGGCCTTCATCGGTCAGAGAATTGAGTATTAAGTCAGAATGTTATATAACAATTGTACAAGATGTTGGTGAGGCTGCACTTGGAATAATGTATTCAGTTTTGGTCACACTGCTGGAGGAAAGATGTCATTAAGCTGGATAGAGAGCAGAGAGGAGATCACAAAAATATTGCCAGGTGTGTGAAATTCTTTGCCACAGAAGGCTGTGGAGGCAAAGTCAATGGATATATTTAAGGCAGAGATAGATAGATTTTCTGAATAGTACGAGTGTCAGAGGTTATGACGAGAAGGCAAGAGAATGGGGCTAGGAGGGAAAGATAGATGAGCCATGATTGAATGGCGGACTAGACTTGATGGGCTGAATGGCCTATTTCTACTCCTACCACTTATGATCTAATGATCTTATGACTTGCGGGGCTGAGCAGTAGGGAAAGGTTGGGCAGGCTAGAACTTTATTCACTGGAGCACATAACACTCTGTGGTGATCTGATCGAGGTATATAAAATCATGAGGAGAATTGATAGGGTGAATGCATAAAGTATTTTTTCCCAGTGAAGCAGAATCAAGAACTAGAAGGCATTGGTTTAAGGTGAGGGGAAAAATGTAATGGGAATCAGAGGGGGGCCAACATTTTCACACAGATGCTGGTGGATATATGAAACAAGCTGCCAAAGGCAAACATATAGCAACATTAAAATGACATTTAGACAGGTAAATGGATAGGAAATGATAGGAAGGATGTAGGACTAACTTAGATAGGGCATAGATAGTCAGCATGAACGAGTTGGGTTGAATGGTTTGTTTCCATACTGTTTGACTATGTCTATGTCTAAAGTAAAGGAACACTGGATGTCAACGGATACTGGGGGTAGATAAAGAGAAAAAACTATGGCTCAAAGAGCAGAAACTACAGGTTTTCCTTCAGGAACATAGAATGTGTAGGGGTTATTTAAAAAAAGTAATTAGGAGGATGAAGAGGGGATATGTGATAGCACTAATAGAAAAAAATAAGGAAAATCCCAATGCATCTTAAGTATTTCAAGAGTAAGAGTAACAAAAGAAAGAGTTGTCGGCCAGTAGGGATCAAAGAGGAAATCTGTGCATGGTGCCTGAGGACATAAGTGAAAGTATTCATTTACGTCGTCATCTTATTCACAAAGGATAAATAAATTGTAGTTTGACATACCAGGATGGGAGGGGACAGTAAAGTGTGGAACCTGTTATTTAAAAACATCTTAGCAGGTTCAAAAGTGGATAAATCCCCAGACCCTGAAGAGACAGCCTCAGTGGTGTAGCGGTATAGCTGCTGCCTTACAGCGCTTGCAGCGCCGGAGACTCGGGTTCGATCCCGATTACGTCTGTATGGAGTTTGCGCATTCTCTCCATGAGGTTAATTGGGTGGGTTTTCTCCGAGGTCTTCGGTTTCCTCCCACACTCCAAAGACGTACGGGTATGTAGGTTAATTGGCTTGGTGTATGTATAAATTGTCACTAGTGTATGTAGGATAGTGTTAATGCGCAGGGATTGCTGGTCGGTGCGGACTCAGTGGGCTGAAGGGCCTGTCTCCACGCTATATCTCTAAACTAAACTAAAGATGTATCTTATGCTACTGTGGAAGGCAATGGAGGAGATTAATGGCGCTCTAGTAGAATTTGTCAAATCAACTCTGGCTACAAAGTAGGTGCCAAATGACTGGAGGATAACAAATGCAGCATTTTTATTCAAGAAAGACAGCAGGAATGAGACAGGTAGGCAGATGCCAGTGAATCTAATATTAACGGTAATTAAATCCTTTTAGAATAAAACATCTGAAGAGCAGAATTAAACAGAACTTGAAGAGTCAGGGATAAATCAAGCACAGTTACTCTGTGTTTAAAGGAAAACTGACTAATTTGATTATACTTTCAAGAGGTGACTTCGAGTGTTCATTAGGTTGGCATGGTCTATATGGGAAACAAAACCAAAAAGTAACCCTTAATCTCAGATCACTAAATCCATTTCAGATCCAATTTCCCAAATGACCCTCTTCAAAATGCAAAGGGTGCTGGTATAAAATGAGTAAAATCATGAGCGGAATAGATCGGGTAATATACAGAGTCTCTTGCCCAGAGTAGGTGAATCAAGGACCAGAGGACGTAGGTTTAAGGTGAAGGGGAAAAGATTCATTAGGAATCTGAGGGGTAATTTTTCACACAAAGGGTGGTGGGTGTATGGAACAAGCTGCCAGGGGAGGTACTTTAGGCAGGGGCTATCTCAACGTTTAAGAAATATCTAGACAGGTACATGGATAGGATAGGTTTGAAGGGATATGGACCAAACCAAGGCAGATGGGACTAATGTAGCTGGAACATGTTGGCTGGTGTGGACAAGTTGGGCCAAAGGACCTGTTTCCATGTAGTATCACTCTATGAATCTATGACTCAAAGGTGGAGAGTTGTTTGTGCAATAAAAGCTTGTAATAGGGATCTATTAAAGAAGGATCCATTCTGTGACCCCTGAGAAACCTGGTGGAGTAGAACATTGCTAAATTTGTCATCCAATATTGGGACTCTTCAAGTTGATCTCAGTGGGAGGCCCTTCTGCTGCTGAGTCCACGCCAATCATCAATCACCCGTTCACACTAATTCAACATGATCCCACTTTCTAATCGACTCCTTACACATTGAGCAATTTTCAGAGGCTAATTAACCTACAAACGCACAAGTCTTTAGCATGTAGGAGGAAACCAGAACACCTGGAGGGAATCCACACTGTCACGAGAGAATGTGCAACCACCACACAGACAACAGCTGAAGTTACAATCAAACCTTGGTCTCTGGTGCTGTGAGGCAGCAGCTCTGCCAGCTCCACCACTGTACATACTTTACTGAGGTTGAAGCAGCATATGTTTTGACAGTACTTTAGGGCAGTGCCTCTGTTCCTCTAAGACAATGGATTTATGTCATCATCTTATAATCAAAAATTTGATGTGGGAAATAAATGCTAAGCTTGACAGCAATACCTACTACCTACAAATGAAAGAAGGCAGTTGCATACATTACATTTGCAAGAGGCTGCAGATATTTTGTGGACGAGTTGTGCAATTTAGAGTACTGAGAGATTCTTTTCAGTGCAGTGCCCTCTACAGGTAATCTGTGACACACATAAAGAAGCAGATGCCCGGATATTCAGTAAATATACTTAAGCCATTTGTACAGCAGACCCACATCATGTGCATTGTCTCATATTCATGCAATTAACTTCAATTATGTGAATTGTGAACACATAATATTCAGGCTGCTGACTGTAGTTTAGTTTAAGGGATGTGTGCAACAAAATTAATTTGATTGAAAACCCTGATGAAGACCAGCAGGGTGGATTTTTTTTCCTAGTACTTTAGGTACTAAGAAGCTCTGAGCTGGCCGAGATGAGCCGAGTTAATGTATTAGTTAGCAAAAGATCTGAAGCTTGCTAAACAGCCGATGGTCCATTAAAATGCTCGTGCCAACTCATTTATGAAACTTTGTTGCATTTTAATGGCCATTTAACCCCAAACCATTCCCTGCCTTATCCATGCTCAGCCAACATGCAAGTATTGATATAGAAAATTTGATTTTGACTTAAATATACAATCACCTTTGGCTGTTTTCTTACTGCTAAAAGATTGAAGAGAACTTTTAAAATCATTGACAGACTTTCTTGAACATGCAGGCAATTGTTTACCTACCCTTTAAAAACATTCATTTTGGAACTTTGATACTAAACCGATAAATGCTTTGTCACTCCAAGTTATCAGATATCACATGGAAGTTACCAAGTGAAAGGTCGCACTTACTGTAACTATCAGTGTTTATATGGGTTCTGCTTGATCTGCAGGGAAATAAGAGGAAGATACGGTCACACAAAGGGGCTAATGGTACCTGAGAGAAGGATACGAGTGTAGGTAGCTTTGGTGGGGATTTCCAATAGGTGCAGGAAATTCCCATTTAGACCTCCTCCACCACCATTTCCAGTCCAAAAAGAGCTGTGCCCTCAATCCTCAAACCAACAAGAAACCTGCTGCTGTATACACACAGAACCACAAAAGCCAGAAGGGGAAATGGATGTGAAATTCACGCAAACTGAAAATTACTTTTAATCAATACTTGAATGCTAATCATTCTGGATCTGAATTAGTAGCTAAACAAGTTAAAATTATGGTAATCAATCAAATACATGCTGAAAGTTTGATTTTCAGTTGGACAAGTCTTACTAACATAGCAAACGTTTGTTTTTGCCCTTTCCCCCAAATCCTTGCAGATTTTAAACCTGGAAATATAAGTTACAATATTAAACTTCATTTAAAATTTCCAACAATTATTCATTTCTGAAGAAGTGAATTTCCAAAATAAGGTATGAGTTTGCTTGACAGTAATTAAGATCAGCCACCACGTCTACTATAATGGACAAATGCTCCTATTTAGCCTTGTATTTATAATTCCTTTATTCATGGTAATGTCGATGCAACTGAAGTTCGAGATCTTGCATCGATGCTTTGGTTTAGCAATGCTTTTGAAGGAGCAGGATAATCTGACAATTTACGGGCTTCAAAGTTTAGTTGTGTTTGTGTTTGTGTTCGTGTAACCAGCTGCTGTTCAATTTATTCTATAACACTCTTCCCTCATTGAAAAACCTAGGTAAATGCTAAATCAATGCCCCATTTCTGAATTTAATATACAGAATAGCGTTAATATTGGAACTGTCCTATGATTTTTATAGTGGACTAATTTACCCAAGGAGAACATATGAAGCAGGACAAAGCTACCGTGGTTCTTAATGTTTCCTACAATCCTTTAAATGTGCTCCCATGAAGTCGAAGCCAGTAATTTAGTTTTTAAATGACTCAAAAATTTCCTTTTCACAATAATAATTGTGACAATTAATTGCAAAGAAAAACATTAAGGAATTCAGGATAATACATGCTACCAGAAAACAAAATGTTATTAGTGTACAAGAAGCCTACAGTCACAAACGCTTAATGTAGTTTGGTTTTTCACTGCAACTTTTGTGGAAGGAACAGTGAAATAGCTTACGTTATCATGTAATTTGTTAAATCAGGTACAATCAAAGCTAGGGGAAACAATACCATCAAAACGCAAGATCAATTTTTTTTTTACATACTTGATGTTCAATTTTATTTACACAAAATCTCAGGGGAGGAGGAGGACAAATCTAATGAGATTGTACACTTCAGTCATCCTATTCTACATGAAATTCTTAAAAGCCTTGCATCTATATACTTATTAAAAGTCTCATCTTGTATGTATGTGTGTGTGTGTGTGTGTGTGTGCCTGTTTCCGTACTGTTTTTCTACCTTGGTCAAAACGCTATGCACTAGTGCTTAAATTTGTACATATTCGGAATCACATTTTCCCACTCCAGGCTAATCAGGTTTACTTAAGATTTCATCCTATATTTCACAAGTTATTGACGATTCAAGTTTTTAAAAAAGGCAAAAAATGGTTCTCACACACGGCCTTTTTCCAGGAGTTTCCAATGATGATGTCACAATGCCACTCTCAGTGCACCATTCACAATGGGCACTCAAGCTGCCGAGTGCCACATCCCCCGCCAACCCCCCGCCCCGGGTTATTCACACACCCTGCCCTCTCTCCCCCTTCCCCCAACCCCCCTGGGTTATTCACACGCCCGTCCCCTCACTCCCGGGTTACTCACACACCCCCCTTCCCCCTGCTGCCTCAAAAAGGCAGCCACACCCCCGCACCCCCTCTAGGTTATTCACATCCCCTGCCCCCTCCCTCGCGGGTTATTCACACCCCCCGCCCCCTCCCCCCATGGTTATTCACACTCCCCCCCTCTACCCTGCTGCCTCAAAAAGGCAGCCAACATCATCAAAGACCCACACCATCCTGGCCACAAACTCATCTCACCATTGCCATCAGGACGAAGGTACAGGAGCCTGAAAACTGTAATGTCCAGGATCAGGAACCTCTTCCCTACAGCCAAGCAAGCAAGAATTTCATTGTCCTATATGGGACATATAACAATAAAACACTCTTGACTCTTGACCCTCACCCCCCACAGCCCCCCTGCTCACCCCCGCTCACCCCCCTCCCAACCCTCCCCCTCGGTTCCCCCTCCCCCCCCGCCCCCACCCCCCCCCCCCAATGTGGGGACGATTAATTGCTTCCATAAATTCCATAATTTTCCTTGTGGGGGATGATGGGGGTGATTTTCTCCGGGGGACGCCTGTCTCCGGGGTGAGCACCGACGCCGCGCCCCCGCCCAACGGGTCCCACTTGGTCTAGTATACAATAAATCTTATATATAAAAGATCCAGCTTCATGAGTATTTGGGATAATCTCGCAAATGGAACCCTTGTTCAAATGCTTGTGAATTGCTAGCTTAATTTAAATTTCTGAAAACTATACTTTGAAGTGTTTATGAATGTTCAAGCTGTTCAATCAGCTCAAATCAACCAATTTTATTGACCAAATTTCATCCAAGGTCACTTTTTTTTGTTGCTTTAATCACATTTTCTGAATTCTTCTCTCATCCAGAACCGATTGAAAAATACAACACGCATATATTTCCATTCACATTTTTGGAAGAGTTGAAAATCAGTTGCATTTTCTTGGTGCATCACTGAGTTCCTCTAACTGTACAGCTTGGCTAATTTAGCATTACTGTATAAATTGGTTCACTAAGAATCAATATTTCTATGGTCCAAGAGGTTGCGGATGGTAGAGCTGGTACCTCTCAGCACTAGAGTCCTGGGCTTGATCGTGACCCTGGGTGTTGCCTGTGTAGAGTTTGCGCTTTCTCCCTGCGACCCTGTGGGTTTCCTCGAGGTGCTCTGGCTCCCTCCCACATCTCAATGACATGTGGATTTGAAGTGCTAATTGGCCTCTATAAATTACCACTGGTGTATAGGGAGTAGGAGAGAAAGTAGGATAACATAGAACTGGTCTGAACAGGTGATCAATGGTCCATGTGGATTCCATGGGCTAAAGGGCCTATTTCCATGCTGTATCTAAAAATAATCATCCATTTGTGAAATCCCCTGTATCATTATTTTGGGACTGAATATTTACTCCCCAATCGGCTTTAGGGAAGCTCAAAGATACAAAATGATCAGACATCTCCAACTCCATTGCCTGCAGAAATACTGACTCCAGGTGAACCTACGTATACTGTAATATATACAGTTCTAGAGGAACTCAATTGGGCACCTAGAAAATTCAACTATTAATATGACTCTTCCAGAATTTTTGAATGGGATACCAGAATGTAGAGAGATTTAATTTTGGTCAGCAATATTGACACCAACGAAAGGCAAGCAAACATGTGCATAACATTACCTATATTGTAAATATTTGAATGCCAGTTTCCTATCCCTCCTTTTTTTGCCTAATCAGATATTTAATGCCTTCTATGGCATGGTGCTTATTCCATACAAGTCCTGTTATCATTGAAATATTATATATATTTTCTGGGTTGCTGTTACAAAATACTGATCCAATCGAAAGGTTTGAGAAAATTGTTTTATTAAGGGATTCGAACCAGGGAAGAAATAATTGATCCAATTAAAATAAACACAACACTCATAAATCGACTGAGAATGGAGTCTTCTGGCAACAACAAATGCAAAAGACATCAATACCCCTTATTGCATCCACAATCCTGGTTCAGAACGAAAGTGTGCTCAAAGGATCCAAGAAAGAAAGTGTTTTCAAGCAAAACAATGTTCTCAAGAGTCAAGAGTGCTTAATTTTTATTAGCAGCGGGAACAGAACAACTAGATTCTTACGTACTGTGGCTTTTACAGGCTTGTTAAAACAACAACACAACAAATCAATACACAATAAATAATAACACAATAAGTTATCAGTCATACTTGTAACCAGACCATTTCTGCAAGGGAAAGTACATATTGCAACCCTCATACAAAATCCTGTGAATTCTGTGCTGAGGAAGGTTGTGGTTAGGTCATTGTGGTTAGGACATACATTCCATCTGCTATTCTACAGTCCTGGCAACAATACATATACACCTGGTTTCTCAGACAGAAGGAAAGCTTAACATATCTTCCCACTCCAGTAGAACAAAGTTCACTCCACCTGTGACAATATCTACTAATTTTATATCCATGATCAAACAACATGACAAATCACTTTTGCAAACAAACTTTACTCAGCATTACTACACATTTACTTCATTTGACTTCACATTTAACCTTCCCATGCCAGTGCTATTTACAAGTGTCAGTTGCACATAATATAAGGTGTTGATAAATTATGTCGAATTTATAATATCATTATCCTAAATAGATTATTAAGTTCTTGCTGTCTTTTGCATAACAATACAGTGGCCTAATAAGTTAATTGATATAGTAATTTCAGATAGCGATTTTAATGCTTGCAGGTGAAATGAAACTAGGTAGTTTGGGAGTTACTGTGGTCCAAATTGGCTAATGTCTGGACAAAGAAATTAAAGGGCCTGTCCCACTTGGCGATTTTTTCGGCAACTGCCGCGTCATTGACTGACTTATCAGGGTCGCCAAAAGATTTTGAATATTTCAAAATCCAGCGACGACAAAAAAAATGTTGCGACACTTGAGGAGACACCGCACGTCAATACGTCATCACGCCGCATCACGCCACATCACGCCGCGACTTTTTCGGTGACCTGATATGTCAGTCAATAATGCCGACAGTCGCCGAAAAAATCGCCAAGTGGGACAGGCCCTTAACCCAGATCCCGTAATTTCTAATTTTAATGGGCAATTCTGGACAGATACTGAAGGCACACACTGTATAAGTTAATCAAAATATAATGATACAATTGGGACTCTGATAGTCAGTTAACATTTGGCTTGAGCAACAAAGGCATCATGATATCCTCGTCAAGAGGCCAACATAATGACAATCTACTTATCTTCCTAAATATTTGCATTCACTCTTTACCAACCAATACTGTATCCTGGGGGAAGGGATGACAAGAGAGAAAAAGACAGAAGGAAAGTTTACTCAGTTCAGAAAATCTCAAATTCCTTTCCGTGCTTTAGCAAATATCATAGAGCTTATTCTAACACAGGTAAATAATAAGCACAATTGGATTTTGTACCTTCTTTCAGAAATTTACAGTTCTAAAATCAGAAGTAAATCTATCCTCCAGACTTGGTATTTAGTTGTTGTGGACGGTGACCATCAGTTAATAGACTTTTTAAATATACAGGCACATTTAATCTCCCAACCCTATATATTTAAAATAACCATACTCCCCACATTTTGATACCTCAGTCATACTGCCTCAAAATATTTTTTCAGAACTAATACCTTTTTATCATTTGGGATTTTCAACCATCCTGGTGTCGTCCTCAGTGCCTCCAAAACATCAGCATCATCTGCACAGAGCTACCCATTATAATCCAAGATTAGGATCTCATTTTGCAGATTGCGCTGATAATGCAAACTAACACCTACCAACGATGGACACACAATGCTGGAGTAACTCAGTTGGTCAAGCAGCATCTCTGGTGAAAGAGAATAGGTGACGTTTCGGGTCGAGACCCTTCTTCAGACTGATTTGACCCGTATGGTCACCTAATCCTTTACTCCAGAGATGCTTCCTGACCTGCTCAGTTAGTTCAGCATTTTGTGTCCATCTTCAGTGAAAACTGGCATCTGCTGTTCCTTCCTCCACACTATAATTGACCAACTTCATTTAGCTATCTTGCATTGTTTGTGCAGCTTGAATTTGAAGTCAGCTAATACCCGAAAGTTACATTTAAAAACAAAATCATTATCTTTAACAGATGTAGTTTTCATGACAGATATGCCCATAAAGACATCTGTTAAAGATAGTTGAAAACATAGCACATAATCACACAGTGATATCTGCCCTTCACAGGCTGAATTTGCAACGTTTACATCGGTTGCAAATTACCAGCTCCTTGCATATTTAAAATCATCAGCAAATTTGGAATCTTTCCAATGAAACTTTTTCCAGATCATTGGTAAAAATGATGAATCTTCAGAAAATGTATTCATAACTGAGCAACAGCATCCGATCCTCTACCATTTACATCCTTGCCTTGAGCTTACCCATTTTTAACAAAATACAACGATTGTCTAAAATCCAAATGAAATTTAATTCTTCACACCAGTCACACATGTAATTATTAATCAAGTCTACCACATAATTTAAGTAATGAAAAGCTGTCAAAGCCACTCTAGCCAAATAATTCATACGATTCAATGTTTAGTAACAGGCCTGATGACTAGAGCCAAGATGTTTAGGTGCTAAAAATCTCTGAAATAGGCAGGCAAAAAGGCATAATAAAATTATACAACAAAAAGGCATTTATTGACAAAAAAGGCATAAAAAGGTATTTATTTCCACCACCAAAATATGATTAACAATTATAATTATAAAGATATACTAAATTAAATGACCAAAGTTGCCTGGTTGCACATAATTACTAGCATTTTTTTCAAATTATCTGGTGTTAAACTATGCCGTCTGTCAGACTGAATATGCTTCAGTTGTGAAAAACTTCTTTCTACCCCAGCTGAGGTCACTGGTGCATACCCAAAACAAGTTACAAACTCTATATTCATATTGATATCTTGTGCATAACTTTGAGAACTTTAGCTATGTTTTGTATTTCTTCAAGATGTTTGTTAGCTAAAATCACTCTCTCACATTTTCCTTGTATGTCTTTACCTACATCGCCAGGAACTTTACGAATATCATCAGTTACTTTGTTGAAAACCTGCAAGTTATTCACTAATGTTTCGCCATGTTATTCAAGGGAAGTGATAGCTTGTGGGAAGTTTGCCAAATTGGAAGCAATAAACACAAGATTGTGGTGGAGGAACTTTTTCTGCATGATTTCACTGACAATCCTGACTGCAGCAGATTGTTATTCTTCAAAACAGTTGACGATTTATTTTATCTTTCCAAAATTTGCAGCATAGTAGAGTACAGCAGAAAGCCTTGTACCTCACCTCGTCAAAATGGCTGAGGAGGTAACGGAATCTCGGGTGCGATTTCCTTGAACAACTCCACACATGACGGTGCTTTGAGGAAGATTTTCTTGACATTGGAAACTAGGCGATCAACATTTGGAAACAAGCTACATATGTCCTCGGCAATTCTATGGAGTCCATGAGGAAGCGTCAAATGCAACATTTTGGGGAATAAAACTTTAAGAGCATGAGCAGCTTTTTTCATGTATGGAGCTGCATCATTCACAAACAGAAGAACATTCACGTGTTTTATGCCTTCTGACCAAAGTACAGCAAGTGAAGATGTAAACAACTGAGCAATAGTTGAGCTGTTTGACTTCTCCAATACTTCCGATGTCAACAAATACTCCCTTGATGATTGACCTGCCTCCAGTGTACAGATGACCATATCGGCAACATATCTCCCCACAGCATTGGTTGTCTCATCTATTGAGATCCATATTTTGTTGCATGCAACTTCATCTCTAATTTTCTGAACAACAATGTTGAACTTGCTGTCAACATAATTTTTTTCCGTAATGATGCCTCGCTGCGTATTTCACTAAAAAACCTTTGAGATTTTTTTTCAATTCCCACAGTGGAATTCCAGCGTCAATGAATGCTTTGCACAGATCACTCAAAAACTCAGATTTGCGACTGGAGCCAGCAGTAAATGTTGTAAGGAGACAAGTTTGCGTATTTCCTACCTTCAATTTCTCTGTTGCCGACTTGTGTTTAGCTGTCTGTACATGTTGGGAGATGAAATATTTCTTCACATGATTCACTGCTTTCTCACATGATTTGCACAATAGCACACAGTTGTCTGCAGAGAATATATCACTCCCGTACACTCTCACCAAATTGTTCAATTTTTTACAAGGCATTGATTTGACTTTAGGCATTTTGACGTTTGCAGGGGTAGATCCTACAGGAGCGGGGATGCAGACCTCTACAGGCAGGCCAAGTACAAGCTGAGAAGAGGAATCAGAGCTGCCAAGGAAAGGTACTCTGAGAAGTTGAGGAGCAAGTTCTCAGCAAATGACTCTTCTTCCGTGTGGAAGAAATCACAAGCTACAAGAGGAAAACCCCCGCTCCTTGGGCAATCGTCAGCTGACCAATGACCTGAACGAGTTCTACTGCAGGTTCGATAAACAGAAACTTAACCCTGGTACCCTCACACCCCCTCCCCAAACAACACTTCACACAGTATTCACAGCATGACTCCAGTGTGAAAAGACTGGACCCTTCCCCACCTACTCCTCCCCAATCACCACTTCACACCTCCTTAAAGCATGACTCCAGTCTGCAAAGACTGGACCCTTTCCCACGCACCCCTCTCCAATCACCACTTAACACCCACTTACAGCCCGGTTTCGCCCCGGTGGTACATTTTCTTGTAAGTTACGTTAACACGGCAAAAAAAGGCTGATTTAGGCACCCAATCGTGAAAAAAGGCATTATCCTCCTGAAATCGTCAAAAAAGGTATGAAAAGGCACATGGCATTTATCGCAAAATCCTGGTTCTACTGATGACTCTTGGGAACATAAATTTAGCCTTATGTGTAAACAAAAGGTAATTGCATGGTTAAAGCACCTTATAACCTTTAATCTTTATTCTTAACAGATATTAAACATGCTACCCCTTGTTCTTCGATGAGCAAATATTATAATATTTCTGCCCTTTCTTCGTTTTTACTAAAACTTCTGTTCATAGCTATCTAATGCATAAGCCGTGCAGTGTCACTATTTTTTAAATCCTCTCAGTCACTATCGACAAGAAGCTCTGAAATTAACAACGGCACAGAATGTTGGAAGATTTCCAGGCCCTTCACAAGAGTGTTATGGAAGCAGCATTATTGGCTGAGCATTCAATTTGTCAACATCATTTGAGGGCGGCACGGTGGCACAGTACAGCGCCAGAGTCCCGGGTTCAATCCAGACCACAGGTGCTATCTGTATGCGTTTTGTACATTCTCCTTGTGGATGCATGGGTTTCTCCGGGTGCTCTGGTTTCCTCCCACACTACAAGGATGTGCAGGTTTGTAGCTTAATTGGGATAAATAAAGTTCTATCGTTTGTAGCTTAATTGTCTACGGTAAATTTGTAAATTGTCAATTGTGTGTAGGATAGTGTTAATATGCGGGGATTGTTGGTCTGCACGGATTTGGTGGGCCGAAGGGCCTGGTTTCGCACTGTATCACTAAACTAAACTAAACTAAACAGAGATTTCTCTCTTGACAAAGGAATTAAGAACAGGGGCAGATTGACAGATTTCTAGATTGGTAGACAGCATTAAAATGAATGACAGTAGACAGGCAGGTGCTATAGAGCTGCACAGGAAGGTAGACGCTCCCACCCCCATGAGTCTCAGGCAGATGGGGCTCGTCAGCCTGGGAAGGCAGTCCGTCTAGGAGAGGGAAACTCTGATTTAAAACCTCCACTGCCTTGTGGCCATATCCAGTCATGGAAAAGGTTCCTGGAGTAAACCTCAAGAAAATCCGGATTCAGAGCCCCTAAGGCAGTTCATCTTTGTCTACAACCTCGCTCTGGCAGCTCCTGTGACGGCGCTGGTGTCAAACTGTAACGACCCTGCTGTTCTTTTGGATCGATCAACGACGTGGAGAGGGGGGACGTGCTGCAAGGGCAACAGCCTGTTCTCCATATGACATCACCCAGGCTTGCATCCGACCACACATCACCTGCAAACTAGAATGCATCACCCATGGTCAGTCTTGACTGACGGGGGCCTACTGGACAGGCTAAAGCTAGCATTTAAATTAATAATATGATTTGTGACAAAGAGGTGAATCCCAAACATAAGTTGTGGAAGAATGCCTTTGCTATTAAGGAAGCATTAGAAAAAGTATGGCATTAACAAACCTTAGTAAAAGTCATAATCCAGATTCAGGGACAATTTCTTCCCAGCTGTCAACAGGCAACTGAACCATCCTACCAACAACTAGAGAGTGGTCCTGAGCTACCATCTACTTCATGGAGATCCTTGGATTATTTTAATTAGACTTTACTGGACTTTATCTTGCATAATACATTATTCTCTTTAGCATGTTTCTGCACACTGTGGACTGCTCGATTGTAATCATATGTGGTCTTTCCGCTGACTAGATAGCATGCAACAAAAAAGCTTTTCACTGTACCTATGTACATGTGGCAATAAACTAAACTAAACTAAGCTGAACATATAAATTGTATTTATACAGTGCTTTCAATAGAGCTAATGGCCCAAGGCGCTTTACTGAAACACCACCAAATAAACTAAAACTGAAATCAATAGGATTTAATGGGGGGAAAAAAAACACCTCAAGTGACTTGAGTTACGCCTCACATAATGGAAAATGGTCTTGGCTGCTGGTGGTCAGTCTTCCTATTCTTATGATGGCAGTGCAAAAGCTCTCCGGTGCATTGTTTTAGGCCCAACAAATTATCAGTTGTTTCTTCAAAGAACTTTATTTCACATAATGTTAGAAGTGGAGGTGTTTGCTGATGATCCCATAATATTCAATCCATTTGCAATTTGTCTGGAAATGAAGCAGTCTATATCTGTATGCAGCAAGATTTAAAGCATGTTCTGGTGTGGGCTGGTAAGTGGCAAATAACATTAATGCCACAGAAATGCCTATCAATGACCGGATCCACCATAAGAGTGTCAAAATACCTATCCATGATAATAATTGCCATTATCATCACTGAAACCACATCATCAACAGCTGTTGATGATAACAACCAGAAATGTAATTGACTAAATAATTGGGCAGCACTGTGGCACCGTGGTAGTGGTGCTGCCTTACTGGACTGGAGCTGCTATGTTTGTCTACCATCAGCAACCTCACCAGCCTGACATAAACTGAGCTGCAGCTGGGCAAGAGAAAGAGCAGCAGGGAAATGCAACTCAGTGGAAGTTGGTGGCACAGTGGTAGAGTTGCTGCCTTACAGCATCAGAGACCCGGGTTCGATCCTGACCACAGGCGCTCTTTGTACGGAGTTTGTGCGCTCTCCCCTGCGTGGGTTTTCTCTGGGATCTCCGGTTTCCTCCCATCCCCAAAGAAGTACAGGTTTGTAGGTTGATTAGCTTGGTATAGATGTAAATTGTCCCTCGTGTGTGTAGGATAGTGCAAGTGTCCGGGGATTGTTGGTTGGCGTGCACTCCGTGGGCCGAAGGACCTATTTCTGCACTGTATCTCTAAACTAAACTAAACTAAACTACTTTAAGTTCACTGGCTGATTACAAATCTGAGGCTATGCATCATGAGGCAACTGCTACTGTTGAGTGAGCAGCTAAGGGGAGGAACAGCGCAGGAGATTTAAAAGCATCCTTTAACATAAAGCCAGGTCAGTTCTATTGTGGAGTGAGCAACTGAGAGCACTAGAGAACGTGAGGGTAAAAAGCAAGGGGGAGTTGATTTATTGATTAACAAAAACATCATGTCAATATCCCGAGGTTACATTATTGGTGGAGAGATCAGTAAGGCCATACTGACAGAGCTGTAAAATAAAAAAAAGTTGATGATCACATTCTTGGGATGGTACTATAGACCCCCAAATAAGCAACACGAGGAACAAATATATCGGAAGATTACAAATAGCTGCAACATAGTCTTAGTAGGAGATTTTATCTTCCCAATATAGACTGGGTCTGCCATAGTACCAAGGCCTTAAATGGAGTCAAGTGTGTTCAGGAAAATCTCCTCAGACAATCTGGTTTGTACAATATGGGAAGGCCTGGCCTTGGATGACAAGAGAAATTGAGGCTCTTGTCAGGAAAAAGGAGGCATTGATCAGTAAAGTTAGCTGGGATTAGGCGTATCCCTGCAGAAGTATTGGGGATTGAGGAACAGAAGGAAATCAGGAAGTCAAAAAGTGGGCCTGAGATACCTCTGGCAAATCCAAAGAGATTTTATGTATTTTAAAAGAAAAAGCATTATGAGAGAGAAAATAGGAATCCTCTGAATCTAAAGTGGTCATCTATATATGGAGCTTCACTAGATGGGCAAGTTTCTCAATGAATATATCTCCTTTGTTTTTTTTCCACAGAGAAATACATGAAGACATGTGAATTTGGAAAAATAAATGAAGATTTCTTGTGGATTGTCTATATTGCATTTGAGGAAGTGCTAGATGTCTGAAGACCTATGAAGGTAGATAAATCCCCTAGGCCAGATCAGATATCCCCACGCATATTGTGGACATCTCTAATATGCACTGGATCACATGGACATAAGGAATACGGATGTTATCAACTACAGGTTGGTGTTCAACACCGTTATCTTCTCTAAACTTATCATCAGATGCAGGGAACTAGGTATTTCCTCCTCAATGTCTGTCTTCTGTGGACCAGCTTCGGACGATAGCTAAAATAAAACAATTCCTTGACTTTGATGACCTCGAAAAGATCATCCACACATTTATATCCTCCCGCCTAGATTACTGCAACTCCCTTTGCACTGGCATCAGCCAATCTTCCCTGTCCCGCCTGCAACTGGTCCAAAACACCGCAGCAAGACTCCTGATGGGCACCCGGAAAAGGGACCACATCACCCCGATCCTAGCCTCTCTCCACTGGCTTCCTGTGTGGTTCCGTATACATTTCAAGATCCTCCTCTATGTCTACAAAGCCCTCAATGGGCTTGCCCCCACCTACATTAAAAGTCTTCTCACCCACCACTCCACCTCCAGGTCCCTCAGACGGCCGACTTGGGGTTGCTGAATATCCCGCAGTCTAGGCATAAGCTCAGGGGCGACCGCGCCTTTGCGGTTGCAGCTCCTAGACTGTGGAACAGCATCCCCCTTCCCATCAGAACTGCCCCCTCCATCGACTCCTTTAAGTCAAGACTAAAAACTTATCTATACTCCCAAGCCTTTCTTGACGTCCTCTGAGCGAGGGCTATATGTATATGCATGTAGTTTGTTTGTTTATATTATTCTTATAACAAATGTAAAGCACTTTGGCCAACGAAAGTTGATTTTTAAATGTGCTATATAAATAAATGTGACTTGACTTGACCTTTGCCAGTCCTTGCCAGAAACCCACCAGCTTGCAATGGAGGAGACTTCAGATGACAGCATTCTGAGGAAGGGCCCCGGACCTGAAATATTAACTCTGTTTCCCTGCCACGAATGGTGCCTGACTTGCTTAGACTTTTCAGATTTTTTTGTTTTTGTTTTTAATTTCCAACAAATTAAATGTAACATTTTTTTGTTGACGAATTCAGTGCCATTTCTCTTATAAGATTGCCAGCTTTGAAGAAGTTCTCCTCTGCTCTTCAGCAGTACCTCCATCTGGCTTTTTTTGCCTTATTCGCACTCAGTGGTTGTCCCTTTCCTTCTCGTCTTCGATGAGGATGAGACCACAATGCATAATTCACTATCTACTTCTGTCTGTGATCAAACTGAAAAAAATGCACCCAAATAGATATTAGGGATAACTGAAAAAAATACTTGAAAATGTGCTTGTTCCATTCAAAACATATGGAGATGGTTATTATTTTCTTTACAACTACAAAAATAGCAACAAATGAACAAGACGTGGCAGTGAGATAATGATAAGACCATAAGATATGTGCGCAAAAAATGAGGCCATTTGGCCCATCGAGTCACCCATTCGATCATGACTGATCTATTTTTCTCTCTAAACCACATTTTCCTGCCTTCTCCCCATAAGCTTTGGCACCCTTACTAATCAAGATCTCTCAATCTCCAAGTTAAATATATGTAAAGACTTGGCCTCCAAGCTGTCAGTGGCAATTAATTCTAGATTCACCACCCTCTGGCAACATAAATCCCTCCTCATCTCCATTCCGATCTGCTTGCACCAGTCATTCATGATTTTTCTTAATGCGCATTAGCTGATGTTGTGCCTCATATTGTTCCCAATTCACCTTACAAAGTCTTCCATGTTAAAGCACAGCCTCCTGAACAGGAATGGTCTAAGGTCAGCGATGGTGATATACAGTCATCAACCATTTCATATTCTTAAGAGGATTCTTATAATTGTGTGCGCTGATACTTAATATTTTCTAATGCGTTCAAAGGACAATCAAGAGGAAATACAGTAAGCAATGTTCCATATTTTCATTGAAGGTGATGATGGGGTACAACACCTCTATACAGCATTTGCCTTAATCCCACATCTACTTTGCTTGAAATTGCTGTAACATTTATCCGTAAATAATTGGAGATGTCAGGTCTCTTATTTTAAAGAAATTGATGACAAATCCCATCTCTTTAACATTTAAGCCAACCCAGAAGTTTTTAAACTAAACACTTCTCAAATGCACATATCGATGTGAACACTTAACCAGAACTAATGCATTGGAATGGAACAAAAACATATCTTTTAATCACTTAATTTATCCATCTGCCAGAACATTGATGAAAAAGATCTGCTGCAATAAAAGAGACTAGCTATTGTGATCTTTCAAAACCTGTGCATGTGAACTGCATGCTTGAACAGAGTAGGAAGATTGGAGATTAGTGAAGTATAATTTGGAATGTTGATGATGATGAGTGTTAAATAATATTGTCCATGCATTATTACCAACTTTAACATTTATGGATCGATCGGGACAGAATCAAAAGCCATTATTCCATCTCAAAAGTTTGTGATCATGTTTTTAAAATCCTTTAAGTCATTATTCACCTCATTGGTTTGGTGCTCTGTAATGATGCTTTGTATTTTCTAATTTTAAGTAACACCCTCCTTCCCTCTCTCTTTTTCCTGTGTCCCATCTCCCTTCCCTGGACCCATTTCTCCCACTATCTTGCCCTCCACAAACTCATCCCCACATCTGTCCCACTCCCTTCCAACCATTCCCTTCTGGCTTTTAAACTCACTCCTCTTCTCTGCTTATCTGACACCTTTTTGTCTCCTTTTCATCTCTCGCCTTTGTCACTCAACCGATCTGTACATCAATCCTATCCCCTCAACTATATCTAAATCACACTCACCAGACTTTGTCCCTCCCCAAATTATTTACCAGCTTCCCCCCCCCCTCCCCCCCCCCTCCTCACAACACACAACAATCTGTCTGAAGAAGTATCTGGAAGACACAAAATGCTGGAGCAACTCAGCGGGACAGGCAGCATCTCTGGAGAGAAGGAATGGGTGACGTTTCGGGTCGAGACCTTTCTTCAAACTGAAGATCTACTTTGAAGAAGTCTCTGACCTGAAATGTCACCTATCCATCTACTCTGTGGATGCTGCCTGATCTGTTGAATAACTTCAGCACTTTGTGTTTTGCTTGTACTTAAATTGTTTGATTTTGAATATATTTATTATTTTTCGAGGTCTAAAGAAATGTTTCTGATTTTGTTTCTGTGCTGTTTGCTAAATTCCTCATTCATACATTACTACCACATTTTATGGCAGGCCAGCCTACTCTCTTGTCATTTGACAGATGCCTTCGCCATCCCCACAACCTTTCTGCACACCTTTGTGCCTATGTAAAACCTCCATCCCTGCCATATAATGCTTTAGTGTGCTTGTCTTGTTCTGCTGCCTCTAGTCATGTCCATTTGTTGGCCCACTTCCAGCAGTCTATGTTTTAAATGACACTGAGAATTTTCCAAGAACCATTTTAGTTATCCATCATACCTGATAGATTGTGCTTTGGTTATTTTCATTACACTCGGATGTATATGGTGCATTATGCATTGTGGAGATAATGGTGAACTTTATGCCAAATATTTGAATTAGTTTATTCAGTGTGCAGTTGGGTAACAACCACTGTAGATACTCAGCTAGTGCTTTCTATTTTGTTAGAGATGAGAATTATTTTCTGTGAGGTATGCACATGTTTTTCCGTAAAGTGGAATAATAATGTACTGCCATCCTTGAAAGCTATACTGGTTTTACTAATTATCTTTTAAAACTGTCACACTTCTTTAAAACATCAAAAACTACAGTTGCTTCTGCTCATCTAAAAAAGTTGCAGATGTGAAGCACTGCTTCCATCAAGGAGATAATTCTTTCTTACAAGTCCTTGCTACTACAAGAAACAACCATTCATCATCTGCTCAAGAACAGGCAATTAAACAGGTGACCTGTCTGGGACTATCAACTGGAATGAATTACTGGTAAGCTCTTTATGAAAAGGAATTCTGCAATGGGACAATCCATGAATTAACATATCACTTAAATATAATTTTCTTTGAAAAAAAGTTAGAACTCAGACGCCAAGTCTTGCAACTAGAATTCTGTTTAGTATCATAACCTCCCGTGGGGTCTAGGGGTAGGGAACGGGCGCGTTGGGGGAGAAGACCCAACGGGTCTGCACTTGGTCAGACATCGGACCCCAACCCCCACTCCAGGGTGATTCCCCCCCCTCTCTCCCTTCTCTCTCTCCCCTTCTCTCCCCCTCTCTCTCCTCCGTCTCCACCCATTCTTCAGAGTGCGTCTGAAAGGTCTCGACCCGAAACGCCACCCATTCCTTCTCTCCAGAGATGCTGCCTGTTTTATGCGTGGGAATCACCCTGGTGTGGAGGTTGAGGTCCGATGGCGGTGCATCGCGGTCAGTGACTGTGGGACGCTCCCGCGGGTGGAGACAGAGGAGAGAGAGAAGGGGCAGAGAAGGGGAGGGAGAGAAGGGAGAGGGGGGGAGAGAGAGAAGGGGAGAGAGAGAAGGGGGAGAGAGAGAAGGGAGGGAGAGAGAAGGGAGAGAGAGGGGGAGAGAGGAGGGGAAGAGAGAGGACGAGAGAGAAAAGAGTGGAGAGAGGAGGAGAGAGAGAAGAGGGAAGAGAGAGGAGAGAGAAGGGAGAGAGAGAAGGGGAAGAGAAAGAGAGAGAGAGAGAGAAGTGGGGAGAGAGAAGGGGGGGCGGGAGCGTGGGGTTCATTTTCCCACACAAGCCATAGGTGACTGGGCAATCTGAACCCAAGCACCAAGTTGAAAGCGGCCGAAGGTGTACAGCTCCCACGGCCCACGGCTGTGGGTTGGGTGGAGCGGAGGTGTGGGACAATGTTCATGCCTACACAGTGATGTGATGGACGCGGGGGTCTGGGCCAATTGCTGACAAGTCCCGCCCCCCGGCAATGTCAAGTCCGTTATTGGACGTTTCTGTTGAGCGACAGTCGGCTTGTAGGCAACGCCGTCTTTTGGGTAGGTGGCATTTCGACAGAGCGGCCATTCGGTAAGTTTGCTTTTAAGTGACGCAGCTTTTCGGTTCGTTGGCTTTTAGGCATCCCATCCTTTCAGTTAGTTTGCATTTAGGCGCCCATCCTTTCGCTTAGTAGGCGTTTCGTCTTCGGACTCTTTCGGTTTATTGGCGTTTCGGCCTCGTTTCCATTCGGTTCTTTGGCTTCAACTTCTTTGCTTCGGCCTCTCGTCTGTCGGCGCCACGTCTGGGTACCCTGTGGGACTTCTTGTCTGTCGGCGCCACGTCCGGGTACGCTGTGGGACTTCTTGTCTGTCGGCGCCACGTCCGGGTACTCTGTGGGACTTCCTGAATGTGAATGGAGGCTTGAATCGTGAGATAATGTTGCATCTGATCCTGGAGGTCCCTTTAAACTAATGGCTGACAGCATTCAAGATCAGAAGTCGACACAAAAATGGATATTGGGTCTTTGTGAAAGGTTTTCTTCAGGGGCAGAAGTAAGCCATTTTTCTTCACTGTTGACTTCAAAATTGCTGTTATGTTTACTTAAAAAAAATTACCTCCTTCAGGTGTCACATAGGTGTCTTGGGCTCCATGCCACTGGATCCTGACCCAGATCTGTTAAGGACTATGTGGTGGCTGTCTGTGCACCAGCCTTCCCACGTTAAACAAAGTCATTCACAGACGTCCTCCATATAACACCCATGGCGGTGGGTGCTAGATTCAGTGGCTGGACTCTTGGAACGAGGCAGAAGAGCCCTTCAGCATAAGAGCCCTTCGGCAACTGCACCCATGACTGAGCAGTCCTCTCTCGGATCCAATCTGCTCACCCCACTTGGGGAAAGAGCTAGCAATGGTGCCCTAAAAATAGCCTGCCTCAAACTTAACGATTGGATCACCGCCCAGTGGGATCACCACACGCGGTCAGAAACACAGAAATATGAAGATGAACTTTGGAGCATGGAATGTGCGCACATTGATGGATAGTGCAAACAGTAACAGACTAGAGAGGAGAACTGAGAAGATGCCGGATTGACATAGCTGCCCTTTCTGAAACCCAGGGGGCAGACGAAGGACAACAGAAGGAGGAGAAGGGTGGCGACACTCTCTTCTGGAAAGAAAAGCTGCTGATGAGCCCAGGTTCCATGGTGTTGGGTTGGCCATCAGGAACCAGCTCATCAGCCAACTCTCTGAACTTCCTGTGGGAATCAGTGAGTGTCTCATGACCATCCATTTGGTGCTTGCCAACAACCAGATGGCAACAGTTGTGAGTGCCTATGCCCCTACTTTAGACTCTGAAGAGGAAGGAAAAGAGAACTTCTATGCCCGCTTGGACGAGACACTGTCTAGAATCCCCAGGGAGGATAAGATTATTCTCCTAGGAGACTTCAACTTCAGGTTCGGCTGGGACCAACACCTCTGGGAGGATACCATAGGAAAGGAAGGCATCGGGAAGACTTCGGAGCTTCGAAGGCTCCAGCCGCAGGCCCGGTGGACGGTGACATCGGGAGCTCGCGGGTCCCTGGTGGGAGACCGCTTTTCGGAGCTCCTGCAACAGCAACTTCTCCCGCCCGAATTGCCGGGTTGAAGGCGACCCGGAGCGGGGCCTTACATCGCCCGGCTTTAACGGCCGCGGGACTTGCCAGCACCCGCCGGGGGCTCCAACATCAAGACCCGGGCAGGGCCTTAAATCGCCTGGCGCTGCCTTAATGGCTGCGGGACTTGCCATCGCCCACCGGGGGCTTTAACATCGGGAGAAGAATGAAGAGCAGGGGAGAGACAAGACTTTGCCTTCCATCACAGTGAGTAGGAGGTTCACTGTGATGGATGTTTGTGTAAACTGTTGGTGTGTGTCTTGGTTCTTTTCTTGTTGTATGACTGCAGAAACCAAATTTCATTTGAATTTCATTTGAGGTTTAAATTACACTAAAAGGTATTGTATTGTATTAACTCCAATGGAGCTCTGCTTCTCAGCAAATGTGCTCAGCACGACCTCACCATCACTAACACCCTCTTTCACCAGAAAAACAAACTACTCTGACTAGCGCCATGCGCTAGACGTAATGACGCGCATGTGGTCTGGCGGGCTTCTTCATGTGGTCTGGCGGGCTTCTTCATGTAGTCACTCACGTGACTTCGAAATAAAATGACCAGATCATTTAACTTTGTTTAGTGATGCCTAATCAGTAGCATCAATATTTGTTTGCTTCACGATTATTGTTGCAAAATAGAATGTACTTCAGCCATTCGCCAAAACCACCGATCAATATTTCACTTGGCAGCATGCGGTATCTGCGTCAATAAGGAATGTGATAGAATGGTCGAAATTGCTTTCCATGTCATACAACATCCGGATAGTGATCGTCATTCCCACATCATTACTGGATTAGAGCCTTGGATTTGGCAATAATTCATTTTGCCTATTATTGTACCAGAAGAGGCAGCTCAGTCTTATGTCAGACTTAATTCCACTAGCATGTTTTTAAAAATAATGCAAAAGATTGCAGAAACTAGTTATGCCAGGTTTAACTTGTGATTGAAATTCACTAATGTTTGTTCCACCATCTTTCAATATTTGGGGGGAATTGCACCAATAAAAATGATGTAATCACCTGTGAAGCTCAAGGCCGTATGTTTATTTTGTTAATATTTGGAGATGGTGGTATTGGAGATGGCTCCAAGTATTATTTTTTTAATCTACAGTACCAAAGAATTGCTTTACAGCGCCAAAGGCCCGGGTTTGATCCTGACTATGGGTGCTATCTGTATGGAGTTTGTACGTTGTCCCCATGAACTGCATAGGTTTTCTCCGGATGCTCTGGTTTTGCTCCCACACCAAAGACAAACAGGTTTGCAGGTTCATTGGTTTCGGTAAAATTGTAAATTTTCCCTAGTGTGTGTAGGCTTGTGTTAGTGTGTGGGGATCACTGGTCGGTGGGCAGAAGGGCCTTTTTGTGCGCTGTATCTCTAAACTAATCTAAACTAAACGACTTTAAGTTCACTGGCTGATAACAAGTTTAATTGTGTCTCTCTGTGTGTCTTGTGTGGGGGGTGGTATGGGGGGGGGGGTAAGGGGGAAACCGTTTTGGGCGCCTCCTCGACGGGGAGGAGACTTTTTCCATGTCGCCTCCCCCGTGGCCTAACATCGAGGATCGGTGCGGCCTTTCCCGGAGACGTGCCCAGGGCTTCAGCGGTGGGCGCAGCGTGGACTCTGGTTGCGGAGCGGGCGAGCCCTCGCCGGGGTTCGCCGGAGGGGAGCGCTCCGTTCGCTGGCCCGCGTCAGCCTGAAGCCATGGTCTGCGGAGCTCCAGCCAGTGCAGCGTCCGCAGCCTGGGGTCCCTCGTTGGGGACCCAGGAGGAGAAGAGCTCCGACCGCCGGCCCACGGCCTACTTCTACCGCGGGTGCGGCGGGAACCTACCATAAGGAGAGGGATCCCTTGCCGGGGATCACTGGAGAGGAGCTCTGACCGCCGGCCCTGCAGTCTGCAGTGCTTCCGTCTGCAGCGCGGTGGGGACTTTAGATCTTCGACCGCCGGCCTGCGGCCTACACCAACCTGAAGCCGCGGTCTCCATTGGGGAGGCACGGATTCAGGACTTACCTGGAATTTATCTGGACTTTACCTTGTCTAAACATCTGGATGCCCGCAGCGGCAGCTGCGGAGGGTTGAGGTCCCGACCACGGGGGAAAATGGAGGACGACTGGCCAATTGTTGTGCCTTCCACCACAGTGATGAATGCTGTGGTGGATGTTTGTGTTAAATTTCTCTTGTGTTTTTGTGTGTTCTTTTTTCATTGTACCACTGCTGCAAATTCATTTCACTTGCACTTTATGTGCAAGTGATGAATAAAACTGATTGATTGATTGATTGAAGATTTAGTTTCTGATTATTTACAAACACTCATTCTACATCTCAGATAATTGCATAATAAACTTTTTGCTCATTCATATTTGGGGTCATAAGTTAAGAAGCAAGCATATCAAGTAGTTCTAATAAAAACACTTCTGAATGATTAACTCCTGCTTTTCCCTCAAAAGATAAGGCCACTCCTATTGAATTCAATTGAAATATACAGCATGGAAACAGGCCCTTTTGTCTATAAACAGTAAGATTAAACGAGCTTACCAGCTTGAAGTTTGATCTTTATTTTATGAGGAGTTACGTTGGTGATTACGTGAAGACGACCCGTCAGGGCGCATGCGCGTCAATCTTCAAAGCAGCGGTATGAAATCACAGACAACACAATAATTGAAGTAACATATTAAGATGAAAAACATGAGAACTACCATTACGACCTTTTTTCTATGAGAGTGGGTTGGGCGTGGCGGGCACGTAATCACCAACGTAACTCCTCATAAAATAAAGATCAAACTTCAAACTTGTAAGTTCTCGTTTAATGTTACTATTTTACTTCGGAGTCACGTGAGTGGCTACGTGAAGATTTCAAAGCTCTGTGATTTTATGCCACAGATCAAAATCCCGGCTTCTCACTGCATCGATTGACTCTGAGTATAATCAATAATGCTGTAAACATGACACTGAATATCATGCAAAAAAACAGATATATATTTGGTCAAAAAACAAAAAATAAACCCTCTTAATTTAGGGCAACTAACGAAACAGAATTAAACAGTATTGAAAACAGAATTTAAACAATAGCAACAGCACTCAATATTGAGTTGGCAAACAGCCCTCCATCGGCAGTCGGCCAATGGTAGTATTGCTGAAACACAAGTTCATTTTGCCACCCTGCGGCTTTTAATATATGGTCGATGGGAACGTCCATCGCCCTCGCCGCCGATGTTGCTGCTGCCCTAGTGGAATGAGATGTAAACACATCAGTGTTAATTCCTGCCTGAACCAACACTTGCTTTAACCACCTTGAGATAGTCTGAACTGCCACTCTTTAATGTGGCTTCTTGTAACTGACAAATAATCCTGTTTCTTCATGTCTTAAAGCCCTTGTGGCTTCAATGTAATGTAACCAATATGTCCTTACACATAAACATGGATCTGTAGGATATGCTGAGAACACAATCTTAAAACCTGTCACACCTGGCCTGCTTTGTTTGAGCAGGTCATAAATATAAAACATAACATTCTCTGTAGTCACTTCCATTCTATCTAACTGAAGTTTTTGCAAAGTCTGCACTCTCTGTGCTGAAACCAATGCCATTAGCATAGCCAACTTTCATGGTTAATTTTGACAAAGTCATAGACGTGACAGGGACCCAATGACGAAGCATGTTAAGCACAACACTTACATCTCAGATAACCATATACCTAGGCTTAGACGGTTTGGAATTAAAGATTCCTTTCATCAACCTAGATATGAGAGGGTGAGAACCTATACTTTGTGTCCGTGTACCTATTACAAGATATGCGGACAAAGCACTTCTAGCTGTATTGATAGCACTATAGCTAAGACCCTCATCATAATAAAGTGTGGATAAAAACTAACATATTTTCAATAACTATAGTATCATATTGAATATTCTTTCCAACACAATATTGTTCCCATTTTTTTACATAAGTCATATACTGCTGTTGAGTACTCTTTTTCCAGGCTGCAGTGAGTATATCCACCATTTGCCTAGAAAGTCCTCGACTCATGTAAGGCCTTCTTAAAACCTGCAAATTAACAGATCAATACGATTACATAATGGATGAACTTCACGCGTTACCGGATGCTCCAGCAAATTCCTACTCTTTGGAATCAGCAAAGGAGGTTGGATCGCTATCTGTAACATCAAAGGGAACCATGGTTGGCCAATTTGGTATCACCAACACCCCTGAAGCGGCATCCTGCTTGTTTTTGTTGTTGTTTTTTTTTTCAAACACCGACCTGTGAGGCAGAATGGTGGGAAAATGTACACAAACATATCATCCCAATGCTGAATCCACCGTTTTACATCAGCAACAGCCTCTACTGATAGAAGCATAGGCCTATTATAATGACCCAAATGTATCGTCAGTGCTTGTTCCTTTGACCTTTGTAATTGTTGATAATAAAGTGGCCACTATTGAACTTCTGGAAATGCTGCCACCAATTTCCCAAGCAGACTCGCCACCTGGCTAATTGAAGGCTGTGTGTCAGCAATTAACTTGATACAGCTCACAATTAGCTCTAAACTTTTTTGCCTCGGCAAGGTCACAATCATGTTGATTGAGTCTATTATGAAACGCAAATAGTCAATTTTTGTCACAAACGTTTCCATCTTAAAATGTCTATACCATACAAAAGGGTTAAGACTATTCAGGTCCAGTATAATTCTGCATCCCCCATCCTTTATGTTCTGGGAAAGATATTGGACACAAACTGTTGGCTTTAGTAAACCGCCTTAGCAATTACACCTTTATTATATAAGCTTGCAAGTTCCACCTGAACTTCCAATTGTTCAGTGATACTGGTCAAACTCCTTTTTGGAACATGTTGCATGGGTAAATCAGAATTTGCATTAAGCTCTATTCGAAACCCTTCAATAACCTTCAGTATAAACATATCGGAGGTAATTTGTTTCCATTCATCTAAGAACAGATGTAATTCCAAATTTTAATTGTATCACATTAGATCTGTCTACATGAGAACCAGACCCACTTACATCCTTACCACCTGGCATTCTTCCCCGGCCTCGAGCTGGATATCCCACCTTCCCTGGCGCTGCTACAGCCGAATGCCAACTGCGCTGCATCGTAGCTCGACTCGTCCCTTGCCCGGACCAGTCTCCTCGCTTATAGGGATACTTCTGCTTCGGTGGATATGTGGCTGCTGGCTGCTTAATCAAGCCCACCGTCTTGGCCTCCTCCTCCAGCTCCTTCACCTGCTTTGCAAAATCCTCGCCAAACAGTAGATTTGCCGGTTGCACTGTGCCAGACTGGCAGAGTGAAGCATATTTAGGATTGATGGTTGGTGTAATCGCAGTTTTGCGATGGCAGTTGATCTCAAAGTGGGCACTCCACAATAGCGCCAGCACATCTTGTTGTAATTTTGTCATGGCCTCTCCATCCACCATCCTGGCAAAGCTCGTTATGGCAGATGCCAGCAACTTTAAATTATGCTGGAGCTTCACCTCCTGGGCTCTCATTTGTATGCCCATCTTGCCCCAAATCATCCTGTTCACAACCGGAACTTTCAACAGTCCACAATTGATTGGGGCTTCATGCTTCCTTACTGTCTCATCCATTGTCAGCTCCTATAGCTGATGTGAGACTAGGTAATTTATGCTGGTGGCAAGTTCTTCACCCAGAGGCTCACCAGCTTCCGACGACATGGCAAACGGTGTCAGCTTTGGCAGCTGCCTGCCCTCCTTTTGGAAGTCGTCGTCGGAATCAGGGTCAGAGCTTATCTGCCCTTCTGCACTAACCTCTTGAAAGAGGGTGCTTTCAAGCAGGCCTCTACCAGGCACTGCCGGCGGAGCATTCCCCACGGCCTCCCGCCCACACAACTCCTCCTGGATTGTGGCTTTGTGGAGCAGCCCCTGTATGAGCTGCTCCTTTTGGATAACCGCTGGGGCACGGTATCCTGTCCCCGACGGGACTCTCCTGGCCCGACTCTGCGGAGTCAATGGGCCTGACAGACTTGGCTTTTGCCTACCGCCCGACTGGCATTGGCTGTGTACCAGGCTGGGCACTTGGGAGTGCCAAGTCTGTCGCCGCACCGCTACCGGCTTGCGACTCCCCAGAGGTGACAGGCTGCCTTTCAGAGACTGCGCTCCCGCAGCTCTCTCTCCCCTTGCCCATAGCACGCCTGCACCTTGTTGATTTTTCCCTTGTTCCTGTATCGTGGGGACAAAACACAGCAACAATTTTCTCTTTTTACTAACTCCTCCAAAGTCTCCCCGACTTTGGTGGAGCTTCTAAACTACTCACCTGCAGGAGGAGCTTCACTTCCTGCTGCCGTTCGCGTAATGAAGCGCATGCGCCCTGACGGGTCTTCTTCACGTAGCCACTCACGTGACTCCGAAGTAAAATTCCACTCCAACAAACTAGTACTGTTCTGTTACTAGTTCTGTTCACACCACTCCCTACACACGAAGGACAATTTTCAGAGGCCAATTAACCTACAAACCACATGTCTTTGGGATGTGGGGGGAAGCCCGAGCACCTGTAGGAAACCCACACAGTCACAGGCTCGAGGTCAGCCCAAACACGCAAACTCCACACAGAAAACGCTCGAGGTCAGGATTGAATCCGTGTCTCTTCCAGGTGGCTCTATCAGGTGCATTCTCATTTAAGATCACCGTAGTAAAGGTAATCATTTTATTTTTACTGCACCATAGGCAGATACAACAAAATAACAGAAGTTGTAATACATCAAAATCTGTAACTGTGCCGTGATTAATTCATGAGGTTTCATAGGATTCAAGAAAACTAAGCTGTCAATGAAAAGGTTTTCCTGTGAAAAGGTAATCTCTATATTACTAAAACTCTCATCTCATTTTGTTTGTCCGTTTGTTTGCTCGGTTTGTATTTCCACAAACACGGTACACAATAGCTCAACAATTTTTGGCCCACCTTACTCACCATTGTCCTGTGATGTAAATTAAACAAGTTTTGATCAGATTGATGTTATATTTCACAAGTTATTGACATTTAAAAGTTAAAGAAAATATAACAGCACCCCTCTTGCCCTGCCCCACTTGCCCTGCCCCCACTTGCCCCGCCCCCACTTGTCATCTTTACTTGACAGGCATCACATAGGACACCCCACAGGTCCTCAGCATGCCTTGACAGGCCTCACAAAGGACACCCCACAGGTCCTCAGCATGGCCTTTGCACAATTTCAGACACCATCTTTTTTTCCCGTCACAACGGTGACCCGACAGCTCCACGGGTAAGTTTCCTTCTGTTTTAATTTCAGTTGCCCTGGGCTGGGTACCCTCTGCCTCTCCCTCCTCCTCCTCCGGCTCCAGGATGCTTGCCCCTCCACCAACAGTTCCGCCTCAAGCCCTTCCCCTTCCCCGGCTCCAGGACGTTCGCCCCCCACCCACGACAGCCCCCTCCTCAAGCCCCCCTGCCACAGCTCCAGGACGCTCCCCCCCGACAGCCCCCGCCTCAACAAGTACAACTTCATCGCCGCCCTACTGGAGAAAATGGGGCCGACGGTGGTTTACATCGAGATCCTGGGGAGGTGAGCAGGGAGGCTGGGGGGATTGAGGGAGAGGAGGGGAAAGGGTGGGAGAGAGAGGGGAAAGTGGGGGAGGTGAGGAAGCAGAGTGTGGGAGGAGGGGGATAGAGGGGGAGAGGAGAGGGGTATTGGAGGGAGGGAGGGAGTGATTGAGGGTAGGGGAAAGGAGATAAAGGGAGTGGTGAGTGAGGGAACGGGGGAGGAAGACAGGGGTAGGGAGAGGAATGGCGAGGCACAGTTGGGGTAGGGTTACCACGATGGCGAGGCGCAGTTGGGGGAGGGTTGCCATGACTCGCGTCACAACGGGGATCTCTGGCATCACAATGGGATCCCCTCAGCCGCGCCTGCGCAGTTGGAGGCTTTGGGTGAGTGGTTGAATATTGCGTTGGGGGAACGGATTTTCAGGTTATAGGCATCGTTGACAAGGCCAACATTTACATCACATCCCTAATTGTCCTAGGTGATGGTGGGTCACTTTTTGAAAGCCAATGTTCTTCTAATGATTTTGCTTTTGGGAAGGGACCTCCAAGACTTAGATTCTGCAATGAAGGTGGAGAAGCAATAAGGTCAGGTAACCATATTGTGCAACTTGGCGTGGGAGGTGTTCCTGGGCGTTTGCTGCCTTGTCCCTCCCAGTAGTAGAGATGGCCTGGTTTGGAAGTGACGTTGGGGTAGCATTGGCAAGTAACTCTGAATCATTTTGTAAGTACTACACTCTGCAGCTACTGTGCACAAGATTTGAACAGGTTGCTGTGTCCTGGATGGTGTAAAACCTTTGTGCTATTGGAGATGTATTCATCAGGCAATTGGAGAATGTTCCATTACATCCATCACACTTTATAGATGGAGGAAAATCTCTGGAGTTTCTGTCGAGTTATCAATGTTTTGAGGTGACTGGGTATATAATGATCATGAGGACAAAACACCATGTGCTGGATTAACTTAGCAGATCAGGCAGCATCTGTGGAGGAATTGGAAAGGAGATGTTTCAGATCGCTACCCTTCTTCAGACCTAATAACTAATTATTGAATCTGAATTAAATAATGAACTGATTCTGAAGAAGGGTCTATCCATTCCCTCCACTTCGAGACATCCACGAACTGCTACGGACCCGCTATGGACATTCTCTGAGTTCGAATCAGGGGAAAACTCGGGAGAAAGCTTGAATTACCTCGTACAGTGGGACAGGCCCTTTAGTCCAGCATTTTGTGTTTCACTCAATATTCCAGCTTCTGCAATTCCTTTTGTCATCATAAGGACAAAGCCTGATCAATTTCCACTCCTCTTAGTGACTGGAGCTAAATATTGCTCGACTGCCAATATTTAGTCAATTAATATGGTAGAGGGTGGGTTCAAACCTTATAGCATTCTGGTTGTATTATGAACTATTTCAACAATTTAGTCAGCTAGACAACTAAGAATACCTTCTTGTAACAGTGCCTCTTTTTATTAACTTTAAAAAAAAATAATGCAGCAAAGTATTTGGAATAAAGAGCATTTGAAATGTCAATGTGAGACAGGAAAAAAAAGTAATTACATATTTTCCAACTTCAGACTAACATTTAACTAATAAATATGCAAACATTCTCCAGTATCTTCGTTAAAAGTTCAAGTCAACCTACGTTTACTGTATATATAAAAAAACTACTTGTGTCAACACAACTGTGATGGTTATACTGTTTATGTAGTGGTCACCTCTGCTATCTAACTTAATCCTAGCTCATACATCTGAGCCACCAATATTACAGTGAATTACCAAAAAGGTCAAAACTGTTTTACTTGAATGAGATGAATTTTTAAGAGTACACATATACCACCTGAGGAGGTTGGTTGTATGGTAACATCCATAGAATCATATAGCACAAAAGGAGACTGTTCAAACCAATACTCTTTCAAAATCACCCATAATATTGAATACTTCTTTAAGGTTACAACTGAAGTTTCTCTTCCCATTAGAGAACAACCCCATTTTGTTGTTGTTGCAAATACCTGTATTCTTGAATCTTCAGTTTAATTGCAATAAATCTCCTTGGTAAAAAAAAAAAAAAGTACTGGAGTAACTCAGTAGGCCAGGCAACATTTGTGGAGTGAGATGGACAGATTATGTTTCAAGACAGTACCCATCTTCAGTGCATCTCCCTCCACAGATGCTGCCTGACCAGCTGTGTTCTTCCTGCGATTTATTTTTTGCCACACATTACAGTATCTGCAGTCTCTTATGTCTCCAAACTTCTATGGTATAATCTCTAGGTTTCTGAAATTGTTCACAACGTATGGTTCCACAATCACATAAAAATCCCTGGATGATGCCGGAAGAGAGAAATATCCAATGACTTCCTTTCCAATGCCCCTGTTTTCAATCATAAACATATGTGCATTTATAAATGCCTATCAACTTTATCTGTCAGCTTCAAAGATTTATGAATAGACTAGACCGTGGGACCCATTGGGCCCTGTACCCTCAACGCACGGTTGCAGGATGGGGGGAGGGTGGCCTGTGGCGTTAAAGGCCTGTCTCACGAGTCTGCGGTCATTGGCGGCAAAACAGGAACAACCTACCGCTCCTGGGCCGCCAGAGACCGCGGGCTCGGTCAAACGCCCGCCGCCGGGGCCGTGCGGCGTTGTTCCCAACACCGCACGGTGCTAAAATAAAACCAACACTGTTCAAAAATATGTTCCTACCGCACAGCCGCCGCCAAATGAGGCACGAGTGCGGCACGGTCACCGCCATAGCCGCCGCCAGTGCGGCACGAGCGCCGTGCGTCGAACTTGCACCGCCACAGCCTCCGCCAGTGAGGCACGACCGCCGCCACAGCCGCCGCCACAGCCGCCGCTAGTGAGTCATGTGTGCCGCACGGCTGCCTCCACAGCCACCGCCACAGCGCCACGATCAGCACTGCCGCCGCTACAGCCCCGCAGATCCGAAATGACATCATCGCAGTCGGCCCGCCCTTTGTTTTTACTTACCGCAAGCTCGTGGGACCAGCCGTACTTAAATTACTCGGGGCCGAGTGATTTAAGTACTGCCGGTCCCACGAGCTTGCGGTAAGTAAAACAAAAGGGCGGGCCGACTGAGATGACGTGATTGCGGCGCTGTGGCAGAGGCTGTGGCGGCGGCTGTGGCGGCGGTCGTTGCTCACTGGCGGAGGCTGTGGCGGTGCAAGTACGACGCACGGCGCTCGTGCCACACTGACGGCGGCTGTGGCAGCGGCCGTGCCGCACTCGTGCCTTACTGGTGGTGGCTGTGCGGTAGGAAAAGTTTTTTGAACAGTGTTGGTTTTATTTTAGCACCGTGCAGTGTTGGGAACAACGCCGCATGGCCCCGGAATTGTGCATTTGACCGAGTGCGCGGTCTATGGCGGCCCAGGAGTGGTAGATTCTTCCTGTTTTGGCGCCAATGACCGCAGACTCGTGAGACAGGCCTTCAAAAGAAAGCCAACACAACCCTGCATACACACAGAAATTTACAATGTTGAGAACAAAGAAGAATTTTAGTATAATACTAGACCAAGTGCAGACCCGTTGGGTCTGGACACCGAACGTGCGTTTGGGGCAGGGGGGCTGTGGCATCACACTAACCACCCCCCCGTTGGGTCTGTACCTCCAAAGCACGGTTGCAGGGTGTGATTCTGGCACCCACAAACACACACACTCATCACACCCCTTGATATTATGTTAATATTTTAATATTCATCTTTTATCCCATCTCCACCCTATCCACTGATGAATAGCCCTCACCTCTCAGGTGCATCTCGAGGGGGGGGCAGAGAGAGAAAATTTAATGTTAGAAAAATTGTGAGGTGGGAGAGGAGGAGGATTGAGTGGAAGGGGGGTGAGGAATGTGGGGAGAGAGGAGGGTGAGAGAGGAGAGGGGTGGAGAGAGGAAGAAGAGGATGGGGAGAGAGGTGAAGGGGGTGGGTTGGAGCAGGCATGCATGAGTCGAGCCGCGGGCTGTGAAGAGAGAAGGGCAGAGAGAGAGAGAGAGAGAGAGAGAGGGGAGAGACAGATAGACTGGTACACACAATAAAACTCGAGAAACACTGCGGGTGCAGCAGCATCTATGGAGTGAATGAAATAGGTTGGGACAGACGGGTTTTTTCCCGAAACGTTGTCTATTTCCTTTGATCCATAGATGCTGCTGCACCCGCTGAGGTTATGCAGCATTTTTTTGTGTACCTTTGATTTTCAAGCATCTGCAGTTCTGTCTTAAAGACAGAGAGACTGTTGGCGGGCTGTTTTCCCAACGCGCATTTGCGGGAGGGGGGGTGTCTGCGGCATCACACTCACACTAACCACCCCCCAAACACAGGCGGGGGAGGGGTGGAGAGGAAGACGGGGTGGGGAGAGAAGAGGGGAGAGGGAGACGGGGTGGGGAGAGAAGAGAGGGGGAGGGAGGGGAGAGGGGGAGGAGGAAAGGGGAGAGATTGGTGAGGGAGAAGAGAGCAGGGTGGGGCAGGGGGGGAGGAGATTGGGGAGTGGGTGGAGAGCGGGGAGGGCAGGTAGGGGGAGAGGGGGGAGGGGATGTTAGAGGTGGAGAGAGGGGATGAGGGGGAGGGGAGAGGAGTAGGGGAAGAGAGGGAGAGAGGGAGGGGGGAGGGACAGAGGTGGGGGAGGGAGAGGGGAAGAGTGTGGAGTGAGGGGCAGAGGGGTAGCAGGGAGTGGTGCAAGAGAGAGGGGAAGGGGGTGGGGGCGAGATGGGAGTGAAGAGGGGTGGTGGTGGGGGAAGAGAGGGGGTGGGAGTGGAGGGAGGGGTAGAGGAGAGAGGGGGAAGAGTGGGGAGGGAGAGTGGGAGTAGGAGGGGTAGGGACAGTCCATCTGTTCCCCATTCCCTATCATCCCCAATTCTCTTTCTCTATTACCACACACGTGACGAAGCCCTTCAACACAGGCTGCAGGGGTGGGGGGGATGGGCTGGGGCTGCTGCAAAGGCATATGTAAATGGATCCATTCCGATTTGTCATCTGTGAGCATTGGGCATTGTGACATCACACAACGAAATCTTTATTAACATTCTATGGCTGAGAGCTGTTTTGTTAAACATTTTGAAATGTTTGGGTGTGGGGGGGAGAAACATTTAACATTTTGAAATTTCCCCATTCCCTATCACCCCCACAAATGTGACGACGCCCTTCGACACAGGCTGTGGGGTTGGGGCGGAGGAGCTGGTGCTGTGGCTGCTGCCAAGACATATGTAAATGAATCCATTCCGATTGGTCATGTGTGAGGATCGGGCATTGTGACATCACACAATTGAAACTTCACTAACATTCTATGGCTGAGAGCTGTTTGTTTAACATTTTGAAATGTTGGGGTGGGGGGGGAGAGAAGTATTTTATTTTTAAAAGTGTACATAAACACGACGGAATTTAATCAGGAGTGGCTATTCGTAAAGAAAAATGGAATCTCTTTCGAAATTGAAAACAATATCGGCGTTTCTGCGTGCGGTGTGGGCGCAGGGCGGTATCAAAGGGGCTGGGTGGCATAAGTCAAGCAGGCGGACGGACGGATGGACGGATGGCAGCCACAGAGTTTTATAGGACGGACGGACGGACAGACAGACAGACAGACAGACAGACAGACCAGCAGACAGACCAGCAGACAGACAGACAGACAGACAGACAGACAGACAGACAGACAGACAGACAGACAGACAGATAGATAGATAGGTCATTCTCAAACTTCTCCATTAAACAATGCGAGTATTTTTTCTTTGCTATTGTTTCTCGCAACCTGTCTTAATTTGCATTTATCCCATTAAAATGCATTCACCACCTATCTATTCATTTCACTTTTGTGTGTACATCCTCCCGAATCTGCTGCAATGCTATTTATTATATTCTTCATTGTCAAAATCTGTTTAATTTGCAAACTTCAAAAATCTTCTCCATGCACACAATTCCAGAATACTTTCATGCAACAAGCAAAACCATTATTCTCAAACCGACTCATGTGGGATCCTACTGAATACTTCTCTCTCGTCGGAAATTCATCTGTTCACAATTTTACTTCGGAGTCACGTGAGTGACTACATGAAGAACCCGCTCAGTGCGCAGGCGCGGCATTACGCCAGCAGTGCAACAGCGGCGGCAGCTGGAGTAAGGCTCTCCGGCTGCAGTTTTAAAAATGGACCGTTAGGTAAGTATACAGAAGTAGTGGAGGTCTAACGGAGAAGGAGTCGTGTGGTGTGTTCTTATAAAAATGAGTACACTCAAGAAAAGACTCTCGAAAAGAACTGCCCCCAGCTCAACTCCACCAGAGGAAGGGGGGCAGCAACAGGCGGCGGGACCGCACATAGAGCGCTCCGCTATCCCCGAGACCGAGCCAAGCCCAGTCACGCTAATGCCTGAACAACGGACAGGGAGAAAATCCACGAAGAAAACTGTCCGGCCGGTAATTTCCGATTCGTCGGATGGGGACATGTCTCCACCTAAACGGAGGAGAGACAGTCGCCTGAGCTTACAACAGCTCTTGGAGCAGATGCTCCAGCGGGATATGCAGAAAGAGCGTTCTCGCGGAGGAAGGTCAGGCACCTCCTCCACAGTGTCTTGTGCACTGCCCTCTGCTCCCTCATTACTGGAGGCTAGCATGGGTGACCAGGGTTGGGCTGGTCTGGAACAGGGGCTGGCGGACGAGTTCGGGTGTATGCAAGGGGTGCAGGAGCAGGAAGAGCTGCTGGGTGTCGTGGACCGCTATGTAGCAACCCCACGTGCTGGAAGACCGCTGGAACCAAAAATGGCAGCCAGCATCAATCATCTTTCAAATAAGCCCTTGCAGGAGAAGGTGCTTCTTGAGGCGCTCGAACTCTACACAGCACCAGAGAACTGTGAGGCCCTCAGAGTGAATAGTGTGAACAGCCAGATCTGGGGGCACGCGGGGTCACACATTCGTAACCATGAACTAAAGCTACAGTGGATCCTAAGGCTCCTGACGTCGGCCATCACAGCCTTTGCTCGTTCTGTGGAAAGCACGGAGATGGATACCTGCCAGCAGGATGTGCTGGCACTGATGTGCAACACACAATTTGAGATCAATAATCTCTGGCGGGAAAACATAAGACCTGCCCTCAATTCCAAATGTGCTGGGTTGTGCAGAGCCCCAGCTGCAGAGATGGACGCTCTATTATTTGGGAAAGACCTCAACAAAAAACTGAGGGACATGGAGGAAGCAGCGAAAACTTTCGGCCTCATGAGGGCAGTCCCCGGGACGATCAAACCAAGACCTACAATACCCAAGCGGCAGCACCCCACGGCATCCACCAGTCGACGTCCTCAATATGGGACTGGTGAAAGCTCGGGGACCGCATTTTATCCCCAAAGATCTTTTTTAGATCAGGGCCCAGAGCGGACCACATGGAAAATGCGCCACCCCCCAACATCGCCAGCACGTCAGACAAGCAAAGCCTACAAGAACATGAGGAAACAAAAGAAATGCCAATAACCATGGAGGTAGGGGGTCTGGTTCCTGCCAGCATATAGAGAATACGGGTGCTTTACTAACATGGGGGAGCTTACACTTGTTTAAAGAAGCATGGGGTATTGTCACGTATATCCACTCAACAGCATTAGTGGATATAAAATTCAGTTCATGTCAAAACAATCGCCGCCAGTTCAACATTGGCCCCAAAGGGTATTTTCTCCCTCCGTCAAAGAGAAACGTGAGGGACAAGCTGAACTGGTGAGACTTATCAAAAAGGGGGTCATCGAAAAGACCAAACATGAACCTTTCGAATTTGTATCAAATCTATTCACTGAAACCAAAAAAGATGGTGGATGTCGCATCCTCATTGACTTAAGATCACTAAATAAGTTTGTTAAGTATATACATTTCAAAATGGAGACATTTGTTCCTGCCAAACAACTGATTTCCAAAGGATACTTCATGGCAAGCATTGATCTTAAAGATGCTTACAATCTAATACCCATACACAAGGATCATTGCAGATACCTAAAATTTATCTGGTGGGGGCAGCTGTGGCAGTACAAAGCATTGCCCAATGGGCTAACTTCAGCCCCGAGATTATTCACCAAAATATTGAAAATAGCTATGGCAATCCTAAGAAAACAAAAACATATTGTCATGGCATAGCTGGATGATATTCTGATAGTAGGGAAAACGATGGAATTGGCTGTGGCAGCAGTATCAGCTACCAAACAGCTCCTCGAAACTCTGGGGTTCATCCTACATCCAGATAAGTCTAAGTTGAAGCCATCCACTATCATGGACTTCCTGGGCTTCACAATTAACTCAGTCCATATGACTGTTACCTTGCCAAAGGGAAAAATGGTTGCATTAGCACAATCATACAACAATTTAATGGTCAACTATTCAACAAGTAGCCAGAATGATTGGTAAAATGGTAGCAGCATTTCCGGCTACACAATTCGGACCTTTGCACTATCAAAATTTACAAAGTGCAAAGGTACAGGCACTAAAACGTCATACAGGTCACTATGATCGTGTCATGAAATTACCCACTGAAGCAATATCAGAGCTACAGTGGTGGGCAGAAAATGTTTGGCATAGTTTCAGCTCTATCATCATCACTAACCCTACTTTAGTTCTTCAAACAGATGCTAGTGCTCAAGGCTGGGGAGCAACTAACTCCATATCCAGCACAGGTGGTAGATGGACTAAGCTAGAGTCATCATTACTACTGACACTGGGCATTAACTATCTAGAGATATTGGGTGCCTTTTATGGTTTAAAAGCATATGTATCTAATATGCAGCACTTGCATGTTCGGTTACAGATTGATAATACTACGGTGGTGGCTTATATTAACCATATGGGCGGCATAAAATCATTATCATGCGACAAATTGGTCAACATGATTTGGCAATGGTGTGTCGAAAGACATATTTGGCTATCAGCTACTTATCTACCAGGTAAGCTAAACACAGTGGCGGACACCAGGTCACGCAAATTCAATGATAACATCGAATGGATGTTAAACCCTAAAGTATTTGCTAAAGTTATTAAGCAGTATGGAACGCCAGATATCGATTTATTTGCATCACGACTAAATCACCAGTTACCTATGTACGTCGCTTGGGAACCAGACCCAGAGGCAGCAGCGGTAGATGCCTTCACGCTGGATTGGGGAAATTTCTTCTTCTATTCTTTCCCTCCCTTCTGCCTCATCAGTCGGGTACTTCGCAAAATACAGATGGACTCTGCTTCTGGAATTTTGATGGTGCCCGACTGGACTACACAGCCATGGTTCCCGGTTCTACATGACATGGTGGTTGAGTCACCAATGGTCTTTCCCAGTGATCCAGGATTATTAACTTACCCAGTATCAGGCATAAGCCACCCATGCCATGAGAAAATTATACTCCTGGGTTGCAGGTTTTGAATAGACCTTACCTGGAACTGGGATTGTCCGAACGAACCATCACCACCATGTTGGCATCCCTTCGAACATCCACCAAGAGGCAGTACTTAATCAGCATAAGAAAATGGGAGAAGTACTGCCAGGAAACAGGGACAATGTATGCAACAGCCACAGCCACCAACGTACTGGAGTTCCTGGCCCATCTACACCATGATGAAGGGATTAGTTACAGTGCCATCAACACAGCGCGGAGTGCTCTTTCTGCTTATCTCAAACCAGCAGGACAACAGGCAATGGGATCCCATCCGCTGGTGGTAAAACTGATGAAGGGCATTTATAATATCAAGCCCCCTAAACCCAGGTATACCCATATTTGGGATACAAGTGTGGTCCTGACATACCTCAGGGAATGGCCACCAGCCAGATCCCTCAGCCTCGAGCAATCTACACTAAAGACGCTCATGTTGATGGCACTCGTATCCGCTCAGAGGGTCCAGTCACTACACAAGTTAAGGCTGGACAACATGGTGACCACCCCGGATCAGATCACATTCATCATACAGGGTCTGGTGAAGCAAAGCAGGCCAGGAACAGCTAATCCACTGGTGGTATTCCGGGCCTACCCACAAGAGCCACGGTTGCGTGTTGTGACCCATCTACAACAATACATAGACACAACCCACAATATCAGAGGGAGTGAAAAAGCCTTATGGGTCAGCCACAAGAAACCTCATGGCCGGGTAACGAGCCAAACCATTTGAAGATGGCTCAAACAGGTACTGAAGGCTGCCGGAATAGATACTAATAAATTTAAATCTCATTCCACTAGGGCAGCATCTACATCAACGGCCGAGAGAATGGACGTACCGGTTGACCATATTCTGAATACAGCAGGATGTTCGAGGGAAATGACATTCAGAACTTTTTATAATAAGCCGTTGATGAAACCTGATTTATTTGCAGAGAAAATATTACAAGCTGCAAATATTTAATTTAAGTCCGGGGGAGCACTTTAATTTTGTTATTGTTAATAAATACCTTTGTTGTTTCTTGAAAAACAGATTCATTCGTTGATTACGATAACACTTCCTCCCTCAAGAACTTCGGCAGTGAGCAGGTTCTTCACGTAATCCCTCATCGTAACACGTTACACGGTTTGAACTCACAGAGCTTTGAAGTCTTCACGTAGTCACTCATGTGACTCCGAAGTAAAATAGTAAGGTTAAACGAGAACTACCAGTTTGAAGTTTGATCTGTATTTTATGAGGAGTTACGATGAGGGATTACGTGACTCCCACCCTCATTATATGGATCAAACTAATAAATTGATGTCTCTTTTTCTTTACTATGTTTACTTCAAATACCTGTGTCTATCTGTGATTCCACACCGCTGCTTGGAAGTATGCCGCGCCTGCGCACTGAGCAGGTTCTTCACGTAATCCCTCATCGTAACTCCTCATAAAATACAGATCAAACTTCAAACTGGTAAGTTCTCGTTTAATCTTACTATTACTCTCTGCCTCCTATTATTTGGCCAATTACATTACCAAGTAACAACTGTCTCTTTAATACCCTATACTCCTTTCTTTGAATTGTAGAGATGCCATGGTTTAATAGTTCAACCATGACATACTGATATATTTGTGTTGCTATGGGATACAGTAATCTCATGCATTAAAACAATTCTGTTTAATATGAGGACAGAGCCACAGTTACCTCTCTACCATCTCAGCACAATCTTTTGCAGCATTAGTTTTGAATTCCATTCTACTTTATCTCTCAAATTTAGAATATTTCTTAGTTTCCAATTTTTAAATCGTTCAAAATTACAAAGAATCCAGCACATTCCACCAGTTGCTTCTATTAAATGGTTATTAAAAGTTTGCTTGCAAGAAAGGCATGCCTTATGTTAGAATGCTCTATGCTGTCCTCATGCTAGCATTGCATTGTCAGGCACGGATCATACATATTTTAAATCTTTGTTAGGTGAGGTGACAAATCTGTTCTGTCTATTATAGAGTCGTCAAGTCATACAGCTAATCCCATTTGCTCGTGTTTGGTCCATGTCCCTCTAAATCATTCTTCTCCTGAAAACAAAAGAAAAAACTAGGTCAACATTATTGTAAGCAACAGAATTATGAAAAACGGGTATGTATTTTCAGTTAACAAAAAAAGTGTCAAACTTCATTTCTCAATGGATACTTTTGTTCTGGAGATTTTAAACTTATTGGAATAAATAAGTTAATGTGGAAAATTGCATGATGAAGGACAAAGGTAATACGTTTTCACAGATCAGATATTCTGCAGTAATGACGTTTTCCTTTCTACTGTTAAACTTGAAATTTGCAAATTAAGTCTGCATTTTAATTCCCATTGTTCCATGTAGTTTCAATTTTGAGTTCCTGACTGTCAAAATATCACAAAATCTGACTGCTTAATACTTTGATTAAATGCCTGACAGTTTTTTTATCAACTGTCTTTATCTGACAAATTTAGAACCTCAGTCAAATTTTGCTCTGAATTTCTTAACCTGAAGCTTACAAGAATGATCTTTAATGATTGATGAGAAAATCTCACAAGAGAACAACATTCAATCAACTGCAAGTGCGCACAGGTGTTGTAAACCTAGGGCTGGATCTGTGTGGCGTGGCCAGGACTTGAGGGCCAGAGTTGCCAGGACTTGAAGGCCAGCGCTACAGAGAGAGTTTGGCCACGCAAGGACTTAATTCCCTGGAATGCAGGAGGATGAGGGTGATCTTATAGAGATGTATAAGATCATGGCGGGTATGGATAGGGTAGATGCCAAAGTAGGATAATCAAGAACCAGAGGTCATAAGTTTCAGGCGAAAGGGGAAAGATTTAACAGGAACCTGAGCGGCAGTTTTTCTCAAAGGGATTGGTGGGTATAAGGAATGAGCTGCCAGAGTGGGTAGTTGAGACAGGTAATATAACAACATATAAAACACATTTTGACAGGTACACTGATAGCAAAGGTTTTGAGGGATATGTGCCAAACGTGGGCAAGGGGACTGGTGTGGATGGGGCATCTTGATCGGCATGAGCAAGTTGGGCTGAAGAGCCTGCTTCCATGTTGTATGACTTTATGACTATGACTATGATAAGAGTACAACAAGAAGAAGTGGATAACTGGAACAAACTTTTCAGCTAAATAAGAGAAAACGGGTTTCAAAGGATTCAAAGAGATGTGTCATATTACTCTGAGTCATTGTAGCTTGGAAGCTCTACAAAATAAACTAACTGGCACAAAATACAGCTACAAAGTAAGAAATAATTGTAATTAGAACATGGCAAGTTCTGGAATTTTAAAAAATGTTGAATAAAAATCATTTGGCTACAAAGGCAACAATTTTAATTTGAAAGGATATTTGTAACTTCGTGACTTGAGAAAACAACATACAACAACCAGAGTTCTGTATTATGGGACCGCATTTTGTTTTTGGGAATGTAGGCAATTGTGAGATAGTTCTAGATAGATGGTTGGAGAAGGGACAGATGGTGGTGATGGGGGTGGGGCGTGGGCATAGGTTGCTTGGGATGGCAGAGGTTAATTCCCGGGATGGCGGAACCGTAATATGTTGAAAGAATGGAGCGACTGGGCTTGTTTAGACTGGAATTTAGAAGGATGAGAGGGAATCTTATGGAAACATATAAGATTATTAAGGGATTGGACATGCTAGAGGCAGGAAACATGTTCCCGATGTTGGAGGAGTCTAGAACCAGGGGCCACAGTTTAAAAATAAGGGGTAGGCCATTTAGAACGGAGATGAGGAAAAATGTTTTCACCCAGAGAGTTGTGAATCTGTTGAATTATCTGCCTCAGAAGGCAGTGGAGTTCAATTCTTTGGATGCTTTCAAGAGAGAGTTAGATAGAGCTCTTAAACATATGGGGAGAAGGCAGGAACGGGGTACTGATTGTGGATGATCAGCCATGATCAATAGACAATAGACAATAGACAATAGGTGCAGAAGTAGGCCATTTGGCCCTTCGAGCCAGCACTGCCATTCAATGTGATCATGGCTGATCATGATTCTCTTGAAAGTATCCAGAGAACCGGCCTCCACCGCCCTCTGAGGCTGAGAAATCCACACTCACAACTCTGTGTTAAAATCTGTTTCCTCGTCTCCGTTTTAAATGACTTAAATTCACAGTGAATGGTGGTGCAGGCTCAAAGGGCCGAATGGCCTACCCCTGCACCTATTGTCTATTTTCTATTGTCTATTTTACTCAGTTTCCCAAACTTAATTTGTTAAAAAAATACAGAACCAAAAATTCCGGTCTTATTTCTCTGCCTGCAGATGAATCAAATGCTCCTCTCTTTCTTTTGCATGTGTTCTTAACGGACTGTTACGTCAGCTGCATTGTATCAAACGCCTATTGACATTACAAGATCAAATAGACAATAGACAATAGGTGCAGGAGTAGGCCATTCGGACCTTTGAGCCAGCACCACCATTCACTGTGATCATGGCTGATCATCCACAATCAGTACCTCATTCATGCCTTCTCTCCATATCCCTTAACTCGGCTATCCCTAAGAGCTCTATCTAACTCTCTCTTGAAAGCATCAATAGACAATAGACAATAGGTGCAGGAGTAGGCCATTCGGCCCTTTGAGCCAGCACCACCATTCACTGTGATCATGGCAGATCATCCCCAATCAGTACCCCGTTCCTGCCTTCTCCCCATATCCCCTGACTCCGCTATCTTTAAGAGCCAGAGAACCAGCCTCCACCGCCCTCTGAGGCAGAGAATTCCACACACTCACAACTCTCTGTGTGAAAATATTTTTCCTCATCTCCGTTCTAAATGGCTTACCACTTATTCTTAAACTATGACCCCTGGTTCTGGACTACCCCAACATGGGGAACATGTTTTCTGCCTCTAGCATGTCCAAACACTTAATAATCAGATGTTTCAATAAGATCCGCACTCATCCTTCTAAATTCCAGAGTATACAAGCCCAGCTGCTCCAATCTATCAACATATGACAGTCCCGCATTCCGGGAATTAACCTTCTGAACCTACGCTGCACTCCTTCAATAGCAAGAATGTCCTTCCTCAAGTTTGGAGACCAAAACTGCACACAATACTCCAGGTTTGGTCTCATTAAGGCCCTGTACAACTGCAGGAGGACCTCTTTGCTCCTATACTCAACTCCTCTTGTTATGAAGGCCAACATGCCCTTCACTTTATTCACTGCCTGCTGTACCTGCCTGCTTACTTTCAGTGACTGATGAACAAGAATCCCCAGAACCCGTTGTACTCCCCCTTTTCTAACTTGACACCATTTAGGTAATAATCTGCCTTCCTATTTTTGCCACCTCACATTTATCACATTAAACTGCATCTGCCATGCATCTGCCCACTCACCCAACCTGTCCAAGTCACCCTGCATCCTCATAGCATCCTCCTCACAGTTAATACTGCCACCCAGCTTTGAGTCATCATAGAAACATAGAAACATAGAAAATAGGTGCAGGAGGAGGCCATTTGGCACTTCGAGCCAGCACCGCCATTCATTGTGATCATGGCTGATCATCCCCAATCAATAACCCGTGCCTGCCTTCTCCCCATATCCCTTGATTCCACTAGCCCCTAGAGCTCTATCTAACTCTCTTAAATCCATCCAGTGATTTGGCCTCCACTGCCCTTTGTGGCATGGAATTCCACAAATTCACAACTCTCTGGGTGAATTTGCAAATTTGCTAATGTCACTTTTAATCCCTTCATCCAAATCATTAATATATATTGTAAATAGCTGCGGTCCTAGCACCGAGCCTTGCGGTACCCCACTAGTCACTGCCTGCCATTCTGAAAGGGACCCGTTAATTCCTACCCTGTGTTTCCTGTCTACCAACCAATTTTCTATTCATGTCAGCACCTTACCCTAAAACCATATGCTCTAATTTTGACCACTAATCTCCTATGTGGGACCTTATCAAATGCTTTCTGAAAGTCCAGGTACACTACATCCACTGGCTCTCCCTTGTCCATTATCCTGGTTACATCCTCAAAAAATTCCAGAAGATTAGTCAAGCCTGATTTCCCCTTCGTAAATCCATGCTGACTCGGACCGATCCTGCTACTGCTATCGAAATCTGCCGCTATTTCATCTTTTATTATTAACGCCAGTATCTTCCCCATCACCGATGTCAGGCTAACTGGTCTATAATTCCCTGTTTTCTCTCTGCCGCCCTTCTTAAAGAGTGGGACAACTGGCTACCCTCCAATCCACAGGAACTGATCCTGAATCTATAGTACATTGGAAAATGATCACCAATTTTTTTTTAAATATTTATTTTATTAGAAGCAATTGTACAAGGAGAAAGTAATCGACATAACAATTATACAATTTTCATACAGCTTCAGTTTTAACATTTTGTAAACTAATAAGTAAATCGGAAAAAATAAAAAATAAAAGGGAAAGGAAGAAGAAAGGAAAAAGAAAGAATGAATTTTGAAAAAGATACGAAAAAGAAAAAATCAAAAACCCCTGAACTAATGAAGAATTGGAAAAAAAAGCAGAGATATATCCCAATACCCTTCCCTACGCCTGCTCACCCAACCCTGGCGTCGGTTTTGAATTTGTGTTCAACCATTATGTTGTTGAGGGAATTCAATGAAAGGAGACCATATTTTGAAAAATGTATCTGATTTGTCAGACAAAACAAGCCTTATTTTTTCTAAATGTAGTTCTCGGTCATTTCTGTGAGCCACATCTTCACTGTCGGAACTGTTATCTTTTTCCAGAATTTAAGTATAATTTTTTTCCCAGTTATTAAACCATAGTCAAGGAAGCTTCTTTGGAATATTGTTAACAGGACAGCCGTCTGACATTCCTAATATTATTATTGAATTGAATTTTGAGTGTTTTAGAAATGGTATTGAATATTCCCATCCAGAAGTTTTGTATTTTTATGCAGGATACAAAAGAATGGGTTAGGGTAGCTTCTTGGAAGTGATATTTATCACAGAGACAGTTGGGAAGATCTTGTTCAGTTGGTCTTTGAGTAGTATAACCTGTGCAATACTTTGAATTGTATCAGGCAATGCTTGGCATTTAAAGAACAGTAATGTATGTATAATAGGCTTTCCTCCCATATATCTTTTGAAATGGGTAAACCCAGCTCATCCTCCCATGCTCGCCGATAAATCTCAGAAGGTGGGGTGTCAATATTTAGAAGAGTGTTATAAATGTAAGATATCAACTTACTTGTATCGGCATGTCTATTCAAACAATCGTCTAATATATCTGAACCCATAAGAGGACAGTCTTGTGTATATGTTTTCACATAATCTCGGATTTGAAGGTATCTAAAAAAATCGTTGCCGTTCAAGTGATATTTCTCCTGTAGTTCTTGAAAAGAAGAGAGAGTGCCCTTCTTATAGAGGTCTCCCACGGTATTGATTCCCAGGTTCTTCCATTGAACAAACACCATATCTAAAGTAGATGGTTTAAATGAGGGATTGTTTGCAATCGGAAGAAGGAGAGACATGTTTCTCAATTCAAGACTGAATTTCAGCTGTTTCCAGATATGGATAGTACTATGCATTATCGGATTTTGCTCATATGTTGACTAATTCAAATGTATTGGAGATAGGAGGATCGAGCCTATACTAAAAGGCAAACAATCTACCCTCTCCATTTTTAACCAATTTACATGTTGACATGTATTGTCCAACCAGAAAATTATATTTTTAATATTAGTTGCCCAGTAGTGAAAAAGAGAATTAGGTAGAGCTAATCCTCTATTTTCTTTGGATTTGCACAAATGTCTTTTGTGTATTCTATGGGGTTTGTTGTCCCAAATAAAGTTAATGAAATAGAATCAAATAATTTTTTTAAAGCTTTTAGGGAGATATATCGGTATTGATTGAAATAAATATAAAAGTTGCGGAAGGAAGATCATCTTTATGGCATTTAATCTACCAATAAGGGAGACAGGAAGTGTTTTCCAAAATTGAATGTAGGCATATAGTTTAGTGATTAATGGTGGGAAGTTTATTTTAAACAGAGAGAAATACTTTCTAGTCACGTAAATTCCAAGATATCTGAACTTTTCAGTAACAATTCTGAAAGGAAATTGTTGGAGTTGAGAAGGGTCTTGTTCTTTTATTGGCATGGTTTTACTTTTATTCCAATTTATTATGTATCCAGAGAAAGTACCAAATTGTTCTATAGTGTTTAGAACATTTGGAATACTAACTTGGGGGTTAGTAATGTATAAAAGTACATAATCTGCATATAACGAGATTTTATTGGTGGTATATTTGGTATTGTATCCATAAATGTCTGAATGGGACCTGATACTCTCGGCAAGAGGTTCTATGGCTAAAGCAAATAACATCGGAGAAAGGGCACATCCTTGTCTGTTACCCCTAGATAAATAAAATTTAGGTGAAAGCATTTGATTTGTCAGTATTCTAGCTGTCGGATTAGTGTATAAAAACTTCACCCATAAAGTAAAGTTTTCTCCTAATTGAAATTTTTCCAACACTGTGAAAAGATAAGACCATTCCACTTGGTTGAAAGTTTTTTCTGTATCTAGACAAATAATTGTTAGATCTTCATTTAGCATTCTCTGCGAATATATTATGTTAAACTAACGTCTCAAATTATAAAACGAGTGTTGTTTAGGTGTAAAGCCAGTTGATCTGGATGTATTAGTTTACCGATAATCAAGCTTAATCTATGAGCCAAAGTCTTAGTTAGTAGCTTCTGATCCGTATTTAAAAGGGCTCTTGCCCTATAGGATCCAGGCTCCTCGAGATTTTAATCTTTTTTTGGAATTAATGTAATAGTTGATTCAGCAAGAGTTTGTGGTAAAGTCTGTTCTTTAAATTCTTGAATATAAAGGGCTTGTAAGCGTGGAGAAATTAAATCATTAATTTTTTATAAAATTCGTTACTAAACCCGTCCGGGCCATGAGTTTTTCCACTTTTCAATGATTTAGTAGTCTCTACGATGTCTTTTGTTGTTATCTCTGCTCCTAATTCATCCCGTTCCTCCTCATTAAGGAATGGGAGATTGCAATTCTCAAGAAAACGTTTCATCTTTGCAGGATCGGCTGTTGTTTTTGATGAGTATAGTGTTTGGTAGAATTGTAAGCATCTTTCATTAATATCTTTAGGCAATGTAAGCAGATATCCTTTTTCTGATCTAATTTTGTGTATTGTACGGTCATTCTCTAATTTGCGGAGTTGACGTGTTAGTAGCTTGTGTGATTTATCACCAAATTCAATTTTTTTTTGCTTAGTATAATGAAATACCCTAATAATTTTTGCGGAGAGAATCTGATTTAATTTACATTTTAATGCAGCTATCTTATTATGTTTTGTAATGGTTGGGTCAGCCACGTTTTCTAGGTCTAACTGTTTTTTCTAATTCCAATTGTTCAGTCTTATTTTTCTTGCTTTGAAAAGCTTGGTATGTAACAATAGCGCCTCTAACATAGGCTTTATAAGTTTCCCACAGCAAAGATGGAGAAATACCGGGGGTGTCGTTTGTCTCAAAAAATGTTTTCATCTGTAGCTTCAGATAGTCACAACAACTTGCCTCAGCTAGTATTTGTGGGTTGAATCTCCAAAACCATTGTTTATTATACATTCCTTCCAATTTTACTGAAAAAGTGAGAGGACAGTGATCTGAAATAAAATTGTGATATTTTGGGTTATAGGTAAAAGGGATAAGTTTGGCATCCATCAGGAAATAGACAATTTGTGTATACATTTTATGAACACCTGAATAAAAAGAGTATCTTACTTCGGAGTCACGTGAGTGACTACATGAAGAAGACCCGTCAGGGCACCTGCACGTCATTACGTCAGACGCATTGGCGCGAACACACGTGAGGAGCAGCGCTCCTCTAGTGGAAATGTAGTTTGAACTACAAGGCAAGTAAAAACTTTTTCAATAGTTTCCGGGTCTGCTGTGGGTCTGTGGAGATTTTTTCCACAGGCGCCATGGAAAAAACGGGCAAGGGTAAGAGGTGAGCGGCAAAGCCGGTGGAAAGTCGCGAGATTGCGGTCGGCGAACAGCTGCCTCAGACCCCTGTACAGTCGCCGGCTGGGTGCGTAGCGACTGTGGACTTGGGTCTTAAAAGAACACAGTCAGCGCCAGTGGGGCGCAAGGCTAAATTCAAGTCCGTCAGGCCCACGGAGGAGGAGTCCGATCAGGAGGATGCGACTCCAGGGCTGGATACCGCTTTTGAGCAGATTTCTCAGATGGAAAGCCTGTTAATTAGGTTACTGGAGAAAAGCACACTCAGGGAAGAGTGTAGCCAAAGCCAGGCTCCAGAAGCCAGGTCAGCAGCACCTAGCAAAGGGCTGTTTGAGAGCACACTCATTGATGAGGCGCGTGCGCAATGTCAGCAGAGTTCTGACCCCGACTCTGACGGTGAGGCCTATTCAAGCGAAAAACGGCAGCTGCCAGAGGTTCCACCTCTGGCAGTACGATTTGCTGCCCCGTCAGGGTCACGAGAGCCACTGGGAGAAGAGTTGGCCTCCACGATCAACTACTTGGTATCCCATCAGCTGGAGCAGCTTACGATGGATGAACTGCCAAAAAGCACGAGACCCCGAGGAACTGCATATTGTTGAAAGCACCAACAGTAAACCAAGTGATATGGGGTCAGATGGGCATGAGCATGAGAGCTCAAGAAATAAAGCTGCAGAGAATATTGAAGCTGTTGGGTTCTGGAATAACTGCATTTGCCAGAACAATGGATAGAGGCCAGCAGATGACGGATTTGCATCAGGAGGCACTGGTGTTGCTATGTAGCGCCCACTTCGAGCTCAATTGTTTGAGGAAGTGCGCTATTCGGCCCACCATCAATCCCAAATTTGCAGCACTCTGCAAGCCCAGTAATGTGCAGCTACCCAACTTACCCTTCGGAGAAGACCTCGCGAGACGCGTGAAGGAGTTGGATGATGAGGCAAAAACAGCCGGGTTGATCAAAACATCTGTGTCTGTGAAGTCTGGCAAGTGGCAAGTCTGTGAAGAGGAGGTATCCTTTCAGACGTCATACTGATCCTGGGCCTACACCAGGAACAAGTTGATCATCCTGTAGTTGGCGTCCTGCAGCGGGAACACGAACAAGCATGGGGCTTCCCGCCAGAAGCCAGGGACCACAGGTCACTCAAGTGACTAAGGAGGTAGGTGGACCTGGTTCTCATGGGAATATATTAAAGGCAGTACAGCCAAAAGTTGGGGGCAGATTACATCTCATCTATAAAAGTTGGAAGCAGATTACTTCAGACTTTGTTATTCTGAGTATTATACAAGTGTTTTGAATTGAGTTTGATCCAAATTATGATTTGCCCATCCAGCATGTTCCTAGCAGAACACTCCAGTTTTCACAAAAAGAAGTGATGGAGGTTCAAGTTGAACTTGAAAACTTATGTAATAAAGGTGTTATTGAAAAGTCAGTTTATCAAACCCACCAATTTGTGTCTAATATTTTTCCCTGACCTAAAAGGGGTGGAGGATGTAGGATTATTTTGGACTTGACAAGTCTTAATCCTTTTGTTCAATTTAGATACTTTAAAATGTAGACTTGTGTGACTGCCAAACAACTTATTTCAAAAGCATTTTAAATGGCAACTATAGATTTAAAAGATGCATATTATTCAGTGTCTGTTCATTTGGAAGATAGAAAATATTTAAAATTTACCTGGATGAACCAGTTATGGCAGTTCAAAACTCTGCCTAATGGGTTAACTTCAGCTCCTAGAATATTCACTAAATTGTTAAAACCAATTATGTGGCTGCTGAGAGGCCAGGGGCATGTGGTAATGACTTAACTGGATGATGTCCTAATTATAGGACGAACAAAAGAGTTAGCTGAGTTATATGTCTCAGTTGTTAAATCCACTTTTGAAAGTAGGGTTTTCTAATTCATCCAAAGAAATAGTAAGATTAAACAAGAACTTACCAGTTTGAAGTTTGATCTTTATTTGATGAGGAGTTAAAGGCCTGTCTCATGAGTCTGCGGTCATTGGCGGTGAAACAGGAAGAATCTACCGCTGCTGGGCCGCCATAGACCGCGCACTCGGTGAAACGCACAATCCCGGGGCCGTGCGGCGTTGTTCCCAACACCGCACGGTGCTAAAATAAAACCAACACTGTTCAAAAATATGTCCCTACCGCACAGCCTCCGCCAGTGAGGCATGAGTGCGGCACGGCCGCCGCCACAGCCGCCACCAGTGTGGCATGAGCGCCGTGCGTCGAACTTGCACCGCCACAGCCTCCGCCAGTGAGGCACGACCGCCGGCACGGCCGCCGCCACAGCCACCGCTACAGCGCCGCGATCAGCACAGCCGCCGCCACTGCTGCTGCTAGTGAGTCACGTGTGCGGCACGGCCGCCGCCACAGCCACCGCTACAGTGCCGCGATCAGCACGGCCACCGCCACAGCCCCGCAGATCCAAAATAACGTCATCGCAGTCGGCCCGCCCTTTTTTTTTAACTTACCGCAAGCACGTGGGACCAGCCTATTTAAATCACTCGGCCCCCGCGCAGCATCCGTGTGGCGCTCCTGTGGCATAGGCTCGGCACTCTCGCCGTTGCCGTGCGGTCCCCTCTACGGGCAACGCCGCGCTTCACCGCCGATGACCGCAACACCGTAAGACAGAGCCTTTACGATGAGGGATTACGTGAAGAAGAGCCTGTCCAGCAGCACACATGTCAATCTTCAAAGTAGTGGAGTGAAATCACAGACAACAATTACTGAAGTATGATAGTAAGATACATAAATACTAGAACTACCAGCTCGATCTTTTACGAGGGTGGGAGCGGAGGGCACGTAATCCCTCATCGTAACTCCTCATAAAATAAAGATCAAACTTCAAACTGGTAAGTTCTCGTTTAATCTTACTATTTTACTTCGGAGTCACGTGAAGATTTCAAAGCTCTGTGATTTCACGCCGTAGATTCAAATCCAGGCGTCTCACTGCATTGATTGACTCTAAATGAGTAAAAGCAATCAACAATGCATAACCACAACATAAATGTAATCAGTTAATGGTTTTATTTATTACAACAATAGCAACCCCCTTTATCATACTGGAGGACTTAAGACTGAATCCAACTTGGCACCACCAAATAACCCAGGATCTTTAATCTCCTTATGGTAATACTTGTGAAACATCTGTTCACTTGCCCATCCTGCGGCCGCGAGGATAAGGTCTATTGGAACGTCCAAATCCTTGGCCACTGATGTTGCTGCCGCCCTGGTGGAATGAGATTTAAATTTATCAGTATCAATACCTGCATAAATCAACACCTGTTTCAGCCATCTTGAAATAGTCTGTACCGACACCTTCTTATGAGTTTTTTTTATAGCTGATCAAGAATGCTGATTCTGCACCTCTTAAAGTTCTGGTTGCTTCAATGTAACATCTTAAATATGCTACTACACATAGACATGGATCTGTAGGATATGCTGTAAAAACCAACTTACATCCTGTGAACCCAGGTCTACTCTGTTTAAGTAAATCATAGATATAGAATATAATGGCATCTGCTGCTACTTTCATCCTGTCTATTCGTAACTTCTGCAATGTTTGCACTCTTAGTGCTGAAACTAATGCCATGAGCATAACTAACTTCATGGTAATTTTGGCCAATGACAGAGCTTCAATAGGCACCCTTTGGCACAGCTGCATAAGTACATCTTTTACATTCCAGATTTCTGTATACCTGGGTCTAGGAGGGTTGGAATTGAAAATTCCTTTCATAAACCTACAGACCCAAGGATGTGAACCTATAGGATTTTGCTCTGATTCCCTGTATAAATATGCAGAAAGAGCACTCCTTGCAGTATTGATTGCACTATAGCTTAAATTTAAATCAAAATAAAGAGTTGACAGAAACTCTAACACATCTGAAATGTCTGCTGTGTGATATGCAATATTATTTTGTGAACAAAACACCTCCCATTACCTTATATAAGAAATGTACTGCTTCTGGGTACTATTCCTCCAGGCTGCCATAACATCCACAGTACGCTCTGATAATCCTCTTCCAAGATATGGCCTTCTTAGAATCTGCAAATCAATAAACCAATACGATCATGTAAAGGATGTGATTCATCAGTTACAGGGTGTACAAGTAGGTTTTCCTGCTTAGGAATAATCATAAGGGTTTTTTAAAATCATTTTTAACACCAGCGGGTACCATGGCTGTGTAGGCCAGTCTGGCACCCCCAAAACCCCTGAAGCTGAGTCCTGTTTAATTTTCTGTATACACCAATTAATGAGGCAAAACGGAGGAAATGCATACAGAAACATACCACCCCAATGTAGCGAGAAAGCATCCACCACTACTGCACCAGGATCAGGCTCACATGACACATACTTAGGCACTTGGTGGTTAAGTCTTGATGCAAACAAGTCAATTTCTGGCATTCCAAATTGTGCCACAATTTTATTAAATATTTCATGATGCAACATCCATTCTGTATTGTCATTGAATTTACGTGACCTTGTGTCTGCAACTATGTTGAATCTACCTGGTAGGTAGATTGCTGACAACCAAATCTTTCTGGTAATACACCAGGTCCAGATTATATTTGCCAATCTATCACAAGATTCTGACTTGATACCACCCATATGATTTACATATGCTACAGCTGTAGTATTGTCAATCTGTACCTGAACATGCAATTTTCCATATTAGAACAATAAGCTTTAAGCCCATAACATGTTCCTAAAAGCTCTAGGTAATTGATACCTTGATTTTCAAGCAAAGGTACTTCCTCCACATTCCATCTACCTCCACAGCTGGAAACAGTATTAGTGGCGCCCCAACCTAGAGCACTTACATCAGTCTGTAGAATAATGGAAGGTGTTTCTACCAGAATTTATCTGGAAGCATTAGAGACATTGTTAATCCACCATTCTAATTCCATAATAGGCTCAATTGCCAATCGCATGGGCCTATCAAAATGCCCTTCATTATTCCTTAATGCTTGTACCTTAGCTCGCTGCAAATGCTGATAATGCAGTGGTCCAAACCTTACAGCTGGAAAAGCAGCAATTAATTTGCCCGGCAAGCTTGCCACTTGTCTAATTGAGGGTTGGTACTCTGTAATGAGCTTAATACAACCTTCAATTAACTGCAGCCTCTTATCTTTTGGCAAAGTGATTACCATGTGTTCTGAGTTAATGGTAAACCCCAGGTAATCAATTTTTGTGCTTGGTAATAGTTTCGATTTCTGTGGGTGAATAATAAATCCCATTTTCTCGAAAATGAGCTTAACTCTTGACACTGATGTTTCTGCTGTAGCCAAAGTGTCTCCCACAATCAGAATATCATCCAAATAAGCCATTAGTTCATGGCCCTCAGCTCTTAGTAGTGCTAAAAGTGGTTTGATTAATTGTATAAATAATCTTGGAGCTGAAGTTAAACCATTAGGCAATGCTTTAAATTGCCACAATTGATTCATCCATCTAAATTTTAGATATCTCCGATCATTACCATGCACTGCCACAGAATAATATGCATCTTGCAGATCTATACTTGCCATATAGCATTTTCTTGTGACAAGCTGAATGGCATTTGTAAATGTCTCCATTTTAAAATGTTTATACTGTACGAAAGGGTTAAGACTTGTCAGATCCAGAATGATTCTACATCCACCATCCTTTTTTGGTCTAGGAACAATACTGGACACAAATTGATGGTGTTGTTCTACTGAGTTTTCTATTACACCTTTTTTGCATAATATTTTAAATTCTGCCTGAATCTGCGTATTCTCTTCTTTTGAAAAAATACGTGTCAGGCTTGAAATATGCTGAGTAGGAGGATTCAAATGTGGATAGAATTCAATTCTAAATCCCACAATACTGCACAGTATAAACAAATCATTTGTTATTTGTTGCCATTCTTTTAGGAAGAATTATAATCTTCCTCCCACTTGTGAGTGTAAAACATTTGATATGTTTCTTCCAGACCCACCTACCTCGGGGTTTGCCGATGGCAAATGTTGTCCCCTATTCTTAGTAGGTACATTTTAACCTCCACACATCCCAGGAGCAGTACGCCAATGCGTATATGGGAACGATCGACTTGTTCCTTCAACAGCACCAGACATCCGTCGGTAGGGATACTGCCTTTGAATTGATCTGCTCAGCATCGGTGGTTTCCTCATTCCTACGGTTTATGCCTCTTCATTCAGGTCTTTTACGCTTTTTGCTAGATTCTCTCCAAAAAGCAGATTAGGCAGTTGGATATTAGATGGTTTACAGAGCCCTGCAAACTTAGGATGAATATTAGGTATTATGGCACTCTTACGAATACAGTTTATTTCAAAGTGCGCACTACACATAAGTGCTAAGGCATCTTGTTGTGAAGCAGATACATGCTCTTCATCCAACCCTCTGGCAAAAGCCGTAATGCCTGACCCCAGCAATCTCAACACTCGTTGTAACTTTAATTCTTGTGAGCGTAATCCAATGCCCAAATAGCCCCATATTACGTTATTCACCGCTGGGACTGCTAATAGTGCACAATTCTGCGGGGTTTCATATTTTTTAACAGTCTCATCCATGGTTAATTCCTGGAGCTGATGGGAGAGCAAGTAATTTATAGTCATTGCTAATTCATCTCCCAAAGGTTTCCCTGTTAATCTGGGAACAGCAAACTTTTGTGCCAGACCTGGCATTTTAGGCTCTGTTATTGGGCTCTGGTCCTCATATGATTCATCATCTGGATCTTGATGTTCCGCCTCCTGATGGGAAAGTTCTGGCATCCCTGTTTCAGGTAATTCTAGCACTGGCTCTTCCATAGGCCTTCAGATAGTAAATTATTTACCAGATTCCCCCTGCGTGGGTTCTCCTGTAGGCCCACGCATAGGCAGCCCTGTTTCAGGTGCTGCTGGCGCTGGCTCACCTCTAGGCCAACGCTTATACTGTCTTTCTTCTGACATTGTTGGCGCTGGCACTTCTCTAGACCAACGCTTATACTGCCTTTTTCCTGGCATTTCTGGCACTGGCTCTCCTGTAGGCCAACCTATGTATTCTCTTTTCGCAGATATATCTGATGGCTCTCCTGTAGGCCAATGCTGTGCCTGTCCCATCCAAGGCACTCCCTGCGCTGTCTCTCTCATTGGCCAATGCGGACTATATTCCTGTTGAGGAGGTTCTTGATAAATCATTTTCCCCATAAGGAACTCTAAACTTGCGACCCTAGCAGCCATAACCTCTGACTGAGGAGGGTTCACCTCCGGGTCTGACTCATCGGAGTCTACTGGTCGCACAGACTTTTGCCCAGCCTTGAGCCCCAACGGCGCTGCAATCGTACTTTCGACCGTATCAGGAGTTGCTGGCCTCGCTGCCACTGACTCCTCTAACGGACGCCCGCTACCCTCAGATTCTTGAGGTTTACCTGCGGTACGTCTTCTCCCTCTACACCCTCTCTCCATAATAACTTGCGTGGAGCTCCACAAACAAGTCTGACGAGGAAGGCGACCTGGAAGCGAAAGTGAAAGCACTTACCTTCAGGATTTTACTTTACTCACCGCTTGGAGGAGCTTTGCTCCTCCACACATGGTCGCAACGCTATGCGTCTGATGATATGACGCGTGTGTGGCTGGACGGGCTCTTCTTCACGTAGTCACTCACGTGACTCCGAAGTAAAATCAAGGTTAACACCACTTACATCAATTGATTATTTGGGTTTCACAATTGATTCAGTTCACATGGTAATAACTTTGCCCAGTGAAAAAAGGGTGGAGTTGATTGATGGTTGCATTAAGCTGTTAATTGAGCGAAAACCTTCAATTAGACATGTGGCTAGTGTGCTAGGGAAATTAGTAGCAGCTTTTCCAGCAGTACAATATGGGCCATTACATTACCAACAGCTACAGAGGGCTAAAGAACAGGCATTGAGGATGCATGGCGGCCATTGTGATAGGGCCATGCTGTTAACAACAAATGCTGTTTCTGATTTGCAGTGGTGGATTCTACATGTCTCAAGTAGTTTCAGTAAAATACTGATTGAACAGCCTTCCATAGTATTACAAACTGATGTCAGTGTACTAGGATGGGGTGCAACTGATTTGGCATCCAGCTGCGGAGGCAGATGGAATATGGAAGAGGCATTGTTTCTGCAGACATGGGGAATCAACTATTTAGAGCATTTAGGAGGGTTCTATGGACTCCAAGCTTATTGCTCTAACACGACTAACCTGCATGTTCAGCTTCAAATTGATAATACAACAGCAGTGGCATATATTAATCACCTGGGTGGAATCAAGTCGGTGTCATGTGATAAGTTGGCTAATCAAATCTGGTCTTGATGTATTGACAGGAATATTTGGATTTCAGCTATTTATCTACTAGGTAGATTGAATATTATAGCAGACACCAGGTCAAGGAAATTCCATGATAACAAAGAATGGATGTTGAATCGAGAGGTATTCAATGACATAGTAGTCAGATTTGGAACACCAGATATCGACTTGTTCGCATCTCGATTAAATCATCAGCTATCGAGATATGTGTCATGGGAACCAGATCCAGGTGCTGTAGCGATTGATACTTTCTCGCTACATTGGGGTGGTATGTTTTTGTATGCATTTCCACCATTCTGCCTCATGTTGGTGTTTGCTTAAAATCAGGCAAGATACCGCCTCCGGGGTACTGGTGGTACCGGATTGGCCTACACAGCCATGGTTTCCTTTGATATTAGAATTGACGACACTGCCTTTGATGAAAGTCCCAAAAAGAAGGGATTTACTGCTGCATCCGGTAACAGGAGAACAACATCCATTATATGATCGTTTGGATTTGTTAATTTGCAGGTTTTAAGAAGGCCTTTTCTCGGGCGAGGGCTGTCTGGGCGTACTGTGGACATGTTTACGGCAGCCTGGAGGAAGAGCGCTCAAAAACAGTACATTTCTTATATAAAGAAATGGGAAAAGTTCTGTGTACAAAAGAATGTTGAATATTGTATGGCAGATATCTCAAATGTTCTAGGGTTTTTGTCAACACTTTATTACGATGAGGGGTTAAGTTATAGTGCAATTAATTTATCCAGAAGTGCATTGTCCTCATATTTATTTATGGAATCGGAAGGAAATCCTATTGGGTCTCATCCGCTCGTTTCCAGATTGATGAAAGGGATTTTTTATTCAAGACCTCCTAAGCCTAGGTACATGGCAATCTGGGATGTAAGTGTGGTTCTTAAGCTACTTCGTGAATGGTCTCCTGGTATGTCTTTGACTTTGGCCAAACTCAGTATGAAAGTGGTCATGCTTATGGCATTAGTAACAGCACAGCGAGTGCAGACATTGCAAAAGTTACAAATAGACAGGAGGGAAGTGGCTCAAGATAATGTTATGTTTTACATTTATGACCTACTCAAACAAAGTAGGCCAGGTGTGACAGGATTCAGAATTGGTTTATCAGCATATCCAACGGATCCATGTCTATGTATTAAGACATATTTGTTACAATACATTGAGGCTACAAAGGTTTTATGAAATATGGAAACTGGATTGTTTATCATGCACAAAAAACCACACAAGAGAGTCTCAGTACAGACTATTTCAAGATGGTTGAAACAAGTCTTGATTGCTGCAGGTATTAACACTGATGTTTTTACAACCCATTCGACTAGGGCAGCAGCAACGTCGGCGGCCAGGGCGAAGGACGTCCCCATCGACCATATTCTCGCAGCCGCCGGGTGGTCCAATGAGTTGGTGTTTCAACAATTTTACCATCGGCCTATTGCCAATACGGGGCTGTTTGCAGAAACTATTTTAAGTTCTGTATAATTTCCTCTGGTTTAAAGGGGATACTGTTAATTCTATTATTAAAATAAATGAGTTACTGCATTTGTCATGCAAATGTCATTATTAATGCATTATTGATTATTTCTCAATCCGAGTCAATCAATGCAGTGAGAAGCCGGGATTTGTATCTGCGGCATGAAATCACAAAGCTTTAAAATCTTCACTAGTCACTCACGTGACTCCGAAGTAAAATAGTAAGATTAAAGGAGAATTTACCAGTTTGAAGTTTGATCTTTATTTTATGAGGAGTTACGTTGGTGATTACGTGCCCACCATGCCCAACACTCTTTCATAAAGGTCAGATGTAAGTTCTAAATTTACTCGTTTTTACTATGTTACTATATTACTTCGTTCTTGTCGTTTGTGACTTCACACCGCTGCTTTGAAGATTTACGCACAGGCGCCCTGAAGGGGTCTTCTTCACGTAATCACCAACGTAACTCCTCATAAAATAAAGATCAAACTTCAAACTGGTAAGTTCTCGTTTAATCTTACTATTCTCTTCCAGACGGATTGGCAATCCTCCATACATCGCTTATGTTTGTATTATTTCTATGTGTTTAAAAGTTCACTCGATTTTGAAGTACTTTTCCTTTGACGTGAAGGTTTATCCAAGTATTGATCTAATACACAATTTAAATCTCCCCAATTATCAAATTCTGCTGACCAGAGTCAGAAATTATATTAAATATTTTATTAAAAAATTGGGGATTATCGAAATTAGGAGCATAAATATTCACCATAGTCAATGGAGTTGAATACAATTCCCCGGATATTATAATGTACCTGCCATCCTTATCAGCTATAGTTGATTTGTGTTTGAATGGTATACCTTTACGAATTAGAATTGCTGTTCCTCTTGCTTTGGAGTAAAACGTAGAATTATATAATTGACCAATGCAGCTACCCTTCAGCCTGTTGTGAGCTCCATTTTTAAGATGCGTCTCCTGAAGAAATATTATATCAGTATTAATAGATTTTAAGTGGGCTAATACTTTACCCATTTTAATTGGCTCATTAACGCCCCTAACATTCCAACTACAAAATGTAATTCCTCCTATTTTCCTAGCTACATCATCTTGCATTTTAAAGCTTACATGGTCTCTTTTGATTTAAATGGTCCAACACATTATTTGAAATATTTCCTTTAATTGCTGGGTGGGTGAGCCCTATCCCCTTTTCCCCTATCCCCCAGAGAAAAATGTGCATTAATAAAGATAGACAGGATATTTAGTAAAGAAAATAGAAAGCGAAAAAGAGAAACAACAGAAATTACAGCATATAGGAATGCTGCTGGTGAATACCACCCAATGGTGGTTGGATTAGTGAAAGCTTCCGTAGGATAATATTAAATAACTCTGCACCTTAAGGAGATAATAATAACTAAATAGAACAAACCTTAAAACTGTTTGTCAGTATTTAAATCCGTCAGGGAATCAACATTCCCCAGAAATTAAGTATCTTGGTGTGCTCTAATTAAGTAGTTGAATATTGAGAAGTTTAACTAATATACGGCACTTATTACAACTTACTATTAATACTGTTTTGACATATTAACCGGCTCTACGTCAGTATGTTTATAACAACTTATATTGATTACAAACAGTTTCACACACTCATTTTCTCCCTCTCTCCCTCTCTCCCTCTCTCCCTCTCTCCCTCTCTCCCTCTCTCCCTCTCTCCCTCTCTCCCTCTCTCCCTCTCTCCCTCTCTCCCTCTCTCCCTCTCTCCCTCTCTCCCTCTCTCCCTCTCTCCCTCTCTCCCTCTCTCCCTCTCTCCCTCTCTCCCTCTCTCCCTCTCTCCCTCTCTCCCTCTCTTCCTCTCCAAAACTTTCCAAAACATTCTCTCAACTTTCCAAAACATTCCAAAACGTTCTCAAAACTTTCCAAGACTTTCCAAGACTTTCCAAAACTTTCTCAAAACTTTCCAATGCTTTCCCAACCTGTCTCACACAATCGTTCTCTCTCCCCCTCTCCCTCACTCCATTTTTCCATCCCTCCCTCTCTCCCTCTTCCCTTCCTTCTCTCCCAAAACTTTCCAAAACGTTCTCAAACTTTCTCCCACGTTCATTATCTCTCCCTCCCTCCCTCTCTTTCTCTCTATACCCCTCCCCGTCTCTCCCTCTCTCTCTCTCTGTCTCTCTATCTCTCAAGTGCTCTGTTTTGACATATTAACCGACTCTAAGTCAGTAGATTTATAACAACATATTAATTAAACACAGTATAAACACAGTATGACCCTCTTGAATATCATCATGGTATAAACTCAGTAGAGCAATTACTTATCCCTTGACGGATCCCGCTGTATCCTGGGCAAACTTGAATGCTTTAACAGGATCGGTAAAAAAGGATTCAGTCCCTTTATAAGTAACTCGCAATTTGGCAGGATATAATAGGCCAAATCGGAGGTCTGGTATGTCCCTCAGAATAGCTGTTGACTTGGAGCAGAGTGCTCTTTTCTTAACGACTTCGGCAGGAAAGTCTCTGAAGATTCGTATGTTTTCACCTTGAAAAGTTAGGTTTCTGTTGTTGGCAACTTTCTGAAGAATGTCCTCTAGAACATGGCAGTGATGTACCCTCAGGATCAAATGTCTTGGTGGGGCTGTGCTGTCTGACCGGGCTCTCAGAGCTTTGTGAGCCCAGTCAAGTTTAGGTTTTTCATCCATAGCGAGTACGTCTTGAAGTAGTTGAGCCGTGAAATCTCAAAGATTTCGACCAAGTTCTTTGCCTTCTTTCACTCCAACAATCCTTAGGTTCTGACGTTTAGAGCTCCCTTCCAAATCTAGATATTTTTCTGTTACTTTAGCAAGTAACTCGGAGATATGCTCCACCTCAGCCGTCAGCCTGTGTGTTGTCTTGACATTTAAAGCCGCAGTCGTTTCGAATTCCCGAATAGCCTCGCTTTGTTTTTGTGAAGTAGCAAGAATAGGTTCCAACTTACGGCTGATGTCGGTTTTAAGTCTGTGGATTTCCCCTTTCAGGTCGGAATTCACCTCCTCTATACGGGCATCAATCTTGTCAATCTTCTCACAGATTTCTGTCTTCGCCACCAAAAGCTTTTGACACAGTGCTGAACAGATCTCCTGCACCAAACCCAGAGTTTGCCATGCTGCTTCCTCTCGGGGGTGTGCCATACTCGAGGTCGAGGCTTCTTCTTCGCCTTCAGTAACTTTCAGTTGATGTTTCGGGCATTTAGGCAGACGCCTACCTTTCATTTATTAAAAGTACCGGGGTCGAGTTCTGATGACGTCACTTACGCGACTGCTGAACGTCTGCCGGTGAGTATTTTTAGATCTGTCCAGTTTAGATTTTCAGTAGTTTTTCAGCGTTTTAACGGTGCGGAGGTGAATGGCGCATGCCCTAAGCCACCATAGCGCCACCGGAAGTGCGTCCACGATTTCTAGAGCCACTTCCTTAAGTACCCTGGGATGCAGACCATCAGGCCTTGGGGATTTATCAGCTTTCAGTCCCATCAGTCTACCCAACACCATTTCCTGCCTAATGTGAATCTCCTTCAGTTCCTCTGCCACCCTAGATCCTCTGGCCACTAGTACATTGGGAAGATTGTTTGTGTCCTCCTTAGTGTCCTCCTTAGTCCTCCTTAAATCTACCGTGTTGTGTTCTTTATTTGATTGTATGGCTTTCACTGTGCCATCTGGCACATGTGACAAATAAATATATCTTGTCTCTTGAATCTTGTAAGACGGATCGAAAGTATCTGTTCAACTCATCTGCCATTTCCTTGTTCCCCAAAATCAATTCACCCTTTTCAGTCTTCAAGGGTCCAACTTTGGCCTTCATTAGTTTTTTCCACTTCACATACCTGAAGAAATTTTTATTATCCTCCTTTATTTTCTTGGTTAGCTTACCTTCGTACCTCATCTTTTCTCCCCGTATTGCCTTTTTAGTTATCTTCTGTTGCTGTTACAAAGTTACCCAATCCTCTGGCTTCCCGCTCATCTTTGCTATGTTATATTTCTGTTCATTTATTTTTATACTCTCCCTGACTTCCCTTGTCAGCCACGGTCACCCCTTATTCCCCTTGGGATCTTTCTTCCTCTTTGGAATGTACCGATCCTGCACCTTCTGTATTATTCCCAGAAATGCCTGCCATTGTTGTTCCACCAGGGTATCTTTCCAGTCAACTTTGGCCTACTCCTCCCTCATGGCTCCATAATCTGCTTTGCTCAACTGTAATACCCTTCTCCCTCTCAAATTATAGATTATGGATGAACGACTCAAGGTAATTGCACAAATTTGTTTGCCTGCTCCTTCATATATCTCCTCCGCCAATCTTGCATTATTCACAGATGCCTTGTCAGATTCTTTCGCATTGATGCATTACATATTTTTAAATGAAAAAAAAAATGCAGATGCTGGAAACCTGGAACAAGAATAGAAAATGCAGAAACGCTTAGCTGGTCTTCAGTCTGAAACATCAACTCGGTTTCTCTTTCCAGAGATGGTGCCTGACCTGCTGTGAAATTCCAGCATTCACTGCTTTTGTTTAATTATATATTTTATAATTTAACCTTTCTTGTTTTTCAACTATTCAGTCTTTTCCCTTTAATATCTCCACTACCACCCAACCCCTCAACACCACCTCTTCTTTTTAGTTCTATTAATCTTTACCTTTCTTGTTTCTGATGAAAAAATATAAACCTGAAATAGAGTCAGTCATACAGCATGGAAATAGGCCCATTGTCTCAACTTGGCCCATGGTGACAATGATGCCCCCATCTATACCAGTCCCACCTGCCCGCATTTGGCCTTTATGCCTCTAAATCATCCCTGTGCTCATATCTATCTAAATGTCTAAAATTGTGTCATAGGACCTGTCTCAACTGCCTCTCCTGGTAGATCATTCCATGTACCCACTGCCTCTGTATGAAAAATGTTAACTCCTGTTTCATCACCCACAAATTATGTCTGACCTCCAGTTTTTTCTGGCATTTACTGTTTTGTTTCAGATTTGCAGCAGTTGTGGTATCTTGGTTTTGGATCATGATATTAAGCAATGTCTTCACTTTTCCGGTTACTTCACATCCATTTTCTATTTATATTCTGGGTGATTTATTTTTTGGTCCTTATTTCCAGGCAGGTTGAACAATTCTCACCAGAAACTGTCTGGCTTGTTTTGGTTTAAACAAGCTCTTACATGGTGCCTTATTGTGAATTATTTATTTTTCTAGATTTCAACTATGACTGCAATTCCAAGCTACATGGTATTGTAATACCCAGCATTTTGGAGGTTCCCTGGAGTTTTGAATAGTGCTATATTAAAATCTCTTTACTTTCTCTTGTTGCCAATTTTGACCCTCAGGAACTGCCTAACCATTATTTGGTGTTAGGTTATGTCATAAGTAATTTATGTGTGAAAACCCTCAAAGATTTTCTGTCTGCCAAGACTTTGTGTTGTCAGTTTGAGGTTGAATCTGTTCCTGCTGGAGGATGGATATTGATGAAAGTCTTGAATGGTACATGAGGGCTTGAAATTGGCCATCAGTGAATGCGTAACAGTATGACCTGCAGCATTCTTACATGAGCTATACAACACATACTATCCTTTCGAAATCCATTAGGTGTAAAATGGTGGCACAATGGTGCAGCTGGTAGAACTGCTGCCTCGCAACGCCAGAGACACGGGTTCAATCCTGATCTTGGTTGCAGTCAGTGTGGAGTTTGCATATTCTCCCTGTGACAGCTTGAGTTTCCTTTGGATGCTTCTGTTTCTTCCCATAACCCAAAGGCATGCGGGTTTGTAGGTTAATTGACCTCTGTAAATTGCCCTTGTGTGTAGAGAGTGAGTGCGAAAGTGGGAAAACATAGAACTAGTGTGAATGAGTGATCGATGGTCAGATGAATGGCCTGTTTCCATGCTCTATCTTTCAATCAAAAGAAGAGGAGAATTCCATGACCTCTACTTATCTGGGAGGAGTTGGCTTTGACCCAGGCCTGGAATCCTGGATAGCTCTCTCTATTTCACGTGTGAAATGGATGCCACAGAGCTAACTGCAGAGGCCCATCAGAAGGTGAAAATTAGGTAGAGCACTGAGCATCTCTGGTGCTGGAACTATGCACATCAAAGTAGGAGGATGAAGCTCCATATCACACAAGGCCTTGTATAATTACACAAAGGACAAACCCAAGTTAACTGAATTTAAGAAGCTTTTAGATAGGCATGTGAACATATGGATCACATGCAGGCAGAGGAGATTAGTGTAATTTGGCTTGATGTTCGACACAGACATTGTTGCCCAAAGGGCCTGTTTCCGTGCTGTACAAACATATGTTCTATGTACTTTTTGAAGAATATCTTGATGATAGTCACCCCTTGTATAAACTACCACTTGTATTGGTGAATAGTCAGAAAATCAGGGTGTCGATGAACATTTGAGATAGAATGGGATACAGCGAAATGTGAAGGATTGATGAAATTGCTCTGGAAAACAGCACAGACATGAGGAGCAATGACTTTTCTTTGTGTTATCCGAAAATATGAGACATCCGAACAGGAATTACAGGAATATGCTGTGGTAGTTCAGTATTCCACAAGATTTGATTACATGCCCCGAAGGAAGAATTCAGATCCCAATGTGCGAATTAAAATTCAGTTAATTAAGTTTCTGAAATAAATTTTTAAAAAAAGCTTTACAAATGGTGACCAAGAAAGTGACAGACTGGTTTAAAAGCACATTTGGTGTCCTAATGCCTTTAGTGATATGATCCTTTCTTTCAGCTGGTCTGCCCTTTATGTAACACTGAATCCATAACAAAATTATTGAATTCCAACTGTTCCCTGAAATGATCACACAGGGCACTCGGACGGTTAAGTGGATTTGCACATTCTGAAAGACCCTTGGGGAGGGAGGGGCAATAAATGTTGGTTTTGGCAACAATGCTCAAACCCCGTGTATGCTCCTGTTAAGTACATTGCAAAGTGAAATTAATTTTCATGCTTTACAATTTGATGTTCAAATAAATGACAGCATAAAAAGGCGCAATCCCACCCTTGAATGTTACTGCGGTTAAGTAATTAAGCCTCATTTATGATGGAATTTATGAAACAATTCCTTGCTCCAAAATTCACACTGAGCAGCTGTAAAGTGTGAAAATCAATGCTGTTCTTGGGGTCTCTTCCAATGGCATTGCATTATTCCACAGCATCTGATTATGCTGGAAGCTTTTGAAAGTCTTCAGTGAGCATGTAATTACTTTTTCTTTGCAAACTATGATTTCTTGTACAAGAATATGTGTTCTCTAAAGTCATCAGGCATTTGCCATTTCAGCAGACATTTACATTAATTCTCTTTGATATATACTAAATGACATTTTCCCAGTAGGTTTCAAATGTGTTATTGATCTCCTGGCAGGTTGTCTATGAAATAAAGTTTCCAAGTGAGTTAGTTCTTATATTAAATTCTGGTCAGGTCAGGTAATATGAGTTACATTATGTGCCTCTTAAAATGATATTGCCATAGAAAAACATGGAAAAACGGTAGTAATTTGATGATCAATACATTATCATAGATTGTATGATAATATCTAAATATACATTGCCAATAAAATCTAAATATTGTTACAAGATTTTACAGAATTGAATATCTATATAACTAAAAGTCTCAACTTGACCACTTCCTGTCTGTGCTGTATATTGATTTTAGAAAAAACGGTACCACATATCGCTATGATTTTTGGCCATCTTACTTACAGTCCTCCTCCGCTGAGGATTTTTTCGATCAATGAAAAATAAAAAAGTTATGAGTGTTTAAAAAATCTTGAGACCAGCTGATTGGCCCTCTCGCCTGTCAATCACCACAATGAAGGTAAAGTCCCTTCCAGGGGGACAGTGCTATAAACCCCCGGATGACTGGACGTGAGTCAGTCACTCTGGAAGATCACGAGGGAGAGTCCACAACTGTGATTCTAAGCTGTGAATCAACTGAACTGAGAGTCTGCAATTTACTTGCAATAAATGATTTGTTAGCCCTTAATGACAATGGAATGAGTTGTTTGGCAATTTGCTGGACTGCACTCTGCTTGAAATGCTGTAAAATTGAATTTGGTGGCCTGCACTCTGCTTGAATTGCTATGAAACTGAATTTGGTGGCCTGCACTCTGCTTGAAATGGAATTTCAAGGAATAGTCATGAGTGAACTGCCAGCCCACAAGCCCTGAGTGACTGAGCTGCCAGCCCACCAGCCCTGAGTGACTGAGCTGCCAGCCCACCAGCCCTGAGTGACTGAGGTGCCAGCCCACTAGCCCTGAGTGACTGCCAGCCCACCAGGCCTGAATGACTGAGCTGCCAGCCTACCAGGCCTCAGTGACTGAGCTGACAGCCCACCAGGCCTGAGTGACTGAGCAGCCAGCCCAAGAATCCATTTGGCCCACAATGTTCATACTAGCCCTCTGGAAATAAGTCCCTTTGGCCCATAACACCCATACTAGGCTCCAGAAAGCTCCCCCCCCCCCCCACTGGCCACCAATATTGGAAGTGGTGGAGAGGTGGTATATTGTGTTGGGGGACCAGCCCTCCCATGTGAACATGGCACCAAACAGGTCCCACTTAGTCTAGTATATTGCTGTATTTGACAGGAATGCATACAGTGCTTGTGGTGAGAAAAGCATTATAAGTGAGACAATTAACGGGGTTGTATATTGCGCTTTAAAGGTTACAAAAAATGTTAATAAATAATATTAAAACACTAGAATATATAAGGTATCTTTGCACAAATATAAAATAATGCTTGTAATTTTAAAAAAAATCCTTGGATTGTACACATCAGATTAATCTGCCGAAATAAATGCATTTGGAGCTGTAGGATAATGAGGGCATCAGATAAATTTATGAACCATGCAGAGAGAATTGATCTGGTCACAAGATTAGCTAGATACTTATGCATGTGCCATAAATATACTTGCATTCATATTTTTCTCTAAGTTTTCCTTCCTTAGAATAAAATATGATTTGGATAACATAGTATGCTTCTTGGTGATTTACTATATTGTAAATGAAAATAAACATTTTGGTACTGAGATAATAAAACAATGTTAACAGGCATGCAAAACTTTTGTGAATGAACACGTTCATTCTACTTGTCCATGATATAGCACCAAGAACGCAACAGTGGCGCAGAGGTAGAGTTGCTGCCTTACAGCGCCAGAGATATGGGTTTGATCCTGACTAAGGATGGTGTCAATATGGACTTTGTACATTCTCCCTGTGACTGCATGGGTTTTCTTTGGGTGCTCTGGTTTTCTGCCACATTTCAAAGACATGCAGGTTTGAGGGTTAATTGGCTTCTGTAAATTGTCCCTAGTGTGTGGGATGGAACTAATGTACGTTGGATCGAAGGGCCTGTTTCCATGCTGTATCTCCAACTAAAAACTAATACCAATCAATTATTACTTTGACCCTTTTGTGATATGGCTTGTACTCAAATCTATTTGGTTGTATTTCACAGCATATGATTGAGATGTTGAATGTTCTCCTAATATTTAACTATTACAAAATATCATAATTCTTTAAAGCAGCTTGTTCTTTTGTGGAATTCCTTAATTCAAAAATAACATCCATATTCTAGATTAAGTGTTAGGGAAGTTATATTTCAGTTCAATTACCATGTTCCATTAGAAAAAAACCCAATAAAGATAAAAATTAGGAAAGAGACTGGATAATAAAGCATGAAAGGTAAAGAGTTGTCTTTATTTGCTTGTACTAAAAAAGCTTTTGCTGCACTTCATTCTTCTCTTCTGAACTTTGGTCTATTTGATTTTAATGAAATAGTCTGAAGAAGGTGTCTCGACCCGAAATGTCACCTATTCCTTCGCTCCATAGATGCTACCTCACCCTCTGAGTTTCTCCAGAATTTTTGTCTATCTTTAATGAAATAGAATGTCAGGAAGAAAATGCAATTGACATCTGATATCCGAGCTCTTATTTAGAGTGAGTGACAAACAGCTTGTTTCTATTTGCTACATTGTTGGATAATGAATTGGCTGAGATTTTGGACCATGAACTGTGCATCATTCAGTCACAGGACAACATGTGGATAGGCACTGGGTTTGGTTGCTTGTACCAATTGCATTATTGTGGAAAGTGCTACACACTCCTCTTTTGAAATTTGACTTCAGTGGAGCAGAACTTCAAAGGAAGAGCACAAGGCATGCTTATTGCCGTATATTTATCTGTAGCACAGGCTCCAAAGGACCAATTTCTTCACAATATATTTTCCAGCTAAAAAATCACCACCCATTATATAAGTAAAGATAGATGTGCTGGTTGCAGAAGACAGCACATTTTAAGTGCAGGAAGATTTATTTAAATTACCATCCTGGCTTTTTGACTTATTTTTTAACTATGTTTGGATTTCCAAGCCACTGTCTTCATTTTTATTTAAAACTATCTGATATAGAAGTGTGAAAATCTTCGCACAGTATAAATTATTCCACTGCCTACTCATGGCTGAGAAATGTATTCTTATTCTAATTACGCAAATCACAATAAATACTATGCCGTTAATCATGACAGACTTGCAGCATTTTTTCCCCCAGTGATTTATGGAGTTGCAAGAGCAGTAAACCTACATTTTTTTGTATATTCACCTAAATAGTTGTTTCTCATAAATCATGTTATTCCATAGGAACTGGGATAACCAGCCAAACCATTGACCAGTTTGAATAAATGATGCTACCTCCAGTATTTGTGAGAAGTGTTTAACCCAGAGAGAAACAATTAAGGTTTTGCAAAATAGTACCACGTTGCACCCAACATTGCATTTTTCTGAAATGTCTAGTGTGAAATCATTCGAGAAGTGTAACATTCATAGTGCATGTACTGTCAACAATAGACTAAGGGACTAGATAATCCAAAAGTTAAAAACAAGGACAGACACTCAAAGTAAAAAAAATATATGCTGGATGTGCTCAGCAGATTATGCTAGGTATTTGGGAATGTTTTTGTTAATGATTTTTCACCAGAACTTGGACATTTTATGAGATAACACATCTTAAAACTTGAGCCACAAAGCAGTCAAGGATGATAGGGGAGGATACAAAGGAAGTTCTGTGTAGATGGGGAGACCAGGAGAGAGTGAAGGACTAAAAGGATGTTTAAGACCGGTGAAAGAGCAGTGTTGAGGCAGCTAAGGGAGGGTGGTGCTAGTGGAGAGGAACTAGTTGCTCCTCTGTTCAAGGCAGAAGCAAAGGCCCCTGAGGCCATCCTGGTGGGAGGTGGTACTCTGAAAGGACTGGATGTCCATGGTAGTGACCAGGAAACTGGAAGTGGAAAGAGCAGCAACAGAGGTGTCACTGGAATAAGTGGGATGCAGCAAGGAATTGGGGGAAAATAATAGAAACAATGTAGTGAAAATGAGTAGAGTCCGACTAGAAAAGGCCGTAATGGTGAGTTTACTGATTTTGCATCATTGGGAGGAGATGGAAATGGACTGTGTGTTCTTCAGGGTTAAAGGCTCTGTTTCTCTTTTACGAGAAGGTGCTTGTATTCCCAGCAATTTCTGTTTTATTTAAGTTTTAGAGCATTTTCACATTGAATAGAAATACATCTAATCTTGGTTGAAATTGTTTCAATTTATTTGAATTCAATATTTAATTGTTTTAGGCCAAACTCATGAGAAATTGTCTATTATCTAATTTGTGAGAATGTTTTCACTGTGAAAGAAAATTCAAAATTATTAAATACTTGTTTTTATGCCATATAATTATGAGTCCAACATTAGTTTGTGTGTTGATCACATAATCTATCACTGTCAAGTATAATTTAAACTAAATAGAAAGCTAATCTCAAACAAAAATCATTTTACAAATCTGAAATGGTTTTGGCAGTTCCAGATCTAATATGTGTGCTCCTTGGAGCAGTTTTCTTAGGTTTGACATAATCTCCACCAAAAATAACACATCAAAAGAAACTATTTGTCAGATTTAACACATTAATTTATGTGTCTTATCTATGTCTCGCTTCTTTCAAGTGATTGTAAAGTTTAACAATTGACTGGTACAAAGTTGGAATATCAAGGGCAATGCAGCGGTAGTTGCCGCCTCATTTACGCGTCATGTATAAAATAGGTCGACGCATCGTTGCGCGTGACGTCACTCGCAAATCATGCGTTATCATGCCGTCTGGTGCACGTGACGTCATTAGACTACCATGCGGCGCGCGGCGATGCATGGTTACGCACGGTGACGTAACCATGCGTCACCACGCGATATGTGTGAGACGTCGGGACGCAGCGTGCGACGCCAATGCGTCAGCGTGCATACCCAATGCGTCAGTGTGCGTACATGATACGTCACGCAGGTAGCACGCAAGGATTTCATACAGGACAAAATCCTGGAGTGCCGCGCTATACCGCGCGCAACTCCACACTCCTCCACGCCTCTCCATGCGCCCGTCCCGTGCTACCCACATGCTACCCGTGCATCACAATGCGTCGACCTATTTTACATATGACGCGTAAATGAGGCACAAATGACCACCAAGTGGGACAGGCCCTTTAAAGCACTTGCAGCACCGGAGACTCGGGTTCGATCCCGACTACGGGTGCTGTCCGAACTGAGTTTGTACGTTCTCCTCATGACCACGTGGGTTTTCTCTGAGATCTTCAGTTCCCTCCCACACTCCAAACAAGTACAGGTATGTAGGTCTTCTTCTTCTTATCGAGTCCACACACATGATTAGAAGTTGTTCAGCCAGAGCTGAACACACTTCTCGGCATCTGCATACAATGGTGTCTGTCTTGCGTTTCTTGTGCTTCTTGTGCATGTTGGTGGAAAGATTGGTGAAAACAGGGCCTTGATGTGAACGCTCTTTCCTTGACCCCAGGTATGTAGGTAAATTGGATTGGTAAATGTAAAAAAATTGTCCCTAGTGTGTGTACAATTGTGTTAATATGCGGGGATCGCTGGTCGGCATGAACCTTGTGGGCTGAAGGGCCTGTTTCCGCACTGTATCTCTTAAACGAAACTAACTAAAATCGCAGCTGAGATGGAATTAAATCAGAAAAAGCTGGAAACACTCAACAGGCCAGTCTATGCTGTTAGACAAGGAAAAACGATCCCAAAAGGATGATAGGCAAAAATGGATAGTCCTAGTTCCGAAATAAAGAGAGAATTTCCTAAAGTCAGAGAATTTGATGCCATGTCCAGATGCTGTAACATGCCCAGATAGAATATTATGTGTTGTACTCGGTGTGTCAGAAAGGCCAGAGTGGGAACGGGATGGAGATTTAACATGGAGGCAATCTGAATCACAGGGTCACTCCTGTACATGGAATACAAAGCCATTACCCAAATGTGTTTATGAACATTGAATGCCTGTCTTTACTAGATAGGAAAAAGTACAAGTGACTCGTTGCTTCACTTTCGAAGACTGTTCGGGTATCTGCAATGTAGGAAGGGAAGAGGTGAAAGGATAGGTGTTGCATCTCCTGCAGTTGCATGGGGAGGTGCCAAAGATGAGCAGTGATTCGCAGGGAAGGAAGAGTTCACCAATACTCACTAAAGCTTGCTGCTTTCATGTCACACTTAAAAATTAATCACGTGGGTAGAGCAATAGAAAATGCTCAAATCATAGGGATAAATGTTTGAGGTCAAACAATGCCAAATAAATCACATCATTTATTTTTTACACCTGTTCTAAAAATATTGGCTCGATCTGTGCATGTGGTCTTCTGGTAGCTTTGGATTAGTGGATACATTTCATCTATGCACCTTGGCTGTGAATATTACAGGGAATAATAGTGTGGAGCTCACTTTTTGATCATACGTGCTTTCTGATTTGGAATTACAACCGTGCTTGTTTGCTTTTCTTCCCTGTGCCAGGTTATTAAAGGTAATTTGTTGTTTCATAAATGACTGAACATTGATAGGTGAAAACAACATGGATATCTTACTTACCTTTGGAGAACAACACCATAACATTTTGAAAATTAGGAAAATATGGAAGAAAATTAGGCTAGTATTTTATAGTTGATCATCATCAAATGTTATTTCATACAGCTACAGATGTTTTAGAAACATAGAAATGTAGAAATTAGGTGCAGGAGTAGGCCATTCGGCCCTTCGAGCCTGCACCGCCATTCAATATGATCATGGCTGATCATCCAACTCAGTATCCCGTACCTGCCTTCTCTCCATACCCTCTGATCCCTTTAGCCACAAGGGCCACATCTAACTTGGGTTTTGTTCTATTTGTATAAACTTGTAATAACACAGATCTACTTAATGTAGTGAAGACTGCATATAATGATTAAACCATGTGTAGGATTTGGGGGCAATTCATTAACAATAAAAATAACATTTGTAACTAAAAATTAATAACTACAAAAAGACTGGGAAATTCAGGTTGGTTCAGGACCCCAAGAAAGAGAGTTTGTAGAGTGCCTCCGAGATGGATTCTTAGAGAAGCTTGTAATGAAGCCGACCAGAGAAAATGCAATTCTGGATTTAGTGTTGTCCAATGAACCAAATTTGAAAAGAGAACTCGAGGCAAAGGAACCGCTTGGAGGAAGTGATCATAATATGATTAGTTTTAATCTGCAATTTGAGAAGGAGAAGGTTAAATCGGAAGTGGCAGTGATGCAGTTGAACAAAGGGGACTATGAAGGCATGAGAGGGGAGCTGGCAAAGGTAGACTGGAAAGGGATACTAGCAGGAATGACAGTGGAACAGCAATGGCAGGAATTTCTGGGCATAATCCGGAAGACGCAGGATCATTTCATTACAAAAAGGAAGAAAGATTCTAAGGGGAGTAGGAGGCAACCGTGGCTGACAAGAGAAGTTAGGGATAGAATAAAACTAAAAGAAAAGATGTATAACACAGCAAAGAGTAGCCGAAAGCCAGAGGATTGGGAAACTTTCATAGGAAGGAAACAAAACGGGCAATACGGGTTGAAAAGATGAAGTACGAAGGAAAGCTGGCCAGGAATATAAAGGAGGACAGCAAAAGCTTCTTATATATGTTAAGGGAAAAAGAGTAGCAAATTCAAATGTGGGTCCCTTGAAGGCAGACACGGGTGAAATTATTATGGGGGACAAGGAAATGGCAGAAGAGTTGAACAGGTACCGGATCTGTCTTCACTAAGGAAGACACAAACAATCTCCCAGAAGTACTGGAGGGCAGAAGATCTAAGGGGGTCGAGGAACTGAAAGAAATTTTCATTAGGCGAGAAATAGTATTGGGTAAACTAATGGGACTGAAGGAAGATAAATCCCCGGAGCCTGATGGACTGCATCCCAAGGTCCTCAGGGAGGTGGCTCTAGAAATAGTGGACGCATTGGTGATCATTTTCCAATGTTCAATAGATTCAGGATCAGTTCCTATGGATTGGAGGATAGCTAATGTTATCCCACTTTTCAAAAAAGGAGCGAGAGAGAAAACAGGGAATTACAGACCAGTTAGCCTGACTTCGGTGGTGGGAAAGATGCTGGAGTTAATTATTAAAGAGGTAATAATGGGGCATTTGGATAGCGGTAAAAGGATTAGTCCAAGTCAGTATGGATTTATGAAAGGAAAATCATGCTTGACTAATCTTCTGGAATTTTTTGAGGATGTGACAAGTAAAATGGATGAAGGGGAGCCAGTGGATGTAGTGTATGTAGACTTTCAGAAAGCCTTTGAGACTTCCGGTGGCGCTATGCTGGGGTAAAGCCATGCGCCAGCTAGCTCCGAGAAAACCCGTCTAAAAGGGGAGAAAAACGGGACGGGCCCGCTGAGACTTATCGGCTGCTTGCGTCGAGGGGTGAGTGACGTCATCAGAACGCAACTCCGGCCATTTAAATGTCAGTAAAACCCCCGCAAAAAAACGTTACAAGACAAACAGGCCCGACTGAAGCCTCGGCCTCAATTTCAGCGCCGGCCCAAGAAGAAGCTTCAAAGGACAAAGGTCAAAGGACAAAGGACATTTATTGTCACATACACCAAATGATGTAGTGAAATTTGTCTTGCCATGCAGCACGAACTAGACACAACATTAAATAAATTTAACATAAAACATAAAAAAACATCCCCCCACAATGGTTCCCACTGTGGGGGAAGGCACAAAGTCCAGTCCCCATCCCATGTCCACCCATAGTCGGGCCTATTGAGGCCTCCACAGTCGCCTTCACGGAGGCCCGATGTTCCAGGCCGTTCTCGCCGGGTGATGGTGCTCCGGCGTCATGAGAATCCTCTCAGCGGCTTGGGACACCTGGAACGGCCGCCTCCTTACTCGAGACCGCGTCTTCCGAAGCCAACAGGCCGCGCTGAGTGGAGCTCCAACACTGGCGATCTCGGCGAGAGATCCCAGACTCCCATTGTTAAAGTTCAGCGCCGCCGCCCGCAGACCCGCGATGTTTCACCTGCGGGCTCAGCTCACCAGAGTTCCAGCGTGGCGACCCGGGCAAGGCATCGCCCGCTCCGCTCCGCGATAGCGCTCCAGCACTGTGCCGCCGCCGAAGCCGAGGTCCTGGCCGGCCCCTCAGGAAACGCCACTCCAGGCCCGCTGGTAGGCCGCGAGGACGGGTCGAAGGTGCAGCCCGGAGAAAAGCTGCCTCTCCGACCAGGTAGGGACCCTAGAAAGTAGTTTCGCCCTCCCCCCCCCCACACCCCACATAAAAAAGACTAGAACTCCTAAAAAAACAAAACAACTTACTAACTAAAAATAAGAAAAAGATGAAAACGGACAGCTGCAGGCTGGGCAGCCATACCACACAGGACGGCGCCCCCTAGCTCTATACAGCTTCTATACAGCTTCCAAAGTTAAAGTAAATAAAAGTCGGAATGGAGGAATTTCGAAATATAGTTGGGGAAGAACTATCAACTATGAAGGGGGAATTGAAGAATTTGAAGGCAGAAATATCAACTACCATCGGTAAAGAAATATTATCAATATTGAAAGAAGGATTGAAGGAACAATTGTCATCTTTTCTCCGGGAAGAACTATCCACTGTGAAGGACGAAATATTTGGAAAAATGAACGAACACATGCTGGAGGTAAATTCTAACTTTCAAAACTTGAAACTCGAATTTAATAGCAAGTTGGATCCTATTATCAATACGGTGAAGCAACATGGTGTGGCTATACGTGAATTGGAAACACTAGCTGAGTCAAGTGCTGATACAACAACAAGGCTATTAATGGAGACTCAGCACCTATCTGAGTTATTAAGTAAAGTAACTGAAAAATGTATTGATTTAGAGGGACGCTCTAAACGTCAGAACTTAAGGATTGCTGGACTTACAGAGGGCAGAGAGAAAGATAAAAACATCTGTGATTTAATTACTGAGCTTCTACAGCACACTTTACAACTGGATGCAAAACCTCTGCTGGACCGAGCACACAGAGCACTGAGAGCTCGACCGAATGCTGCCGCCCCCCACCCCCCCAAGACATCTGATATTGAAGGTGCACTACGAGCATGTTTTAGAAGAGATTTTGACGAAAATTGGCACCAACAGAAATTTAACATTCCAAGGCGACAACATTCGTATTTTCAGAGATTACCCTGCTGAGGTTGTTAAGAAAAGAGCACTTTTTAATGACACAAGAGCAATTCTCAGGAAGATACCAAACCTAACATTTGGACTGCTGTACCCTGCCAAGTTGCGAGTCACCTACAAGAATACAGAAACCTTCTTTACTGATCACAAGAAAGCACTCAAATTCGCTCAGAAGACTGAAAATTGGGGGGCTGAATATTGTCCTATGGCTTTAATAGCCGGCAGAGAATAGACTGGACTCCAAGCTGTTATAACCTAAGATCTAACTTGGCTGAACAAGTTAATTTGCTATTAATTATTACTAATTATTACTAACTATTACTAGTAAAAAATTATCATAAATTACTATAAATAAGAAATTTAAGCAATACTTGATTTATGTTTATCTTTAACATTTAACTAACACTTTTTAGGGGAGAAAAAATGTCCTACCATTGGATTAATTTCCCTTGGACCTGTCCTGTTTGCTTCCCCTTTTTTATATCATTTTATATGGTAAAATTGTTTTTTGTTTTTTTAAACAGAGCTAGTGTTATTTTTTACAAAAGCTATGGAAGTCGCTAGATTTTTTGCCACATTAGAGTGGCTCTCACTAACTACACTAACTGTAGATGTAGTTTTAGTTGTTTTTTAACTTTTCTGGCACCCTTTTTCTGATGCCGGATTTCCAGCTTCACGGCAAGAGGGCCTGTAAACATCGGACTGGCTGCAAGGCCACAAATGGGCCCCGACCTCGGGTGGTCACAGAGGAAGAAGACTAAACTTTCTGGTGCCTTTCCCCACAGTGCAAAATTTTGATTCTGTTGTGGGGGGACATTTGTGTTGAACTCTATAATGTGTTGTGTCAATTATTTTTTTTTCTTTTTCTATGGATGTACGGAAACTTATTATTTATTTTATGTAAAGCACTTTGGTTTCAACGCGAGTTGATTTAAAACGTGCTATATAAATAAAACTTACTTACTTACTTTTAATTCTCTACTCACTTTTCTTATTTCTAAATTCTACCTCACTATTAAGATTTTTTTTTTTTAGGAGACACTTTCGGGAGAAAGATCAAATAGATCCAAAACCCATCCATCCTAGAGTCAGGTGGAACGCTGTGATTAATGTGTTAAACCATTTACTTTTCTACAGACTATTTAACCCATAAGATGCAAGACACTACTATGAAAATTGGGGGTAAAGGAATTACATTCTGTAGTTGGAATGTCAAGGGCGTTAATGAACCAATTAAAAGAGGTAAAGTACTAACACATTTAACAGCCTTAAAATTACTTAAGGCTGATAGAATGTTTCTTCAGGAAACCCATCTTAAAAAATGAGGCACATAATAGATTGAAAGCCAAATGGATGGACAAATCATACCATTCATTATTCTCTTATAAGTCAAGAGGGGTAGCTATCTTAATTCGTAAGGGTTTACCATTCAAACATATCTCATCTATCATTGATACCGAGGGTAGATACGTTATATTAGTGGGTGAATTGCAGTCAACAAGATTGATATTGGTTAATATCTATGTACCAAACTTTGTTAACCCGTTATTTTTCAAGAAAATATTTAATACTATCCCAGAATTCGGACAGTATAATTTGATAATTGGCGGAGATTTAAAATGCACATTAGATCCCTATTTGGTCAGATCGTCAACTCAAAATAAAATAAAATCCAAGACATGTGAACTATTAAATTCATACATAAACACTGCCAATATTAAAGATGTTTGGAGAATTGAAAATCCCTCAGGGCGAGAGTATTCATTTTATTCTCCAGTGCACAAAACTTACTCAAGAATTGATTATATCTTAGTGGATTTCAAACTTAATCTCTACACGTATAACTCAAAATATCATAACATTATTATTTCCGATCATTCTCCCTTAACTTTTATGGTAAAAGTACAAGGAATATCAGAGAAGCAGATACACTGGAAATTCAATCCACAAATTTTAAAAGACATGATGATCATAACAAATGTTATGACTATCTCAACACGCAGATTAAAATGTTTTTTCAGATGAATGACCTTCCAGAAATATCTGCTTCCCTTTTATGGGAAACATTTAAAGCATTTGTCAGAGGGTGTCTTATTTCATTTCAAGCTTCTCAAAACAAGAAGAATGGCTCGTCAACTCCGCAAATTAGAGGACAAATGCACAATCTACAAAATCAGATCAGATAAGGGAGATTTGCTCACACTACCTAATGACATTAATGATAGATTCCTGCAATATTACCAGACACTATACTCAGCAAAAACAACAGACAGCTCAGTGAACATGCAAAGTTTTCTGCAGAAATGCAACCTCTCAGGTTTAAATGAGAGAGATAGAGACTGATTGGGCGCAGAAATAACATTAACAGATATTGAAGAAACTATCAGATCTCTGAAAAATGGGAAGACCCCTGGCTCCTATGGTTTGAACAATTAATTAAAAAAAAAATTTAACGACCTGGTCTCCCCACGTTTACAGACTCTATATAGTTATGCTTTTAAACAACAGATATTGCCACAAAATCTGACTGAATCAACAACAACACTTATTCCAAAAAAAGATAAGGATCTTGAAGACCCAGACTCGTATAGAGCCAAAGCCCTTTTAAACACTGATCAGAAGATAATAGCCAAAATTTTAGCTCACAGATTAAGTTTGGTGATCCACAAGTTAATACATCCCGACCAATCAGGTTTTATCCCGAAACGATATTCATTCTTTAATCTAAGACGTTTGTTTAATATAACATATTCAAATAGAATATTGAATGAAGATTGATCAATCATTTCGTTAGACGCTGAAAAAGCATTTAATCAGGTGGAATGGCCCTACCTCTTTTCTGTGATGGAAACATTTCATCTCGGTGAAAACTTCTGTTCATGGGTGAAACTCCTATATACAAACCCAACAGCTAGAATATTGACAAATCAAATGTTGTCACCTAAATTTAATTTATCCAGAGGGTGTAGACAAGGATGTCCACTTTCCCCGCTCTTATTTGCCCTTGTTATAGAACCACTCGCAGAGAGTATTAGATCCCACTCAGAAATTCATGGGTATAACACTAAACATACAGTTAATAAAATGTCTTTACATGCAGACGATGTATTATTATACATCACAAACCCAGAAATTAGCATTCCGAGTTTATTAAATCTCATAACTCAATTTGGTTCATTCTCGGGATATCGAATCAATTGGAATAAAAGCGAAATTATGCCAATAATGGAACAACACCCGCTTATACTTCAACAGTATACTTTTAAAATTGCCTATGAGAAGTTTAAATACCTTGGAATCTATGTGACCAAGAAATATACTTCTTTATTCAAATCAAATTTTCCTTTATTTACTAAATTACACAGAAATATCCAATATTGTAAAACAATTCCCATCTCTTTAGTTGGTAGAATTAATGCTGTAAAGATGATTTTTCTCCCACAATTATTATACTTATTCCAATCAATATATCTCCCCAAAAAAATCTTCAAAGGAATTGATTCAACTGTTACAAATTTTATCTGGGACTATAAGAACCACAGAATATATTTAAAAAAAACACTTATGCAAGTCCAAAGTTAATGGAGGATTAGCTTTACCAAACTTTCTATTATATTACTGGGCAGTTAATATAAAAAAATTTAACCTTCTGGCTGGATGACAATGACCAACAGCCAGACTGGCTAAAGATGGAGAAGGAGGACTGCGTACCTTTTGAAATAGGCTCGATTCTTTTAGCTCCGATTAATTTGAATAAAAAAACATACGGAGGAAATCCGATTATACATAGTGCTATACGTATGTGGAAATAATTAAAACCCACTCTAAAATTGGGTAATTTATTGCTTTTTCTCCCGATTGCAAATAACCCTTCTTTTAAACCGTCTGTTTTAGATAGAGGATTTGTTCAATGGAAAACCCATGGAATTAAAATGGAGGGAGACCTCTATCAAAAAGGCATTTTTCTCTCATTTCAGGAACTACAGCAGAAATACGAGTTACACGCTAATAATTTATTTAGATATTTGCAACTTAGAGTCTATGTAAAACTACACATGCAAGACTATATATTTAGGGGTCCAGAAACGCTTGATGAATGTTTGAATAGACATCCCAATACAAATGAATTAATATCTTATATCTATAATATCCTCTTAGATACTGAGGTTCCGTCTTCAGAATCATACAGACGAGCATGGGAGGACGAGTTGGCGCAACCCATAATAAAAAACACATGGGTTGATAGCTTACAATATATAAATCACTGTTCGTTAAATGCTAGACACTCCTTGATACAATTTAAAATACTATATAGATTACATTATTCGAAGGCAAAATTAAATAGGATTTTTCCAAATATTTCCCCGCTCTGTGATAAATGTCAATTTCAAGAAGACAACTTAACGCATACCTTTGTAACTTGTATAAAAATTCAAAATTTTTGGGCGGACATTTTAAAAATTATTTCTGAAGTTATCAATATCCAACTGGTCCCAGATCCAAAATTAATAATATTAGGATATTCAGAACATAGCACAAACTTTACGATGTCAGAGACACTTTCTTGATTACAGTCTAATAACTGCGAAAAAATTAATACTCACATTTTGGGGAAAAAAACAGCAGCCCCCACAATTAAAATGCGGATTACGGAAATGACTGAGACTTTGCATTTGGAAAAAATAAGATTTGTCTTAATTGACAAACCAGAACTATTTGTTAGAATATGGTCACCATTTATTGAATTCTTGAAAAAGTGAATTGGTTTAACACAAAATCAGAGTTGAAACCTGAGTTTGGCATTGGATGAATAGTTATACTCAACATTTCCAGGATCTACCTCCACAATCTTGTTATTGGTAGTTTCCTTTTGCGTCTCCTTTTTCTCTCTATTAGATTATTGTTTCTCTCAGCTTTTTCTTTCTTTTTCTTTAAAAAAATATATATATATTTAAACTGAAGCTATGTAAGAAATCTGTAATTAAATTGTCGCTCACTATTATTTGTATACATGCTTCTAATTAAAAAAAATATATATAATTTTTTAAAAAAGGAAAGCCTTTGATAAGGTCCCGCACGGGAGACTGGTGACTAAAATTAGAGCACATGGTATTGTGGATAGGGTGTTGACGTGGATAGAAAATTGGTTGGCAGACAGGAAGCAAAGAGTAGGAGTGAACGGGTCCTTTTCAGAATGGCAGGCAGTGGCGAGTGGAGTGCCGCAAGGCTCGGTGTTGGGGCCGCAACTGTTACCATATATATTAATGATTTAGAAGAGGGAATTAGGAGCAACACTAGCAAGTTTGCGGTTGACACAAAGCTGGGTGGCAGTGTGAACTGTGAAGAGGATGTTAGGAGGTTGCAGGGTGACCTGGACAGGTTGAGTGAGTGGGCAGATGCGTGGCAGATGCAGTATAATATAGATAAATGTGAGGTTATCCACTTTGGTGGCAAAAACAAGGGGGCAGGTTATTATCTCAATGGGGTTAGGTTAGGTAAGGGGGAGGTGCAGCGAGACCTGAGTGTCCTTGTACACCGGTCACTGAAGGTTGGCGTGCAAGTACAGCAGGCAGTGAAGAAAGCTAATGGAATGTTGGCCTTCATAACAAGAGGATTTCAGTATAGGAGTAGAGAGGTTCTTCTGCAGTTGTATAAGGCTCTGGTTAGACCACATCTGGAGTATTGCATACAGTTTTGGTCTCCTAATTTGAGGAAGGACATCCTTGTGATTGAGGCAGTGCAGCATAGGTTCACGAGATTGATCCCTGGGATGGCGGGACTGTCATACGAGGAAAGATTGAAAAGATTGGGCTTGTATTCACTGGAGTTTAGAAGGATGAGGGGGATCTTAAAGAAACATATAAAATTATAAAAGGACTGGACAAGCTAGATGCAGGAAAAATGTTCCCAATGTTGGGCGAGTCGAGAACCAGGGTGCCACAGTCATAGAATAAAGGGGAGGCCATTTAAGACTGAGGTGAGAAAAAATGTTTTCACCCAGAGAGTTGTGAATTTGTGGAATTCCCTGCCACAGAGGGCAGTGGAGGCCAAATCACTGGATGGATTTAAGAGAGAGTTAGATAGAGCTCTAGGGGCTAGTGGAGTCAAGGGATATGGGGAGAAGGCAGGCACGGATTATTGATTGGGGATGATCAGCCATGATCGCAATGAACGGCGGTGCTGGCTTGAAGGGCCGAATGGCCTCCTCCTGCACCTATTTTCTATGTTTCTATGTTTCTATGTTTCTAAATCATCTGAATAAATTTTTTTATTTTTTTTAATTTTTTTTTTATTTTTTAGAAGTACGGTAGATTACAGTAATGTACAACACGTATATATTAATACATTTTTTGTACCGCTTCACTTTTTTAAACTTTAAGAAAGAAAAAGAAAGAAGTAAGAAAGTGAAGAAAGTCTGAATAAAATAAAAACTCACTGTACTTTGTTTTTTTTTAAACTTTTTTTTTCATTTAGTTGTAAATTTTACTCCAGCCCCATGCAGTGCAGTAGGCAAGAGAGTAAATGGTTAAGAGAATTAAAAAAGATCTGAACCAAGGCAATTATTTTAAGCGGATTTCACTCTACCTATGCTGAAACACAGCAGGTTTACCCTGAAGTAAAGATAAAACAAACCCCCTCACCTTATGATATAAGCTGACTTAAATCTGCTGGGAGATGTCCTGATTTCGTAGTATCACCACAACTATATATAGCTTTGCTCCTCACTTTTTAAGTTAATTCTACGGCATCATGTGTTTTGAGCAGATTTAAATTTACAAAATAATTATAACATCTAACACCTTTATTAGATTTATTGCACTCAATATTAGCATCTTGAGTTTAAAGAGGCAATTGTTGGTTCTTAAGAATCTTCACAATTTTCTCTATCATAGTTTCCTTATTGGTACTCTATTTCCATGTAGGCCACCCAAGAACCGAGCGATGTACAAAAAACTGAACCACCTCAGATAGCAATTTCAATTAACTCTTGCAATTATACAAAATATATCTTTTCCACAGCATCTTAATTCAAATAAAATATCATAAACCAGAAAGTTAACTTCGTATCTATCTTCATAAATGCTGCCTGACCTGCTAAATATTTTCTGAATGTTCCGTTATTGTTTTTAATTTTACTTAATCCATGAATGTTTTTATATGATACGATACTATACGATACAATACGACATGATGGAACTTTATTTATCCTAGGAGGGAAATTGATCTGCCAACAGTCATGAAACACAAGATACATGAAACGTTAGGGTTATATCTTTAGTCAACTTCAAATGTATCAGAAGAGCACTTTTGATTTGCCACTGTATAATTGATGAAAGATTCCCTTTAACCATTTGGTGTATTTACAGCAGTCAGTTGGAAAATCTTTCCAGGAAACTTGCAGAAAAGTGGATGAAAGGTAAGAGAATTCCTAGCTTGATTTGTTTTCTGGTGTGTCAAAATAATCCAAGAGGTCTATGTAGTGAAGCTATTTATTCTATGCATGATAATAATTCTGTTTGTATAAGTGCTTGACTGACAGGCAATAATTTAAAAAATCCAATAATTGCATTAGCCTATGTTCTAATTTAATCTGGATTCTATATTTTCATTGGAGTTTGGTTGGTCCGAAGCAATTGCCTGAAGCAATTGAAAGTAGATAAGTAATATAAAGAGAACCTTTGAAAAGTAGGCAGCAAATCACCAGGTGGGGTTAATATCAGGTCATATTAAAGATCAAAATAATTTCTTCTTATTTTCTTATCTTTTCATTGTAGGAATAGTTATGTCTACACCTGCTCTGAGTCTACTGGTTCTGTTCAATTATTTGTCTACCTGTTAAGAATTCAGTTTGGCAGTCGGTAAACCAAGCAACAGCCTAGTGAAGCTTTTATTTTATTGCTTTCCAAAACTGAGGAAAAACAATAGTATAATTCCTATGCCAAGAACAAGAGATTTCAGTTAGATCCTCATACTTCCTATAAATTACTTACACGTTGGAGAATGATCTCAATGATGAAACAACACGTTTAGCCCCTTTAATGGAACAAAATGTTCAAGAACAGACAGTTGTAACAAGAGGCAACACATGTCCAGAGACCTAACTCAGATTCAAAACTATCAAAACGTGATCCCAACGATCTGCAGGCTGTAATTGTGATGTCTTCTGCTGGAATTACTTTCAACGTCCCTGTCAGTTTTGAGAGCAGGGGGCAATTTTGTTTACGTGGTGTCAAGTGGTAATTTTATCACATTGAGTGGCCACTAGTTCCCATAAATAACCAGGAAACCTGGTGTTTGAAAACTTCCAGGACAAGCTGGGTAGAGGTTGAGGGGGAATAGTGATCATACACTGATGAATTAATGAATCATTATGCTGAGACTCCAGCTGTATCCCTTAGTCTTGGGATTACTGCCCACCAATGTTTCTCCTATGGTCACCTGCTGATGCTCCTTAAGCTTCTTAGGAATAATCAAGAGGTCAATAACAACACTCTGGAACTGGTGAAGTTGCTTGAAGCACAGTGATATACTGCAAAATGTACAAGAGCTCCTTGGAACCCGCATGAACATTCAGGGATTTTACAAACATAGAAACATGGTAAAGCAGCGATAGAGTTGCTGCTTTACAGCGCCAGAGACCCAGGTTAGATCCTAACTATGGATGCTGTCTGTGCAGAGTTTGTACATACTCCCTGTGACCGCGTGGGTTTTCTCTGGGTGCTCCAAAGACATGCAAGTTTGTAAGTTAATTGGCTTTGGGTAAAACAAAATTTAAATTGACCCTAGTGTGCAGGATAGTGTTAGTGTGCAGATTGATCACTGGTCGGTATAGACTCGGTGGGCTGAAGAGCCTGTTTCCACGCTGTATCTCTAAAATCGAAAGAGTAAAGAACTCAGTCCTGCTAGCCTACTCCACCATTCAACCTGATCATATTCATCATCTGCTTTGGTACCTTCTTGCTTTCACCTCTGTCATTCTTTGGCATTAAGAAACACATCTGCCTCGTGCTTGAATATATTGAGTGTGTTAGCCTTCACAATCTTCTGTGGTAGAGAAATCCACAAGCTCACCATGCTCTGGGTGAAGAAATTTGTCCTGATTCTAAAAGGCACACTTGGAATCATGAGTATGTGACACCTTGTTCTGCATGTCTGCTGCTGGTAATACTTCATTATATCTAGTGCATCCAGTCCTGTTAGAATTTTTATAGTTTAGGTTTAATATTGTCAAGTGCACTGAGGTACACAGTCAAGTGCACTATCCAAACAGAACAGATACACCATACGTAAATACGATCAAATCAAAGTCAAGTACGATAGATAGAGCAATGGGAAAGATACAGAGTGCAGAATATAGTTCTCAGCATTGTAGTGCATCATACAGAATACATAACACGGAACAGTACTGCACAAGAACAGGCCCATCAGCCCACAATGTCTGTGTCAAACAACTCTTAAGAACAACTCTTATCTGCAGCAAATGATCCGTATCACTCCATTCCCTGCATTTCAAAATGCTTATCCAAATGCCGCCTGTTAAATACCACTATTGTATCTGCCTCAACCACCACCTCTGGCATGGACATTGTGAGCAGAAGGATCAGTCTATCCCATCTTGGTTTGAAGGTAGATATAAAGACTCTAGAATTGTCTTGGCAAAGCCATTCCATGACTTCTTTAAGCCTTTCTAATTGCCTGCTTGATTTCTTTCCATCCTTCTTTGTATCCCTTAAAGGCCCTGTCTGATTCCATCCTCTTAAACATTGCACGTGCTTCCATTCTCCTTTTGACCAAATTTACAACCTCTTTGGTCATCCAAGGTTCCCTTACTTTGCCAACATGATCCTTTCTCCTCACTGGAACATGCTGCTTCCGAATTTTGATCAACTGGCCTTTCAATGGTGGGTCCCTTGAGTACAATGCCTGGGATGGTGATGGAGACAGATGCCGGAGTGGCATTTAACATGCTTTTGGATAGACCTATAGACATAAAGGGAATGGAAAGATGGAAGAGATCAGTTTAATGTGGCATGATGCTTAGAACACAAAGTGCAGGAGTAACTCAACAGGTCAGGTAGCATCACAGGAGGTTGTGGATAGACAGGGTATTAAGTCATGACCTGTCTTCAGACTGAATGTAGTGAAGGAGAGAAAGCTGGAAAGCTTTTTCCAGCTTTCTCTTCCATGCTACAGCTTTTTTCCAATTTTCTCTCTCCCACTAGAATCAGTTGTTAGAATTGTCCCGACCGGAAATGTCACCTTTTCATGTCCTCCAGAGATGCTGTCTGACCTGTTCAGTTACTTCAGCACACTTTGGGTTCTATGCAAGATCCCAGCATCAGCAATTCCTTGTCTACTCTTAACTTGGTATCATGTTCGGCATGGACATTGTGAGCAGAAGGATCAGTTCCTGTGCTGTATTGTTTCATGTTCTATGCTTGAAATATGCTTGAAATATCACACAGATAAAGAGTGAACCTGAAATGTTCACAGCTAATCTCAATGCAGAGTAGCACAATTAGAAATCCGACCTCTCTGTCCTGAGTCTCCTCCATGGCCAGAGCAAGCAACACTGGAAATTGGAGGAACAGCACCTCATATTCCGCTTGGGGAGTCTGCATCCTGGGGGCATGAACACTGAATTCTCCCAATTTTGTTAGCCCTTGCTGTCTCCTCCCCTTCCTATCTCTCCCTCAGCCCTCGGGCTCTTCCTCCTCCTTTTTCCTTTCTTGTCCCGCCCCCACCCCCTATCAGTCTGAAGAAGGGTTTCGGCCCAAAACGTTGCCTATTTCCTTCGCTCCATAGATGCTGCTGCACCCGCTGAGTTTCTCCAGCATTTTTGTGTACCAGCACAATTAGAAATACTGATTGCAGTGATGGTGTTAATAAGAGGAATTTGCACATTTGGTGCCTCTATGTTTTTTGCTGATTATATCATTTTAAAACAGGATGATGAATTATCAATGATAATCATATCAATGCAATCTTTGTGCCTTTGGAATAAATCAGTCAATATTTTCCATTCTCTCAGGCCCAGGAATTTCCTTTGTTTATCTTATTCAGATTATTAATTTAGTCGGTTCCTGTGCCATCCTTAAATTTAGTAATGTAGTTATTCATGTAGCACATGCACGTGCCACAAGTACGAAGAATAGATGAATGGCATTTGCTGATTTGCTAAATTTATCACCATTCTGCTACAATGAAACCCTCACAGCAGATGTTTATTATTGTAAGGAGAAGAAGTTTAGCAACTGGGCGTGTTCCCCTGATTGTCCTATTTGTGTTGTGCTGAACTACTATCTACATCTTTGGTGATCCTCGGACTACCCTTGATCGGACTTTGCTGGCTTTACCTTGCACTATACTTTGTTCCCTTATCATGTATCTATGCACCATAAATGGATCGATTGTAATCATGTATTGTCTTTCTGCTGACTGGTTAGCACGCACCAAAAAATTGTTTCACTCTACTGGTGACAATAAACTAAAGTGAACTTTAAAGAGATTCTCAAGGACTTGCATGTTTGTTGGCGATTGACAGCGAGTGAAGATGACCCGGGAGAAGAGCAGTGATCGCATTCCCTAAAGAGGTAAATGCTCTAAAATCTGCAATGTGTTTGATGGATGAGATTCTGACTTTGAAGCCAAAAGCTACTGTTGGGCATATCCTACAATGAGTACATTGATGGGTGCATTGATGCGTGCTTGAAATGGGTGTATTACTGGCCATACCATTGAGCCTTTAACATGAAGAGAGGAAAGAGAGGGCCCACAAATCGAAGGGCTGGGAGTTAAAGTGCATTAAAGGAGAAGGTGATGTTGGTTTCCGGAGAGGGGAAGAATACCTCATTGGACACTGTTTCAGCAAGGAGATGATGATGAGATCTGCAGCCAGCAGTCAGCCAGATAGCACTAGGTGAGCTGCTTTCTCTATAAAGTTTCACCCCCCCCTCCCCCCCTCCCCCCCTCCCCCCCCCCTCCACAACCAACAGAGCCAGACCCCAGTCTACAAAGAATGGACCCTGCACCCTCTCCTTCCCATTCACCACTTCACACCTACTTAAGGCAAGACTCCAGTATGAAAAGACTGGACCATTTCCTACCCCAACTAACACTTCACCCACTCACAGCCTGACCTCAGTCTGCAAAGGCTGTGCCTTAATACACGCACCCCCCTCCGATCACCACTTCACACCCAATCATCCACACTCTTTGTGCTGCACAACATAACTTATCCAATATCAACAATAAAAATAGAGGAGGTGGTGAGGCTTTTCAGAGGACAAAAGAGCCGAATATCTCCAGGACCTGACAATGTTTCCCCCTCTACTCTTAAACTCTGTGCCAAATAGCTGGCGCCGGTCTATACAGACATTTTTAACCAGTCCCTGCAAACATGTACTGTCCCTGCCTGCTTCAACGTCTCCACTATTGTCCCTGTACCCAAAAAGGCAAGGATTACTTGTCTTAATGACTACAGGCCTGTCGCACTGACCTCTGTAGTCATGAAGACACTCAAAAGGCTTGTGCTGGCCAAGCTGAAAAATATCACAAACTCCTTGCTGGACTCCTCTGCAGTTTGCATATCGGGCCAATAGATCTGTGGATGATGCAATCAATCTGGGTCTGCACTTCATCCTACAGCACGTAGACCACCAGGAGACCCATGCGAGGATCCTGTTTGTTGATTTTAGCTCTGCATTCAACACCATTGTGCCAGAGCTACTACACTCCAAACTTTCCGAGTTGACTGTGCCTGAACCCCTTTGTCAGTGGATCACCAACTTCCTGACAGACAGGAAGCAGCATGTGAGGCTGGGAAAGCACATCTCGGACCCGCAAACACTCAGCATAGGAGCGTACCCTCTCCTATCCTCTACTCTCTCTACACCAACGACTGTACCTCCACAGACACCTCTGTCAAGCTTCTCAAGTTTGCGGACGACACAACCTTGATTGGACTGATCCAGGATGGGGAGGAATCTGCCTTCAGACAGGAAGTGTCACAGCTGGCATCCTGGTGCCGTAGCAACAACCTAGAGCTCAATGCTCTTAAGACAGCGGAATTGATTGTAGACTTTAGGAGAGCTCCCCCTCCCCTCACCCCACTCACCTTCAACAACACCACAGTCACAGCTGTGGAGTCTTTTAGGTTCCTGGGAACCATCATCTCCAAGGACCTTAAGTGGGGGGCTACCATCGACTCCACAGTCAAAAAGGCACAACAGAGGATGTACTTCCTGCGGTAGCTGAGGAAGCACAATCTGTCACAGGCAATGATGGTCCAATTCTACACGGCCATCGTAGAGTCTGTTCTCACCTTCTCCATCATGGTCTGGTTTGGCTCAGCCACCAAGCAAGACACCTGGAGGCTGCAGCGAATCGTCCGATCAGCAGAGAAGATTATTGGCTGCAATCTTCCCTCCATTGATGAACTGTACACTGCAAGGGCCCGGAAGCGAGCGGGCAAGATCATCTCTGACCCCTCTCACTCTGGCCACAAACTCTTTGAATCACTTCCCTCTAGAAGGCGACTCCGGACTGTCAAAGCTGCCACAGCCAGACATAAAAACAGTTTTTATCCACGAGTAGTTGCTCTTCTCAACAGCCAAAAATCTGTAGCCTCGCTTTGATCTGGTATTTTGTTGGTTCACATGCTTGATCAATGATATTTTATCATTAATTGTTTTTAATTATTAATGTTTAGTGTTTTCTGAGTCATTCGTAACTGTCACTGTATGTCATGTTGTTACTTGTGGGTGGAGCACCAAGTTAAATTCATTGTATGTGAATACTTGGCCAATAAACTTACTTACTTACTTACTGATTAGGGGTGGCACAGAGACGCAGCCGTAGAGTTGCTGCCTTACAGGGATAGAGACCCAAGTTCATTCCTGACTATGGATGCTGCCTGTATGGAGTTTATACATTCTCTCCATGACTGCGTGGGTTTTCTCTGGGTGCTCCAGTTTTTTCCCACATTCCAAAGATGTACAGGTTGTAGTTTAACTGGCTTTGGTTAAATTGTAAATTATCCCTGGTGTGTAGGATATGCTAGTGTACGGGGATCGCTGGTTGGCATGGACTCGGTGGGCCGAAGGGCCTGTTTCCGTGCTGTATCTCCAAAGTCTAAAGGTGATAAGAGTACACTAGGCGAGCTACTTTTTCTATAAAGTTGATATGAATATTAAATTACTTTTATTCTTTTTTTTCAATTGGCACTGGGGATATCAACAATATATTATCATGTATAAAGAATTGCCATATGATGGGGGAATTAGGAGAGGTAGTGGTATGGGACTACCACAGAGCATCATAAACCGTCTTGTTAAGGGCGATCCCTGGAATGATAAGAGATAATATCATCAGTTCCTTTTACCTATGCCTTTCTGCCCCTGACATCACAAAGAATCAAACCAGATTTGGTCCATTGAGATGGTGGAAGTAAGGAACATGTTAGGCCCAGTGTTTAATAATTGTTGTGCAAAACTCTTCTGCTGCTACTGCTGCTGAAGGCTCACAGAAGCATTGTGTGCCTAAATTTGTTCTAATTCTTCCCAGCGAGAATGCGATAGCCATGCCTTAATTGCCACTGTCACAAAGACAAGGTAGTTGCCAAAGATTATGCAAGCCTTGCTCATCTCCAGATGATTGGAAAATAATCCTGTTCTTGAAAAGCCCAGGCTATACTCCAAGGTGAAACTGCATTCAACCTCTCAGTTCCTTCTTAAAATTGACATTTGGCATAAGCCAGGCTTATTTTGCAGTTTCAATAATATGGGCCATTAACCTTGTTTACTTTGCCCCTGAGTGTTGTAATGGTCTGACCCAGGATTGAAGTCTATTTGTGAACATTTACACACATTTGCAGAACTCGTCTCACAGTGGCTTAGAGGAACATGGCAAAAATCAATACTTTCTGGATGATGAGGGAACTGCAACATACACTGTACTATTGGTTAAAAAGAGAGAAAAGATAACCTAAGCAATTATAGGTCAGTCTGCTTAATTAGAGGGCAAGTTATTGGAATCAATTCTGAGGGACTGTATAAACATTCATACAGAGAGACACCAATTAATCAGGAATAGATAGTGTTGTTTTGTAAAGAGAAGGCCATATCTGGTGAACCTAATTGAATTTTTAGTGAAGTTAACAAGGAAGGTCAAAGAGGACAGTTCATTCAATGTAGTCTATATGGATTTTTGCAAGGCTTTTAGTCGGGTCCCACTTGGCAGGCTAATCAAAAAGTTAAATGTTCATGGGACCCAAGGGAAAGTAGCCAATTGGCTCCAAAATTATCCCATTTCAGAAGCAAAGTGTGACTGTTAATGGGCAGCCTTGTCAGTGGGCTCTTTTCAGAGGTTTACACATGGCTCAAATTCTTGCTTTTTTTTGGTAGATATTAATGATTTGGACTGAAATGTAGGAGCCACGATAAATAAATTTGCATTTGATACAAAAAAATGATGTGTGGTTGACATTAAGGAAGAAATATTTGGGTCATAGATGATATGGACTACGTTGCTGAAAAGTGACGTGAAATTCATTCAGGAGGAGAATGGATATTGCATGTACGGACATGTAACAAGGCAAGGGTATGCCCAAGAAATGGGAGGATGCAGAGAGGCATAGAGGAACAGAGGAACCTTGGTAAATGTGTTTTTTAAATCCTCAAAGTTTTGCAGGATAAGTTGGGAAGGTAATTAAAAAGGCACATGGCATACATTCCTTCATTAGCCAAACATCAAATACAAGAACAAGAAACTGTATACAATGTAAATTAGACCATGGCTTGATTATTGTGTTTCAGTTTTAGTTTAGTTTAAGTTTTAGAGAAACAACGTGGAAACATACCCTTTGGCCCACCGAGTTCTTGCCGACCAGTAATCACCCATATGCCTGTTCTATTCTGCACACTTAGAATAACTTTACAGAAGCCAATTAACCAACAATCCTGCATGTCTTTGGAATATGGGAGGAAACTGGAGCACCCAGAGAAAACCCACACAGTCACAGGGAAAACCTACAAACTCCGTACCGACAGTACCCGTTGTCAGGATTGAACTCGGGTCTCTGGTGCTGCAAGGCAGCAATTGTACCGCTGCGTCACCCCTAGTTCTGGTTCAGTTCTATACACCAAACATCATTGCACTGGAGAAAACACAAAGGAAACTTATGATGTTGCCAGGGCAGAAAAAAATATTAATTAAGAAGAAAGATTAGATAGGCTGAATTGGTTACTTTGAAACAGAAAAGGTTGAGAGAAAATTTACTTGAAGTATATAAACCTACGAAAACAAATATAAAAGATTATCCCCCCTGGCCTTAAGAGTGCATAGATTTGAGGGATTGGTCAAAGGATTAGATGAAAGATGAACAAAAATTGCTCAGCAGTGGTCTAGGGTTCTTAAAGGGTGGTAGAGGCAGAATCTCTCTCACATTTATAAAATGTTTGAAGAGTTGTGAATGAAGGGCTCATTTCAGTGCCTTTTCTATGATTCTATGGTTCTGTGTTATGCACCGTAACTTCAACATTAGTCTTCTCAACAGTTAGCATCCAATCTTTTTATTGGAATTCATCCTTGAATGTTGAGCATCTTGCTAATAATGATTATTATTGCAAGAGGAGAATGGAGCCATAAATATTGTGTAGGAAGGAACTGCAGATTATAAATAAAGTGCCCACATGAAGATGACCATGTATACTCAGGGAAAGTGCGCTCCCACATTCCAAACTACTGCGCTAGCTAAGTGAACAGAGGGTCTAGCTGAGGAGATTGGTGTTTTAAATGGATTTGAAAGTGGGAACATAGTTTTCTTCAGGGGGAATATCTCAGTCATGTAGCTACTAACCAAACTTTTGAATCAACAGATAACATAGATCTGCCATATATCATGTGTCAAGCCAATTCAGGAAGCACCCAATCTTAGAACGTCTCCTGGAGTTAGTTGTCACATTCCCTGTTGAAATTATCACAGAATAATTACTAGGAATGTTGGGTAAAATATTTTCAGAAACCAAGGGATTGATTTTCTGTGACATTTGCCCATTCATCATGTTAGCTGTAGTGAAGATTAATGGCAGTGCTGAGAGAGCGACATAACTGACAATCACACCTCAGTTTCTCAGGATCTTCATCTGAAGTTAAGATAGACAAAAGAGAATCCATACGGAACCTGTAGCCCGAGGTGATTAAAAAACATGAACACCGCCTCTATACTCCCTCGACTGTTAAATCATGCTTTCGTGCATCTACAAAAATACAAACAGAGCCTGGAACTTATAAATAACTGCATAGGTTAGGCTATCTATTATCTCAACGATTTCAATTAGTCTTGGAAGGTTCAAACAATCTCTGGACACTGTGCACTTATAGGTTAGTTTAGTTTAGTTTTGTTTAGTTTAGTTTAGCTTAGTTTATTATTGTCATGTGTACAGAGTGATAAGCTCTTGTTTGTGTGCCATCCAGTCAAAGAAAAGACTATACATGAATGCAATAAAGTTGACCACAGTTCAGATAAAGGATAACGGGTACAACATTTAGTGCGAGATTTAACATTGAAGACCGATAATGTCAGATTAAAGATAGTTCAAAGGTATCAAAGTGGAACACCTCACACTTGCTCAAGATGGAGTTTAATCAAAGCAAATCCGAGGTGTTGCACTTTGGAAGGTTGAATATAAGGAGAGAGTATACAGTCAATGGCAACCCCCTTAACAGTATTGGTGCAGATGGATCTTTCAGTACAAGTCCATAGCTCACTAAAGGTGGCAGTGTAGCGACGCCTGCTAGCACACGCAGATATCAAACCCGGCATTCGGAAGCTGCGGACACGTGACTCGGGAGGGGCTGCTTGTTTTGCGCGGTTTTTCAATTGCGCGCGTGAATTCAGTGCTGACCACCGTTGTGGGCAGACGTGTCTGAAAAGCCTGTATGCTGGATATTGAACTTTCGAATAAAGATCTGTTGAAAACTCCAGTAGTCGTTTCTCAGACCACTAAAGCAGCATAATTAGATAGGGTGGTAAAGAAGGTGTAAGGTATGCTTGCCTCCATTCTATGGGGCATTGAATATAAGAGTCAGAAAGTCATGATGCAGCTCTCTAGGACTTTGTTCATACCACATTTAGAGTATTGTGTGCAGTTCTGGTTACCCCATTACAGGAAAGAAGCTCCATTGGAGAGGGTGAAGAGGCAGCTTTGTAGAGTGTGCAGCGGACGTTTACCAGAGTGCTTCCTGGATTAAAGAGTTTCAGCTACATGGAGAGACAATAGACAATAGACAGACAATAGGTGCAGGAGTAGGCCATTCGGCCCCTCGATCCATTCAATGTGATCATGGCAGATCATCCCCAATCAGTACCCTGTTCCTGCCTTCTCTCCATATCCCCTGACTCCGCTATTTTTAAGAGCCCTATCTAGCTCTCTCTTGAAAGCATCAAGAGAACCCACCTCCACCGGCCTCTGAGGCAGAGAATTTCACAGACTCACAACTCTCTGTGAGAAAATATGTTTCCTCGTCTCCTTTCTCAATGGCTTACTCCTTATTCTTAAACTGTGGCCCCTGGTTCTGGACTCCCCCAACATTGAGAACATGTTTCCTATCTCTAGCGTGTCCAAACCATTAACTATCTTATATGTTTCAATGAGATCCCCTCTCATCACTCTAAACTCCAGAGTGTACAAGCCCAGCTGCTCCCTTCTCTCAGCATATGACAGTCCAGCCATCCCGGGAATTAACCATGTAAACCTACGCTGCACTCCCTCAATAGCAAGAATATCCTTCCTCAAATTAGGGGACCAAAACTGTACACAATACTCCAGGTGTGGTCTCATTAGGGCTCTGTACAACTGCAGAAGGACCTCTTTGCTCCTATATTTGATTCCTCTTGTTATAAAGGCCAACATGCCATTCGCTTTCTTCACTGCCTGCTGTACCTGCATGCTTACTTTCATAGACTGATGTACAAGGACCCCCAGATCCCAATGTATTTCCCCTTTTCCCAACTTGAAGCCATTTAGATAGTAATCTGCCTTCCTGTTTTTGCTACCAAAGTGGATAACCTCACATTTATCTGCATTAAACTTCATCTGCCATGCATCTGCCCACTCCCCCAACCTGTCCAAGTCACCCTGCACTCTCATAGCATCCTCCTCACAGTTCACACTGCCACCCAGCTTTGTGTCATCTGCAAATTTGCTAATGTTACTTTGAATCCCTTCATCCAAATCATTGATGCATATTGTAAATAGCTGCGGTCCCAGCACCGATCCTTGCGGTACCCCACTAGTCACTGCCGGCCATTCTGAAAGGAACCTGTTAATCCCTACTCTTTGTTTCCTGTCTGCCAACCACTTCTCTATCCATGTCAGCACTCTACCCCCAATACCATGTGCCCTAATTTCCCCCACTAATCTCCTATGTGGGATCTTATCAAATGTTTTCTGAAAGTCCAGGTACACTACATCCACTGGCTCTCCCTTGTCCATTTTCCTAGTTACATCTTCAAAAAATTCCAGAAGATTAGTCAAGCATGATTTCCCCTTCGTAAATCCATGCTGACTTGGACCGATCCTGTTACTGCTATCCAAATGTCCGGCTATCTCATCTTATATAATTGACTCCAGCTTCTTCCCCACCACCGATATCAGGCTAACTTGTTTATAATTCCATGTTTTCTCTCTCCCGCCTTTCTTAAAAAGTGGCATAACATTAGCTACCCTCCAATCCACAGGAACTGATCCTGAGTCAATAGAACATTGGAAAATTATCATCAATGAATCCACAATTTCTAGAGCCACTTCCTTAAGTACCCTGGGATGCAGACCATCAGGCACTGGGGATTGATCAGCCTTTAGTCCCATCAGTCTATCCAACACCATTTCCTGCCTAATGTGGATTTCCTTCAGTTCCTCCATCACCCCAGATCCTCTGGCCACTACTGTATCAGGAAGATTGTTTGTGTCATCCTTAGTGAAGACAGATCCAAAGTACCTGTTCAACTCATCTGCCATTTCCTTGTTCCCCATAATAAATTCACCTTTTTTCTGTCTTCAAGGGTCCAAATTTGGTCTTAACTAATTTTTTCCTCTTCACATACCTAAAGAAGCTTTTACTATCCTGCTTTATATTCTTGGCTAGTTTACCTTCGTACCTCATCTTTTCTCCCTATATTGTCTTTTTGGTTATCTTCTGTTGTTCTTTAAACATTACCCAATCCTCTTGCTTCCCGCTCATCTTTGCTACATCGTACTTCTTCGCTTTAATTTTTATACTGTCCCTGACGTCCCTTGTCAGCCATGGTCGTCCCTTTCTCCCCTTGGAATCTTTCTTCCTCCTAGGAATGAACTGATCCTGCACCTTCTGTATTATTCTTAGAAACACCTGCCATTTTTGTTCCATTGTCATCCCTGCAAGTGTATCTTTCCAGTCAACTTTGGCCAGCTCCTCCCTCATGGCCCCATAGTCCCCTTTATTCAACTGCAACACTGACACCTCCGATCTACCCTTCTCCCTCTCCAATTGTAGATTAAACCTGACCATGTTATGGTCACTGCCTCCTAATGGCTCGTTAACCTCGAGGTCCTTTATCAAATCCGGTTCATTACATAACACTAAATCCAGAATTGCCTTCTCCCTGGTAGGCTCCAATACAAGCTGTTCTAAGAATCCATCACAAAGGCACTCGACAAAGTCCCTTTCTTGGGGTCGAGTTCCAACCTGACTTTCCCAGTCTACCTGCATGTTGAAATCTCCCATAACAACCACAGCATTGCTTTTGCTACATGCCAATTTTAACTCCTGAATCAACTTGCGCCCTAGGTCCAGGCTACTGTTTGGGGGCCTGTAGATTAGTCCCATTACAATTACCCTTACAATTCCTTAGTTCTATCCATACTGACTCCACATCTCCTGTTTCAATGTCACCCCTTGCAAGGGACTGAATTTAATTCCTCACCAACAGGGCAACCCCACCCCCTCTGCCCACCTGTCTGTCTTTTCGATAGGAGGTATACCTTTGAATATTCAGTTCCCAGCCCTGACCCTCTTGCAGCCATATCACAGTAAAGCCCACAACATCATACTTGCCAGTTTCTAACTGAGCCTCAAGCTCGTCCACTTTATTCCTTATATTTTGCGCATTCATATACATCACTTTGACCTCCGTATTCACTTCCCCCCTTGCACCGCTCTCAATTGGCCCTGACCTTACTCTGTTGTCCCTTCTCGAGCTTTCCTTCCCATTAATTCGAGAATCTTTTGTAATTCTTCCTGTAGTCACTTCCTCTTCATCTTTATACTCCCAAATTGTCAATCCCTCACCCGCACTATTTATTTTACACCCGCACGTGTAACCCTAGCAAGCCTGCCTGCCAGAATGTCAGTCTCCCTCCTGTTTAGGTGTAACCCGTCCCTTTTGTACAGGTCACCCCTACCCGAGAAGAGATCCCAGTGGTCTATAAATCTAAATCCTTGCTCCCTGCACCAGTCCCACAGCCACACATTCAGATCCTCTATCTCCTTGTTCGTGTCCTCACTAGCACGAGGTACCGGAAGCAATCCAGAGATAACCACCCTAGAAGTCCGGCATTTCAGTCTACTTCCCAACTCTCTGAACCCATGTTGGAGAACCTCCTTCCTCTTCTTCCCGATGTTGTTTGTGCCTACGTGCACAACTACTGCCGGCTGTTCACCTTCTCCCTCGAGGATGTTCTGAATTCGGCTCATGACATCCTGAACCCTGGCACCAGGGAGACAACAGACCATCCTCGCATCTCGCCTGCCGCCACAGAAACTCCTGTCCGCTCCTTGGACAATGGAGTCACCCACCACTAGGGCTCTGCCGAATGTCAGTCTCGCCAGTCGAGTCCCATCTCTAGGATTGGAGCCATCGACGTGTCCGCCGCTCAGACTGGAAATATCATCTCCCAAGAGGGCGTACCGGTTTTCATTAGGCACAGCCATCTGGGTCTTCCGCAGTTCACGATTTCCACCCTTTCTCTCAGTCACACACCTTAGTTCTTCCCATATCCTCGACGTGACTACCTCACTGTAGGTCCTGTCCAGGAAACTCTTGTTTTCCCGGATGGCCCTGAGGTCATCCAGCTGCTTCTCCAGTGCCCCAACATGGTCCTTTAGGAGCAGAAGCTGGACGCACGGAGAGGTTGGATAGACTTGGATTGTTTTCTCTGGAACATCGGAGATTGAGGAGAGATTTGATAGAAGTACATACAATTATGAGAGGCATAGATTGGGTAGACAGCCAGAACCTTTTCCCCAGGGTGGAAATATCCAACACTAAAGGGCATAGATATAAGATGAGAGGGGAAAGCTTAATGGAGATGTGCGGGTCAAGTTTTTTACACAGAGGGTAGTGGGGCCTGGAACACATTGCAAGGGATAATAGTGGAGGCAGATATCCACTGCCTCCAGTATGTTTAAGAGGCTTTTAAATAAGCACATGGAAATACAGGGAATAGAAGAATATTTATCATGTGCAGGCAATGAGTTCAGTTTAACTAGACATCATATTCGGCATGAACATTGTTGACTGAAGGGCCTGTTCCTGTGCTATACTGTTCTATGTTTATCCATGTACCTGTCCAAATGTCTTTTAAATGTAGTTATAATACCTGCCTCAAAAACCTTCTATGACAGCTCATTCCATATATCTGTGTGAAAATGGTGTCCCTCGAGTTCCTATTAAATCTTTCTCCTCTTATCTTAAACCAATGTCCTCTGGATCTTGATTCTTCTAATCTGGATAAAAGACTCTGTGCATTCACCCTATTTATTCCCTCATGATTTTATGCACATATCAGATCACTCCTCAGCCTTCTGTGCTCCAAGGAATATAGTCCTAGCCTACTCAACCTCTCCCCATAGCTTAGGTCCTTGAGTCTCCACAATATCCTCGTAAATCTTTTCTGCACTCTTTGCAGCTTAATGCCATCCCTCCTATAGCACGGTGAACAAAACTAAACACAATACTCCAAATGCAGCCTCACCAACATGTTGCACAACTGCTGCAGATAATCCCATCATTTATAATCAACATTATAATCATTACCCTGACTGATGAAGGTCAATGAACCAAAAGCCTCCTTTACCACCCTTTCTACCTGTGATGCCATTCCCATGGAACAACGTACTGCACTCCTAGATCCCTCTGCTCTCATCTTCTGTCTCTAATTCTGATTTCCAGCATTTCAATTTTTTTAAAGATAAATTGGTCTTTCTTCAATTTATGCACAGTCCAACCAATGCCTCTTAACACAATGTGAATTTCTCGATAATAAGATAATAAGATAATAATAAGATAATAAGATAGCTCTTCGGACTGACGGAATCAAGGGATATGTTGAGAAAGCAGGAACGGGGTTCTGATTTTGGATGATCAGTGATGATCATATTGAATGACAGTGCTGGCTCAAAGGGCCGAATGTTCTACTTCATCTATTTTCTATGTTTTTATATTTTATCTTCTGATTTCAGCATATTGGTGGAGTCTTATGTATCGGTGCCCTGCATCCAGAACTTACAATGCCCTCCATAATGTTCGGGACAAAGACCCATCATTTATTTATTTGCCTCTGTACTCCACAATTTGAGATTTGTAATAGAAAATGTCACATGTGGTTAAAGTGCACATTGTCAGATTTATTAAAGGCCATTTTTATACATTTTGGTTTCACCATGTAGAAATTACAGCAGTGTTTATACATAGTTCCGTCCCCCCCCCCCATTTCATGGCAAAATAATGTTTGGGGCATATGGCTTCAAGGGCGTTTGTAATTGCTCAGGTGTTTTCCCTCCTTTTTGCAAGTATAAGAGAGCTCTCAGCACCTAGTCTTTCCTACAGTCTTCCCATCACCTTTGGAAACTTGTATTGCTGTTTATCAACATGAGGACCAAAGCTGTGCCAATGAAAGTCAAAGAAGCCATTATGAGACTGAGAAACAAGAATAAAACTGTTAGCTACATCAGCCAGATCTTAGGCTTACCAAAATCAACTGTTTGGAACATCATTAAGAAAGAGAGCACTGGTGAGCTTACTAGTTGCAAAGGGACTGGCAGGCCAAGGAAGACCTCCACAGCTGATGACAGGAAAATTCTCTCTATAATAAAGAAAAATCTCCAAACACCTGTCTGACAGATCAGAAACACTTTTCAGGAGTCAGGTGTGGATTTGTTAATGATCGCTGTCTGCAGAAGACTTCATGAACAGAAATACAGAGGCTGCATTGCAAGATGCAAACCACTGGTTAGCTGCAAAGATAGAATGGCGAGGTTACAGTTTGCCAAGAAGTACTTATAAGAGCAACCACAGTTCTGGAAAAAGGTCTTGTGGACAGATGCGACGAAGATTAACATATCAGTGATAGCAAGAGCAAAGTATGGAGGAGAGAAGGAACTGCCCAAGATCCAAAGCATACCAACTCGTCTGTGAAACAAGGTGTTATGGCCTGGGCATGTATGGCTGCTGAAGGTACTGGCTCATTTATCTTCATTGATAATGCAACTGCTGATGGTAGTAGCATAATGAATTCTGAAGTGTATAGAGACATCCTATCTGCTCAAGTTCAAACAAATACCTCAAAACTCATTGGCCGGCAGTTCATTCTACAGCAAGACAATGATCCCAAACATACTGATAAAGCAACAAAGGAGTTTTTCAAAGCTAAAACATTGTCAATTCTTGAGTGGCCAACTCAATCACCTGATCTGAACCCAATTGACCATGCCTTTTATATGCTGAAGAGAAAACTGAAGGGTACTAGCCCCCAATACAAGCATAAGCTAAAGATGGCTGCAATACAGGCCTGGCAGAGCATCACCAGAGAAGACACCCAGCAACTGGTGATGTCCATGAATCGCAGACTTCAAGCAGTCATTGCATGCAAAGGATTGATAACCAGGCATCGTTACTTTACTATCTTTATTCATACTGGATCATTATACATTGCACTAGCTGTACGTGGTCTGTCACAGGAACTAGAGAGCGATCTGTGGGTGTGGAGGTTGTAGTTATACTTGTGATATGGGGAGTGGTTAGTGGGTGTGAGGTCACTATGTTAAAGGCACATGCATATCTCATCTACATCCTTCCTCCCCGAAACGACAGGCAAATACAAAGGTGACATGGCGACCACGGCTCATGCGCTAGGATAGCTAGGCAACATCGCCATAGCGGTCAGGCGGTTTGACCAGACGTCCCGCCCGGGTTCGCGTCTCGCCATCCACCCTTCCTGGAGGAGGAAGAGGCACCAGCGAGGACAGACGAACCTGAAAGGGAGAAACGGGAGGAAACGGAAGAGATCGCGGCACCGAAACCGGAGGGGATGCGGGGCCGGGACCGGGAAGAGCGCGGGGGGGCGTGCGAGGGCTAGTCGGAGTGTGTTGGAGCGGAGGGGGCGAAGGAGGAGCAGCGCGAGGCATGTAGGGAATCACGGGCAGGGCAGCGGCCGGACGCGAAACAGGCAGCGGGGGAGCAAAGGGATCGGCGGCAGGAGGACGCGGCTCGTGGACGAGCCGAAGGTGCTGGCGGGACCGTCGGTAAATGGTCCCAGCGTAGTCGACGAAATAGGACCTGGGCGACCCCGCAGAGCCGACGACAGTAGCGAGCTTGGAGTGACCGGGAGTGGTCTGCATACGGACTACTTGACCGGGGAAGAGGGGCGGCAGCGGGTGGCAGGACCTGTCATGGGACCGCTTTTGGACGTCTTGCCTGAAGGCAATTCGTTTCTGAACCGCCGCAGGTGGAAGGACCGAGGGTATGAGGGATCGCTGGGCCACCGGGAGTGGGAGCCTGGTAGCGCGAGACAGGAGCCGCTGAGCAGGTGAACCCATGGCAGGGTCGCGAGAAATGTTCCGAAGGCTGAGGAGGGCCAGGTGGAAGTCGGAGTTAATGCCACCACACTGTTCCAACAGGTGCTTAGCACTGCGGACCGCGCGCTCGGCCACCTGCAACAGCCGCGCCCCCCATCAGCAGCGTCAGCCGCTTCTACAGCAGCCCGCGCCCGGACTGCCCTGGATGGCGCTCGCCACAGACATTTTCGAGTGGCGGGGCAAACATTTCCTGGTACTCGTCGACTCCTACTCCAGCTGGTTTGTGGTTGACCGGCTGCCTTCCGTGACCTCTTCGGCCGTCATCGACAGGTTGGACCCTCACTTTAGCACTTTTGGCCCCCCGGCAAGCTTGCAGTCGGAAAATGGCAGCCAGTTCACGAGCTCCGAGTTTAAAGCGTTCGCTTCCAGATGGAACTTTCGCCATTTCACAAGCAGCCCGCAGTACCCGCAAAGCTTCTGACACCATGTAAAGGATTGATAACCAGGCATCGTTACTTTACTATCTTTATTCATACTGGATCATTATACATTGCACTAGCTGTACGTGGTCTGTCACAGGAACTAGAGAGCGATCTGTGGGTGTGGAGGTTGTAGTTATACTTGTGATATGGGGAGTGGTTAGTGGGTGTGAGGTCACTATGTTAAAGGCACATGCATATCTCATCTACAGGTACTAGCCCCCAATACAAGCATAAGCTAAAGATGGCTGCAATACAGGCCTGGCAGAGCATCACCAGAGAAGACACCCAGCAACTGGTGATGTCCATGAATCGCAGACTTCAAGCAGTCATTGCATGCAAAGGATATGCAACAAAATACCAAACATGACTACTTTCATTTACATGACATTGCTGTGTCCCAAACATTATGGTGCCCTGAAATGGGGGGAATATGTATAAATACTGCTGTAATTTCTACGTGGTGAAACCAAAATGTATAAAAATGGCCTTTATTAAAATCTGACAATGTGCACTTTAACCACATGTGATTTTTTCTATTACACATCTCAAATTGTGGAGTGCAGAGGCAAATAAATAAATGAGGGGTCTTTGTCCCAAACATTATGGAGGGCACTGTATGCATTCACTAAATGCAAAGCTGATTTGCAAAGCTTGTTGCCCATGGCCAAGGTTCTTTCCCAGGATGTTGGAATCAGAGTTACCCATTTAGCATCCTATTATGATGAATACAATTAAAGTCTAAAAAAATGAGTTCTTGTTAACTTATTGAGTTTGTACAGAAGCTGAACTATTCTCTAACCACAGCTTGTTCCCTCAGTGACTGCCTTAAGTTTTCTAATTTGTTTGATGTGAGACATCCTGTGCTAATAGAATCTGTAGCACTGGTGATAGGACAGATTGAACATGGATTACTTCTTTGTACATCATACAAAGTACTTTCATTGCTCTCTTCTTCCTGAGTGGAACTATTGAGTGCAGCATGACAAATGCACCTTTGTCCTTTATCTACTTTTACAATTTGTTGCACATCCTTGCATATGTCTCAGACATCCAGACACACTTTGAATTGGTGCGCTGTTAGCTTTTTATCTCATTTCAAAAGATATTGTGCTCCGGCTATTGCTCGTCTTGCTCACCTGCACTCTGCTGAGCACCATTTAGTGTTGCAGGTCTGACTTATAAATTGTCTCTGGCTTGCGAGCTCATTATCCATGTCTTCACTGATCTATTTCCACCTGTAACAGAAAAATCAAGTGCAGTATTCCACAAGTCTCTTAATTCTACTGTACTGTATCCCCATGGACATACAAACATTCTCCTGTTTTAAACTTGTCACTGCACCAAAAACTGGTTTAGTATTCCCCTGTTATTTTTTTTACATCAGTCAATGTATATTCTTTGATTTTTCCAAGTTTTCTTCCCTTAACTATGTCTCCTGTGTTGGTGAGTCATGGTAGGTTATGGCTCTGTAAGTGTCAGAAGCTCTCTTGTGCCTCATGTGCAAACACACAATGAATCCCAGGAATAGGAGTGGGCTATTAATTATCTGTGAATGTTTTACTATTCATTCATATATGAGTTATCCTCACCCGAGGTTTACATCAAAACTATTGTCTGTGCACATCAGGGAAGATCTGTATTTTCTGCTACATATTTATTGGTGAGATTATCAATTAACTATGTCATCTGTTCAGGGTTAGCCTTAAGAAAAATTGAAAATGCATTAACCAAAAGTTGAAATGTCACTGCAGCACAAAGCTTTTATGCAGTTGATCAATTCAAGTAACTGGAGAAACACATTTCCTTGTCTTTCTTGGCCAGGTCCAGAATAATTTATGGCACTGATTTGCATCTCTCTCTTGCATTGATATTCAATGGCTGTACCTTCCATCACTTCCATATGCAGTGACTTACATTTTGGCCATTTTTAAATTCTGCACCCAATGTCTCCTGAGGTCAGTTTCACTTAAATAATTTGTATATCAGATCCATTGAGAATGTAACCACACTTTCTCTGCTGTCCTTGTTGGACTTTATATGGCAGCAACATTTGTTGCATGTGAAGCCAGGGTAATTGATGATCCAGTTGAAATGGATTCAAGTGACAGAAAAAAATATATATATATACCCTACCACACAGGAGAAGGGTGAGAGGTGGTCAGAAGGAAGTGCTCCATGCTTCCCTACTAGTGTCTGTCTGGAGCACTGAACACAGTGATGAGCTCTGTGGATAGCCAGCGGCTCTTTACGGAAGACCAGCTGTTAGCACGACCCAGCCCCATAAACCAATTCCAAGGAAAAACAACCTCTCTGCTATAGGAAACCAGATAGCCAAAATGGGCCAACTCCCATTAAGTTGATATAAATAATCAAAGCATCAGTTTGAATGACGTTGACTCACAAGCATTCACCCCAATTCTGGTGAGAGCTCTCCTGTTCTTCTTTCAATCAATGCCGTGTGCCTACACGAGAGTGTACAACTATATTAATCTCTCAACCTGGGCCAAATTTCAAGCCATCCTGGCTTGCCTGCAAGTAGAATTAATTTGTAACCCCATTTTTTTTTAAAATGTTATGTTCTATGCCTCTGAATGAATATGTAGGTAGGACAAACAAGACTAAAAAATATAAGCACACATTCAGATCCAACACTATCATCTTCTCCAATTTTAAACTGAAGGTGCCAAAGAGTATCACATGAAACTGAACAGGTTTTCTAAATAGATAGAGTTTACATTCTTTCATTTAGTGAGGGATTTTGTGTATTTCCTGAAGATGACTACTTGCAATTACAATACCAGCTGGATCACTTTAGACTTTAGACTTTAGACATTAAGCTTTAGAGATACTGTGTGGTAACAGGACCTTTGGCCCACCAAATCCACACCGACCATTGATCACCCCGCACACTATCCTACACACTTGGGAAAATTAATCTATAAACCTGTACGTCTTTGGAGTGTGGGAGGAAACCGGAGCACACAGCGAAAACCCATGCAGTTACAAGGGGAATGTACAAACTTCGTACAGACAGCACTCGTAGTCAGGATTGAACCCAGGTGTCTGGTGTTTCAAGACATCAGTTGGACCTAAGTTATATTTCCAGTACTAGCTACTTTGCAACCAATCATGCCTAATACCTGGCTAGAATTGACTGAATGAATAAGTCAAAGAAAAGATTATGGGGTCAAATCCCATGACAGGCACCACAGCACAAATCTAGGCTGAGATTCCAGCATAGTACTGAGGATGTGCAGCAAAGTGTTTAGGGCAGCAGATTAACCAGAGGCCCATCTGGCAGATCCTTTGGCACCTTGGTTTAAAAAAAAACAATGAAGGAGATTGCACCAGTGACCTTGCCAATGTTGATTCTTCAAATCTGCATCCCTCAATGATGTAGATGGGTCATTATAACATTGTTTTTTTTATTTGCTACTGTTGTTAGGGTACTGTCTGATTCCCCTCCACCCCTTGATGATATTGGACTTTGTCCGTAGAGCTGATGTGCTCCAATGCATTGCAGAGAACAGTAGTTTCACTGTACCTGTGACCTTTGACATGGTACATGTGACAATAATAAACCTAACCACATTTGATGTAAAGTAAGTGGGTTATGTATGTGTAAGTATGGGTTATGTTTGACATCATATAAATGCAAAGCTTTCTTTTTAATTTAGACCTTTTTTGAACGGATTTTACTTGCCTTTCCTTGCACCAAATGTTATTCCCTTATCATGTATCTGTACACTTCGAGTAGTTTGATTGTAATCATGTATTGTCTTCCCTCTCGGCGCTGACAAAATACAAACATTCACCAAGCAGTTCTATCCACTGCCTGCCGTCGTAGATAGGATTGTTTGGTAAAGCAGGTAAAGCAGGTAAAGCAGGTAAAGCAGGTAAAGCAGGTCTGATTGTCACCACTGAGGATCAGCACAATGGAGGATATTTTGATAACAAATAGCATTGCATCATGGGAGAGCCAGGAAGAGATACAGACGTTCAGAATCCCTCCAGTTACTAAAAATGTTGCAAAAGTGTTAAAAATAAAAACATGTAAAATCAAATAAGCTAAAACATGTAATTAAAAATCTGACATTGGTCCTCTGCCTTTTGAAACTACGTAGTGGATCCCAACATCTGGAATTATGCAATTATCTATTGTCCGTTAATTATCTGTTTGTTGCCATATATGCAGGAAAATATCAGGAGACAGAGAGACAACTGCTGACTCTTCCCTGAAAAAGCGGAGATGTAATGTGGTAAAGTCATGTGATCAGAAGCATAAAGTCGCTGAAGAAAATCAAGACCTTATGCCTTAACGACTACTGTCCAGTAGACTTAACATCCACCATTATGGAACATTAAATCCTGTTTACCAAGTAGCCTTGACCCACTGCAATTCACCTACTGCCACAACAGGTCCACGGATGGTGCCATCTCCCTGGCCCTAGACTCATCCCTGGCACACATGTATAAGAGATACTACGTCAGACTCCTATTCATAGACTACAACTCTGCCTTTAACACCATTATACCATCCAAGCTCATCACCAAACTCGTGAAACTCAGATGTCAGCATTCCTCTCTGCAACTAGATCCTCGACTTACTGACCAACAAACCCCAATCAGTGACGATCGGGGACAAATCATCCTCTATGATAATCATCAACACTGGTGCTCTGCAATGATGCGTTGTCAGCCCCCTTCTTTACTCCCTGCCCTCCCACGTACAAATATAATTCAACTTACATATTCGCAGACAACAAGTGTGCTGGGTATTAAATAAAGACAAGACGGAGTATAAGAAGGAGATTAAAAACCTTGTGACCTGCTGTCAAGACAACAACTTTTATCCCAAAGTCAGCAAGACAAAGGAGATAGTGATCAGAAAGCAAAGTGGTACACATACCCCCGTAGGCATTGTGGAGATGGTTGAAAGGATCAAATACCGAGGAGTAAATATCAGCAGCAACTGTCCTGGACCACCCATATTGAGACAAGAGCCAAGAAAGCACACCAATGCCTCTACTTCTTTAGAAGGCTTAGGAAGTTTGACATGTCCCCAACAACTCTCACCAACGTCTGCGGATGCAGCGTAGTAAATATTTTAGCGAATGCATCACAGCATAGTTTGCGAACAACTCCAACCAAGACTGCAAGAAATTGTAGAGAATTGTGCATGCAGTCCAGACCATCTCACAAACCAACTTCTCTTCCATTAACTCCATTTATACCTCATGTTGCCTCGGCAGCATAATCAAGGATGAGTCGCACGTCAGCCACTCACTCTTCTCCCCTTTCCATTCAGGCAAGAGGTACATAAATGTGAAAACGCACAACTCCAGATTCAGGGACAGTTTCTTCCCATCTGTTATCAGGCAACTGAACCATCCTACCAACAACTAGAGAACAGTTCTGAGCTATTATCTACCTCATTGGAGACTATCTTTAATTGGACTTTGATGGATTTTATCTTGCACTAAAGGTTATTCATGTTATTCCTTTTATCATGTATCTCTACACTGTCGATAGGTCGATTGTAATCATGCATTGTCATACTGCTGACTGGGTAATGTCCAGGTTCAGGAACAGCTTCTTCCCTACAACCATTTGGCTATTTTACTTCGGAGTCACGTGAGTGACTGCATGAAGAAGACCCCGTCCAGCCGCACACGCATCATATCGTCAGACGCATAGCGCAGCGACCGTGTGTGGAGGAGCAGAGCTCCTCCAAGCTGTAAGTAAAAAGCCTGAAGGTAAGTGGTTTACTTTCATTTTCAGGTCGCTTTCTTCAGAGAACTTGTAGTTGTGCAACACAAGTTAGAATGGAGAAAGGACGTAAGAGGCATACCACAGTTAAAATCGAGAAAGACCGCGGGTCTGCGAATAGCGGGCGCCAATTTGAGGAGTCGGTGGCAGCGAGGCCATCGACTTTAGAAACGGTTAAAATAAATACCGTTGCAGCGCCATTAGGGCGCAAGGCCAGGCAAAAGACCGGGTGGCCAGCAGACTCTGAGGAGTCAGACGAGAGGTTCCCCGCCTCAGGCAGACATTTTGTCAATTCGGGTCCGCGTTGGCCTACTGGAGTGCCAGCGCAGGGAGTGCCTGGGGAAGGTCCGGCTCAGCGTTGGCCTACAGGAGAGCCAGCGCAGGGAGTGCTTGGTAAGGTCCGGCTCAGCGTTGGCCTACAGGAGAGCCAGCGCAGGGAGTACTTGGGAAGGTCCGGCTCAGCGTTGGCCTACAGGAGAGCCAGCGTCAGCAATGCCTGAATTAGGGCATTTTATGCGTTGGCCTACAGGAGAGCCAGCGCCAACAATGTCTGAAGGAAGACAGTATAGGCGTTGGCCTACAGGAAAGCCAGCGCCAGCAGCACCTGAAAGAGGGCAGCCTATAGGTGGGTCTACAGGAGAGCCTGCGCGGCGAACACCTGGAAAAGGGTTTACTATGCGTAGGCCTATGGGACAGCTAGCGCTAGAAACACCTGATGCAGGATGCCAGTTCGCCCCCTCCATGAGGAGGATTATTTTACGGGCAGCAAAGATTCAGATGACGAATCATATGAGGACCAGAGCCCAATAACAGAGCCTAAAGGACCAGGTCAGGCACAATATAAAATTTGCCGTTCCCAGACTTTCAGGGGAACCATTGGGAGATAAATTAGCAATGACAATAAATTACTTGCTCTCCCAGCAGCTCCAGGTACTGACCATGGATGAGCTGTCAACAAATATGAAACCCGCAGAATTGCGCACTGCTAGCAGTCTCAGCGGTAAAAAATGACAGAGGGTGTTGAAATTGCTGGTTCAGGCATTACGGCTTTGGCCAGAGGCTTGGATGGAGAGCATGTGTCTGCATCACAACAAGGTTGCCTTAGCACTCATGTGTAGTGCGCACTTTGAAATAAACTGTATTTGTAAAAGTGCTATAAGACCTAACATATACCCTAAGTTTGCGGGGCTCTGTAAGCCAGCTAATATTCAATTGCCTAATCTGTTTTTGGAAAGAATCTAGCCAAAAAGGGTAAAAGACCAAGATGAAATCTTGGCAGATCAAATCGAAGGCAGTTTCCCTACCGACGTGTGGTGACTGGGGCCAGTGAAGGATCAAATCGGTCCTTCCCATATTTGCGCTATTGGCGTACTGCTCCTGAGGTACGTGGAGGTTACAGTATTCCCACTAACATCAGGGGACAACAATTGCCATCGGCAAACCCCGAGGTAGGTGGGTTTGGTCCTGTAAGAGACATATTAATGTTTCACACTTACAAGTTGGGGAAGATTACAATTCTTCCTAAAAGAATGGCAATCTAATGCATTTATACTGAACAGTATTGTGGGGTTTAGAATTGAATTCTACCCATATTTGGATCCTCCTACTCAGCATATTTCAAACCGGACTTGTATTTTCTCAAAAGAAGAGAATATGCAGATTCAAGCAGAACTTTAAATATTTTGTGAAAAAGGGGTAATTGAGAAGTCAGTTCACCAACACAACAAATTTGTGTCGAGTATTTTCTTAGAGCAAATAAGGATGGTGGGTGTAAAATTATACTAGATCTGACAAGTCTTAACCCTTTTTTGTACAGTATAAAAACATTTTTTAAATGTAGACATTTGCCAATGCTATACAGCTAATTTCAAGAAAATGCTATATGGCTAGTATAGATCTTCAAGATGCATATTACTGTGTGGCTGTACATGGTAATAATCATAGATATTTAAAATTTAACTGGATGAGTCAATTATGGCAATTTAAAGCATTATCTTATGTTTAACTACAGCTCTGAGACAATTTACCAAATTGTTAAAACCAATCTTAGCACTACTAAGAGCTCAGGGCCATTTGGTAATGGCCTATTTGGATATATTCTGATTGTAGGAGACACTCGGGCTACAACAGAAGCATCAGTGTCAAGAATCAAGCTCACTTTCGAGAGGTTGGGATTTATTATCCATCCAGGCTGTCCAAACTATTACTAAGCACAGTAATTGATTACTTGTGTTTCACTATTAATTCAGAACACATGGTAGTGACTCCGCCCAAGGATAAAGGCTGCAGTTAATTGAAAGTTGTATTAAGCTCATTACACAGCACCAATCCTCAATTAGGCAGGTAGCAAGCCTGCTTGGCAAACTAATTGCTAATTTCTGGCTGTACAGTTTGGACCGCTGCATTATCAGCATTTACAGCAAGCATAGGTACAGGCATTGAGGATACATTCAGGGCATTTTGAGAGGCCCATGTAATTGCCAGTTGCAGTTATTAATGAAATACTATGGAGGTCATGAGTGTCTCAAATGCTTCCAGAGATATTCTGGTTGAAACACCTTCCATTATTCTACAGACTGATTTAGTGCTCTAGGTTGGGGTGCTACTAATACTATTTCCAGCTGTGGAGGTAGATGGAATGTGGAGAAAGTACCTTTGATCCAAGAACAAGGGATCATTTACTGAGAGCTTTTAGGAACATTTTATGGGCCTAAAGCTTATTGCTCTAATATGCAAAATTTGCATATTTAGGTACAGATTGTCAACACTACAGAATAGTAACGTATGTTAATCATTTGAGTGGTATTAAGTCAGAATCTTGTGATAGATTGGCTAACGTGATCTGGACCTGGTGTTTTACCAGAAATATTTGGTTTCGGCAATCTACCTACCAGGCAGAATCAAAATAGTTGCAGACTCAAGGTCACGTAAATTCAATGACAATACAGAATGGATGTTGGATTGTGACAAATGTAATAAAATTGTTGCACGGTTCGGGATGCCAGAGATTGATTTGTTTGCATCCAGACTTAACCACCAATTACCTAAATATGTGTCATGGGAACCTGATCCTGGGGCAGTAGCAGTGGCTGTTTCTCGCTGCATTGGGGTAGAATGTTTTTGTATGCATTTCCTCCATTTTGCCTCATTTAGTCAGTGTATACAGAAGATCAAACAGGACTCCACTTCGGGAGTGTTGGTGGTACCAGATTGGCCTACACAACCATGGTACCCTCTGGTGTTAAAAATGATCACAAAGCCCCTTATGATTTTTCCGAAACAAAATAAACCTGTTTGTGCACCCTATAACTGATGATTCACATCCTTTACATAATCGTATTGGTTTGTTGGTTTGCAGATTCTAAGGAGTGCCATATCTCGGAAGAGGACTAGCAGATTGTACTGTGGATGTTATTGCGGAAACCTGGAGGAATAGTACCCAGAAGCAGTATATTTCTTACATAAGGAAATGGGGGGTGTTTAGCTTAAGGCAGAATATTACATATCACACTGCAGACATCTCAGACGTGTTAGAGTTTCTGTCAACTCTTTATTTTGATTGGCAGTTAAGCTATAGTACTATCAATACTGCAAGGAGTGCCCTCTCTGCATATCTATGGAGGTAATCAGAACAAAATCCTGTAGGGTCACACCCTTTGGTCTGTAGATTTATGAAGGGAATTTTCAATTCTAAAGCCTCCTGGACACAGGTATATAGAAATCTGGAATGTAAGAGATGTGCTAATGCTCTTTCGTCAATGTACTCTTATTGCAGCGCTGTCCTTGGCCAAAATTACCATGAAGGTAGTCATGCTCAGGGCACTGGTTTCAGCCCAGAGAGTGCAAACATTGCAGAAACTACGAATAGGCATGATGGAAATAGCAGCAGATGCTATTAAGTTCTATGTCTATGATTTGCTTAAACAGAGCAGGCCTGGAGTCACAGGATGTAAGTTGGGGTTTTCAGCATATCCTACGGATCCACGTCTATGTGTAATATCACATTTATGATGTTACATTAAAGCTACCAGAACCATAACAGGTGCAGTATCAGCATTCTTTATCAGCCGTAAATAACCGCATAAGAAAGTGTCGGTTCAGACTATTTCAAAATGGCTGAAGCAAGTGTTGGTTGATGCAGGTATTGATACTGACATATTTTAATCTCATTCCACCAGGGCGGCATCAGCATCGGCGGCCAAGGATTTGGATGTCCCAATAGACCATATCCTCGCGGCCGCAGGACGGGCAGGTGAAAGGATGTTTCACAAGTATTACCATAAGGAGATTACAGAACCTGTGGTTATTTGGTGCTGCTGTTTTGGATTCAGTATTAAGTTTCCCCTTGTGAAAAAGGGGTTACTATTGTTGTGATAAATTAACCATTAACTGATTGCATCTATGTTGTGGTTATGCATTGTTGATTGCTTTACTCATTTAGAGTCAATCAATGCAGTGAGATGCCTGGATTTGAATCTATGGCATGAAATCACAGAGCTTTAAAATCTTCACGCAGTCACTCGCGTGACTCCGAAGTAAAATAGTAAGATTAAACGAGAACTTACCAGTTTGAAGTTTGATCTTTATTTTATGAGGAGTTACGATGAGGGACTACATGCCCTCCACTCCCACCTCTCATAAAGGTCAACTGGTAGTTCTAGTCTTCATGTATCTTACTATCATACTTCAGTAATTATTTTCTGTGATTTCACACCGCTGCTTTGAAGATTGACGCGTGTGCGGCTGGACGGGGTCTTCTTCAAGTAGTCCCTCACCGTAACTCCTCATAAAATAAAGATCAAACTTCAAACTGGTAAGTTCTCATTTAATCTTAACATTAAAAACTACAACCTCAAATAAGCTCAGAACTACATAGACCATTATTGTTATTATTGCACTATGTGTAATTGTATGTGTACATATACACACACTAAACCTTTTTTTTCTCTCTCATTTATTATATTGTTTACAGTGTATACATATTCACATGTATATATACATATACAGTGGAGACATGTTTACATATTCTGTGGTGCTGCTGCAAGTAAGAATTTCATTGTTCTATCTGGGACATTTGACAATAAAACACTCTTGACTCTTGACTTGACTCTTAACATGCAACAAATGCTTTTTACTGAACCTCCATACATATGACAATAAACTTAACTAATACAAACTTAAAATGTCAGTCCCTCCATTTTAACTGAACACCTGCAAGGTTTCTATGAGAGGGTCAGGATTAAAATCAGGCCTTATACATTTAGGTCCTGTACTTTATAGAATACCATTGGATTGTTGAGAGGACTATGGTTTTACTTGGACAGATGCCAGGAATATCAGAGTTCTGTATGCAAGTTCCCTTCCTGTTCCCATGACTCATCTATTCATTCATGTCATGGTCGTTCAATTTGGCAAGTGTCAAATATAAATACAATCTAGGAGAGAGCTACAAATACTTTATTGCCTTTGGTACAATGTAACATAGGACATGCATTATTTCTTATGACGTGCTAGAGGTAAAGGTGGACAATCAGCATCTGTTGGAAGTTAAGTAAGCACATGCAGGCTTGGCATAACATAAAGGTGAAGAGCTGAGGTTCTTTGAGGGATTTGAAAACAAGGGTGAGAATTAGAAAACTGGGAACTGACACAGATCCCCACACTAGCATGGGGATAATCAGTGATTGGGACTTGATGCAAGTCAGGATGCAGACAACGTGGTTTTGGTTGATCTTAAGTTTACAAAAGGGGAAAAGAAAGAGGTCAGGCAAAACTAAACTGGAGTTGTCCATTATAGATTAACAAGAGGGTGGATGAATGGATTGCATCAGATGAGGAGAGACCAGGTCAATGTTTAACATCTTTGTGGACACTGTTAGCAATGGTCTAAAACCTAATATTAAGAATGGATTTTGCTGCTGCAATTTCAGACAATTATCAAAGGAAATTAAGCTGTTGCAATGACATTAAAAGACGTATTGGTCTTCCAGATATTAAATGGGAGGAAGTTTACATGTCAGATAATTTGGTGACAGATAAGAGAGTAAAGAATATTATGCTGTTAGGCTGCCCATTTTGCAAATATTCAAGGATTTAGATCGAACTAGACTAAATGGGACCTGTTGGGTCCCAGCTTCACATGGGAGGGCTGGTCCCCCAACGCAATATTCCACCTCTCCACCAATTCCAAAATTGCTGGCCAGTGGGCGGGGCGGGGGGGGGGGCTTTCTGGAGTGCTAGCATGGGTTATGTGGGCTGAAGGGACTGCATTCCAGGGGGCTAGTATGGACAATGTGGGCCGAATGTATTCTTGGGCTGACAGCTCAGTCGCTGAGGCCTGGCAGCTCAGTCACTGAGTCCAGGCAGCTCAGTCACTCAGGCCAGGCAGCTCAGTCACTCAGGCCTGGTAGCTCAGTCACTCAGACCTGGCCACTCAGTCACTCAGGCCTGGCAGCTCAGTTACACAGGCTTGGCGGGCTGGCAGCTGAGAAACTGCCAGAAATTCTGCCGAAAACAGGTGACAGACTCTGAGAGAGAGAAGGGGGAGGGTGGACAACCAATTTTAGACATTTTCATCTTTTTTTACAGATCACAGCAATGAAGGAGGAAAGTCTTATCCTTGCGTGGATCTGCGGAGCGCTAGTATGGGTATTGTAGGCTGAAGGGACTGGTTTCCAGAGGGCTAGTAGGGACATTGTGGACTGAATGGAATCTTGGACTTGCAGTTCAGTGAGTCATGGCTGGTGGGCTGGCAGTTCACTAAGTCATGGCTGGAAGGCTGGCACTTCAGTCACTTACAGCTGGTGGGCTGGCAGTTCACTTACTCATGGCTGGGGGGCTGGCAGTCCAGTCAATCATGGCTGGTGTAGTGGCAGTTCACTCAGTCACCCCTCTTCCCTTCACCACCCCCCCCCCACTCTGCTCCTTGCCATTCCCCTCCCCCCCACGCATTCAGTCCATCTCCCCTCAACCTCCCCCCCATGCACTCTTAGTGGCTCTCCGACAGCGCAGCCATTCCTGCCTATTACATTCCAATTGTGATGAAGAACACGCAGGCATGGCAAGTGGAAAAAGGATTTATTAAAGTTTACAATGTGAATGTCTCTTAAAATATAACAACAATTTAATTGTTAAAGATGAGATTTATTAAGTTCTTTCTTGTTGTGTCTCTTGTTGTGTTCTGCTGCTCGCTGCCTCTTGAAGCCTCTTTGCTGTTGATTTAAAAAAAAGACAATTTTAATATAGAGAGATTGAGCAGTCAAATTTGAACAAAGAAATTCTGAGAATTTACCTCAAAAGTCATCATTCAGTGCAGACCAGCAAATCCAATCTCAAAGCACTCGAAGCGGATTTCAGGCCACAAATTAACTCGCAGCACTTGAAGCGGAGTGCAGGCCGCAAATGCAATCTCACAGCACTTGAAGCGGAGTGCAGGCCGCAAATCCAATCTCACGGCACTCGAAGCAAAGTGCAGGCCGCAAATTCAACCTCACAGCACTCCAGGCAGAGTGCGAGTAGCAAACCCAATCTCACAGCACTCCAAGCATAGTACAGGCAGCAAATCCAATCTCACAGCACTCCAAGCAGACTGCAGGTAGCAGATCCATTCTCACAGCACACCAAGCAGAGTGCAGGCAGCATATCCAACCTCACAGCAAGCAGAGTGCGGGCAGCAAGTCCAACCTCTCAGCATTCCAAGCAGAGAGCAGGCAGAAAGTCCAACGTCACAGCACTCCAAGCAGAGTGCGGGCAGTAAGTCGAACCTCACAACACTCCAAGCAGAGGGCAGGCAGCAAGTCCAACCTCACAGCATTCCAAGCAGAGTTCAGGCAGCAGATCCTTCCTCACAGCACACAAAGCAGAGTGCAGGCAGCAAATCCAACCTCACACCAAGCAGGGTACAGGCAGCAAGTCCAACCTCACAGCAATCCATGCAGGATGCAGGCAGCAAGTCCAATCTCACAGCACTCCAAGCACAGTACAGGCAGCAAGTCCAAACCCCCAGCACTCCAAGCACAGTGCAGGCAGCACGTCCAACCTCACAGCACTCCAAGCACAGTGCAGGCAGCAAGTTCAACCTCACAGCATTCCAAGCAGAGAGCAGGCAGCAAGTCCAACCTCACAGCACTCCAAGTGGCGTGCAGGCCACAAATCAAACCTCACAGCGCTCCAAGCGGAGTGCATGCAGCAAATCCAACATCACAGCACACCAAGCAAAGTGCAGGCAGCAAATCCAATCTTACAGCACTGAAAGCAGAGGGCAGGCCTCAAGTCCAATCTCACAGCACTCCAAGCAGAATGCATGCGGCAAGTCCAACCTCACAACACTCCATGCAGGGTGCAGGAAGCAATTCCAACCTCACAGCTCTCCAAGCAGAGTGCAGGCCAGCAAATCAAATTACACAGCATTTCAAGCAGAGTGCACACACATGCAGTCACACACACAGGAACTCACACACATTCAGGAACAGCTTCGTCCTGACAGCCATCGGGCTATTAAACGTAGCGAATAAGCTCTGAACTACAAAAGACTATATTATTTGTACTATTTGTTATTTATTGAACACTCACATACACCCCCCACCTCACACACACACACACACACCCTCCACCTCTCACACACACACACACCCTCCACCTCTCACACACTTGGAGCGCTGTGAGGTTTGAAGAAGACCCCGTCCAGCCGCACACGCATCATATCGTCAGACGCATAGCGCAGCGACCGTGTGTGGAGGAGCAGAGCTCCTCCAAGCTGTAAGTAAAAAGCCTGAAGGTAAGTGGTTTACTTTCATTTTCAGGTCGCTTTCTTCAGAGAACTTGTAGTTGTGCAACACAAGTTAGAATGGAGAAAGGACGTAAGAGGCATACCACAGTTAAAATCGAGAAAGACCGCGGGTCTGCGAATAGCGGGCGCCAATTTGAGGAGTCGGTGGCAGCGAGGCCATCGACTTTAGAAACGGTTAAAATAAATACCGTTGCAGCGCCATTAGGGCGCAAGGCCAGGCAAAAGACCGGGTGGCCAGCAGACTCTGAGGAGTCAGACGAGAGGTTCCCCGCCTCAGGCAGACATTTTGTCAATTCGGGTCCGCGTTGGCCTACTGGAGTGCCAGCGCAGGGAGTGCCTGGGGAAGGTCCGGCTCAGCGTTGGCCTACAGGAGAGCCAGCGCAGGGAGTGCTTGGTAAGGTCCGGCTCAGCGTTGGCCTACAGGAGAGCCAGCGCAGGGAGTACTTGGGAAGGTCCGGCTCAGCGTTGGCCTACAGGAGAGCCAGCGTCAGCAATGCCTGAATTAGGGCATTTTATGCGTTGGCCTACAGGAGAGCCAGCGCCAACAATGTCTGAAGGAAGACAGTATAGGCGTTGGCCTACAGGAAAGCCAGCGCCAGCAGCACCTGAAAGAGGGCAGCCTATAGGTGGGTCTACAGGAGAGCCTGCGCGGCGAACACCTGGAAAAGGGTTTACTATGCGTAGGCCTATGGGACAGCTAGCGCTAGAAACACCTGATGCAGGATGCCAGTTCGCCCCCTCCATGAGGAGGATTATTTTACGGGCAGCAAAGATTCAGATGACGAATCATATGAGGACCAGAGCCCAATAACAGAGCCTAAAGGACCAGGTCAGGCACAATATAAAATTTGCCGTTCCCAGACTTTCAGGGGAACCATTGGGAGATAAATTAGCAATGACAATAAATTACTTGCTCTCCCAGCAGCTCCAGGTACTGACCATGGATGAGCTGTCAACAAATATGAAACCCGCAGAATTGCGCACTGCTAGCAGTCTCAGCGGTAAAAAATGACAGAGGGTGTTGAAATTGCTGGTTCAGGCATTACGGCTTTGGCCAGAGGCTTGGATGGAGAGCATGTGTCTGCATCACAACAAGGTTGCCTTAGCACTCATGTGTAGTGCGCACTTTGAAATAAACTGTATTTGTAAAAGTGCTATAAGACCTAACATATACCCTAAGTTTGCGGGGCTCTGTAAGCCAGCTAATATTCAATTGCCTAATCTGTTTTTGGAAAGAATCTAGCCAAAAAGGGTAAAAGACCAAGATGAAATCTTGGCAGATCAAATCGAAGGCAGTTTCCCTACCGACGTGTGGTGACTGGGGCCAGTGAAGGATCAAATCGGTCCTTCCCATATTTGCGCTATTGGCGTACTGCTCCTGAGGTACGTGGAGGTTACAGTATTCCCACTAACATCAGGGGACAACAATTGCCATCGGCAAACCCCGAGGTAGGTGGGTTTGGTCCTGTAAGAGACATATTAATGTTTCACACTTACAAGTTGGGGAAGATTACAATTCTTCCTAAAAGAATGGCAATCTAATGCATTTATACTGAACAGTATTGTGGGGTTTAGAATTGAATTCTACCCATATTTGGATCCTCCTACTCAGCATATTTCAAACCGGACTTGTATTTTCTCAAAAGAAGAGAATATGCAGATTCAAGCAGAACTTTAAATATTTTGTGAAAAAGGGGTAATTGAGAAGTCAGTTCACCAACACAACAAATTTGTGTCGAGTATTTTCTTAGAGCAAATAAGGATGGTGGGTGTAAAATTATACTAGATCTGACAAGTCTTAACCCTTTTTTGTACAGTATAAAAACATTTTTTAAATGTAGACATTTGCCAATGCTATACAGCTAATTTCAAGAAAATGCTATATGGCTAGTATAGATCTTCAAGATGCATATTACTGTGTGGCTGTACATGGTAATAATCATAGATATTTAAAATTTAACTGGATGAGTCAATTATGGCAATTTAAAGCATTATCTTATGTTTAACTACAGCTCTGAGACAATTTACCAAATTGTTAAAACCAATCTTAGCACTACTAAGAGCTCAGGGCCATTTGGTAATGGCCTATTTGGATATATTCTGATTGTAGGAGACACTCGGGCTACAACAGAAGCATCAGTGTCAAGAATCAAGCTCACTTTCGAGAGGTTGGGATTTATTATCCATCCAGGCTGTCCAAACTATTACTAAGCACAGTAATTGATTACTTGTGTTTCACTATTAATTCAGAACACATGGTAGTGACTCCGCCCAAGGATAAAGGCTGCAGTTAATTGAAAGTTGTATTAAGCTCATTACACAGCACCAATCCTCAATTAGGCAGGTAGCAAGCCTGCTTGGCAAACTAATTGCTAATTTCTGGCTGTACAGTTTGGACCGCTGCATTATCAGCATTTACAGCAAGCATAGGTACAGGCATTGAGGATACATTCAGGGCATTTTGAGAGGCCCATGTAATTGCCAGTTGCAGTTATTAATGAAATACTATGGAGGTCATGAGTGTCTCAAATGCTTCCAGAGATATTCTGGTTGAAACACCTTCCATTATTCTACAGACTGATTTAGTGCTCTAGGTTGGGGTGCTACTAATACTATTTCCAGCTGTGGAGGTAGATGGAATGTGGAGAAAGTACCTTTGATCCAAGAACAAGGGATCATTTACTGAGAGCTTTTAGGAACATTTTATGGGCCTAAAGCTTATTGCTCTAATATGCAAAATTTGCATATTTAGGTACAGATTGTCAACACTACAGAATAGTAACGTATGTTAATCATTTGAGTGGTATTAAGTCAGAATCTTGTGATAGATTGGCTAACGTGATCTGGACCTGGTGTTTTACCAGAAATATTTGGTTTCGGCAATCTACCTACCAGGCAGAATCAAAATAGTTGCAGACTCAAGGTCACGTAAATTCAATGACAATACAGAATGGATGTTGGATTGTGACAAATGTAATAAAATTGTTGCACGGTTCGGGATGCCAGAGATTGATTTGTTTGCATCCAGACTTAACCACCAATTACCTAAATATGTGTCATGGGAACCTGATCCTGGGGCAGTAGCAGTGGCTGTTTCTCGCTGCATTGGGGTAGAATGTTTTTGTATGCATTTCCTCCATTTTGCCTCATTTAGTCAGTGTATACAGAAGATCAAACAGGACTCCACTTCGGGAGTGTTGGTGGTACCAGATTGGCCTACACAACCATGGTACCCTCTGGTGTTAAAAATGATCACAAAGCCCCTTATGATTTTTCCGAAACAAAATAAACCTGTTTGTGCACCCTATAACTGATGATTCACATCCTTTACATAATCGTATTGGTTTGTTGGTTTGCAGATTCTAAGGAGTGCCATATCTCGGAAGAGGACTAGCAGATTGTACTGTGGATGTTATTGCGGAAACCTGGAGGAATAGTACCCAGAAGCAGTATATTTCTTACATAAGGAAATGGGGGGTGTTTAGCTTAAGGCAGAATATTACATATCACACTGCAGACATCTCAGACGTGTTAGAGTTTCTGTCAACTCTTTATTTTGATTGGCAGTTAAGCTATAGTACTATCAATACTGCAAGGAGTGCCCTCTCTGCATATCTATGGAGGTAATCAGAACAAAATCCTGTAGGGTCACACCCTTTGGTCTGTAGATTTATGAAGGGAATTTTCAATTCTAAAGCCTCCTGGACACAGGTATATAGAAATCTGGAATGTAAGAGATGTGCTAATGCTCTTTCGTCAATGTACTCTTATTGCAGCGCTGTCCTTGGCCAAAATTACCATGAAGGTAGTCATGCTCAGGGCACTGGTTTCAGCCCAGAGAGTGCAAACATTGCAGAAACTACGAATAGGCATGATGGAAATAGCAGCAGATGCTATTAAGTTCTATGTCTATGATTTGCTTAAACAGAGCAGGCCTGGAGTCACAGGATGTAAGTTGGGGTTTTCAGCATATCCTACGGATCCACGTCTATGTGTAATATCACATTTATGATGTTACATTAAAGCTACCAGAACCATAACAGGTGCAGTATCAGCATTCTTTATCAGCCGTAAATAACCGCATAAGAAAGTGTCGGTTCAGACTATTTCAAAATGGCTGAAGCAAGTGTTGGTTGATGCAGGTATTGATACTGACATATTTTAATCTCATTCCACCAGGGCGGCATCAGCATCGGCGGCCAAGGATTTGGATGTCCCAATAGACCATATCCTCGCGGCCGCAGGACGGGCAGGTGAAAGGATGTTTCACAAGTATTACCATAAGGAGATTACAGAACCTGTGGTTATTTGGTGCTGCTGTTTTGGATTCAGTATTAAGTTTCCCCTTGTGAAAAAGGGGTTACTATTGTTGTGATAAATTAACCATTAACTGATTGCATCTATGTTGTGGTTATGCATTGTTGATTGCTTTACTCATTTAGAGTCAATCAATGCAGTGAGATGCCTGGATTTGAATCTATGGCATGAAATCACAGAGCTTTAAAATCTTCACGCAGTCACTCGCGTGACTCCGAAGTAAAATAGTAAGATTAAACGAGAACTTACCAGTTTGAAGTTTGATCTTTATTTTATGAGGAGTTACGATGAGGGACTACATGCCCTCCACTCCCACCTCTCATAAAGGTCAACTGGTAGTTCTAGTCTTCATGTATCTTACTATCATACTTCAGTAATTATTTTCTGTGATTTCACACCGCTGCTTTGAAGATTGACGCGTGTGCGGCTGGACGGGGTCTTCTTCAAGTAGTCCCTCACCGTAACTCCTCATAAAATAAAGATCAAACTTCAAACTGGTAAGTTCTCATTTAATCTTAACATTAAAAACTACAACCTCAAATAAGCTCAGACTACATAGACCATTATTGTTATTATTGCACTATGTGTAATTGTATGTGTACATATACACACACTAAACCTTTTTTTTCTCTCTCATTTATTATATTGTTTACAGTGTATACATATTCACATGTATATATACATATACAGTGGAGACATGTTTACATATTCTGTGGTGCTGCTGCAAGTAAGAATTTCATTGTTCTATCTGGGACATTTGACAATAAAACACTCTTGACTCTTGACTTGACTCTTAACATGCAACAAATGCTTTTTACTGAACCTCCATACATATGACAATAAACTTAACTAATACAAACTTAAAATGTCAGTCCCTCCATTTTAACTGAACACCTGCAAGGTTTCTATGAGAGGGTCAGGATTAAAATCAGGCCTTATACATTTAGGTCCTGTACTTTATAGAATACCATTGGATTGTTGAGAGGACTATGGTTTTACTTGGACAGATGCCAGGAATATCAGAGTTCTGTATGCAAGTTCCCTTCCTGTTCCCATGACTCATCTATTCATTCATGTCATGGTCGTTCAATTTGGCAAGTGTCAAATATAAATACAATCTAGGAGAGAGCTACAAATACTTTATTGCCTTTGGTACAATGGTAACATAGGACATGCATTATTTCTTATGACGTGCTAGAGGTAAAGGTGGACAATCAGCATCTGTTGGAAGTTAAGTAAGCACATGCAGGCTTGGCATAACATAAAGGTGAAGAGCTGAGGTTCTTTGAGGGATTTGAAAACAAGGGTGAGAATTAGAAAACTGGGAACTGACACAGATCCCCACACTAGCATGGGGATAATCAGTGATTGGGACTTGATGCAAGTCAGGATGCAGACAACGTGGTTTTGGTTGATCTTAAGTTTACAAAAGGGGAAAAGAAAGAGGTCAGGCAAAACTAAACTGGAGTTGTCCATTATAGATTAACAAGAGGGTGGATGAATGGATTGCATCAGATGAGGAGAGACCAGGTCAATGTTTAACATCTTTGTGGACACTGTTAGCAATGGTCTAAAACCTAATATTAAGAATGGATTTTGCTGCTGCAATTTCAGACAATTATCAAAGGAAATTAAGCTGTTGCAATGACATTAAAAGACGTATTGGTCTTCCAGATATTAAATGGGAGGAAGTTTACATGTCAGATAATTTGGTGACAGATAAGAGAGTAAAGAATATTATGCTGTTAGGCTGCCCATTTTGCAAATATTCAAGGATTTAGATCGAACTAGACTAAATGGGACCTGTTGGGTCCCAGCTTCACATGGGAGGGCTGGTCCCCCAACGCAATATTCCACCTCTCCACCAATTCCAAAATTGCTGGCCAGTGGGCGGGGCGGGGGGGGGGGCTTTCTGGAGTGCTAGCATGGGTTATGTGGGCTGAAGGGACTGCATTCCAGGGGGCTAGTATGGACAATGTGGGCCGAATGTATTCTTGGGCTGACAGCTCAGTCGCTGAGGCCTGGCAGCTCAGTCACTGAGTCCAGGCAGCTCAGTCACTCAGGCCAGGCAGCTCAGTCACTCAGGCCTGGTAGCTCAGTCACTCAGACCTGGCCACTCAGTCACTCAGGCCTGGCAGCTCAGTTACACAGGCTTGGCGGGCTGGCAGCTGAGAAACTGCCAGAAATTCTGCCGAAAACAGGTGACAGACTCTGAGAGAGAGAAGGGGGAGGGTGGACAACCAATTTTAGACATTTTCATCTTTTTTTACAGATCACAGCAATGAAGGAGGAAAGTCTTATCCTTGCGTGGATCTGCGGAGCGCTAGTATGGGTATTGTAGGCTGAAGGGACTGGTTTCCAGAGGGCTAGTAGGGACATTGTGGACTGAATGGAATCTTGGACTTGCAGTTCAGTGAGTCATGGCTGGTGGGCTGGCAGTTCACTAAGTCATGGCTGGAAGGCTGGCACTTCAGTCACTTACAGCTGGTGGGCTGGCAGTTCACTTACTCATGGCTGGGGGGCTGGCAGTCCAGTCAATCATGGCTGGTGTAGTGGCAGTTCACTCAGTCACCCCTCTTCCCTTCACCACCCCCCCCCCACTCTGCTCCTTGCCATTCCCCTCCCCCCCACGCATTCAGTCCATCTCCCCTCAACCTCCCCCCCATGCACTCTTAGTGGCTCTCCGACAGCGCAGCCATTCCTGCCTATTACATTCCAATTGTGATGAAGAACACGCAGGCATGGCAAGTGGAAAAAGGATTTATTAAAGTTTACAATGTGAATGTCTCTTAAAATATAACAACAATTTAATTGTTAAAGATGAGATTTATTAAGTTCTTTCTTGTTGTGTCTCTTGTTGTGTTCTGCTGCTCGCTGCCTCTTGAAGCCTCTTTGCTGTTGATTTAAAAAAAAGACAATTTTAATATAGAGAGATTGAGCAGTCAAATTTGAACAAAGAAATTCTGAGAATTTACCTCAAAAGTCATCATTCAGTGCAGACCAGCAAATCCAATCTCAAAGCACTCGAAGCGGATTTCAGGCCACAAATTAACTCGCAGCACTTGAAGCGGAGTGCAGGCCGCAAATGCAATCTCACAGCACTTGAAGCGGAGTGCAGGCCGCAAATCCAATCTCACGGCACTCGAAGCAAAGTGCAGGCCGCAAATTCAACCTCACAGCACTCCAGGCAGAGTGCGAGTAGCAAACCCAATCTCACAGCACTCCAAGCATAGTACAGGCAGCAAATCCAATCTCACAGCACTCCAAGCAGACTGCAGGTAGCAGATCCATTCTCACAGCACACCAAGCAGAGTGCAGGCAGCATATCCAACCTCACAGCAAGCAGAGTGCGGGCAGCAAGTCCAACCTCTCAGCATTCCAAGCAGAGAGCAGGCAGAAAGTCCAACGTCACAGCACTCCAAGCAGAGTGCGGGCAGTAAGTCGAACCTCACAACACTCCAAGCAGAGGGCAGGCAGCAAGTCCAACCTCACAGCATTCCAAGCAGAGTTCAGGCAGCAGATCCTTCCTCACAGCACACAAAGCAGAGTGCAGGCAGCAAATCCAACCTCACACCAAGCAGGGTACAGGCAGCAAGTCCAACCTCACAGCAATCCATGCAGGATGCAGGCAGCAAGTCCAATCTCACAGCACTCCAAGCACAGTACAGGCAGCAAGTCCAAACCCCCAGCACTCCAAGCACAGTGCAGGCAGCACGTCCAACCTCACAGCACTCCAAGCACAGTGCAGGCAGCAAGTTCAACCTCACAGCATTCCAAGCAGAGAGCAGGCAGCAAGTCCAACCTCACAGCACTCCAAGTGGCGTGCAGGCCACAAATCAAACCTCACAGCGCTCCAAGCGGAGTGCATGCAGCAAATCCAACATCACAGCACACCAAGCAAAGTGCAGGCAGCAAATCCAATCTTACAGCACTGAAAGCAGAGGGCAGGCCTCAAGTCCAATCTCACAGCACTCCAAGCAGAATGCATGCGGCAAGTCCAACCTCACAACACTCCATGCAGGGTGCAGGAAGCAATTCCAACCTCACAGCTCTCCAAGCAGAGTGCAGGCCAGCAAATCAAATTACACAGCATTTCAAGCAGAGTGCACACACATGCAGTCACACACACAGGAACTCACACACATTCAGGAACAGCTTCGTCCTGACAGCCATCGGGCTATTAAACGTAGCGAATAAGCTCTGAACTACAAAAGACTATATTATTTGTACTATTTGTTATTTATTGAACACTCACATACACCCCCCACCTCACACACACACACACACACCCTCCACCTCTCACACACACACACACCCTCCACCTCTCACACACACACACACACACACACACCCTCCACCTCACACACACACACCCTCCACCTCACACACACACACACACACACCCTCCACCACACACACACACACACACACCCTCCACCACACACACACACCCTCCACCACACACACGCACACACACCCTCCACCACACACACCCTACACCACACACCCACACACATACCCTCCACCTCCCACCCACCCACACACACACCCTCCAAAAAAAAAAAACCACACACGCGCGCACGCGCACGCGCACGCGCACGCGCACGCGCACGCGCACGCGCACGCGCACGCGCACGCGCACACGCACACGCACACGCACACGCACACGCACACGCACACGCACACGCACACGCACACGCACACGCACACGCACACGCACACGCACACACACACACACACACACACACACACACACACACACACACACACACACACACACACACACACACACACACACACACACACACACACACACACACACACACACACACACACACACACACACACACACACACACACACACACACACACACACACACACACACACACACACACACACACACACACACACACACACACACACACACACACACACACACACACACACACACACACACACACACACACACACACACACACACACACACACACACACACACACACACACACACACACACACACACACACACACACACACACACACACACACACACACACACACACACACACACACACACACACACACACACACACACACACACACACACACACACACACACACACACACACACACACACACACACACACACACACACACACACACACACACACACACACACACACACACACACACACACACACACACACACACACACACACACACACACACACACTAGTTAACCACATTTCAAACCACATTTTCATTATCAAAGCTCATTTTCAAACCACATTTTCATTTTCAAACCTCATTTTCAAACCAAATTCATTTTCAAACCAACCACATTCTCAAACCAACCACATTTTCAAACCAACCACATTTACAAACCAACCCACGGCTCAGTCACTGAGGCCTGGCAGCTCAGTCACTCAGGCCTGGCAGCTCGGCAGCTCAGTAACTCAGGCCTGGTGGGCTGGCAGCTCAGTAACTCAGGCCTGGCGGGCTGGCAGCTGAGAAACTACCAGAAATTCTACCAAAAACAGGTGACAGACTGTGGGAGAGGAGAGGGTGGACAATACATTTTAGACATTTTCATTTTTTACAGATCACAGCAATGAAGGAGGAATGTCTTATCCTTGCATGGATCTGTGGAGTGCTAGTATGGGTGTTGTGGGCAGAAAGGCCTTGTTTCCAGAGGGCTAGTATGGACATTGTGGACTGATTGCAATCTTGGACGAAGTTCAGTGAGTCATGGCTGGTGGGCTGGCAGTTCTGTGCGGACGTGGCGCCGACGGACGAGAGGCCGAAGCCAAAGAATGCAATGGAAACCCAAAGAATGCAATGGAAACGAGGCCAAAACGACAATAAACTGAAAGAGTCCAAAGACGAAACGCCTACTAACCGAAAGGATGGGGCGCCTTAATGCAAACTAACCGAAAGGGCGGGACGCCTAAAACCCAAGGAACCGAAAAGCTGCGTCGCCTAAAAGCAAACTTACAGAATGGCTGTTCTATCGAAACGCCAACTCTGTCGAAAGGGTGCTGGCAGCAAGCACAGTGCAGGCAGCAAGTCCAACCTCACAGCACTCCAAGCGGAGTGCAGGCAGCAAATCCAATCTCAAAGCTCTCCAAGCAGAGTGCAGGTAGCAAGTCCAACCTCACAGTAAGCCGAGTGCAGGCAGCAAGTCCAACCTCACAGCATTCCAAGCGGAGTGCAGGCAGCAAATCCAATCTCAAAGCTCTCCAAGCAGAGTGCAGGCCTCAAGTCCCACCTCACAGCACTCCAAGCAGAGTGCAGATAGCAGATCCATCCTCACAGCACACCAAGCAGAGTGCAGTCAGCAAAACCAACCTCACTGCAAGCAGAATGCAGGTAGAAAGTCCAACCTCACAGCACTCCAAGCAGTGTGCAGGCAGCAAGTACAACATCACAGTACTCCAAGCAAGCAAGTCCAACCTCACAGCACTCCAAGCATAGTGCAGGCAGCACGTCCAACCTCACTGCACTCCAAGCAGGGTGCAGTCAGCAAGTCCAACCTCACAGCACTCCAAGCAGTGTTCAGGCTGCAAATCCAACTTCACAGCACAACAAGCAGAGTGCAGGCAGTAAATCCAATCTCACAGCACTCCAAGCAGAGTGCAGATAGCAGATCCATCCTCACAGCACACCAAGCAGAGTGCAGGCAGCAAAACCAACCTCAGACCAAGTAGAGTGCAGGCAGCAAGTCCCACCTCACAGCACTCCAAGCAGAGAGCAGGCAGCAAGTCCAACCTCATAGCACACCAAGCAGAGTGCAGGCAGCAAATCCAACCTCACACAAAGCAGGGTGCGGGCAGGAAGTCCAACCTCACAGCACTCCAAGCAGGGTGCATTCAGCAAGTCAAACCCCACAGCACTCCAAGCAGGGTGGAGGCAGGAAGTCCAATCTCACAGCACTCAATGCGGAGTGCAGGCAGCAAGTCCAACCTCACAGCACTCCAAGCGGAGTGGAGGTAGCAAACCATCCTCAGCATTCTGAGCGGAGTGCAGGCAGTAAATCCAATCTCACAGCACTCCAAGCAGAGTGCAGATAGCAGATCCATCCTCATAGCACACCAAGCAGAGTGCAGGCAGCAAGTTCAACCTCACAGCACTACAAGCAGAGTGCAGACAGCAAGTACAACATCACAGCACTCCAAGCATGGTGTAGGCAGCAAGTGCAACTTCACAGCACTCCAAGCATAGTGCAGGCAGCACGTCCAACCTCACTGCACTCCAAGCAGGGTGCAGTCAGCAAGTCCAAACTCACAGCACTCCAAGCAGTGTTCAGGCTGCAAATCCAACTTCATAGCAGAACAAGCAGAGTGCAGGCAGTAAATCCAATCTCACAGCACTCCAAGCAGAGTGCAGTCAGCAAAACCAACCTCACATCAAGCAGAGTGCAGGCAGCAAGTCCAACCTCACAGCATTCTAAGCAGAGTGCAGGCAGCAAATCCAACCTCACACAAAGCAGTGTGCAGGCAGGAAGTCCAACCTCACAGCACTCCAAGCAGGGTGCAGGCAGCAAATCCAACCTCACACAAAGCAGGGCGCAGGCAGCAAGTCCAACCTCACAGCACTCCAAGCAGAGTGCAGACAGCAAGTCCAACCTCACAGCACTCCAAGCAGGGTGCAGGCAGCAAGTCCAACCCCACAGTACTCCAAGCAGAGTGCAGGCACAAGTCCAACCTCACAGCACTCCAAGCAGAGGGCAGGCAGCAAGTCCCACCTCATAGCAAGCAGAGTGCAGGCAGCAAGCCCAACCTCACAGCACTCCAAGCAGTGTGCAGACAGCAAGTCCAAATTCACTGTACTACAAGCAGTGTGCAGGCAGCAAGTCCAAACTCACAGCACTACAAGCAGAGTGCAGGCAGCACGCCTAACCTCACAGCACTCCAAGCAGAGTGCAGGCAGCAATTCCAACCTCACAGCACTCCAAGCAGAGTGCAGGCCATCAAATTAAATGACACAGCATTTCAAGCAGGGTGCACACACATGCACTCACACACACATGCACTCACACACTCATTCAGGAACAGCTTCTTCCTGACAGCCATCAGGCTATTAAACATAGCGAATAAGCTGTGAACTACAAAAGACTATATTATTTGTACTATTTGTTATTTATTGAACACTCACATACACCCTCCACCTCACACACTCACACCCTCCACCTCACACACACACACTCCACCTCACACTCACACACACACCCTCCACCTCACACACACACACACGCACTCCACCTCACACACACAGACACACTCACACAGACTCACACACAGACTCACACACACACACACACACACACACTCTCACACACACACACACACACACACACACACATGCACACACACACAGTCAAACACACACACACAGACACATATACGGTGGTAAACTTTTTTGAATAATCAAACGGCTCAGCGCGGCTTCTCCATTATGGGCCTTCCACAGTCAGCAACACTTCCGCATTCAGCACGGCCTCTGCACTCTCCGGAAATTATGCGTTGTTCAGTGCGACCTGTCCACTACGTCACGGAATGAGCAGGAATTTTGCAGTAAACACAGTCTGATCTTTCAAACCACATTTTCATTTTCATACTTCATTTTCAAACGACATTTTCATTTTCAAGCAGAGTGCAGGCCTGCAAATCCTATTCCACAGCATTTCAAGCAGAGTGCATACACATGCACTCACACACACATGCACTCACACACTCATTCAGGAACAGCTTCTTCCTGACAGCCATCAAGCTATTAAACATAACGAATAAGCTCTGAACAAAAGACTATATTATTTGTACTATATGTTATTTATTGAACATTCACACAAACCCTCCACCTCACACACACACACCCTCCAACTCACACACACACACCCTCCAGCTCACACACACATACACTCCACACACACACACACCCTCCACCTCACACTCACACACACACTCCACCTCACACATACAGACACACTCACACAGACCCTCACATACAGACACTCACACACACACCATGCACCACAATCACACACACACCACAATCACACTCACACACACCATGATACACACACACACACTCCATCACACACACACACACTCCATCACACACACACACACACACACACACACACACACACACACACACACACACACACACACACACACACACACACACACACACACACACACACACACACACACACACACACACACACACACACACACACACACACACACACACACACACACACACACACATACACATATATGGCGGTAAACTATTTTGAATACTCAAACGGCTCAGCGCGGCTTCTCCAATTGGGCCTTCTGCAGCTAGCAACACTTCCGCATTCAGCACGACCTCTGCATTCACTGGAAATTACGCGTTGTTCAGCTACATCGCGGAATGAGCGGGACTTTTGCAATAAACACAGTCTGATCTTTCAAACCACATTTTCATTTTCAAACTTCAATGTCAAACCACGTTTTCATCTTCAAACTTCATTTTCAAGCCACATTTTCAATTTCAAACTTATTTTTCAAACCACATTTTCATTTACAAACTTCATTTTTAAACCACATTTTCATTTTCAAACCACATTTTCATTTTCAAACTTTATTTTCAAACTACATTTTCAAACCAACCACATTTTCAAACCACCCACATTTTCAAACCGCCCACATTTTCAAACCAACCACATTATCAAACCAACCACAATTTCAAACCAACCACATTTTCAAACCAACCATATTTACAAACCATCCACATTTTCAAACCAATCACATTTTCAAACCAACCACATTTTCAAACCACCCATATTTTCAAACCAACCCCATTTTCATTTTCAAACTTCATTTACAAACCACATTTTCATTTTCAAACTTCATTTTCAAACCACATTTTCATTTTCAAAATTCATTTTCAAACCACATTTTCATTTTCAAACTTCATTTTCAAATCACATTTTCATTTTCAAACTTCATTTTCAAACTTCATTTTCAAACCACATTTTCAAACCAACCACATTTTCAAACCACCCACATTTTCAAACCACGCACATTTTCAAACCACCCACATTTTCAAACCACCCAAATTTTCAAACCAACCACATTTTCAAACCAACCACATTTTTAAACCAACCACATTTTCAAACCAACCACATTTTCAAACCAACCACATTTTCAAACCAACCACATTTTCAAACAAACCACATTTTCAAATCACACTTTCAAACCTCATTCTCAAACCACATTAAGGGCACTCACAGGTCAGTGGACACTGTAAGCAAATAAAACCACACTCGCAGTTTAGTAGACATTTAGTGCTCAGTTGATTCACAGCTCAGACTGAGAGTCATGACCTCTCGCTCGCCATCTTGCAGCAACAGAGCCACGTCCAGACTTCCGGTTTTTTAGCTCCTCCCCCACCCCTCGGAAGGGGCGTGGCCTTCATGGCGGTGATTGACAGGAGAGAGAATCTCAACATTTTTTAAACACTAATAATTCTTTTATTTTTCATCGATGGGAAAATCCTCTGCACCTGATGAGCGGTGACTCAAAGATGGCCAAAAATCACAGCCGTAAATAATAGCGTTTTATCGAAGATCACTATACAGCGCAAACAGGAAGTGGTCAAGTTTAGACTTTTAATTATATAGATAACTAGGATAAATTGATTCTGCTGGCTGAAGGATCAGAAACTAAAGGGAACACATTTGAGGTAATTTGTCCGTGAGCCAGATGTGACCTGATCTCTTTTTATGTAGCAAGTTATCCTGATCCAGTAGGTCCTGTCTGCAAAGAGAATGGAAGCAGATTAATAACTTTCAAAAACAAATTGGAGATAAATTTGATGAGAATAGCAATTTTGTGGAAAGGAGGTGGAGACTGAATATAATTGGATAGAATTTTCAAAGAATAACATAACTGACGTTTGGAGAATAGCAAACCCAATTGGAAGGGAATATTCGTTTTACTCGTCGCCTCATAAAACTTATTCACGAATTGACTATTTCTTAGTGGATACAAAATTAATCCCGTATACAATTAAACCATCATATCATAATAGTATTATTTCCGATCATTCACCACTGACTTTTATACTTAAAATCGAGGGAATGCTGGGTATAAAATCTTTTTGGGAATTCAACGCACAAATATTAAATAACCCGCAGGGTTATGAGTATATAAAAGAACAAACAACATTTTTTTTCGAGACAAATGATACGCCGGGTATTTCTGTATCGCTATTATGGGAAACCTTTAAGGCATACATTCGCGGTGTTATAATCTCTTATCAAAGTTATCAAAATAAAGAAAATAAAAGAGAACTTCAGTGGATAGAACAGGAAATAAAATTACTAGAACTGGACAATGCAAGTGACCCAACTATAGATAAACATAATAAGATAACCTTATTGAAATATAAACTCAATAGAATATTATCGGGTAGAGTAATAAGACTATTCCAAATTACAAAACAGGCACACTTCGAATTTGGGGATAAGCCACATAAATTATTAGCGAGGCAACTGAAGCAACAAGAAAAGGAAAATACTATCACTAAAATTAAATCTGATAAGGGTGTGCTTCTAACATTACCAAAGGATATTAATAAAAGGTTTGCCCAATTTTATCATAATTTATACACAACTAAAACAAATACAGATGATAGTAAAATTACAATTTTTTTAGATATTTGCAACCTCCCTAAATTGGATAGTTTAGAACAAGAAGAATTAGGAGCACGAATTACTAGTGAAGAAATAAAACAAATAATAAACTCATTGAAAATTGGGAAGACCCCAGGACCAGATGGTTTTAGTAATGAATTTTATAAACGCTTTCAGGAGTCACTTGTACCAAGATTACTCAACTTATACACGCAGGCTTATACCGAAAATAAACTACCAGAAACTTTAGCAGAATCAACAATAACGCTTATACCAAAAAAAGATAAAGATTTAGATGAACCGGGTTCTTACAGAGCTATATCACTTTTAAATACGGATCAGAAAATGTTAGCAAAGATTCTAGCAAGAAGACTGAATAATTATATTAATAAATTGGTAAACCCGGATCAAACGGGATTTATACCCAAAAGACAATCATTTAATAACTTGAGAAGGCTTTTCAATATAATGTACTCTCACAAAGAGGACATTGAAGATATTTCAGTCGTTACGCTGGATGCAGAGAAGGCATTTGATCAGGTAGAATGGCAGTATTTATATAAGGTACTCGAAAAATTTAATACGGGAGAGAATTTTATTAGATGGGTTAAACTACTTTATGATAAACCTACGGCAAGAATATTAACTAACAATATGTTATCTTCAAAATTTTATTTATCAAGGGGTAATAGGCAGGGTTGTGCCTTATCACCATTGCTATTTGCCCTTATGATAGAACCGCTGGCTGAAAGGATTAGAAATCATCCGAATATTCACGGATATAATACCAAGGACTCAAAGAATAAAATTTCATTATATGCTGATGATATTCTTTTATATATTACTAATACACAAACGAGTATTCCCACCTTATTAACACTAATTGAGGAATTTGGTTCTTTTTCAGGTTATAGAATAAACTGGAATAAAAGCAAAATCATGTCTTTAAAACCACAGGATGCGAGACACTTATTAAAATTCCCTTTCAAAATTGCAACAGAAAAATTCAAGTATTTAGGTATTCAAATTACGAGAAGACACAAATCATTATTTAGCGCCAATTTTATGCCACTATTAAATAAATTGAATGTTATGATTAAATTTTGGAAAACGCTCCCACTCTCATTGATAGGTTGAATTAACGCTATAAAAATGACTTTCTTACCACAATTAATATATTTGTTTCAAGCGATCCCAATATATATTCCGAAATATTTTTTCAAAAAACTAGATTCTAATATCACTAATTTTATATGGGATTATAGAGCACACAGAATTCAACAAAAGCATTTGTGTAAACCTAAAGAAGCTGGGGGTTTATCACTACCTAACTTTACATATTACTACTGGGCAGTGCATATTAAGAACATAATGTACTGGTTGGATAGGATAAGAATGGAAAAAGAGGAGTGTTTCCCGTACGATATAGGAACGATCTTGTTCTCACCAATAAAATTGAATAGTATAATATATAAGAAGAACCCAATTATTCACAATACAATAAGAATTTGGAAACAAATAAAATTATCCTTGAAATTAAATAATCTATCAGTATTAACCCCAATTCTGAATAATCCTGCATTCAAACCATCTCTTATCGACAAAACATATAAACAATGGGATAGATTGGGGATTGGGAAAGTAGGAGATATGTATGAACTGGGCAAATTGTTATCATTTCAACAATTAAAATTAAAATTTAAACTGAATGATAATCAATATTTTAAATATATACAGATATGTGACTTTATGAAGAAATATATACATAGATCTCAAACTATATTTTTAGACCCTTTAGAAGAAGCAATGAATATTAAGGCTGATTCAGAAAAACTAATATCATATTTTTATAATAGTATATTAAATAGAGAATTACCCTCAACAGAGGCACTAAGAGAAGATTGGGAACATGAACTAATGATAAAGATCCCAAAAGATAGATGGGAAAAGTATCTGATGAATACACATAATGGTTCCATTAAAGCAAGACATAATTTAATTCAATTTAAATTATTACATAGACTATATTATTCAAAAACGAGGTTGAATAAATTTTACCCAAATGTCTCTCCCAGATGCGATAAATGTTTGTTTCAAAATGCCAATAGAATACATTCATTTGTAGGATGTACAAAGTTGAATACATTTTGGAGCGATATATTTGAAATATTTACAAAGCTCTTCAAATCAAGAATAGAACCTAATATGGAATGGATTATATTTGGAATAATATTAGAAGATATCAATTTAAACAAAGACCAAAAAGTATTCTTTAATTATGGGTTAATAATTGGAAAGAAATTGATACTTAAATTTTGGAAAAATACAGCTATACCAACTATTAAAATGTGGATTAGGAATATGACGGACATAGCACACCTTGAAGAAATGAGACTCCGCCTAATAGATAAATATGACCAATTCTTAAGGAGTTGGTCACCTTTCATCGACTTTTTGGAATCATGTGATGCAGCAGTACCGTAAAGATTACTGATTTCAGGTCAGGTTGTGGATAGATTTACATCTCCAAACAAAGATTTGAAAATTTCCTTTTTAAGGGTCTTTTTCTACTATTTCTACTTTCTATTTTTTCTTTTCTTATAAACACACTTCATGTTTTTCTATTTTCTACTATTTATTTTTCCTCTTTCTTTTCTCTATTTTTTTCCTTTATTTTTCTTTTCTTTTTTACCTCCTTTTCAAAAACATAAAACTAGAGGTTGTACATAGAATGCATTACGTTATGACATAGTTGGCACCTAAAATTAGGTGCCACTGTATTGTTTTGTATTGTATTAACTTCTAATAAAATAAACAAACAAGAAAAAAAAAAGAATTTTCAAAGAGCGCGAATCTTTTAAATAAAATTATTTTAAGCACTGTGATCAAATCACTCCTTAACTGGCATATTACCAAAGATTCTTACCCAATCTATCAGCAAAGCTTAATTTATTTTGTTTTTAAGTATCAATTTGATTAAATCAACACTGGGTTTTCATCACACTCTGAAAGTCCTTTCATAGAAACATAGAAACATAGAAAATAGGTGCAGGAGGAGGCCATTCGGCCCTTCAAGCCAGGACCGCCATTCATTGTGATCATGGCTGATCGTCCCCTATCAATAACCCATGCCTGCCTTCTCCCCAGATCCCTTGACTCCACTAGCCCCTAGAGCTCTATCTAACTCTCTCTTAAATCCATCCAGTTACTTGGCCTCCACTGCCCCCCTCTGTGGCAGGGAATTCCATAAATTCACAACTCTCTGGGTGAAAGCGTTTTTTCTCACCCCAGTCTTAAATGACCTCCCCTTTATTCTAAGACTGTGGCCCCTGGTTCTGGACTCGCCCCACATTGGGAACTTTTTTCCTTCATCTAGCTTGTCCAGTCCTTTTATAATTTTATATGTTTCGAAAAGATTTCCTCTCATCCTTCTAAACTCCAGTGAATACAAGCCTAGTCTTTTCTATCTTTCCTCATATGACAGTCCCGCCATCCCAGGGATCAATCTCGTGAACCTACGCTGCACTGCCTCAATCACAAGGATGTCCTTCCTCTAATTAGGAGACCAAAACTGTACACAATACTCCAGATGTGGTCTCACCAGAGCCCTATACAACTGCAGAAGAACCTCTTTACTCCTATACTGAAATCCTCTTGTTATGAAGGCCAACATTCCATTAGCTTTCTTCAATGCCTGCTGTACCTGTAAGTCCACTTTCAGTGACCGATGTATAAGGACGCCCAGGTCTTGCTGCACCTCCCCCTTACCTAACCTAACCCCATTGAGATAATAATCTGCCCCCTTGCTTTTGTCGCCAAACTGGATAACCTCACATTTATCTATATTATACTGCATCTGCCATGCATCTGCCCACTCACTCAACCTGTCCAGGTCACCCTGCCACCTCCTAACATCCTCTTCACAGTTCACACTGCCACCCAGCTTTGTGTCATCCGCAAACTTGCTAGTGTTGCTCCTAATTCCCTCTTCCAAATCATTAATATATATGGTAAACAGTTGCAGCCCCAACACCGAGCCTTGCAGCACTCCACTCGCTACTGCCTGCCATTCTGAAAAGGACCCGTTTATTCCTACTCTTTGCTTCCGGTCTGCCAACCAATTTTCTATCCATGTCAACACCCTACCCCCAATACCATGTGCTCTAATTTTAGTCACCAGTCTCCCGTGCAGGACCTTATCAAAGGCTTTCTGAAAGTCTAGATACAATACATCCACTGGCACCCCTTCATCCATTTTAACTTGTCACATCCTCAAAAAACTTCACAAGATTAGTCAAGCATGATTTTCCTTTCATAAATCCATGTTGACTTGGACTAATCCTTTTACTGCTATCTAAATTCAGACAGCAATACACAATGCCAAAAGTGGAATCTTACAAGTAAAATGCCTGAAGATCTTTTGAGGATGACAAGGACCTGCTTTGCTGACTGACAGGAATGACCACACAGACAAAAGGCCAGTTAACTGAAGTGTAGAAACAAAGAACTGCAGATGCTGGTAACATACAGAAGGACACAAAGTGTTGGAGTTTAATTTAGTTTAGTTTAGAGATACAGCACGGAAACAGGCCCTTCGGCCCTCCGAGTCCGCACTGACCAAAGATCCCTACACATTAACACTATCCTACACACAGTTGGGACAATTTTACATTGATACCAAGCCAATTAACCTGCAAACCTGTACGTCTTTGGAGTGTGGGAGGAAACCGAAGATTTTGGAGAAAACCCATGCAGGACATGGGTAGAACGTACAAACTCCCCACAGACATCACCCGTAGTCAAGATCGAACCCGGGTCTTTGATGCTGTGAGGCAGCAACTCTACCACTGAGCCATCGAGTCAGCACCACTGACTCTGCAAGTCAGGCAACAATTCTGGAGAACATGGATAGGTGATCTTTCTTCAATGATTGTAGGGGCTGGAAGGGAAGGTGAAAGCTGGAAAAGCTTTGTCTGTCTCTCCCCTTTTCCAGTTTTCTTGTCCCCCCACCCCCTTTACAATCAATCTGAAGAATGGTCTCGACCTGAGACGTCATCTATCCATGCATTCCAGAGATGCTGCTTGACCTGTTAAGTTATTCCAGCACGTTTTGTCTTTTCTTGTCCTTAAGGTTCATTTTAGGCACCATAAGCAGATGAAACAGAAGACTTTTTTTCAGTGATTAAGTGGTTGCAGAAATAAAAGGAGGCTTGATGAGGGAAGGGAATGAAAAATAGGGATAAATGGAGCAGGGTAGAAATTTGAAGGAAAAAAATCTCTTGTGAAATATAAACAAGGTGGGATGAATGGCTTGATCATTTACTTAGATCCTTCGTGATTTTATTTCATTGTGACTTGTGTTCCTTTATTTCATGGTGATTTGTGTTTCCTTTGTGATTTTTATTCATTGCTGAGATTGGGGAGGAAGTAGATGGTGGGATGGATTTATAGGGGTATCATTAGCTATGGTAGGAGGGTAATGGATTTGTTCATCTATGAATATTATTATATTATTGTATTAATTTCACTGATAAATGGCAAATTATTATAACAAAGAATGAATCAGACCAAGATTAGTTATGCATTATTTGAATAATAATGGGATTTTGAAATGGGCTGAGAAGTGCTATCGTGTCATGTTTATCAGCTGTGTGCTGCCACGCTATGTCTGAGCTCAGACCATTAATATTGGTTTCATTAGAGTCTACAAGCTGCAGACCCAAAGGCCCTGCACAAAGATACAATTAGTTAGAACTTAATTATTCCTCACCCTCTGTTTTCGATTACACAGCGATCAAAGAGAAAGTACTGAAGAAAATCACGGTAGCAAAAGATTGATTATAGTCTGATTCACCAATGTAATCATTTCCTTCTGCCTTCTCAGCATGGATTGTTTCTGAAAAGGATAAATTGACTTTGGCTAGTAGTAAGGTGAGGGGGTGGAGACCTAAAATCAAGCAGTCTTCAGATATAGAATGTAAAATGCTTCCCATTTTGTTCATGAGGAAGGTATTAGACCTCACCACATTATCCATCCTGCTCTATTTCAGTGGTGAAGCCAATCACAGTGTGGTAATTCAATCTCACTGGTAAACACAAGCCTCACAACGGAGGCTTTTTCATCAGTTTAATGCATCCTCTGATCTTTTTTTCCTTTAATTCAATTTGTCACAAAAGAGTTTACAAATTATAGAAGAAACTGGAAGTGACATCATTCTCTTTCTCCTTTTCTCTCTCTCATACTTCAGGCTTCTCTTCTGCTTTGTGATTTGTTTTACGGTGTGTTATTTAATGGAAATATATTCTCACATTTTAATTATTAATAAACTTAGAAATGTAATTTCACTAAATATTTCTCAGACTCAATTAAATTGTCACTTGTTCTGAAATAAAATGTAGTTTCAATCTTAGGGTGATGAGTGATAGTTGAAGAATTCCAGCAATGACCTACTCCTGGCCACTCCTTCCATACTCCCACTTTCACTTGCACATCAGAATAACCTGCTCTTTGCATTGTGTTAGCGTTTGGAGTTGGCGCCGCGACTCACGTTGCAGCGGCCCCTACAGCCTGTCTGTGTTTTTTTTTTGTTGGTCTAGTTAAATGTAGTTGTCGTGTTTCTTTATACTGTTTTTAACTGTGTATATGTGGGGGGCGGGGGGGGGGGGTGGGGGAAACTTTTGAAATCTCTTCCCTGCATGGGAGACCCGACCTTTTCCCTGTCGGGTCTCCGTTGTTGTTGGGGCCTAGCACCGTGGAGCGGCCTCCAACCGGAATGACCTGGGTGCTCCAGTCGCGGAGCCTGCGATGCTGCAGACTTACCATCGTGGGGCTGGCCGGCCTCGGAGCATGGGGAGCGGTGGTGGCTCGCTGCTGCGGCCTGACTCCGGAAGCTCGGAGGCTCCAGCTGCAGGCTTGTGGACTGTGATATCGGGAGCTCGCGGGTCCAGGTGAGAGACCGCTTTTCGGAGCTCCCGCAATGCAACTTCTCCAGCCCATGTTGGAACAACCCGGAGCGGGCCCGTACATCGCCCGGCGTGGCTTTAATGGCCGTGGGACATTCCAACGCCCGCCGGGGGGCTCCAACGTTGTGACATTTAGACCTGTAGCGGGGCCGTACATCGCCCGGTGCGGCCTTAAATGGCCGTGGGACTTACCATCGTCCGCCTGGGGCTTCAACATCGGGAGAAAAATGGTTCAGGGGAGAGAAAAGACTTTGCCTTCCATCACAGTGAGGAGGAGATTCACTGTGATGGATGTTTATGTGAATTGAATTGTTTGTGTGTCTTGTAGGAATTGTTTTATTTGTATGGCTGTAGATACGGAGTTTCGTTTGAGCCTCACTGAGGTTCAAATGACATGGAATAAATATTGAATTGAATTGAATTGAATTGTTATTTCACAAATACTTGGGCATTGTGTGGAACAATGACGAGTAAAACCAAGACTAATTTGCAGACAGTCATGTGTCCAGATGACACGAGCACAAATATGTACATAATCTGATTTTACATTTCAGGTATTCAGCCATTCGTTTGAATAATTTGCCAGTCAATGCAACGTTAATGTAATGTTATGTTTAGGGCCAAATCAATGTTGTCTTTGAAATTTGCTAATTTTAAACTAATTCTGAGCAGGTCTAAAATTTATGAAAGTCAAGGCACCAAATAGAATTAGAGACAGAGAACTGAACTCCAGATTTTGTTGGCCTCAACTGCAAATAATTAGTTATCCAAACAATTGAAGAAATTCGAGACAATGATAGAAATGTTAACTTTATGCTATGGCATGTAAATTGTTGTACAGGACTGACAGGACTACATTGAATATCTTACCCACTGCTTAATTTAGCTAACATGCACAGTCAGTAACCATTTTGCTTTTATCAACCATGTAACTGGAATATTTAGAAATCCATCATCAATATAATGTTTACAATTCCTTCAAAAATCTACATTTGCTTATCAAGGTAGTTTGTCACCCATCACATAACAAAATGTTCTCAGGACCATGCCCTACTTTTCCATGGGACCTCAAAGCATTTTGGTAAATGTAAATTATAGGAGCTTCCAAGTATGTATAGGGACACTACTAGAACTGTATTAACTGTGAATATGTTGCCTAATAGATCCAATGTAGAAATACAGTTTAGAAATACAGGGTGGAAACAGGCCCTTTGGCCAACGAGTCTGCACCAACCAGCGATCCCCATGCACCAATACTATCCTACAAACACTGGGGACAATTTACACAAAAAGCTGGAGTAACTCAGCGGATCAGACAGCATCTCTGGAGAAAAGGAATAGGTGATGTTTTAGGTTGAGACTCTTCTTCTGAACTCTCTGGCTTCAGAGACACTGGCGCTGTAAAGCAGCAACTCTAGAGAGATTAGATTAGAGATTCCTTTATTTGTCATTCAGACCTTTCGGTCTGAACGAAATTTCGTTGCCTGCAGTAATACATATAATAATAAATAACAAAACACACAATAAACACAAATTAACATCCACCACAGTGAGTTCACCAGGCACCTCCTCACTGTGATGGAGGCAAAAGTCTTAAAGTCTCTGTCTCTTCCCGCTTTGTTCTTCCTCTGCGCTGAGGCGATCCAGGCTTCTGATGTTGTGACCCCGCCGGGTGATGGTTAGTCAATCCCGCGGCTGAATCCGTGCTCCGCTCCGCGACGGGCCGGTTCAAACTCCGCGGCCCTGGGTGGCCGAAGCTGCCGAAGTTGCCGCCCTCCAGTCCAGCGGACACAGCTGTAGTTGCGGGAGCTCCAGAAAAACAGGTCACCAACCTGTAACCTGCGCGCTCCCGACGATGTCGTCCACCGGGCCCGCGGCCGAGCCTCCGGATTCAGGTCGCCACCAGTGTCCTCGGTCGCCACCGCCGGAATGCCACCGCAGCCCCGAAGCAGGCCAGCCCCGCGCTGGTAGGTCCTGGCTCTGCCTCCGGAGCCTCGAGGTCGGTCGGTCGCAGTTGGAGTTGGAGGCCGGTAGCTCCGCCATTAGGCCTCGGCGCAGACGGAGGCAGAGAAGGGGGATACGACAAGAAAAAGTCGCATTCCCTCGAAGGAAGAGACAAAAATCATGTTTCACCCCCCCACCCCACACATACACAACCCAATAAACTAAAATTTAACTAAAACAGGACAAAAGAAAACAACAACAAAAAAGTAAAAACAGACGGACTGCAGGCGAGCCGCTGCTGTTCGACAGCGCCGCCACTTTCTGTACGTTAAAGTGGCACTATAGCCTCTACCACTGCGCCATAGTGCCACTTTAACGTACAGAATGTTGATTATACATAAGCTAATGTGAGACAAAGATTCTCACATTCTTCAGGAACAGACTGGTTCCACCAAGATGCAGCACAGAACGCCACAGGATATCCTTTTTCCCTGTGGCTATTAAACTGTACAACTGCTACCCCTTTAGTCGTGGGGTAGACTGACTCCCCTTCCCCCCCCCCCCCCCCCACCTCCCCAATTTTTGCACATCCTCAATCCTGGACTTTCCACTCATCACTTTAATTTAATATTTCATGTATCTTGTTGTGTTATATGACTGTTAGCAGACCAATTTTCCGCCTGGGATAAAAAAAATATATATCGCATCATATCTTATTGTATTTAATAGGAGCCTGAGGGGCAACTTTTTCACACTGAGGTTGGTGGGTAGATGGAATTAATTGCCAAATGAAGTAGTTGATGGAACATTTAAAAGGAATTTGGACAGCTACATTTAAAGGAAAGGTTTAGAGCGATATGGGTCAAATGTGGGCAAATGGCAAATGGGTATCTTGGTCGGCTTGGATGTGTTGGATTGAAGTGCCAGTTTCCATAACTCTATGACTTCAACTGTATGCCATAAGAAGCAGCCTCGCTAACAACCTGCCTCGTCCTGTTCTTCTTTTGTTGTTTTTAGTCTGTTTTGTTTGTATGTTTTAGTTAATCTTTAGTTTTCGTATTATGTGCGGTATGGTGGTGGGGGTGGGGGGGGGGGTGTTGGGGATTTTTTAAAAATCTCTTCCCTCGATGGGATGCAACTTTTTCCGATCATATCTCCATCCGCACTGCGGCCTAACATCATGGAGCTGGCGATCCCTTTGTTAGGGATCGACTTCGGGAGCTCCAACCGTAGGATCTTCGACCATCCCAATCACGGCAGCCTCGATCACCTCGTTGCGGGGGCTTTGACTGCCAACTGCGGGAGCTTCGATTGCACCGACCACGGGAGAAAAGGGGGAAGAAGGCAAAAGTTATTTGCCTTCCATCACAGTGAGGAATGTGAGGTCGCCGAAAAACAGGATGGATGTGCTGCCTGAGCTGGTGGGGACTTGGAGGGATTGCTGTGAGTGTAGTGACCTTGGTGTCACGCCATGAGAACATCCTGGAGTCTGGTGCGAGTGTGGACGGCTTTCTGACTGTTCGGGTGGACAGGGACTTCAGAGAGAGTGACAGCGGTCAGTACAACTCTGGTCACATCATGGTGAAGGAGCGTTTGTGTGGCCCGGACATTGAACTGATGGCTGTTAAGTCACCGCTTATGTTGGTGCCCAGGGGATTCTCACACACCGCTGTGCTGGCTGTTTACAGTATGTTTAATCTTTATGTAGTTTTGTATCTTGTTGCTTTTTTGGTACGAATCTATGGCAAGTCAAATTTCACTGTATCTTGGTACACGTGATAATAAAGGACCATTGATAGGAATGTTACAACATTTTGAGATTTAAAAAATCAAGCCTGTAATTTATCCCATCAGATAAAGCATAAAAAGAACTTTAATTTGATACCTAATGCACTTTCATATCTTCAGTATTAATAAAGTTGTGGTCATTTTCATACTTGGAAATTAGCATCTAGTTCCCTATTGCTTTTCCATTGACTTAGCACAAAAGCTGTGATCGAGGACAGTCAAAAGCCCATAACTTTCTTAAAAATTAAGAGAACTGAATGAAATGTTCAGTTATTATAGATTGAAGCATTCTGAAACAAATATGAAACATCTTACTTGCATGACCTGAAATTAAAGAATACCTAATTGTAGCTAATTACAAAATTGACTGTAGTGACGGAAATAGTAATAAACACTGAGACTGCCTTGAAAATTGAAAAATGTGATATTCTCAAGATCAAATTATTGTATTATATGCTGTGTCCGTAACAGACAGGTAAAGAAATTATAATTTCTAGCAAAAGACAAAGTCTTTATGGAGAAGATCAGTTGCTAGCTGGTACATTGGCATATCAGAATCAGTAGCATCATCATACTCCTCAGATTGTAACCAATAAGCAACTCTGTACACCTTGTTTTTCCTCTACTTTTCAATTTTGGCATTGTAAGCTACAAATTTTTGCTCTTTAAACCATGCATGACATGCCTTTCTGCCCACCACTTTCCCATTAGGAATGTCCTGTAGATCATCACATTTGGAGTAGTCCAAATTTGGATAATCTCTGCAAATGCTGTCTAAATCAGTCTCTTTTGCTGGGCATTTGGATTGACAATTTTGCATTTCTTCTTCGGAGACATCTGTTTAAAATGTAAAGGGAAAAAAAACACTGAACAGCATTAACAGAAACAAGTTATTATTTGCAATTTTAGAAAAAAAGGTAAAAATGATCAAGTTAAATGCTAAAACAAATAGTAAATATCCAACAAAAAAATGCATATTCTTCAGTTTCATCAAATCAATTAAATTCATCTAATCAATTAAATTCATCTAATCAATTAAATTCATCTAAATTCAATTACTAGATCTAAACATCTATCCATTTCTTAAGAAAAGGCTAACATTTTTAAATAGCCTAAGTATCCAAATAACAAATAACAATCTGATCCCATTAACACAAGAATTCACAATATAACATTTTAAATCTCACTTTGTCATGAATTTATATGCCAAATGGAAGGAATTTAATGTTTAATTCCCATAAATTAATCCAGAAACATCCACTCTCAAGATAATCAAAATCATTATTTTTTCACAATACATCTGACTAAAACTGTACTGTGGATATTTAGTATGAAAGTATTGATCATGGATAGACAATTACACAAAATATAGATGATTTAGATGTTCTTATGACATGATTGCGCAAAAAGATAATGAATTTGATTATCTTGAGAGTGGATGTTTCTAGAATGTGATCGATTGGAATGTTGCCGTTGCCATAAATCTTAAGCCCATATCAGCAGGCAAGGCATGTCCAATTCGTATAGGGCCTAAATAACATTTTCGCATCATAACATTAGAATGAAGCCACACCAAAAAGCAAGATAATATGTTAAATAAATGACATACCTTTTGTTTTGTCCTGATATTGCGATCTGTGATGTTGAAGGTGTTGAAGGCGTTAGAAGTCGCTTTTTACTTCAATCCAACGATTAAATCGAGCAGCAATTAAAAAATAAATAAACCGGGAACGGAAGCCGGACGATTTTTCTTCATCAGCTAGCAGCCCGAGGAAATCCAACTCCGACAACCTATACAAAGCTGCATTTTAATCCCCCCCCCCTCCTCCTCCCAAAGCCTCCGGAGTTGCACGCACAGGCAGTGGCAGATCTACAGCGCCGCTGATGGTAGGTTTTGTAACAACGCTACCATTGAACCATTGAACCATTTAACCATTGAATTGTACATCAATTTTATTTGTAACCTGATATGAATTTTGAACCGTTCTGGAATTGATATAAATGTAAATTTCTTTATATAATACACTTTTAAAGTTAAATTATTTGAATCATAATATTTTCTTATTCTGTGGAGTTAAGTTTTTAGACAACATATGTTCCATTTCCTCTCCAGACAACCCCCATGATTTTTAATACCAACCACTTCAAATGCCTTTATTGTGTAATTTTGATTTTACATTTCAATCAAATCCACTTCTTTCCAAGCAGTCATTTATAAAATCCCCCTCAGGAATAATCTAGAATGTGCCAAATGTATTGTTTTGTAACATATGACCCCCCCCTCTATTATTTTTTAATTGTAGTTTGTCTATTTAAATTAGAAATTAAACTCAGAATAAAAACATACTCGAGAGAAGGGAATTATTTATAGATTTTGAAAGAGAAATCAAGGAATACAGGTATTCATGAAAGCAATATTGTGTGTGCTTTTGATCGACTCATTACAGAAAGCACATGGAGGCTTTTGAGATAATGCAGAAGAGGTTTACCAAGATTTCTGCCTGGATTAGAAGGTATGAGCTGTAAGGAGGTTGGACAAACTTGGGATGTTTTCTCAGACATGTCTGTGGATTAGGGGAGATCTCATAGAAGTATATACAATTATGAGAAGCACAGATAAGATAGACAGTCAGAACATTTTATCCAGGGTGGAAATGTCCAAGACTAGAGAGCATATCTTTAAAGTCAGAAGGAAAACGTTTTAAAGGACATGTGTGGGGTATGTTTTTACACAGAGAGTGATAGCTGTCTGAGATATGCTGCCGGGGGTGGTGTGGAGAAGATGGATACGATAGTCGTGTTTAAGAGGTTTTCGGATGGGCACACATAGAGAATGGAGTGACATGGATCACATGCAGGCAGAGGAGATTAACTTGCCATCGTGTTCAGCACAACATTGAGGGCCAAGGTTCCTGTGTTGTACTAGATTCTTTGTCCTGTGATCTGTGTTCAATGTAACATGGAGTGGAAATTTATATTCCTCACATAATATCAGCATTGGCTTGATGCTGCCACTTTTGTATTGGAGTGAAATGGATACAGATGTACAGTGGAAAGAAACAATGTCATTCATATAACAACTTTTTCATCTTTCCAGAAATCCCAAACACCTTTCTTCAATTTAATACATATTGCTGTGTAGCCATTTTTGCACATTTCACAAAAACAGTATTACAGTAATATTTAGATATAGGGCAGAAATATTGCAGCATTGTGCATTTATTCCACAATATAATTAAATTTATGAAAAAGATCTAGGAATTTATGAAAAAGATCTAGGAATTTAGGAAAAAAGGTACACCTTCATGACAGCTTTCCCACAGGACCACAGCCTCCTCCCCTCGTCCAGTCTATCCTCACAACCCATTCACAATCCAAATGCTCAACATGTGGGAAGGTGAAGAAAATCTGATGGATAAAGTGCATGTGGCTTTGGGAAACGTCTAACCATGTATGTCAAGGTAGAATTCAGGAGAAGATTCAGATACATGAAGTAAAGGGTAACAATAACAAATGGATTGATCAGATGGGAGAAAAATATAAAGAAGATTTAGTTCAAGAGTTCAAGAGAGTTTATTGTCATGTGTCCCTGATAGGACAATGAAATTCTTGCTTTGCTTTAGCACACCAGACCATAGTAGGCACGAATACAGAACAGATCAGTGTGTCCATAAACCATTGTATAAATATATACACACATGAATAAATAAACTGATAAAGTGCAAATAAACAGATAATGGGCTATTAATGTTCAGAGTTTAGTCTGAGCAGAGTTTAAGAGCCTGATGGCTGTGGGGAAGCAGCTGTTCCTGAACCTGGTTGTTGCAGTCTTCAGGCTCCTGTACCTTCTACCTGAAGGTAGTAGGTAGATGAGTGTGTGGCCAGGATGGTGTGGGTCCTTGATGATACTGCCAGCCTTTTTGAGGCAGCGACTGCGATAGATCCCCTCGATGGAAGGGAGGTCAGAGCCGATGGTGGACTGGGCAGTGTTTACTACTTTTTGTAGTCTTTTCCGCTCCAGGGCGCTCAAGTTTCCGAACCAAGCCACGATGCAACCGGTCAGCATGTTCTCTACTGTGCACCTGTAGAAGTTAGAGAGAGTCCTCCTTGACATACCGACTCTCTGTAATCTTCTCAGGAAGTAGAGGCGCTGATGTGCTTTCTTTATGATTGCATCAGTGTTCTCGGACCAGGAAAGATCCTCAGAGATAAGCACGCACAGGAATTTGAAGCTCTTGACCCTTTCCACCATCGACCCGTTGATATAAACGGGACTGTGGGTCCCCATCCTAACCCTTCCAAAGTCCACAATCATTTCCTTGGTTTTGCTGGTGTTGAGGGCCATGTTATTGTGCTGGCACCATTTGGTCAGTCGGTCGATCTAACTTCTGTACTCTGACTCGTCCCCATCAGTGATACGTCCCACAACAGTGGTATCGTCAGCGAACTTGATGATGGATTTCGCACTATGAATGGCTACGCAGTCATGAGTATAGAGTGAGTACAGCAGAGGGCTAAGCAGGCAGCCTTGAGGTGCTCGAGCTGATTGTTTTCGAGGCTGACACATTTCCACCAATTTGAGAAGGAGAAAGTTAAATCGGAAGTGGCAGTGATGCAGTTGAACAAAGGGGACTATGAAGGCATGAGAGGTGAGCTGGCCAAAGTAGACTGGAAAGAGATCCTAGCAGTAATGACGGTGGAACAGCTATGGCAGGAATTTCTGGGCATAATCTGGGAGACGCAGGATCATTTCATTCCAAAAAGGAAGAAAGATTCTAAGGGGAATAGGAGGCAACCATGGCTGACAAGAGAAGTTAGGGATAGAATAAAACTAAAAGAAAAGATGTATAACACAGCAAAGAGTAGCCGGAAGCCAGAGGATTGGGAAACTTTCATAGGACAACAGAAGGAAACAAAATTCAGGCAATACGGGCTGAAAAGATGAAGTACGAGGGGAAGCTGGCCAGGAATATAACAGTAAAAGCTTCTTTAGATATGTTAAGGGAAAAAGAGTAGCAAAGTCAAATGTGGGTCCCTTGAAGGCAGACACGGGTGAAATTATTATGGGCAACAAGGAAATGGCAGAAGAGTTGAATAGGTACTTCAGATCTGTCTTCACTAAGGAAGACACAAACAATCTCCCAGATGTACTGGAGGTAGAGGGTCTAAGGGGGTAGAGGAACAAAGAAATTTTCATTAGGCGAGAAATAGTATTCGGTAGGCTAATGGGACTGGAGGATGATAAATCCCCTGGGCCTGATGGTCTGCATCCCAGGGTCCTCAGGGAGGTGGCTCTAGAAATAGTGGAAGTATTGGTGATCATTTTCCAACGTTCAATAGATTCGGGATCAGCTCCTGTGGATTGCAGGATAGCTAATGTTATTCCAATTTTCAAGAAAGGAGCGAGAGTGAAAACGGGGAATTACAGACCAGTTAGCCTGACCGGTGGTGGGAAAGATGCTGGAGTCAATTATTAAAGAGGTAATAATGGGGCATTTGGATAACAGTAAAAGGATTAGTCCAAGTCAACATGGATTTATGAAAGGGAAATCATGCTTGACTAATCTTCTGGAATTTTTTGAGGATGTGACAAGCAAAGAGTAGGAGTGAACGGGTCCTTTTCAGAATGGCAGGCAGTGGCGAGTGGAGTGCCGCAAGGCTCGGTGTTGGGGCCGCAACTGTTTACCATATATATTAATGATTTGGAAGAGGGAATTAGGAGCAACACTAGCAAGTTTGCGGATGACACAAAGCTGGGTGGCAGTGTGAACTGTGAAGAGGATGTTAGGAGGTTGCAGGGTGACCTAGACTGGTTGAGTGAGTGGGCAGATGCGTGGCAGATGCAGTATAATATAGATAAATGTGAGGTTATCCAGTTTGGCGACAAAAACAAGGGGGAAGATTAATATCTCAATGGGGTTAGTTAGGTAACGGGGAGGTACAGCGAGACCTGAGTGTCCTTGTACACTGGTCACTGAAAGTTGGCGTGCAGGTACAGCAGGCAGTGAAGAAAGCTAATGGAATTTTGGCCTTCATAACAAGAGGATTTCAGTATAGGAGTAAAGAGGTTCTTCTGCAGTTGTATAGGGCTCTGGTGAGACCACATCTGGAGTATTGTGTACAGTTTTGGTCTCCTAATTTGAGTAAGGACATCCTTGCAATTAACACAGTGCAGCGTAGGTTCACGAGATTGATCCCTGGGATGGCGGGACTGTCATATGAGGAAGGATTGAAAAGACTAGGCTTGTATTCACTGGAGTTTAGAAGGATGAGGGGGTATCTTATAGAAACATATAACATTATAAAAGGACTGGACAAGCTAGATGCAGGAAAAATGTTCCCAATGTTGGGCGAGTCGAGAACCAGCGGCCACAGTCTTAGACTAAAGGGGAGGTCATTTAAAACTGAGGTGAGAAAAAACATTTTCACCCAGAGAGTTGTGAATTTATGGAATTCCCTGCCACAGAGGGCAGTGGAGGCCAAATCACTGGATGGATTTAAGAGAGTTAGATAGAGCTCTAGGGGCTAGTGGAGTGAAGGGAGATGGGGCGAAGTCAGGCACGGGTTATTGATAGGGGATGATCAGCCATGATCACTATGAATGGCGGTGCTGGCTCGAAGGGCCGAATGGCCTTCTCCTGTACCTATTTTCTATGTTTCTATTTTTCTATGTTTCTATGTTAACTGACTGGTCTGTGAATGAGGAAGTCGAGGATCCAATTGCAGAGGGATGCGCAGAGACCCAGTTCTGCGAGTTTGGTAACCAGCTTGGAGGGGATGATTGTATTAAATGCCGAGCTGTGATCAATGAATAACAGCCTGACATATGAGTTTTTGTTGTCCAAGTGGTCCAGAGCGGAGTGGAGAGTGAGCGAGATCGCATCCACCGTTGATCTGTTCTGGCGGTAAGCGAACTGCAGAGGTTCCAGGTTTTTGTCGAGGTGGGAGTTGATTTGCGCCTCGATCAACCTCTCAAAGCCCTTCATCACCGCAGACGTTAGTGCCACTGGTCGATAGTCATTGAGGCACATCACCTTGCTCCTCTTGGGCACCGGTATAATTGATGCCCTTTTAAAGCAGGTGGGAACCTCAGAACTCAGAAGTGAGAGGTTGAAAATGTCCGCATGAACTCCAACCAGTTGGGCCGCAGAGGTTTTTAGAACATGACTGGGTATACCATCAGGTCCAGGCGTTTTTTGAGGGTTCACCCCTCTGAAGGATTTCCTGACATCGGCCTCTGTGACTGTGACTGAAATACCATCACAGCGAATGGGGGCTCGAGAAGGCACATCAATGTTCTCCCTTTCAAAGCGTGCGTAAAACGCATTGAACTCGTCAGGGAGTGATGTTTTGCCAACATTCAAGCTGCCTCCTGATCTCGCCTTTTAGGAGGTGATTGCATTCAAGCCCCGCCACAGCTGCCGAACATCTGTCTCAACCTCCAGTTTGGAGCAGAAGTCCCTTTTGGCCTTTTTGGTGGCCTTACCAAGGTCTTATCTGTACTTCTTTTAGACCATTGTATCATCAGACATGAATGCCCGGTGTCTGGTCTTCAGTAGAGTGCGGATCTCATAGTTCATCCAAGGCTTTTGATTGGGAAACATTTGGAAGGTTTTTATTGGGATGCAGTCCTCCACACATTTCTTTATGAAGTCTGTAATGACTGTGGCTTATTTGTTCAGGGCCGTTGCCGAGTCCCTGAACATTGCCCAGACTACAGACTCAAAACAGTCCTGTCGTTGTTCCTCTGCCCTCCCGACCAGCTCTGCACTGTCCTCACCTCGGGGGGTGCACTCTTAAATTGCTGCCTGTAGGCAGGAAGAAGCAGCTCTGATTTACCGAAGTGAGGGCGAGGGATAGAACGATAGGCATCCTTGATGGTGGTGTAGCAGTGGTCGAGGGTGTTTTGTCCTCTGGTGCAGCAGGAGACTTGTTGGTGGAAGTTTGGGAGTGATTTCTTCAGGTTGGCTTTATTGAAGTCCCCAGCTATGGTGGAAAACGCCTCGGGGTAAGGCGTCTGGTGTTTGTTTACCATGGCGTGCAGCTCCTCCAGTGCCAGATGGACGTGTGCCTGGGGTGGGATGTAGACCGCGGTCAGGATGATGGAGGTGAATTCCCTTGGGAGGTAGAAGGGACGGCACTTCACTGCCAGATGTTCGAGGTGTGGAGAGCAGGAGTTGGACAGGACTGCCACGTCTGAGCACCACGCAGAGTTGACCATGAGGCAGACGCCCCCTCCTCTCCCTTTCCCAGATGCCAGTGTACGGTCCATACGGTGGATGGAGAACCCTTCAGGCTGGACCGCTGAGTCTGGGGAGCTGGGGGTGAGCCATGTCTCTGTAAAACAGAACACAGCGCATTCCATCAGCTCCCTTTGATAAAGCAGTCTTGCCCTTAAGTCCTCCACTTTATTTTCAAGGGACTGTACATTGGCCAGTAGGATAGTAGGGAGAGGGGGCTGAAGTCCCCTGCGCTTCAGTCTGACCTGAAATCCTGCCCGTTGGCCACGTTTCCGGACACAATGGAGGCCTCCCCATAGTTTCCAGGTACTTAAGGGCCTGTCCCACCAGCATGCGACTGCATGCCGCTAGCGCGACCTAACGTGGTCGCTTGAGCCGTACGGCCTCGCGGGGCCGGTCCCACTTCGATCGCCGGAGCCGTATGGAGTTGTTCGGGTCTGGTCCCGACATCGCGCGGGACTCCGAAAAACTGACACTGTCCGCGCGGCAACCGCCTGTCAGCCCGCAGCCGCATTGAGGCAGTACGCAGCGCCTCGACGGGCGTACGCAGCGTCTCGACACCATACGCAGCGTCTTGACGGCATACGCCTAGCGCATGGCGTTCCGCGATGATGTCACCGCCCGGCGTGCCGTTGCGTGATGACGTAACCGCCCGACGCCGTGCGACGTCCAAATTCAGTCGGCCCGCCTCCTGCCCAGCTGATTGGTGAGTATGATGTCGGGACCAGCCCCGCACAACTCCAGACGGCTCCACATTTGGAAGTGGGACCGGCCCCGCGAGGCCGTACGCCTCAAGCCACCACGTTTGGTCGCGCTAGACGCATGCAATCGCATGCTGGTGGAACAAGCCCTTAAAGAGCAGGATTGGAAAAGAGAGAAATGGAGAATGTTCCAGAAATAAATCTGTTCCACAGTTATTTAGATTAAATATTAGAAGGAGCAGTAGTCACATTTGCACATTTTATCACAAATGAAGACATGGATAATTCTTCAGAGAACCAAAATAAGCTTTTCAAAAGTAAAAGATAAATCTAAAGGTAGATGAGGGAACTGAGTGGGTGAAAATATACAGGTTCATAAGATGCGAAAGACCACATCTCAGTTTAATAGGATGGTAAAACATGCTAATAGAATTCTGGATTTTATCACCAGATATAAACATAAAAGCAAAGATAAATATCCAAGACACTTTCTTAAAACTTTTAGAAATTTTGGTTAAATGCAAATGGAACATTTTGAAGAAGGAGTGAAACTGCTACCATGTATCCTTTCTTCAATTAGAATCATTGGAATAGTTCATCTGCTTATTTACCTCATTGTTGTTTTGGTGTTTGTGCTGTGTGCATCTTGGCTTTTGCCTTTTCTCGTGTTCCTGCCCAGTTATCACATTTCCACTGCTGCTTTCTGGCAGGCACTTAATGAGAGCTCACCAGGGCCTCAAAAACTCTGGCAGAGACACAATAAATTAGTTTTAGTTTAGTTTAGTGATACAGCGTGGAAACAGGCCTTTCAGCCCGCTGAGTTCATGCCGACCAGCGATCCCTGTACATTAATACTATCCTACACACACTTGGGACAATTTACAATTATACCAAGTTAAAAACTTGTACGTCTTTGGACTGTGGTAGAAAACCAGAGCCCCCCTGAGAAAACCCATGCAGGTCACGGGGAGAACATGTAAACTCCGTATAGACAGTACCCAGCAGCTGTAGTCAGGATCGAACCCAGGTCTTTGGCACTGTAAGGTAGCAACTCTAACACTTTGCCACCATGCCGCCCTAAATCTCTGATCAAGTTATGGAGTATATCCTCATTAATACATGATACTTTAAAGCAGAATGGAAATGTTAAAGCACAGGATTTTTTTTTCTCTGGAATACTACCGGATCAGGTTGCATTTGTGAAGAATGAAACAGAGGATGTTTAGGTCAAAGACCTTTCTAATGAACATGCAGATTTTTTAAAATCTAAATTGTAAAATCGGTTCTCTCTCCACAGGTGCTGCCAGACCGGCTGAATTTCCTCAACATTTTCTACTATTATTTTGAATTTCCAGGTTCTGCTGTTGTTTTTCTCATCAGGATAGAATTTCCGACAAGCAAGCAGCCTGTGAGATCGCTCCAGGACAGTGTGGTGATTGAGTTGAATCTGCTTGGGCCTTTTTAAGTTTTAAGGCATTTCTAAGACTTGAGGAGTAAGCAGCAGAGGGGGAAATCCAAATTCTGCAGATTTCTTTGTGTTTCCTGTACTCTGGCTCCCAAATGCCTTCCCTCAAAATGAGTGGGAGGTACAGGGAAGTCAGTCCAGCATGTTATCGGCAGACAGGAGAAGAGTTGGATGACTGACGGATTTGTGCAAACAGTAAAATATCGACCGGCCTCCAAAAAAGTTGACATGAATCATTGACAGTCGGTATGTATACAGCTGTCATTGCAGCTACTCTGAGTGACTTTTCCAATCTGGAACTATTTTGTACAGACTTGTGCTTAATAAGAAATGGATTAGATCATCCAATCTCTTTGCAGTCAAGTCAATACAGCAATATGGGGGTGGAATTACATTCCATAAGTTTAAGGTCAGTGCATAATTATATCTACTGCACGCCAAAATAAATTCATAATGTAAATTCAGTACTAAGCCTGAAATAACTCTCAAATGCAATAGAAACAGGTGACCTACATTTAAGAACATAAGAACAAAAATCTACTGCATCTGTTTTCGTAGGTATCACCTTCTCTACATTGGCGAGACCAAGCATAGGCTCGGCAACCGCTTCGCCCAAAATCTCTGCTCAGTCCGTACTAACTAACCTGATCTCCTGATTGCCCAGCACTTCAACTCCTCCTCCCATTCTGAATCTGAACTTTCTGTCCTAGGCCTCCTCCATTGCCAGAGTAAATTGCAGGAACAATGGCCTAGCGTAAATTAGAGGAACAACAGCTCATATTTCGCTTGGATAGTTTACACCCCAGCGGTATGATCGTCGACTACTCTAATTTCAGGTAGTCCTTGCTTTCTCCCTCCTTCCCCTCCCCCTTCCCAGTTCTCCTCCATAGCCTACTGTCTCTGCCTCTTCCTATCTTTTTCACCCCCCCCGACATCAGTCTGAAGAAGGGTCTCGACCCTAAACGCCACCTACTCCTTTTCTCCATAGATGCTACCTCACCAGCTGAGTTTTTGTCTACTAAGAACAAAAGTAGATCGTTCAGCTTTTTGAGGCTATTCCACTAATCAATTACTTTAGATCACCATAACGGGCAGTCACGGTGTTGGAGCGAATACAGCGCCGGAGATCCGGGTTCTATCCCGATTATATGTGCTGTCTGTACGAGTTTGTACGTTCTCTCCCTGACCTGCATGAGTTTTTTCCGAGATCTTTGGTTTCCTCCCGCATTCTAAAGACGTACAGGTTTGTAGGTTAATTGGCTTGGGGTAAATGTAAAAATTGTTCCTTGTGGGTGTAGGACAGTGTTAATGTGCTGGTCGGCGCGGACCCGGAGGACTGAAGGGCCTGTTTCCTTGCTGTATCTCTAAACTAAACTAAACTAAATCATAGTTGATCTCTAATATAATTCCATCTATCCTCCTTGGTGCAGTAACCCTTATCACCTCTATTTAATAAAAAAATCTGTCAGTCTCAGTTTTGTAATTTTCAATTGGTCTAGTCTCAGTATCTCTATACCTATAAAAGTCTCATCTTGTATGTGTGTGTATGTGTGTAAGTGTTTTTGTATTTTCACCAAAACGCTACCCGGTAGAGCTTACATTTTTACATATTCTAACTCACATTTGTCCCCTCCATGCAGTGACAGGTTCACTTAAGATTTGATGCTATATTTCACGTTATTGGTGAATAAAAATAAAAAAAAAGACAAAACAGCCTTTTCAACTGTCTTTCACACACAGATTCTTCAACCAGCTTCGACCGATGATGTCACAATGAGGTGGGCAGGCACCATGGATCAGGTCGGCGCCCGTTTCACACCCGCCCGCCTGCGGCCTCACTTGGGTCCTCGGGTCCACGCTCGCCCACAGCCTCGCTTGGGTCCTTGGGTCCACGCACGCCCGCCCGCGGCCTCCCTCCAGACCTCGGGTCCATGCCTACCCGCAGCCTCGCTTGGGTCCTCGGGTCCACACCCATCCACAGCCTCGCGCGTGTCCTCAGGTCCACGCCTGCCCGCGGCTTTGCTCGGGTCCTCGTGTCCACGCCTGCCCACGACCTCACTTGGATCCTTGGGTCCACGCCCACCCATGGCCTCGCTCGGGTCCTCGGGTCCTCGGATCCATGCCCGCTCGCTGCGTCCCTCCCTCCCAACCTCAGCGCGGTGCTCCCTCCTCACCACCCCTCCCTCCCACACACTTCCCATCGCGGACCAAATATGATTTGAAAGTAATACGGCCAACTCTCAACACTGTGGTAATCCCACCTGCAGACCAGCTTCTAAAGTTATTCAACGTCATTCTCCTTCACATTCCGGACAACAGCTCAGAAACCATAGAGACTTCAATGCACATAGTTCAGAAATTTGCTCTGAGCAAGAGAAGGAACAAAATTGCAAAGCCATAAAGTTATCCCTTCCACCCCACACCCCCCTCCGCTCAAACACCCTCTCCCCCCCACACCCCCGTCCCAGCAACACCCCCCCCCCCACCCCACCCCCAGCAATACCCCCCCTCCCCCCACCCCCTCCCTCCGGCAACACATCCCCCTGCCCCCCACACACCCCCGCGTTGCATTGGGGGAACGGGTTGCGTTGGGGGGATGTGTGAGTGCTGGAATATTGCGTTGGGGGAGCAGACCTGCACGGATCTGCACTTGGTCTAGTATTTCCTTAAAAGTTAGCTTTCCAAATTTCCATTACCCTCAGAGTGAAGAAATGCTTTGTTATCAAGACTAAATAAAATCCCCAGCTCTAATATTTAGGTTATACTCTTTCATTTTCCCACCAGATCTCTCCATCCACCCTCACAATTCCTCAATTAGATCACACTTTAATCTTCTATATTCTAGGGATTAGAAGCCAACTGTGTATGCAAATTGCCCTCATAATTGAATCATTTTAGCCTTGATATCACTCCAGAAACTCTTAATCAGTTGTTTTTTTCACAATGAGGTACTTCAGCTCACTTCATGCCACACCATAACTGCAATGTCCGGGCAAAATCGACAGCTTTGCAGTAGTGCTGCAGTTCTAGAGTGAATGCCTCTCTAAGGAGAAAGGAGCATTTTATGCTTGGTAGAATACAACTTCAGGCCTTCATAACGAAATGCAGCATGGTAAAAATACACTACATCACTCAGGCCTCTTGATTAAAGCTGTACTAACAAGCTGTAAATGTGACAGATTCCAACAGCTATAATCATTCTGAAGCAAGGTTGTTACAGATACATTAATTTATTGTTCACGGGATGATGTTGTATTCCAGCAGAATAATGAACTATGTATCTCAGTTCAATGTTTGAATTTACAAATTATTCTCCATTCCTTTAATATGTAAAGAACAAATGTAGGGAGTTTGGGTGGGAGGAGGCGAAGTGTACAAGCTTGCTGGGGTGACCTAGATGTAAAGACCGATTTCTGCAATGAAGTAGTTAGGCTTACGGTTTATTCTGATGTTGAACTTCATTTTATCTTAATTAAACTATGAGTTAATGCTGCATATCCTCAGTTCACACATTCAAGCAGCTTTATCCTGTCTCCTTCTGTCACTTAAGATACATAGATACATAGATACATAGAAAATAGGTGCAGGAGTAGGCCATTCGGCCCTTCGAGCCTGCACCGCCATTCAATATGATCATGGCTGATCATCCAACTCAGTATCCCGTACCTGCCTTCTCTCCATACCTCCTGATCCCTTTAGCCACAAGGGCCACATCTAACTCCCTCTTAAATATAGCCAATGAACTGGCCTCAACTACCCTCTGTGGCAGAGAGTTCCAGAGATTCACCACTCTCTGTGTGAAAAAGTTTTTCCTCATCTCGGTCTTAAAGGATTTCCCCCTTATCCTTAAGCTGTGACCCCTTGTCCTGGACTTCCCCAACATCGGGAACAATCTTCCTGCATCTAGCCTGTCCAACCCCATAAGAATTTTATATGTTTCTATAAGATCCCCTCTCAATCTCCTAAATTCTAGCGAGTATAAGCCAAGTCTATCCAGTCTTTCTTCATATGAAAGTCCTGACATCCCAGGAATCAGTCTGGTGAACCTTCTCTGCACTCCCTCTATGGCTATAATGTCCTTCCTCAGATTTGGAGACCAAAACTGTACGCAATACTCCAGGTGTGGTCTCACCAAGACCCTGTACAACTGCAGTAGAACCTCCCTGCTCCTATACTCAAATCCTCTTGCTATGCAGGCCAACATACCATTCGCTTTCTTCACTGCCTGCTGCACCTGCATGCCTACTTTCAATGACTGGTGTACCATGACACCCAGGTCTCGCTGCACCTCCCCATTTCCTCATCGGCCACCATTTAGATAATAGTCTGCCTTCCCGTTTTTGCCACCAAAGTGGATAACCTCACATTTATCCACATTATACTGCAATAGACACTAAATGCTGGGAGAAAACTCTCCCCTCCCACCCCCCACCCCCCCCCCCCCCACCTCTATCTTGCAGTCTGAAGAAGGGTTATGACCCCGGAATGTCACCTACCCCTATTCTCCAGAGATGCTGCCTGATCTGCTGAGTTACTCCAGTATTTTGTGTCTATCTTCAGTATAAACCGCCATCTACAATTCCTTCATACGCATCCTGCTGTCACTTGCCAGGCTTTGTACTCAGCCCTCCTATCTTTCCAAGCACCTCCCCCCACCCCAGCCCCCAGCATCCAACTACAATCATTCTGAAGAATTGATCCCAACCAGAAATGCCATCTGTCCATTCCCCTCACAGATGCTAACTAATCTGCAAAGTTCCTGAAGCATTTTGTAGATTGGTCAAGCAGATTTATATTCTGGGCATCGGGCAGATCATGGTTGGAGTATGAGGCAAATGGGTGGTGATCTATTGTGGATCCGCTACAGCCATAGGATGGTATAGCTTTTGAGACTTGGGTTTTTAACATTGGGCTCCAAAGGGCTTTAAAGCAACCACAGCTCTTTAGACACATGTTGCACATCGTGGGCGGACGGGGCGCCGACGGACGAGAGGCTGAAGCAAAGAAGTCGAAGCCAAAGAACCGAATGGAAACGAGGCCGAAACGCCAATAAACCGAAAGAGTCCAAAGACGAAACGCCTATTAACCGAAAGGATGGGACGCCTAAATGGAAACTAACCGAAAGGGCGGGATAGCCTGATAGCCAAAGGACCGACTGCCGATCAACAGAAAAGTCCAATAACGGACATGACGTTGCCGGGGGCGGGACTTGTCAGCGATTGGTCCAGACCCCCGCGTCCATCACATCACTGTGTAGGCATGAACATTGTCCCAAACCTCCGCTCCACCCGACTCACAGCCGTGGGACAGTGGGGGCTGTACACCTTCGGCCGCTTTCAACTTGGTGCTTGGGTTCAGATTGCCCAGTCACTTATTGCTTGTTTGGTAAAATGAACCCCACGCTCCCATCTCCTCCTTCTCTCTCCCCTCTTCTCTCTCCCCCTCTCTCTCTCTCTCTCTCTCTCTCTCTCTCTCTCTCTCTCTCTCTCTCTCTCTCTCTCTCTCTCTCTCCGTTCTCTCTTTCCCTTCTCTCTCCTCTATCTCCCCTCCTCCTCTCTCTCCCCTCTTCCCTCTCTCCTCCTCTCTCCACTCTTCTCTCTCACCTCCTCTCTCTTCCCCTCCTCTCTCCCTTCTCTCTCCCTTCTCTCTCCCTTCTCTCTCCCTTCCTTCTCTCTCTCCCCCTTCTCTCCCTCCCCCTACCCTCTCCCCCTCTCTCTCCCCCCCATCTCTCTGCCTTCTCTCCCCCTTCTCTCTCTCCTCCATCTCCACCCGCAGGAGCATCCCACAGTCACTGACCGTTATGCACCGCCATCAGACCCCAACCTCCACAGCAAGGTGATTCTCATTCACAAAACAGGCAGCATCTCTGGAGAGAAGGAATGGGTGGCGTTTCGGGTCGAGACCTTTCAGACGCACTCTGAAGAATGGGTGGAGATGGAGGAGAGAGAGAAGGGGGAGAGAAGGGGAGAGAGAGAAGGGAGAGGGGGGTGGGAGGAATCACCCTGGTGTGGGGGTTGGGGTGCGATGGCGGTGCATCGCGGTCAGTGACTGTGGGACACTCCCGCGGGTGGAGACGGAGGAGAGAGAGAAGGGGGGGAGTAGGTGAGAGAGAGAAGGGGGAGAGAGGGGGGGTGAAGAGAAGGGGGAAAGAGAAAAGGGGGGGAGAGAGAAGGGAGGGAGAGAGAAGGGAGAGAGGGGGGGAGGAGGGGAAGGGAGAGGAGGAGAGAGAGAAGAGTGGAGAGAGAGGAGGAGCGAGAGAAGAGGGGAGAGAGAGGAAAGAAGAGAGGAGGAGAGATAAGGGAGAGAGAGAAGGTAGAGAGAGAGGGGGAGAGAGAGAAGAGGGGAGAGAGAAGGGGGAGACGGGAGCGTGGGGTCTCATTTTCCCACACAAGCCATAGGTGACTGGGCAATCTGAACCCAAGCACCAAGTTGAATGTGGCCAAAGGTGTAGAGACCCCACTCTCCCACGGCCAACCTCCGCGGGCTGCGGGTCGGATGGAGCGGAGGTTTGGGACAATGTTCATGCCTTCACAGTGATGTGATGGACGCGGGGGTCTGGACCAATCACTGACAAGTCCCGCACCCCGGCAATGTCATGTCCGTTATTGGACGTTTCTGTTGAGCGGCAGCCAGTCCTTTGACCTGTAGGCGCTGCTGCCTTTCGGGTAGGTGGCGTTTTGACAGAGCGGCCATTCGGTAAGTTTGCTTTTAGGCGACGCAGCTTTTCGGTTCGTTGACTTTTAGGCGTCCCGCCCTTTCGGTTCATTTGCATTTAGGCGTCCCATCCTTTCGGTTAGTAGGCGTTTCATCTTCGGACTCTTTCGGTTTATTGGCGTTTCGGCCTCGTTTCCATTCGGTTCTTTGGCTTTGACTTCTTTGCTTCGGCTTCTTGTCTGTCGGCACCACGTCCGGGTACCGCAACATGCAGTCTTTGTCTTCTGGAGATGCATCACACCCAAAATGGACGGAATTCAAACAGACCAGGTTAGATAAAAGAGTCCAGAATAGGTAGCCAAATTACTTGGGCATTCAGAGATGCAGATCCTGGATGTTTCCACCTCATTCTTTACTTAAATCACAGGCACTTTCTGAAATGAAATGGGATCCATCATTCTGAATGCCTAGGCACCCATTCACCACGAAGGCCGGCACGGTGGCTCAGTGGTAGAGTTGCTGCCTTACAGCGGCAGAGACCCGATTTCAATCCTGACTATGAGTGCTGTCTGTACAGAGTTTGTATGTTCTCCATGTAGGTTTTCTGAAGGTGCTCCCATTTCCTCCCACAATCCAAAGACAGGTTGTAAAATTGTCCCTAGTATGTAGGATAGTGTTCGTGCATGGGGATCGCTGGTCGGCGCGAACCTGGTGGGTAGAAGGGCCTGTTTCCATGCTGTACCTCGAAAGTCTAAAGTCATTTTAGGTGTGTTAGTGGTGAGAGATAAACTTGGATTGCTATTATACCGCATAACTTCCCGTTTCCAATACAGACAGAGAAAATATGTTACCTGATATTATTGCATTTGGTTTTGAGTGTGGCTTTGTAGGACCTCGTTAACCTGGTGCAGGAGACCACAGACAGACTGTGAGAGGGATGGAGAATTTAACTAATGCTTAAAATTAACGATTTTATTCCAATGATTTGTCCAACCCACTCAATATTTCCAACTGTTTCTGATTTTATTTCAGATTTCTAGCATCTGCAGTTTATAAATTAGAATGCCAAAAATATATATCACTGAAGACTGACGGCACAGAGGTGCAACTGGTAGATCTGCCACCTCACAGTGCCAGAGACTCGCGTTTGATCCTTGATCTCGGGTGCTGTCTGTGTGGAGTGTGCATGTTCTCTCTGTGACCACGTGGGTTTCTTCTCGGCGCTTCGGTTTCCTCCCACACCTCAAAGACATGCCGGTTTGAATGTTAATTGCCTTCTATAAAAGCTATATTGGCTCCTCTAGTGTGCAGGGAGTGGATGTGAAAGTAGAATAACATAAAACTAGTGTGAACGGGTGATCAATGGTTGGAGTGGACTTGGTGGGTCGAAGGGCCTGTATCCATGTTGCGGCTCGAAACAAAACAGAGCATAAAAGGTTGGTTCTGAACTGTATAAAGTCTGTCTACTTGATTACCTATAGCTGCTTAACTTGTACTTAATGTGTTACATGAGTGCACCGAGACTAAGGCATTCTTTTGCAAATTTTTTTTATGGTGGTCGGATGTATCTTGACTTCAATCTCCCTCTGGTCCAAAGGCAAAATTGAAATGTTTGCTGAAGCTTCAGCCATAAACAATCAGTCAGATAATTATCCCTGGCAGTAGTTGGGGGCCTTTTGATTGGCCAAAGAGAAAAATAAACCAATAAATGATATTCTTAATACAAGAGAATTAAGAGCTAAGAAACTCTAAAATCTCAATGGATTGTGTCAAATAAATCAAGATTGCAAATAAAGAAAAAGCATCACAGGGTGCTCTCTACTGGATTTTAACCTTTAGCTCATAGTGCTAACTTTAACCAGGGTTCCTGGATATTACAAAGAAGGTTGTTTAAGCTAGGTAACAGTCCCGATTCTCCAACCTACCATTGGACATTTTTTCTCTGGAACTGTGGCACTATAATGTTGAGAACTATATTCTGCACTCTGTATCCTTCTCTTCGCTCTATCTTTTGGACTTGAGTCTGGTCTGAATGTTTTCATGTATACTATTATGTGATTTGATTAGATAGCAAGCAAATAATGCTTTTCAATGCACTTCTGTACAATTCGTTTTTTAGTTTTATTATTTTAGAGATGCAGCGAGGAAATAGGCTCTTCCACGTCAACTAGCACTCACCGCACATTAACACTATCCTACACACACCAGGGACAATTTACACACACACCAAGCCAAAGAACCACCAAAGAACTGCAGATGCTGGTATGACGTAGAGCTTTTCTTCAATCGCCTCTGCCACCGTACCATTTTCTATGGGAAGGAGTCCACATCACTCAGTGATGAACCCTTCTCCCATCTCCACCAATCTCCCTCCTCTTGGACATATGCTGAGAGAATGGAGTGGCTGGGCTTGTACACTCTGGAGTTTAGAAGGGTGAAACATATAAGATTGTTAAGGGTTTGGACACGCTAGAGGCAGGAAACATGTTCCCGATGTTGGGGGAGTCCAGAACCAGGGGCAACAGTTTAAGAATAAGGGGTAAGCCATTTAGAACGGAGATGAGGAAACACTTTTTCTCACAAAGAGTTGTGAGTCTGTGGAATTCTCTGCCTCAGAGGGCGGTGGAGGCCGGTTCTCTGGATACTTTCAAGAGAGAGCTAGATAGGGCTCTGAAAGATGGTGGAGTCAGGGGATATGGGGAGAAGGCAGGAACGGGGTACTGATTGGGGATGATCAGCCAAGATCACATTGAATGGCGGTGCTGGTCCGAAGGGCCGAATGGCCTACTCCTGCACATATTGTCTATTGTCTATTTTCTATTGACTTATCCGGATGGCCCTCTACCTTCTTTAGACCTTTTTATTTCCAACTGCATTTCCACTCCCCTTACCTACTCTAACCCCACCCCACCCCTGAACATAGCACCCTTCGCTCACTCTGCAGCAACCCCGACTTGATAATCAAACCTGTCAACAAGGGAGGTGCCGTGGTAGTCTGGCGCGCTGTCCTCTACCGGGTTGAGGCCAGGTAACAACTCTCAGACACTTCCTCCTACATACCCTTGAAATACACGCCATTTCTGATGTCATTAATTCCGGCTCTCTGCCCTCCTAAGCCTCCAACCTTATCTTTCCCTAGCCCCACATGGCCCAATTTTATCTTCTCCCAGACAGATTTGCCCTGGCAGACCCATTGTTTCTGCTTGTTCATGTCCCACTGAATTAATTTCCACATACCTCGACTCCATCCTATCCCCCAGGTCCAATCCCTCCCTACCTATGTCTAAGACACCTCACACGCCCTTCGTCTTCAATTACTTCAATTTTCCAGGCCCCCACTCCCGCATATTTAATATGGATGTCCAGTCACTCTACACCTCCATCCCCCACCAGGTAGGTCTTAAAGCCCTCCTTTTCTTCCTCAATCGCAGAACCAGCCAATTTCTGTTGAATAACACTTTTCTCTGCCTAGCAGAGCTGGTCCTTACCCTTAACAACTTCTCTTCCGACTCCTCCCACTTCCTCCAAATCCAAGAAGCAGCTATGGGCACTCGGATGGACCCCAGCTATCCCTGCCTCTTTGTAGGTTACGTCGAACAATCATTGCTCCAGGCGTACACTGGCCCTATACCCAAACTCTACCCCCGCTACATTGAAGACTGCATCGGTGTAAACTCCTGCACCCATGCAGAACTCACTGACTTCATCAACTTCACAACTAATTTCCATCATGCACTCAAAGGGGAGGTGCAATGAGACCTGGGTGTGGTTGTACATCAGTCACTGAAACTAGGCATGCAGGAACAGTAGGCAGTGAAGAAAGCTAATGGCATGTTGGCCTTCATTATGAGAGGATTTGAGTTGGATATGAGAGAATGGAACGGCAGGGCTTGTACACTCTAGGGTTTAGAAGGATGAGAGGGGATCTTATTGAAACATATAAGATTGTTAAGGGTTTGGCAGGAAACATGTTCCCGATGTTGGGGGAGTCCACAACCAGGGGCCACAGTTTAAGAATAAGGGGTAAGCCATTTAGAACGGAGACAAGGAAACACGTTTTCTCACAGAGAGTTGTGAATCTGTGGAACTCTCTGCCTCAGAGGGCGGTGGAGGCAGGTTCTCTGGATGCTTTCAAGGGAGAGCTAGATAGGGCTCTTAAAAATAGCGGAGTCAGGGGATATGGGGAGAAGGCAGGAACGGGGTACTGATTGGGGATGATCAGCCATGATCACATTGAATGGCGGTGCTGGCTCGAAGGGCCCAATGGCCTACTCCTGCACTTATTGTCTATTCTCTATTGTCTATTGTCTATTTAGGAGCAAGGAGGTCCTACTGCAGATGTACAGGGCCCTGGCGAGACCACACCTGGAGTATATTGTGCAATTTTGGTCTCCTAATTTGAGGAAGAACATTATTGCTATTGAGAGAGTACAGCGTAGGTTCATCAGGTTAATTCCTGGGATGGCAGGGCTGACATATGAATGAATTATTTATGAAAAGGAGTTGGAAATTTAAAACAACACCTTCCAATCATGTGATGCCACTATTCACAAAGCACACAAACTGCACACGGGAAATGTTAAATCATGAGCAATTGTTCAATTGCTAGTTTCCCAATGAAAATAAATTAGTTATATAATGTATTTATTAATTCATTCAAAATTAGTACAAGATATTACCCACATACAGGAGACCAAGTTTAAACAGCATGGACATTACCCTTTATTAAAAGGCATTATTAAACTCACAAGCTACAGGGATTCAATAGCCGTTAAACTCACTTTGTTCACATACTGGAAGGCTGCAGCTTCTGGGTCAGCACTTAACTAAAAATATATCTGTATCAAGTGCCAAAAATGGGCAGTTGCTGAGACCAGGTGACCAGGTGATGCTTCTAAATGCAGTTGGTTTTCGAGTGTTAGCTGAAAACTAAATGTAAAATAATTCCTGTTCACTCATTTTTTTATCTGTTTCTCTCCTATTTGCCAACCTTTCTCTTCCAACCTTTGCTTTTTGTTTATAATTTAAAAACAGATTAAATATTCTAAATTATGTCTTGTGGCTTAGTCTTTGCAGGTTTAATCTGTTTCTAGAGAATAGTTCATAGAACTCCGATCAGTACAGAACTGTGAGGCCTTTTGGTGAACAATGTCCGCGCCCAACATGATACCAAAATAAACGAATCCCCTCTGCCTGTATGTGATGCATGTCACTCAATTCCCTCCATTTTCACATGCCTATCCAAAGCCTATGTAATGTCCCTGTCGTATCTTACTCCACCACCACACCTATATTCCAAGTACACCACTGTGTTTATAAACACGTTTTTCCTCCCACATACCAAATATATGCATGTTTGTAGCTTAATGTTTGCGTGTTTTTTGTTGTTGTTGTTTCGTTTGAGTTTTGTTTATAGTGTTTTTTTAACTGGGTATGTGTGGGGGGCGGTGGGTGGGGTGGGGGAAACTTTTAAAATCTTTTCCCTGCACGGGAGACCAGACCTTTCTCAGTCGGGTCTCCATTGTCGTTGGGGCCTAGCACCATGGAGCAGCCTCCAACCGGAACGACCTGGGGCTCCAGTCGCGGAGCCTGCGGACTACTCACCATCGTGGAGCAGGCCGAGTTCGGAGCGTGGAGAGCTGCGGTGACGCGCGGCTGCGACCCGAACCCGGAGATTCGGAGGCTCCAGCCGCAGGTCTGGTGGACGGTGACATCGGGAGCTCGCGGGTCCCTGGTGGGAGACCGCTTTTCGGGGCTCCCGCCACGGCAACTTCTCCCGCCCGAGTTGCGGGGTTGAAGATGACCTGGAGCGGGGTCTTACATCGCCCGGCGCAGCTTAAAATGGCCACTGGACTTGCTAGCGCCCGCCGGGGGCTCCAACATCAAGACCCGGACCGCGGCCTTGCATCGCCCGGCGCGGCTTTAATGGCCGTGGGACATGTAGAGCCGTGCATGTTCCTTTAACATAATGACCTCACCACAACTAACTACTCCCCATTATCTTCAGTATAATTGTAACCTTCCCACCCCTAGCTCGCTCTCTAGCTCCGGTAATGGACCACGAACAGCTAGGGCAATATGTGTGTATACGACTACAATGTATGCAATAAACTAAGAGTGAAGACTACGTGTTTTACAAGTATTTACATGGTGTCACAAAGTTGAACCCTGCGTCTCCTGTTTATCGGGCTTGTTTTCTTTTCTCCAAGTTTTTATTTTCCTTTCAAACCCTTTATGTACTATGGCCAGCTCGTGTCGTAAGCCTGACGTTCTGGTGTTTGACTCCGACATCGTTCACCGGTGGACTGTCTTCCGGCGCGACTTCCAGCACTATGTCGCCATCGCTCATCCTAATGTTACCCCTGCGGTTACAGCACATCTGCTCCTCAACCTGGCTGGCCCGGAGGCCATGGAACGTTTTGAATCTTTCGAGTACGCCGATGGTGAGCATGCAGAGGACCCGGTATGTCTCACCAATAAATTTGCCGCGCTGTGTGACATTCCCACCAATTGCATTATAGAGCGGTTCAAGTTTTTCAGCAGGCGCCAGAAACCCGGGGAGCACATCGACACTTTCATTGCATCGTTGCGTCACCTGGCTCGGCGTTGCCGCCTGGACACGTTGACCCCCGACCAAATGGTCAGAGATGTCCTAGTTCACGGTCTACAGGCCGTGAAGCTACGGGCAGAGCTTCTGAGAAAGCCGGACCTCACTTTAAACGACGCTTTGCATGCCTCTCGCATGGCTGCTGCTGTCGACTCCGTATCTCCCCCTGAGGCTCAGGATATTAACTATGCCGGTGCTGCTGAACGCCCGCGGCGCGATGGCCCGCCACGCCAGCGTAGCACTCCCGCGCCCGCGAGGGCTAACCCTCGTCGATGCCCAAACTGCAACTTTGTCAGTCATCAATTTAATGTTTGCCCTGCGCTGGGTAAGACTTGTAATTTTTGTAAGAAGCTTAATCACTTCTCCGCAGTGTGCCGTTCCAGGGCCTAGCCTGTCTCTGCTCAGAGAAAGAGTCTACACAACCCGACTGCTACTGATAGTGTTTATGGCTCCGAATACCTTTCAGTCGAACTCCCTGATTCTGATAACAGCTCCTCCCATGATGAATCGCTTGTTTTTTCAGTCTTGGGTGCACATGCTTTGATAGCTGATCCATCAGTTAGAGTTACTGTGAATGGAATGACCTTTACTGCCAAGGTAGACACGGGGGCGTTTGCGAACGTGATGTCGTTAAGCCTCTTTCAGCAGATAAGATCTGGTGAGAACATTACTGCTGATGACTCCCGCCTCCATGCATATGGGGGGAGCATGCTATTCCCGGTCGGCAAGGCCACCCTTATCTGCACAGTTCTGAAGGCCTCTCGGCCCCTCTCTTTCCTCCTGCTGGAATCTGAGAATGTTGCTCTGTTGGGCGCCAGTGCGGGCCAGGACCTCGGTTTGGTTTCCTTCCACCACGATATCCACCTGGTGCAGACCCCCATGGATCCCATGTGCGAATACCCCGACCGTTTTGATGAGGTATTGGGCAAACTACCCTGCAAGTACGAAATCGAGGTGGACCCGGAGGTCCACCCGGTAGTCCGCCCGGCTCACCGCGTCTCCTTTGCTATGAAGGACAGGGTGGAGTCGACTCTGCGCCAGATGGTGGCCATGGGCATCATCAAGGAGGTGAGTGATGCCACCCGGTGGGTCTCCACCATGGTCGTTGCTGCTAAGAAGGACAAGAGTGAGATTCGGATCTGTATAAACCCCAAGGACCTAAACCTTGCCATCAAGCACCCGCACTACCCCATGCGAACGGTGGAGGATGTCGCTGCAAAGGTTGGCCCAGCCACCGTATTCTCTGTCCTCGATGCCAAGAGCTCTTTCTGGCAGATTCCGCTGGATGAACGTTCATCTTTCCTCCGCATGCCTTTCGGGATCAATTCTGCCAGCGAGGTTTTCCAGCGCACCATGGAACAGCTATTTGCAGGTCTGCCGTGTGCTATCATCGTCGATGACATCTTGGTGTACGGGAGGGACGTCGCTGAGCACAACCTCCACCTCCGCCAAGTCCTGGATCGGGCTCGGGAGATCAACCTCAAACTGGACCCCAAGAAGTGCCGCTGCCGCGTCCCGGAGGTCACCTACGTGGGCCACGTTTTTACGGCTGAGGGTCTGAAACCAGACCCGCAGAAGACAGCTGCGATCTCGGGGATGCCAGTTCCGGTCAACGTGCCCAGCCTGCAGCGCTTCTTGGGCATGGCGAACTATCTGGGGAAATTCATTCCCGACCTCAGCGAGCTGAGTGCGCCCCTGAGGGAAGTGACCAAGAAGGACACCGCCTGGGTTTGGTACCCGCTGCATCAGGCAGCCTTCGATGACTTGAAATCCCGGCTGGTTCACACCCCCACTCTCAAGTTCTTCGACTTAAAGCGCCCCATCGTCCTCACCTGCGATGCCTCAAGTTTCGGTCTCGGTGCCGCCTGCCTGCAAATCCACGACCGCCTGCAACTACCCGTCTCCTACGCCTCCCGCACTATGACTCCGACCGAGCAACGCTACGCTCAGATCGAGAAGGAGCTCCTTGCCGTGGTGTTTGCCTGCTCGAAGTTCAGGGACTACATTCTGGGTAACACTTTCACTATCGAAACCGACCACCAGCCGCTGGTCACTATCTTGAACAAACCGATCCACATGGCTTCTTCCCGTTTGAAGCGTATGATGCTGCAACTCCAACGCTTCACGTTTTAAATCGTGTACCGAAAGGGCAAGGACATGTTTGTGGCCAATACGCTGTCCCGCGCACCGCTGGCTTCTACTGCCCGCCACCCGTACGAGTCATCCGACCTGATGGTGCTAAACGTCAACTTCATGCCTTCCCAACAGATGCAGTCCCTGATTCACCACACTGCCAATGATCCTGCCCTGCAACAGCTTATAGACGTCATCCGTCGTGGCTGGCCTGACCGTCGCTCACCCTTGCCGGCTGGTGCTGCACCCTACTTCCTAGTCCAGGATGAACTTGTGCTGCAGGATGGCGTGGTGGTGAAGGGCCACAAGGTTGTGGTGCCTGCTGCGCTGCGGGACCACTATTTCCAAACCGCCCACAGCGGCAATCCCGGTGCCGATGCCACCCTGTCCCAGGCCCAGAGCCAGTTTTATTGGCCCGACATGGCACAGGACATCCGGGAGAGGGTCTCTGCCTGCTCAACCTGCAATACCCTCTCTCTCCACACCAGCAACGCCAGCCACTCCTGCAAAAGCCTGCCCCCGCCCTGGCGTGGATGGCGGTCGCTACGGACATATTTGAGTGGCGTGGCAAACATTTCCTGGTCCTTGTCGACTCCTACTCCAGCTGGTTCGAGATTGAGCGTCTGCACTCCCTCACTTCTGCTGCGGTCATTGGGAAGATTAAACGCCTCTTTGGGACCTTTGGCATTCCTGTGACTGTGCAGTCTGACAACGGGGGCCAGTTCTCGAGTGCTGAGTTCCGCGCCTTCGCCGCCGCCTACAACTTTCGCCACATCACCAGCAGCCCGGAATACCCGCAGAGCAACGCTGTCCGCAGTGCCAAGGAGCTGCTGGAACATTGTAGACTTTCGCATTCTGATTTTTATCTGGCTCTACTGAATCTCCGAAATATTTGTCGCGACCATGCCTTGGGCTCACCCGCTCAACGGCTCATGTCCCGCACCACTCGCCCTCCCATCCCTGTCTCCCAGCATTCCCTACAGCCCGCAGTCCGCAGCCCTGCTGCTGTCCAGGAGCACATTACCCAGAAACAGGTCGTCCAGAAGCGTTCCCACGACAAATCATGCTGTCCCCTTCAGCCCCTCTTCAAGGGCCAGGTCGTCCGGATGCAGTCCCCCTCCGGACACCACCGCTTGGCTGTTGTCATCGACTTTGCAGACTCTCCGCGCTCTTACCTAGTTGACTACGAGGGCACCATCTACCGCCGGTCCCGCCAGCATTTGCTGCCGGTCAACGAGCCCGCTCCGCCTCCCGCAGCCCCTTTTGCTCCCCCGGTTGCCACCTTGTTGCCTACCGCTCCTCCCATGCCCAGGACTCTGCCCTCGCGACCCTTGGTGCCCCGTTCTCCCACTGCTCCTCCTGGCCCCCCCCCATCAGACCTCTCCCGCTCGCGTGCCCGTTGCGGTGCCCGTATCTCTTCCCCGGTCTCCTCGTCCACCCTCTCCTGCTCATTCTCCTCTCGGATCCCCTATCGCCACTCCTGCTCCGGCACCTGCTCTTCCTTCGGAGGGGGGGGAAGGCGGGCTGCGTACCCGCTCCGGGCGTCTAATCAAGCCGCCTGAACGTTACGGGGAGTTTGCTTGAATGGTTCAAGTTTTTCCTGACGATGTACGCGCGGGTTTGTGTCTAGCGTATGAGTCGTGGTCTCGCTGTCATCATTGTAATGTTTCCCTTTTCAAGGGGAAGGATGTAGAGCCGTGCATGTTCCTTTAACATAATGACCTCACCACTACTAACCACTCCCCATTATCTTCAGTATAATTGTAACCTTCCCACCCCTAGCTCGCTCTCTAGCTCTGGTAATGGACCACGAACAGCTAGGGCAATATGTGTCTATACGACTACAATGTATGCAATAAACTAAGAGTGAAGACTACGTGTTTGACAAGTCTTTACAGGACATATTTACCATCGCCCGCCGGGGGCTCTGACTCTGACATCGGGAGGAGAATGGGGAGTGCAGGGGATAGATACGACTTTGCCTTCCATCGCAGTGAGGAGGAGATTCACTGTGATGGATGTTTGTGTAAATTGTGTTGTGTCTTGGTTCTTTTACTTGTTTGTATGACTGCAGAAACCAAATTTTGTTTGAACTTCATTTGAGGTTCAAATGACAATAAACGGTATTGTATTGTATTGTATTGTAATTCGTCTCTGTAAATTGCTCCTCGTGTGCAGGGAGTGAATGTGGAATTAGGATAACATTGAACAAGCTTGAGTGGGAGATAAATGATTGGTGTTGTCTTGGTGGGCAAAAGGCCCTATTTCCATGCTGCATCCCAAAACTAAACTAAACTAAGCTAAACAAAGGTTAGTTTTTGTGGGAAGGAGTACGATTACATGGGGTATCTGAATTACATGATCTGTGTGGGTGCCAGGGACCTGGTTCTGATTGAACTGGGTGGGTCCCTGCAGTCCCTGAAGAACACACACTTCATATTCCGAGTGCAGAGAGTGTTGTAATGGCAACCATTATGTATTCAGCTCTCATTGCCAGGTTTCCGGGTTCTCATTGCCGGGTTCACAGAGATTTGGATAACAAGGTGGCCTGTGGTAACATAAAAATGAAATGAATTGTACAATGAAGTCACACAACCTCATTATACTAGTAATATGAACCATACGTATAGCATAGTGTACCATGTTCCATCCAAGAAGTGCTCTATTCAAGTCAGCAAGAAATTGCAGAGAATTGTGGACGCAGCCCAGACCATCACACAAGCCAACCTCCCTTCTAGTGACTCCATCTACACTTCACGCCTCAGCAAGGCCAGCAGCATAATCAAATATGAGTCTCCATGGTTTCTCCCTCTTCTCCCCTCTCCCATCAGGCAAAAATTATAGGTGTGAAAACACACACCTCCAGATTCAGGGACATTTTCTTCCCAGCTGCTATCAAGCAACTGAACCATCCTTCCACAATTAGAAAACAGTCCTGAACGACTATCTACCTCATTGGAGACCCTCCGATTATTTTATCTTTTTTTGGTCAGTAGAAATATGTGTGCAGCATTGTAAGACTTTGGCTCCCTGATATTTCTGTAAATACTGTACCTCGAGGTCAGGTCAAGGGATGGGGAGGGGGGATGAGGAGGGGGGGAGGGGGCATGGGAGGGAGTGTGACATTGAGCCAATAGGATAGGATTTCCAAACACAGGTACAAAACTTGAAAAATATACCAATGCATGCACTGTCCATTGAGGACAGAGGCTGAGGAGTCGATTTTAAGTCTTTTCTGTACAACTCCTCCACTCTCTGTGTCCTTTTTATACTTTTTCTACAAGTTAACATAATCTGTATGTGATGATTACATTGACAGGGCAAGTAGCTGGTGAGTCTTCTAGAGTCTTCGAGTCTTACAATGTGAAAACAGGCCCTTCAGCCCAACTTGCCTACATCAGCCAACATGTCTCACCTGCCTGCATTTGGCCCATATGCCTCTAAACCTGTCATATCCATGTACCTATCTAAATGTTTCTTTGCGATAGTACCTCTGTCAACTCTCTCCTCCTCCTATCGTCTTTGACTCTTGATTAAGTCAATGTGGACCTTATTTCTCTGCCCAAAGGATGAGATCAGCTTGGCTATGATTCGGCTGGATTTGGGAGGAGAAGGAACTTGATGCAAGAGATTCCAAGTTCTCAGCAATAGTAGATCAGCAAAAATTTAAATAGTGTTGAGAGTGCTGTCTACTTAAACAATGATTGAAGATACCTTTAAAATATTTCATATTTCATTAAAATGCAGAACCAAATGTTAACTTGGTGATTTATATCATCTCCATGAATCGTTATGCCATCTTACCTTGAAGACTCCAATCACCAATTATATTTGTTGTGGAGGTTTTTTCTTCTGGACACACAATAAATTAAAACAAGAGTTTCCACCTTATTTTAATGCAATCATTTTTATGAACTACCCGAGATTATGATGCTATGTGTGCAATCAGGTATTCAGTTATAAATTTTCTGCATGGTCCAAGAAGCAAGGCCTATACGAATACATTGTACATTACATTCCAACGTTGTGAAACATCCGTATCCATGTGACAAGTTTGTAACTGTCCCTTAATTGATGTAAATGATCCAAACTGCTTGTTTTTTTTTTAAATGAACTGAACTTCTCTGGGATTTATTGATAGATTTTGTACAGTAAGTAAATGTATACCTATCAATATCTGACCAGCGAGAATTTGCATCTTATTTAGAATTTCAGGTGGGAAGATAATACGGGTACATATTAGGTTATAATGTTCTAATTTAACTGCATGCTGTAGGCTGTTTGGTTGTCATCCTGCCAATTATATTAAATTACTGAGCTTCAACTGGAAACTAGAATAGCACAAAAACCTTGGCTTGCAATAAATGTAGAAGAGAGTTGAGAATATGTGGAATTCTCTGCCTCAGAAGGTAATGGAGGCCGACTCACTGGATGCATTCAAAAGAGAGTTAGACAGTGCTCTTAGGGCTAGTGGAATCAGGGGATATGGGGAGAAGGCTGGAACAGGGTACTGATTGTGGATGATCAGCCATGATCAAGTTGAATGGCGTGCTGGCCCGAAGGGCCTAATGGCCTACCTGCATCTATTTTCTATGTATCTATGTCCCGCGAAGGTTGCGTGCGACTTCATTCGCCTGCACAGCCGTCTGGAGCGCGTGACGTCATTTGAAGATGGACACAAAATGCAGGAGTAACTCAGCGGGACCGGCAGCATCTCTGGAGAGAAGCAATGAGTGATGTTTCGGGTCGAGACCCTTCTTCAGTCTGAAAGAAGGGTCTTGACCCGAAACATCACCCATTGCTTCTCTCCAGAGATGCTGCCGGTCCCGCTGAGTTACTCCTGCATTTTGTGTCTATCTTCAATTTTCTTGGCCCCGCTCTGGGAGTAGAAGTGGGGGCGGATCCGGACCGCAACGGCCGTGAGCCCCAGGCCGAGCTCGGCGATCGTTTGCCTGCTTCTGCTGCTGTTCGAGGTGAGACGTTACGTCGTGCCAGGGTCTTGGGCTTGTCCCACTTTGGCCGTCAGTTACCCGACTGGCCGGTGGCGCGCGAAGATTTCGTTTGCTACAAAATTTCGGAGCTCCGCGGATACCGCGCACAACTCCATACCCCTCCGCGCTTCTCAGTGGGACCGGCCCCGCGCGGCCACACGATGCCCGAGCGCCTCAACGCGACGACGAGGTCGCGTAATTTGCATGCCAAGGACACGTAAGTGGGACAGGGCCTTAACTCTCTCTTGAATACATCAGGCATATATAATAGGCATTTTTTTTGCAGTAAAAGAAAATGTGATTTTTTGTCCACACAATGCCCATTCTTAATACAGATACATTTTTTGACTAACTGTTGCGGGACATTAATATATGCATCAATGTATTTGAAATTACAATTATTTCACTTTTCGTCTGTTTGGTAAAATATCAGTTGAAATATTTTAATGTGCTTATGTTCATTACGTGACATTTAGATGACTTTTTCCAAAAATGCTGATGTTAAAATATTGATTTTTAAAATTATAACTTCAATCTACTGCTCTTGAAGAAGAATTTTCTGTTTCAGTTTCACTAGACTGAAAGCTGAAATCTCTTTGAGACATAATAAGATGTCATCTGGCACATGAAGAGAATAAAATCATTATATAATCCACCTGATGAGCTATAAATATGTGTGGAAAATGGACTTGACGGTTTGCATTTTATTAGTGCAAGACATGCGCCATAAAACCCAATTATATGAAGTTACATCAAGCTCCTTATGAACAACTGAACATAAATTGGATCAGGTGATATTTCAGACCACATTGAGCCACTGCAGGCTGTAAGTGAGAGGATTAACAGATGCTGTAGAAACCTCTCTGAAGGAACAGAAGAAGCTTCGGGAAACTCGCTCCACGTCATCATGTGGAATAGATTTGGCTTCAGAACCAGCCTTCAATGAAAAAGTGAATTCTACTAATTCTAGAAATAAATTAATATGAAGTTCAGAATCAAGCAACAGTCCATCTAGCCCAATTGTACCCTTAAAGGTCTATTTTACTTCGGACTCACGTGAGTGACTACGTGAACCCCGTCAGGGCGCATGCGCGTCATTTACGTCTGACGCATTGGCGACAACGGCAGCAGGAGCACGGAGCTCTTGCTGCAGGTGAGTAATTACAGCTCCACCAAAGTCGGGGAGACTTTGGAGGAGTTAGAAAAAAGTAAAGAAATTGTTTCTGTGTGTTTTTTCCCCCACATACAGGAACAACGAAAAGGTGCAGGCTGCTGCCTACAAGGAGAGAGAGAGCTGCGGGACGCAGTCACTGAAAGGCAGCCTGTCACCTCGGGGGAGTCGCAAGCCGGTAGCGGTGCGGCGACGGACTTGGCAAAGTGCCCAGCCGGGTACACAGCCAATGCCAGTCGGGCGGTCGGCATAAGCCAAGTCTGTAAGGGCTATAGACTCCGCAGAGTCGGGCCACGAGAGTCCCGTGGGGGACAGGATACCGTTCCCCAGTGGTTTATCCAAAAGGAGCAGCTCATACAGGGGCTGCTCCACAGAGACACTCCAGGAGGAGTTGTGCAGGCGGGAAGCCATAGGGAAGGCTCCGCTGGCAGTGCCTAGGAGAGGTTCTGCTTCACAAAGCCACACTCCAGGAGGAGTTGTGCAGGCGGGAAGCCATAGAGAAGGCTCGGCTGGCAGTGCCTAGGAGAGGTCTGCTTCATAAAGCCATACTCCAGGAGGAGTTGGGCAGGCGGGAGGCCGAGGGGACGGCTCCGCTGGCAGTGCCTAGTAGAGGCCTGCTTGAAAGCACCCTCTTTGCAAGAGGTGAGTGCAGAAGGGCAGATACGCTCTGACCCTGAGTCCGACGACTTCCAAAGGGAGGGCAGGCAGCTGTCAGAGCTGACACCGTGTGCAGCATGGTTTGCCATGTCGTCGGATGCTGGTGAGCCTCTGGGTGAGGAACTTGCCACCAGCATAAATTACCAAGTCTCACATCAGCTACAGGAGCTGACAATGGATGAGACAGTAACGAAGTATGAAGCCCCAATCAACTGTGGACTGTTACAAGTTCCTGTTGGGAACAGGAAGAATTGGGGCAAGATGGGCATACTAATGAAAGCCCAGGAGCATGTGAAGCTCCAGCATATTTTTAAAGTTGCTGGCATCTGGTATAACGAGCTTTGCCAGGATGGTGGATGGAGAGGCCATGACAAATTACAACAAAAGGCGCTATTGTGGAGTGCCCACTTTGAGATCAACTGCCTCCGCAAGATGCGATTAGACCAACCATCAATCCTAAATATGCTTCACTCTGCCAGCCTGGCACAGTGCAACCGACACAGCTGTTTGGCGAGGATTTCGCACAGCAGGTGAAGGAACTGGAGGAGGAGGCTAAGACGGCAGCCACATATTCACCAAAGTGGAAGTATCCCTATAAGGGAGCAGACTGGTCCGGGCAAGGGACGAGTCCAGCTACGATGCAGCGCAGTTCGCGTTCGGCTGTAGCACCGCCACGGATGTGAGATATCCAGCTCAAGGCCGGGGAAGAATGCCAGGTGGTAAGGAGGTAAGAGGGTCTGGTTCTCATGTAGACAGATCTAATGTGATACAATTAAATGTTTACCTCAGATATGTTTACACTGAAGGTTTAAAATTCAGCTGGACGGGGCAATTATGCCAATACAATCCACTGCCTAATGGTTTCTCTTCAGCTCCTAGAGGGATTTCAAAGTTGTTAAAACCTATTCTAGGCATGATGAGAAGTCAAGGTCATGTGCTCATGGCTTAGCTAGATAATATCTTGATTGTAGGACAATCAAAGGAAACAGCTGAAGCATCAGTGGCAGTTGGTAAAAACCATTTTTTAATTGGGCTTTATAAGCTATCCAGAGAAATCTAAATTTATACCTGTGACACAAATTGACTAGTTGGGTTCACAATGGACTTAATCAACATCATTGTGACCTTGCCCAGGCAAAAAAGGGTAGAGCTAATTAAGAGCTATATCAAGTTAATTGCTGACACACAGCCTTCAATTAGCCAGGTGACAAGTCTGCTGTGGTAATGGCTGGCAGCATTTCCAGCAGTTCAATATGGCCACTTTATTATCTACAATTACAAAGGTCAAAGGAACAAGCATTGAGGATACATTGGGGTCATTATAATAGACCTATGCTTCTATCAATAGAGGCTGTTGCTGATGTACAATGGTGGATTCAGCATGTGTCCACTAGTAGTTCCAAAGTGTTATTGGACCAAGCTTCCATGATTTGCAGACAGATGTCAGAGCACTTGGGTAGGGTGCTACTGATACAAGATCCAGCGGTGGAGACAGATGAACATTGCTTCTGCAAACATGGGGAATTAACCAAGAGTATTTTATGGACTCAAGGCTTATGGCACTAACTAAACTAGTTTGCATGTGCAGTGCAAAATAGACAAAACTACAGCAGTTGCTGATATGAATCACATGGGTGGAATCAAATCGTTATCATGTGACAGGTTGGCAAATACAATTGGACCTGGAGTAGGGATAGAGAGATTTGGATTGGAGCTATCTATCTGCCAGGGAAACTTAATGTAGTACCAGAGGGCAGCTCACGAAAATTCCATCATAACACAGAGTGGATGTGGAACCAGGATGTGTTCAAGAACATAGTACTTCTATATGGAAGGCCAAAATATGTTTCATAGGCACCAGATCCTGGGGCAGTGGCAATTGATGTTTTTTCACTAAATTGGGATGATATGTTTGTGTACATTTTCCCACCATTCTGCCTCATAGGTTGGTGTTTGAGAAAATCAAGCAGGATGCCGCTTCAGGGGTTTTGGTGATACCAAATTGCCTGATTCAACCATGGTTCCCTTTGATGTTACAGATAGCGATCCAACCTCTTTTTGCTGATTCCAAACTGTTGGAATTTGCTGGAGCATCCAGTAACGCATTAAGTTCATCCGTTATGTGATGGTATGGATCTGTTAATTTGCAGGTTTTAAGAATGCCTTACATTGGTCGAGGACTTTCTAGGCCAACGGTGGATATACTCACTGCAGCCTGGAGAAAGAGTACTCAAAAACAGTATATGACTTATGGAAAAAAAAAAAAAAATGGGAACAATATTGTGTTCAAAAGAATATTCAATATGATACTGTAGTTATTGAAAATGTGTTAGAGTTTATCTACACTTTATTATGATGAGGGTCTTAGCTATACTGCTATCAATACAGCTAGAAGTGCTTGGTCGGCATATCTTGTAATAGGTACACGGACACAAAGTATAGGTTCTCACCCTCTCATTTCTAGGTTGATGAAAGGAATCTTTAATTCCAAACCGCCTAAGCCTAGGTATATGGTAATCTGCGAGGTAAGTGTTGTTCGTAACATACTTCGTCATTGGGTCCCTGTCACGTCTATAACTTTGTTAAAATTAACCATGAAATTGGCTATGCTAATGGCATTGGTGTCAGTACAGAGAGTGCAGACTTTCCAAAAACTTCAGTTCGAGAGAATGGAAGTGAATACAGAGAATGTTCTGTTTTATATTTCTGACCTGCTCAAACAAAGCAGGCCAGGTGTGACAGGTTTTAAGATTGTGTTCTCAGCATATCCTACAGCTCCATGTTTATGTGTAAGGACACATTTGTTACATTACATTGAAGCCACAAGGGCTTTAAGACAAGAAGAAACAGGATTATTTCTCAGTTACAAGAAGCCAACATGAAAGAGTGGCAGTTCAGACTATCTCAAGGTGGTTAAAGCAAGAGTTGGTTCAGGCAGGAATTAACATTTATGTGTTTACATCTCATTCCACTAGCGCAGTAGCAACATCCGCAGCCAGGGCGATGGACGTTCCCATCGACCATATATTAAAAGCCGCAGGTTGGAAAAATGAACTTGTGTTTCAGCAATACTACCATCGGCCGATTGCCGATGGAGGGCTGTTTGCCAACTCAATATTGAGTGCTGTTGCTATTGTTTAAAGTCTGTTTTCAATACTGTTTCATTCTGTTTCGTTTGTTGCCCTACATTAAGAGGGTTTATTGGTTGTTTTATGACCAAAAATAAAACTGTTTTGTTTTTGCATGATATGCAATGTCATGTTTACAGCATTATTGATGATACTCAGAGTCAATCGATGCAGTGAGAAGCCGGGATTTTGATCTGCGGCATAAAAATCACAGAGCTTTAAAATCTTCACGTAGTCACTCACGTGACTCCGAAGTAAAATAGTAAGATTAAACGAGAACTTACCAGTTTGAAGTTTGATCTTTATTTTATGAGGAGTTACGTTGGTGATTACGTGCCCGCCATGCCCAACCCTCTCTCATAGAAAAAAGGTCATAATGGTAGTTCTCATGTTGATCATCTTAATATGTTACTTCAATTATGGTGTTGTCTGTGATTTCATACCGCTGCTTTGAAGATTGACGCGCATGCGTCCTGACGGGGTTCACGTAATCACCAACGTAACTCCTCATAAAATAAAGATCAAACTTCAAACTGGTAAGTTCTCGTTTAATCTTACTATTCTAGTTGTGATCACCCCTCTCACAGCACTGTTTTCACACCCTAATCTCTTGAAGGCTGAAAAGTGGAAGTTTAATCTTACAGCAGACCATACTGTCTGCTGAGAATAAACAGCCTCAGATCTCCTAAAATAATCAGATTAGGCACAGGGCCCAATTTCCAACCAGTCTGCCCAGTGAGGACACATTTCTGAAGAGATTGTTCTGATCTCTTGCTGGACAAATCATATAAAAAAACATTTACACATTTTTCCTTGGATGTTTCAATGTCAACAAAGCAGATATTTGTAGCTAAAATTTGGCAGCAGAATGTTACAGATTTTTTGCATTATATGTTATCCAATGCTATCCGGAATAAAGATAAGCTTGTATGAACGTTAATGATTATTCATTTATATGAATAATCATTATATGTTTTATGAATGTATGTCTAACAGTGGTGTTCCACAAAACCCAATTTTGCTGGATCCAGTCTGAATAATATTTGATCTTTTTTTCTTGTGCATTTCTGCAGGGAATTAATTTGTGCATTTTAGTGACTTTGGTCATATAACACCATTTCCTATTCTCTCTGATTGGGGAAAAGTAGCAAAGCAAGACCAAGGTCACCCTAATGGAAGCAGAGGCAGCTTAATGGAGTATTAATCTTTGGGAAAAGATTGTTAACACTGTTAAAATGGGACCTGGTGTCATTGGCCTTTCACCTCTGGGGGGTTGATCTGAATGTGAACCAAACTGAAAAAAATGAAATCCTGCTGTCTATAACTACGAGAGCTGAATTTGAGCAGCCTGGTGCAGTTTCTTAATTGGCAACAGATGAAATATAGAAGTTTCTGGAAGTTTTGAACCAAAGGAGTCACTTTACAAGTTTGTTTTGCTGGTGGGAAACCTTGCTCAGCGAAGATAGCAACTCAAGTATTTAAAAACATACTCAGTACGATTTCTTCTGACTAATACAGATGGAAATTGGGTGAAATGTGCAATGGAATTTCATCAGGAGCTCAAAGTGGAACCTTAAATTCAAACCAAATTTAATTTCCTGGTCAAAATAATTGACTTTGTCTGAGACTGAGTGGAAAACCAGAGGCAGAGTTTGATGGGAGAATAACGGATCATAAATATACCCATCATTATTAGCATGTGCCAAATCTAACAAATTAGTGGCAGGAAAACAATCCACTGTAAAGAATAAACTATGTTAAATTGCTTGCTGAATTGCCATTAGTTTCATAAAAGCAGGATCATATCACACATCTTTTTCAAGTTCCATAAATATGAGTTCAGCTCAACTCAAACATGTTTCTTGACATTTCACTTTGCAACAACTTTTTTAAAGTAATGCCATTCAAACACTGCGATCCAGAAAAGAGCAACTGAAATTGTGGAATGTTTACTTTAGTTTAGAGATACAGCATGGAAATAGGCCCTTCGGCCCATCGAAACTGTACCCAATTGATCACCCTTCACTCTAATTCTATGTCACTTTTGCATTCACTCGTTACAAAATAGGGGCAATTTACAAAGGTTATTCGCCTACAAATCTGCCCAGCTTTGGGATGTGGAAGGAAACTGGAGCATCTGGAGGAAAAACAAGTGATCACAGGGAGAACATGCAAACTCCACAGAGATAGAACCCAAGGCCAGGATTGAATCTGTGTCTCTGGCACTATGAGGCAACCACTCTACCAGCTGCGCCACAGGGTTGGAAGGATTGTTTTTCACTTTTCCATTCTGTTTTATGTTTTCTGTTCGATACATCTTTTTTGTTCTATTTCCTCTTTCTGAATCTGAATCAACTATTGTTCACCATTTCCCCTTCTGCAGGTTTTTCACCTTATTTCTCTAACTTTAAACATATCATCAACCAAAATTCATCCACTGACGTGTGTTCTAAGTGTTCGGCATTGCAAGTGTTGCCAGTTGCTCTCCCCATCTGAAATTCAGTTCCTCAGACTTCACATTGTTCTCATATCTGTACTTATTATTTCAAATATTCTACTTAATATTTCATCCTGGTAAAATATTGTACGTTTTTGCAGGTTAACTGTGTGATTTAAGTTAATTGAAAACTAATGGGTATTAGAGGCCAGTGGTTTCTGGCCCTTTTACACCTGCAACACTCCGCTGGGAGCAAACCCATTGACTGGAAATATTTCCCTAATGAATAGTTTATAGCAGTAATTAAACAGGGTTTGCAAATGTGGTTCATGACTTGCATGCCAGGAGTGTGCCTTGGGAATTCAGGTTCACAATTCCACGATTTTCCACTAATTACTGGATGGGAAAGTGCCGGAATATATGCTGCACATTACCACCCTGGAAGAAAACTAATGAAATGACACCTTATGTGCTCTTATCTCGTACCCTGGTTAACATCATAAATATTAACTGCAATGAATCTCGTTATGATTTGTCCGAAGCCTTGCTCAGGAAGCAGTATTGGCATTATTGAAATAAAACATTTAACATGTCTGTACATTGGTCTTCCTGGATACCTAATCCTTGCATTGAAGGGGAAAGTTTTAGTATCTTGCTTTCACTGGTTCACCTCCAAAGCTGGAAGCATATCATAACTTAGATGACATTAACATTCATCATTTTCCATTGTTTTAAATTCATGTTGAATGGTGAAAAAGATGACCCTGTGTCATGAGCCCAGTAACTGAAAAGCAGCAATGTCCATCCTAAACCAAAGCATCAGCTTAATGGTGATTAAAACATAAATCACACAAATCACCTCGCTGATAGCTTTGTGTAAAAATATAATTTAAGTGTTTATTCTTCTTTTCATAAACTGTTAACTTGTGATGATTTAAAACCTTCCTTTATTCATGTTACTACTGCAGTGGTATTAAGAATCGCAAGTTTATTACTTGATATATCACCAAGGTGCTCTGTCGTGTAAGTAGACAGAGTATGTTTATTTTCTCAGTAAATGTTTTAGTTCCAGATATAAAGAGGAACAGATGACTTGAAGTGTTTTGTAAGGTAATAGTACAATCTAATGAAATAAACTGTGAGAGTCAAGTCAAACATGGTTAACACATCCCGAAAGTGTGATAACAAACTACAGTGAGCATTTCCTGACAGATATACCTGTAATGTAAATTCATGGCATGTTTACAGGATTTTGCATCTTTTCTGTCAAAGTTATAGCAAAATCCTCAGTGGAAATACAGCCTCTGAAAGTGTGGTATCTCCAAGTGGAGCTAGTGCTTTGGCTTTAATTGTGAGTCTGGCACATGGTTTAATTAACACAGATGAAAATGGGTACTCAAAAATATAAGCACTCGTCGAGCATGACCAATCTTCTCCTTTTGAGTAAACTGTTTTAAATTACTTAAAACATAACAAGTCAACTCGAGCTGCTGCCTCACAACAATATTAATCTGGGTTCAACCCTGACCTGTGGTGCTGTCTGTGTGGAGTTTGCACGTTCTCCCTGCAACCAGATTTTTTTTCCAGATCCTCTGGTTTTCTTCCCACAATCCAAAGGCAAGGGGAGACAAAGGAATTATTGGCCACTGCAAATCACTCGTAACATCTGGATGAGTATGAAAATCTGGGGGGAGTTGATGAAAATGTGGAGAGAATGACAACAAATAATTTTGTTTAATATGGTGCTTGATAGCTGGGGCAGATATGATGGGCTAATGGGGTGATTTCTATGCCGTGTGACTCCATATTTATTTTAAAACAACAGTTCTACTGAACTATATATTAGTTTCTATAATGTATAAACTAGATTAGTCTTTTTTTCCCAGATTTAATCTTCTGGAAAATGTTTTTGAATTTACCTATTATTGCCTGTATGCACAGTCTTAAAACTTCTGAAATAATTGCTGTTCTTGATACATAATATCATACACTGGGAATGTGGTCCGTTGTGTGGTGGGTTATATATTTCATTCATTGTTCTTTATCTCTATACATCATTGTCTATATCTCTCGTTTCCCTTTGCCCTAACTAGTCTGAAGAAGCATCTCAACCCGAAGCGTCACCCATTCCTACTCTCCAAAGATGCTGACTGCACCGCTAAGTTAAGCAAGCTTTTTGTGTCTATCTTTACTTTTAGGAAATCTGATTCATATTTTTGATAAGGAATTAGACTTACAGAAACAGACCCTTTGATCCATCGTGTCCATGCTGACCATCAACCTCCCATTTAAACTAATCTTACATGAATCCCTTTTATTCTTATTCACTGCACATTCTCATCAACTCTCCTCAGATACTGCCATTCATTCATATACAGGGGTTGGGCGACCAATTTGCAGTTGTCACCTGGTTAGTCTTTAAAATGTGTGCGCACCCGACAAAATCTACATCGTGTGCGGACGTGGCGCCGACGGACGAGAGGCCGAAGCAAAGACGTCGAAGCCAAAGAGCCGAATGGAAACGAGGCCAAAACGCCAATAAACTGAAAGATTACGAAGACGAAACGCCTACTAACCGAAAGGATGGGACGCCTAAATGCAAACTAACCGAAAGGGCGGGACGCCTAAAAGCCAACGAACCGAAAAGCTGCGTCGCCTAAAAGCAAACTTACCAAATGACCGCTCTGTCGAAACGCCACCTACCCGAAAGGCGGCGTCGCCTACACGGCATTGAACTGACTGCCGCTCAACAGAAACGTCCAATAATGGACATGACGTTGCCGGGGGGTGGGACTTGACAGCGATTGGTCCAGACCCCCCCGTCCATCACATCACTGTGAAGGCATGAACATTGTCCCAATCCTCCGCTCCACCCGACCCACAGCCCGCGGAGGGTGGCCGTGGGAGAGTGGGGGCTGTCCCGAGGAATGCACACCTTCGGCCGCTTTCAACTTGGTGCTTGGGTTCAGATTGCCCAGTCACCTATGGCTGGTGTGGGAAAATGAACCCCATGCTCCAATCTCCTCCTTCTCTCTCCCCTCTTCTCTCTCTCCCCCTCTCTCTCTCCCTTCTCTCTCTCCCTTCTCTCTCCTCTTCACTCTCCCCTTCTCTCTCCTCCTCTCTCTTCCCTCTTCTCTCTCTCCTCTCTCTCCACTCCTCTCTCTTCCCCTCCTCTCTCTTCCCCTCCTCTCTCTTCCTCTCCTCTCCTCCCCTCTCTCTCCCTCCCTTCTCTCTCTCTCCTTCTCTCTATCCACCTCCTCTCCCCCCCTCTCTCACCCTTCTCTCTCTCCCCTTCTCTCCCTCTTCTCTCTCTCCTCCGTCTCCACCCGCAGGAGCGTCCCACAGTCACTGATCGCGATGCATCGCCATCGGACCCCAACCTCCACACCAGGGTGATTCCCACGCACAAAACAGGCAGCATCTCTGGAGATAAGGGGGGAATCACCCTGGTGTGGGGGTTGGGGTCCGATGGCGGTGCATCGCGGTCAGTGACGCTCCCGCGAGTGGAGACAGAGGAGAGAGAGAAGAGGGAGAGAGAGAAGGGAGAGGGGAGGGGGGAGAGAGAAGGGGGAGAGAGGAGAGAGAGAAAGGAGAGAGAGGGGGTGGGAGACAGGAGTGGAAGAGAGATGAGGAGCGAGAGAAGAGTAAAGAGAGAGGAGGGGAGAGAGAGGAGGAGAGAGAAGGGAGAGAGAGAGAGAGAAGGGGGAGACAGAAGCGTGGGGTTCATTTTCCCACACAAACCATAGGTGACTGGGCAATCTGAACCCAAGCACCAATTTGAAAGCGGCCGAAGGGTGTGCATTCCTCGGGACAGCCCCCACTCTCCCACGGCCACCCTCCGCGGGCTGCGGGTTGGGTGGAGCGGAGGTTTGGGACAATGTTCATGCCTTCACAGTGATGTGATGGACGCGGGGGTCTGGACTATTTGCTGACAAGTCCCACCCCCGGCAACGTCATGTTGGTCCTTTGGCCTGTAGGCGACGCCGCCTTTCGGGTAAGTGGTGTTTCGACAGAGCTGCCATTCTATAAGTTTGCTTTTAGATGACGCAGCTTTTAGGCGACGCAGCTTTTCGGTTCGTTGGCTTTTAGGTGTCCTGCCCTTTCGGTTAATTTGCATTTAGGCGTCCCGTCCTTTCAGTTAGTAGGCGTTTCGCCTTCGGACTCTTTCGGTTTATTGGCGTTTCGGCCTTGTTTCCATTCGGTTCTTTGGCTTCGACTTCTTTGCTTCGGCTTCTTGTCTGTTGGCGCCACGTCCGGGTACCGCAACATGCTCACAGGGAGAGTGTGGCAACCACAGAGAGACAGCACCCGACGTCAGGGCTGAACCCAGGACTGTGGCACTATGAGTCAGCAACTCTACTCTCAGGGAATCAACATATAACATAAAATCCTCCATTATTTTGCAGTGGTTTGGTCAAATTTGCCCAAATCCAACAACTCCAGCATTATTTACCTAGTTTACACAATAAGAGGTAAGCCATTTAGAACGGAGATGAGGATACACTTTTTCACACAGAGAGTTGTGAGTCTGTGGAATTCTCTGCCTCAGAGGCCGGTGGGGGCTGGTTCTCTGGATACTTTCAAGAGGGAGCTAGATAGGGCTCTTAAAGATAGCGGAGTCAGGGGATATGGGGAGAAGGCAGGAACGGGGTACTGATTGGGGATGATCAGCCATGATCACATTGAATGGCGGTGCTGGCTCGAAGGGCCGAATGGCCTACTCCTGCACCTATTGTCTATTGTCTATTGTCTATTATCTAGTCAGAACACAAGAGACTGCAGATGCTGGAATTCAGAGCAGCAAAAAAACAAACTGCTGGAGGAACTCAATGGATCAGGCAGCATCTGTAGAGGGAAACGGTTAGATGATGTTTTGTGTCGTGTCCCTTCTTTGGACTGATGCAGAGGAGGAGGGATAGACAGAAAGGAAAAGGAGGTGGGGTAGCGTTGCTGGTTAGAGAGGAGATTAACACAATAGAAAGGAAGGACATTAGCTTGGAGGATGAGGAATCAATATGGGTAAACATAGAAACATAGAAAATAGGTGCAGGAGTAGGCCATTCGGCCCTTTGAGCCTGCACCACCATTCAATATGATCATGGCTGATCATCCAACTCAGTATCCTGTACCTGCCTTCTCTCCATACCCCCTGATCCCTTTAGCCACAAGGGCCACATCTAACTCCCTCTTAAATATAGCCAATGAACTGGCCTCAACTACCTTCTGTGGCAGAGAGTTCCAGAGTTTCACCACTCTCTGTGTGAAAATTCTTTTTCTCATCTCGGTCCTAAAGAATTTCCCCTTAATCTTTAAACTGTGACCCCTTGTCCTGGACTTCCCCAACATCGGGAACAATCTTCCTGCATCTAGCCTGTCCAACCCCTTAAGAATTTTGTAAGTTTCTATAAGATCCCCCCTCAATCTTCTAAATTCTAGCGAGTACAAGCCGAGTCTATCCAGTCTTTCTTCATATGAAAGTCCTGACATCCCAGGAATCAATCTGGTGAACCTTCTCTGTACTCCCTCTATGGCAAGAATGTCTTTCCTCAGATTTGGAGACCAAAACTGTACGCAATACTCCAGGTGTGATCTCACCAAGACCCTGTACAACTGCAGTAGAACCTCCCTGCTCCTATACTCAAATCCTTTCGCTATGAATGCCAACATAGCATTCGCTTTCTTCACTGCCTGCTGCGGAACACTAAGGGGCAGAAAACACTAAGTGAGTGTTGTGTACAGGCCACCTAACAGTGCAACAAAGTGGGTGTTGTGTACAGGCCACCCAAGCATGCAACAAAGGTAATACAGTTATAATGGGTGACTTCAATCTACATATAGATTGGGTGAATCAAATTTGCAGGGGTGTTGAGGAAGAGGATTTCTTGGAATGTATGCGGGATAGTTTTCTAAACCAAATGTAGAGGAGCCAACGAGAGAGCAGGCTTTTCTAGACTGGGTATTGAGTACTGAGGAAGGGTTAGTTAGCAGTCTTGTTGTGCGTGGCCCCTTGGGCAAGAGTGACCATAATATGGTTGAGTTCTTCATTAGGATGGAGAGTGACATTGTTAATTCAGAAACAAGGGTTCTGAACTTAAAGAAAGGTAACTTTGAGGGTGTGAGACGTGAATTGGCCAAGATTGACTGGCAATTGATTCTTAAAGGGTTGACGCTGGATATGCAATGGAAGGCATTTAAAGACTGCATGGATGAACTACAACAATTGTTCATCCCAGTTTGGCAAAATAATATATCAGGGAAGGTAGTGCATCCGTGGATAACAAGGGAAATCATGGATAGTATCAAAACAAAAGATGAAGCATACAAATTAGCCAGAAAAAGCAGGCTACCAGAGGACTGGGAGAAATTCAGAGTCCAGCAGAGGAGGAGAAAGGGCTTAATTAGGATAGGGAAAATAGATTATGAAAGAAAACTGGCAGGGAACATAAAAACTGACTGCAAACGTTTTTTATAGATATGTGAAGATACCTGAAGAGAAAGAGATTAGTTAAAACAAATGTAGGTCCCTTGCAGTCAGAAACAGGTGAATTGATCATGGGGAACAAGGACATGGCAGACCAACTGAATAACTACTTTGGTTCTGTATTCACTAAGGAACACATAAATAATCTGCCAGAAATAGCAGGGGACCGCGAGTCAAATGAGATGGAGGAATTGAGTGAAATCCAGGTTAGCTGGGAAGTGGTGTAAGGTAAATTAAATGGATTAAAGGCCAATAAATCCCCAGGGCCAGATAGGCTGCATCCCAGAGTATTTAAGGAAGTAGCCCCAGAAATAGTGGATGCATAAGTGATAATTTTTCAAAACTCCTTAGATTCCGGAGTAGTTCCTAAGGATTGGAGAGTAGCTAATGTAACCCCACTTTTTAAAAAGGGAGGGAGAGAGAAAACGGGGAATTGCAGACCAGTTAGTCTAACATCGGTAGTGGGGAAACTGCTAGAGTCAGTTATTAAAGATGGAAAGTGGTGAAATCATAGGACGAAGTCAGCATGGATTTACGAAAGGTAAATCATGTCTGACGAATCTTATAGAATATTTCGAGGATGTAACTAGTAGAGTGGATACGGGAGAACCAGTGGATGTGTTATATCTGGACTTTCAGAAGGCTTTCGACAAGGTCCCACATAAGAGATTAGTATACAAACTTAAAGCACATGGTATTGGGGGTTCAGTATTGATGTGGATAGAGAACTGGCTGGCAAACAGGAAGCAAAGAGTAGGAGTAAACGGGTCCTTATCAGAATGGCAGGCAGTGACTAGTGGGGTACCTCAAGGCTCAGTGCTGGGACTCCAGCTATTTACAATATATATTAATGATTTGGACGAGGGAATTGAATGCAACATCTCCAAGTTTGCAGATGACACGAAGCTGGGGGGCAGTGTTAGCTGTGATGAGGATGCTAGGAGGCTGCAAGGTGACTTGGATAGGCTGGGTGAGTGGGCAAATGCATGGCAGATGCAGCATAATGTGGATAAATGTGAGGTTATCCACTTTGGTGGCAAAAACAGGAAAGTAGATTATTATCTGAGTGGTGGCTGAATAGGAGAAGGGGAGATGTAACGAGACCTGGGTGTCATGGTAAACCAGTCATTGAAAGTAGGCATGCAGGTGCAGCAGGCAGTGAAGAAAGCGAATGGTATGTTAGCATTCATAGCAAAAGGATTTGAGTATAGGAGCAGGGAGGTTCTACTGCAGTTGTACAGGGTCTTGGTGAGACCACACCTGGAGTATTGCGTACAGTTTTGGTCTCCAAATCTGAGGAAAGACATTCTTTCCATAGATGGAGTACAGAGAAGGTTCACCAGACTGATTCCTGGGATGTCAGGACTTTCATATGAAGAAAGACTGGATAGACTCGGCTTGTACTCGCTAGAATTTAGAAGATTGAGGGGGGATCTTATAGAAACTTACAAAATTCTTAAGGGGTTGGACAGGCTAGATGCAGGAAGATTGTTCCCGATGTTGGGGAAGTCCAGGACAAGGGGTCACAGTTTAAGGATAAAGGGGAAATCTTTTAGGACCGAGATGAGAAAAACATTTTTCACACGGAGAGTAGTGCATCTCTGGAATGATCTGCCACAGAAGGTAGTTGAGCAAAGTTCATTGGCTATATTTAAGAGGGAGTTAGATGTGGCCCTTGTGGCTAAAGGGATCAGGGGGTATGGAGAGAAAGCAGGAACAGGATACTGAGTTGGATGATCAGCCATGATCATATTGAATGAAGGTGCAGGCTCAAAGGGCCGAATGGCCTACTTCTGCACCTATTTTCTATGTTTCTGTTTCTAGGAGAGAAATCCCTCCACAGATGCTGCCTGACCATCAGAGTTCCTCCTGCAATTTGACCTTTCCTCATAATCAAGTGGAAAATCTATCCCCCCAAAAATATTGTTTTCCCAGGGCAGCTACAAATTGAAAGGTTTCTTCTTTGCTATGACTGCAAGGCAATTGGTAATGGGCTAGTAATGGAATTTCCAATCAGTGTTTACAAGCAGTATATGACACTGAATTCCAAGAGCAAGGACAATTTAGTTTAGATACGTTTAATTTAAAGATACATCATGGAAACGGGTGCTATCAATACTATGGGTGCTGTCTGTATGGAGTTTGTAAGTTCTCCCCGTAATCGTGTGGGTTTTATTCAAGATCTTCGGTTTCTTCCCACACTCCAAAGATGTACAGGTTTGTAGGTTAATCAGCTTGATTTAAGTGTAAATTGTGCCTAGCGTGTAGGATAGTGTTAATGTGCGGGGATCGCTGGTCAGTACGGACTCAGTGGGCCGAAGGTCCTGTTTCCATGATGTATCTTTAAACTAAACAGGCCATTCGGCCCACTGCCAGTGATCCCACTAACACTATCCAAAAGACACTGGGGACAATTTACAATTGTTATAAAGCCAATTAACCTACAAACCTGTATGTCTTTGGAGTGTGGGAGGAAACAGAAAGCATCTGGAGAAAAAACACAGTTACAGGGAGAACGAACAAACTACGTATAGGCACCACCCGTAGTCAGGATCAAACTCTGGTCCCTGGCGCTGCAAGGCAGCAGCTCTATGCCACTGTGCTGCCCTTGTACGGTAAAACCATAAACCATGTGATTTGGTTGATATATTAATCATTTACTGGTATTATACCGATATATTGATAGATTTTGGATATTTTTCAATCATGGGTTAATGAGCAAAGTCAAGCAAGGGATATATTTTGATGTGGAAACAAGGAAATACAGATGTTGGTCATCAAGGAAAGACACAAAATGTTGCAGTAACTCAACATTAACTCAGCGGGACAGGCAGCTTCCCTGCAGAAAATGCAAATGTGATATTTCAGCTTGGGATCCTTCTTCAGACAGATTGCAGAATCATAGTCATAGAGTGAAACAGTGTGGAAACAGGCCCTTCGGCCCAACTTGCCCACACTGGCCAACATGTCTCAGCAACACTAGTCCCACCTGCCTGCACCTGGTCCATATCCCTCCAAACCTGTCCTATCAATGTACCTGTCTAACTGTTTCTTAAATGATGGTATAGTCCCAGCCTCAACTACCTCCTCTGGCAGCTTGTTCCATACACCCACCACCCTTTTTGTGAAAAAGTTACCCCTCGGATTCCTATTAAATCTTTTCCGCTTCACCTTGAACCTATGTCCCCAGGTCCTCAATTCCCCTATCCTGGGCAAGAGTGTGCATCTACTCGATCTATTAATCTCATGATTTTGTACACCTCTATAAGATCTCCCCTCATCCTCCTGCGCTCCATGGAATAGAGAGCCAGCCTACTCAACCTCTCCCTATAGCTCACACCCTCTAGCCCTGGCAACATAAATCTTTACTGAACCCTTTCAAGCTTGACAACATCTTTCCTATAACATGGTGCCCAGTACTGAGCACAATATTCTAAATGTGGCGTCACCAATGGCTTATACAACTGCAACATAGAAAACATAGAAACATAGAAAATAGGTGCAGGAGGAGGCCATTCGGCCCTTCGAGCCAGCACCGCCCAACTTCTATACTCACATGACCTCCCAACTTCTATACTCAATACTCTGACTGATGAAGGCCAAAATGCCAAAAGCCTCGTTGACCACCTTATCTACCTGCGACTCGATCTTCAAGGAACCATGCGCCTGTACTGCTAGATCCCTCTGCTCTACAACACTCCCCAGAGGCCTATCATTTACTGTGTAGGTCCTGCCCTTGTCGACGTCCCAAAATGCAACACCTCACATTTCTCTGTATTAAATACCATCAACCATTCCTCCGCCCACCTGGGCAATCGATCCAGATCCTGCTACAATCTTTCACAACCATCTTCACTATCTGCAAAAGCACTCACTTTTGTATCGTCAGCAAACTTGCTAATCCTGCCCTGTATGTTCTCATCCAAATCATTGATGTAGATGACAAACAGTAACGGGCCAAGACCGAACCATGAGGCACAACACTAGTCCCAGGCCTCCAGTCCGAGAAGCAACCTTCCAGCATCACCCTCTGCTTCCTTCCATGGAGCCACTTTTCTATCCATTTAGCTATCTGTCCTTGGATCCCATGCAATCTAAACTTCCAGAGCAGCCTACCATGCGGAACCTTGTCAAATGTTTTACTGAAATCCATGTATACAACGTCTACAACTCTGCCCTCATCGATGTTTTTGGTCACGTCTTCAAAAAAATCAATCTGATTTGTGAGACATGTCCTCCCAAGTACAAAACCATGCTGACTATCCCTAATCAGCCCTTGCCCATCCAAATACCTGTATATTCTATACCTCAGAATACTCTCCAGTAACTTTCCAACTACAGATGTTAAGCTCACCGGCCTATATTTCCCAGCATTTTCCCTGCAGCCCTTCTTGAAAAGAGGCACAACATTTTCCACCGTCCAGTCTTCAGGCTCCTCTCCTGTATTTAAGGATGACTTGTAAATTTCAACCAGGGCTCCCGCAATTTTCTCTCTAGTTTCCCACAATATCCTCGGTGGACACAGGCAAGCGGGGGAGGGGGTTTGTTGGCAGATGGTTGAACAAATGTCAGAGTAGTGATGAGTTGCGGAGGAAGCAGTATCTGCAAAAGGGGAATGGAGGTTAAGATGGGTAAAAAAAAAACTGAGGTCAGGTAAAGGGGGATGAAAGCTGGAGAGTTGGTATATCCCATTTGCGTGATGCTTATAACAAAGTATTTGTTTTTCTCTTTTTTCCTCTTTCTCTTTTTTTTCTTCTTTAGGGTCTATCTCTTAATCCTTTCTTTTTAATTTCTTTTCTACAGGGTCTCTGTTCTTTCTTGTTGTCACGTTTGTACACCTTTATTATTTTCCTTCACTTTCTCTTTTTTCTTAATCTCAACCTTTCCTTTTTATCAGTGTAAAAAATGACGGAGTACATTAATTGTAATAAGATATACGTGATGAGTACTAATGTAATTGGTTGTAATGTAATGTACTTCTAATAAATACAAATAAAAAAATTTAAAAAAAGATGGGTAGAAATGACAGGTGCGAGGTGCCAGAAATGTTGGAGGTTGATGTGCTGCATGTGGATGTAAATGATAAGGACCAAGGGGAGCTCTGTCTTTGTTGTGTCTGTGGGGAGGGGGAGCAAGAGCATAGCTGCGGGACACAGAGGAGACGTGGGGGAGGGATCTGTCTACGACAAGAGGATAGAAACCATGTTTACTAAGGAAAGAAGACATGTTGGATATTTTTGAACGGAAAGCCTCATCTTGCAACTAAATGCAGCGGAGATGGAGAAATTGAGAATGGTGATAGTATCCTTGCGAGAGGCAGGTTGGGAGGAATTGTAATCCAGGTAACTGTGGGAATCAGTAGGTTTGTAGTAGACATCATTCGATAGTCTGTCCCCTGAGAAAGAGACAGAGTGATCAGGAAAGGGGAGAAAGGTATCAGAGATAGAGAGCAGGATGGAAGATAGTCGTGACATTAATGAAATCAGTGAGTTCTGCATGGGTGTAGGAGGCAGCCCCAATGCAGTCATTGATGTAGCAGAGGAAGAATTGGCGGACGATGCCTGTTGGGATAAGGACTGTTCAACGCAACCAACAAAAAGGCAGGTATAGCTAGGGCCTATGCAAGTGCCCGTGGCTGCACTTTAAAATTGGAGGAAGTGAGAGGAGTCAAAAGAGAAGTTGTTGAGGGTGAGGACAAATCCCACCAGGTGGAGGAGAGTGCTAGCAGAGGAAAATGTATTGGGTGTCAGTTTGTGGAAGAACCAGAGGGCATTGAGACTTTCCTGGCGAGGGATGGACGTGGAAAGGGACTGGACGTCCATGGTAACGATGAGGCAATAAGGTCCCAGAAATTGAAAATTATTCAAGAGTTGAAGGGAGTGTGAGGTGACTCGATGTAGGTCGGAAGAGTCTGGACAAGGGGTGATAAGATGAATTCGGGTATTTGGAGATGAGTTCAGTGGGGCAGGAGCAGGCTGAAACAATGGGTCTGCCAGGGCAGTCCTATTTGTTGGTTTTGAAAGAGATAGCAGACCATGTGGAGCTGGGGAATGATAAGGTCGGAGGCGGTGGAGGGAGATCAAGGTTTCAAAGTTTCAAGGTCAGTTGATTATCACATGTACTAAGTAAGGTACAGCGAAATTCGAATTGTCATACAGCCATAATAAAAACAAAGCAACAAGACACACAACTATCAGAAGAGACTGGGAACAAGAGTTAGCTATTAAAATTTCAAAGGAAAGTTGGAATGAATACTTATTAAAAGTGCATAAATGCTCGATTAATGTAAGACACACTTTAATACAATTTAAAATTTTACATAGATTATATTATTCGAAAACTAAAATTCATAAAATTTTCCCAAACGTATCATCTATTTGTGATAAATGTCAATCCCAAGAAGCAACTATAGCGCACTCATTTGTCTTCTGTACAAAAATTCAAAAATTTTGGAATGAAATTTTTGAAATCTTTACAACGTTATTTAAAACAAGACTGATACCCAAAGCAGAATGGATTATCTTCGGAATAACGGAAGATGATCCAGAACTAAATGTGTTTCAAAAGAAATTAATGGATTATGGGTTAATAACTGGAAAAAAGCTAATTCTAAAATTTTGGAAGAAGGCTCCAATACCAACTATAAATATGTGGATTTCAAATATGTTTGAAACATTACACCTTGAAGAGATAAGACTCCTCCTAGCAGGTAAACCAGATCACTTCCACCTGACGTGGTCTGCATTTATAGAATTATTACAAACATAGGGTGCAAAAGTACTTTAAAAAAATAAAAAATTGAGGTTGGGTAAGGGGGGATGATAGTTGAAGAGTTGGTATGTCCTATTTATGTGATGCTCAAAAAAAACAAACATTTGTTTCTCTTTTTTTCTCTTTCTCTTTTCTTTTCTTAGGGCCTATTTCTTAACTCTTTTTCTTTTTGTTTTTAATTTCGCTCTTATAGGGTCTTCGTCCTTTTTTGTTGTTACATTTTCTACACTTTTCTACACTTGCACTTTTTCCTTCACTTTCTTCTCTCTTTCAATCTTTTCTTTCTCTAGTGTAAAAAAATAAATAAAGGGAGTACATTAATTGTAAGAAGATATAAATGACGAGTATTAATGTATGTGGTTGTAATGTAATGTACTTCTAATAAATAAAAATAAAAAAAATAAAAAAAATAAAATAAAAAAAAAAAAAACTACCTAAAAATTAACATAAACATCCACAACAGCAGATGCCCCACATTCCTCACTAAGAAGGAAGGCAATAAAGTCTCATCCTCTTCCTCTTTATTCTCCCGTGGTCGGGGCAGTTGAACCATCCACAGTCGTGGTAATCGAAGCTCCCGCAGCCGGAGATCGTAGTCTCCACGTCGGGACGATCAAAGTTCCCACGTCGGGGCGATCGAAGCCCCCGCGTCGGGGCAAATGAAGCTCCTGCATCAGGGCGATCAAAGCTCCCGCATCAGGCACTTGGACCACCCAAAGTCGGTCTCTAACCAGAGACCGCGGACTCCACGCTGTTAAAGTTCGCAGGCTCCCGCGGTTGGAGCTCCAATGTCGACCCCCGGCAGGAATTGCGAGCTCTGCGATGGTAAGTACACAGGCTCCCGCGGTTGGAGCTCCCAAAGTCGGTCTCCAGCAAAGGCCGCCAACTCCTCGATGTTAGGCCACAGTGTGGGAAGAGATACGATATGGAAAAAAATCGCAACTCCGTCGAGGTAAGAGATTTTAAAAAGTTTCCCACAACCCCCCACCCCCCACATAAAACAAGCTTAAGAACATGAAAAACATACATTTAACACATACTATCAAACAACAAAGAAGGAAGGGACAGACAGATTGTTGGTGAGGCAGCCATTGCTGGCATCACCCGTTGGTACACCTCGCGAGAGGTGATGAGATTGGAAACAATGTGGGAGATGATAACCTGATGTTCATCTGTCCGGTCAAGGTCCAGAGGTAGGTATGATGAGGGGTTATTTGAAGTTAGAGAAGTCAATGTTCATACTGCTGGGGTGTAAACTACCCAGGTCTAGCAAAATATGAGGTGCTGTTCCAGGTGAGGTAGAGGTTCATTTCCACATCCTCCAACCTCATCTACTGTATCCACTGAAAAAATACTTTGAAGAAGTTGGATGTGCTCTCCTCTGAACGTAAATGGTTAAAATGACATCTGATGGATATGTGCAAAGACCTTAAGACCTTCCTGGTGGGGGGTGCTGGGGAAGAGGGACTGGACATCCATGGTAAAGCGACAATGGCGGCCTAGAAACTGAAAGTTATTGAAGAGTTGAAGGGCGTTGAAGGTGCCTCTGAGGTAGGTCAGAAGGAACAGGACAAGCGGGGATAGGATGGAATCAAGGTAAATTCCATAGGACAGGAGCAGGCAGCAACAATGGGTCTACCAGGGAGTCCTGTTTGTGGATTTTGTGAAATAGAAGTGGGCAGTGCGGAGCTGGTCAATGGTAAGTGGGGAGGCTGTCGAGTGCAGATCACTAGGGGTGATGAGAACAGCAACAACATGGGATCTGATGGCCTGGTGATCATCTGTGGGGTTGCGGCCAAAGAGTAGGTATGGGGAGTTGTCTGAGAACTGACGTTTGGCCTCAGCATGGTAGAGGTTAGTCGGACAGACTACAATGGCACCTCCCTTGTCGGCAGGTTTAACAATGATGTTGGGATTGTTGCTGATTGAGCAGAGGACAGTGCGTTCAGAGGGAGTGAGATTGGATTTGGTGATGGGAGTGGGTAAGTCAAGACATTTGGTGTCACATCGGCACAGAAATCTTTTGAAGATGAGTTTAAATGGCTGGAAAATATGAACAATAATGCCCTCGCATGTCTGAGATCAACTGATTTGATAAATTATAGAAAATAACCAATACAGTTTATATATTTCCTATTCTTATGACGATTTTTTTCTGGTGCTTGCACTTCAGTGTCGTTATTTGTGAACAACCCACACCACCATTGTGTGACATGATAACACTGTGACTTATGGATGTTCTTCACAACTGGAGTCAAAGCAATAGCTTGTATTGCAGATACTATCTCATACCAAAGATAAATACAAAGTGCAGGAGTAACTCACCAAGGCAGGCAGCATATCTGGGGAAATAGGATAGAAACATAGAAACATAGAAAATAGGTGCGGGAGTAGGCCATTCGGCCCTTCGAGTCTGCACCGCCATTCAATATGATCATGGCTGATCATCCAACTCAGTATCCCGTACCTGCCTTCTCTCCATACCCCCTGATCCCTTTAGCCACAAGGGCCACATGTAACTCCCTCTTAAATATAGCCAATAAACTGGCCTCAACTACCTTCTGTGGCAGAGAGTTCCAGAGATTCACCACTCTCTGTGTGAAAAATGTTTTTCTCATCTCGGTCCTAAAGGATTTCCCCTTAATCCTTAAACTGTGACCCCTTGTCCTGGACTTCCCCAACATCGGGAACAATCTTCCTGCATCTAGACTGTCCTACCCCTTAAGAATGTTGTAAGTTTCTATAAGATCCCCCCTCAATCTTCTAAATTATATATTGTAAATAGCTGGGGTCCCAGCACTGAGCCTTGTGGTACCCCACTAGTCACTGCCTGCCATTCTGAAAAGGACCCATTTACTCCTACTCTTTGCTTCCTGTCTGCCAGCCAGTTCTCTATCCACATCAATACTGAATCCCCAATACCTTGTGCTTTAAGTTTGTATACTAATCTCTTATGTGGGACCTTGTCGAAAGCCTTCTGAAAGTCCAGATATAACACATCCACTGGTTCTCCCCTATCCACTCTACTAGTTACATCCTCGAAAAATCCTATAAGATTCGTCAGACATGATTTACCTTTCGTAAATCCATGCTGACTTTGTCCAATGATTTCACCACTTTTCAATTGTGCTGCTATCCCATCTTTAATAACTGACTCTAGCAGTTTCCCCACTACCGATATTAGACTAACTGGTCTGCAATTCCCCGTTTTCTCTCTCCCTCCCTTTTTAAAAAGTGGGGTTACATTAGCTACCCTCCAATCCTCAGGAACTACTCCAGAATCTAAAGAGTTTTGAAAAATTATCACTAATGCATCCACTATTTCTGGAGCTACTTCCTTAAGTACTCTGGGATGCTGCCTATCTGGCCCTGGGGATTTATCGGCCTTTAATCCATTCAATTTACCTAACACCACTTCCCGGCTCACCTGGATTTCACTCAGTTCCTCCATCTCCTTTGACCCACGGTCCCCTGCTATTTCCGGCAGATTATTTATGTCTTCCTTAGTGAAGACGGAACCAAAGTACTTATTCAATTGGTCCGCCATGTCCTTGTTCCCCATGATCAATTCACCTGTTTCTGACTGCAAGGGACCTACATTTGTTTTAACTAATCTGTTTCTCTTCAGGATGGCTGTCATTTTGGGATGGGACCCTTCTTCAGACTGAAAGGTGGGGGGAGGTATAAGGACAGATGTTGCATCTTCGAGAGGAAAGTACCTGGGGAGCGGGTGGTTTGGGTGGGAAGGAATGAGTGAACTATGAATTTGTAGAAGGAGCGGTCCTGGCAGAAGGGGTGGAGATGGGAAGATGTGATTCATGGTGGGATCCCTTAGGACGTGACGGAAATGTCGGAGGATAATGGAATGGCTGATGGGATGAAAGGTGAGAACCAGGGGAACTCTGTCCTTGTTGGGTCTGTTAGGAGGGGGAGCATGAGCAGAACTATGGTACACACAGGACTCACGTGTGAGGAGCCCATCACTGGCACAAGGGGGAACCCACATTCCCTGAAGTAGGACATCTTGGATGTCCTAGTATGGAACATCTCATCTTGGGAGCTGATGCGGCAGAGACGGAGGCTTGTATTGCCTATCTCTCCACCTTGGATTTGCAGAATCTGATCAAAGGAGCTGAAGATAAAGGGAATTGGGTTCCCAAGCTACAGATGGGTATGGAAATCAAAAATGCTTGCCAACCTAATATAAAATGAGTGATTTTTATGGTTTACTTTGATTATTTGGGACAGTTGTTTATAATGTTAGAAAGGTTATTTTAGCGGTATCATTTTTAAACAAAGGAACAAATAGCATTCAAATGCAATGGGAATAATTTATTCATGCATTAATTATTTGGGTTTATGTGAGTCACTAGTTACTGCATGAGAACCTTCCTCCTTACCCATTGCTCACTGATTAATATTGAGTTCCTAATCAACATGAACACTTTAACAAGTGGTGGTTATTTAGACAATTGGGTAATTATGCTGGACAGTTTGTGCATATTTTGAGGTATTTGAGGTACATATTTATTGCACCCAAGAGCAGTGTGCTGGATGTAAGCATTTTAATTGCATACATTTGCAGCAAGAACAATTTAAGATTTTGTTTCTTCAATATAATGCACTGTCATCGGAGCCGGCTCTAATTTGTTCTGTATCTTTTCATACCCATAATTTCTCTCCCCCCTGTTTCTTAGTCTGAAGGTTTCCCTCTCCCCTGACTCTTAGTCTGAAGAAGGGTCACGACCCAAAACATCATCTAGTATTTTCCTCAAGATATGCTGCCAGACCCGCTGAGTTACTCCAGCATTTTGTTTCTATTCTCTTTGGCAGCAGCGGAGATAGGGTACACTGGCTAGCTGAAATGGAAATATTTTTGCAAGCAGGGTGGCATATAAGAATAATTGAAGTTGCAAATATACAATGTTTTTTTAATGGCTGCATTTGTGAAAGGGGAACAAAATGAAGTGAAGAGCAAACATAAGGAATTGCAGATGCTGGTTTATAAAAAAAGACAGAAAACTGCTGGAGTAACTCAGGGAGTCAGGCAGCACAGGAGAACATGGACAGACAATGTTTTGGGTCTGAAGGGTTCCGACACAAAACATTATCTATCCATGTTCTTCGGAGAACCTGCCTGACCCATCGAGTTTCTCCAGAAGTGTCGTGCCTTTTTATTGCAGTGAAGTGCAGTTCATTGTAATTCGTAAGTGTGAACAAGTGTAATTGATGTATGGCTAAGGGCATCTTATTTCAATACTTATTCCCACAGAATACACATGTACATTCTAACCATTTTGTGCATTTCTAGATAACATGTTCCATCTTTTGGTCACAACCCAAAACGTCACTTACCCATGTTTTCTCGAGATGCTGCCTGCCCCGCTGAGTTGCTCCAGCATGTTTCGTCTTTCTTTGTTCCATATTTTACTTTGTTTTACTTCCATGGCTCAATGGTTCAATGGTACTTTATTGTCACATGTAACTAGTAGAGTGAAATTTATTTGTTTTCCTACCGTACAGTAAAAAATCTTACGATACATAAGCACCTTCATACTTAAAGAAAAGAGTATAAGAACAGTAAATTACATTGAGGTGGTACACAAGAGTTGCTAAATTTCCAACACCATCTTATACCCTCAAGTTTCAAAGATGTTAAAAAAAAATTGTTCTGTGATTATCTCATCTTTTCCGTAGTTATTTACTAGAACGGTGTGGATCAGGAGGAGAGCTAGTCTTCTTTAGCATGGGAACACTAAGATCACTGTACAATACGATACAATAGAACTTCATTTTTCCCAGGAGGGAAATTGATCTGCCAACAGTCATAAAACACAAGATACATGAAACATGAAATTTTACTTCGGAGTCACGTGAGTGACTACGTGAAGAGCCCGTCCAGCACGCATGCGCGACATTAGCGTTCACGCAGTGCAACAGCGACGAACGGGAGTACAGGCGCTCCGGCTACAAGTTTAAATGGACCATCAGGTAAGTACTTACTCTGAGGTCGTATTCAAGAACCTTTGCTCTGCTTTGTCAATTCCAGGGAAGAAGCTGGGGAAACTGAACAAAGCACAGCAAGGGAAAAAGACCGCCCCCGTTCGACTCCAACAGAACGGGAGTGTCCCATCAGTGGGGGGCGAGAGGCGGCACCTGGACCGCACATGCTGGGGCACACCCTCATTGAGACCGAGCCGAGCCCAGTACCGCTAGCGCAGCCTGACCAACAGCAGCGGACTGGAGGCAAATCAACACAAAAAACTGACCGGCCGGTTATTTCTGACTCCAATGAGGAGGACTCTCCGCCTTAGAGCGGCAGAGCTAGCTGCCTGAGCCGCATGGAAAGGCTCATGGAGCAAATGCTCCAGCGAGACTTGCTTCGGGAGCTGGAGCAGTCTCGCCAAGGGAACTCAGGCACTCCCACATCAATGCTCTACAATGCACTGGCCATCGCTTCCCCCTCAGCCGAGGACAGCGTTGGCGACCAGGACTGGGCTGGTCAGGAACAGGGGTCATTGGCTGAAGATGTCGGGAGTACGCTTGGGGTACAGGATCAGGAAGAGCTGCTGGGTGTGGTGAATCGCTACGTGGTTACACCACGAGCAGGGCGGCCGTTGCAGCAAAACTGGCGGCCAGCATTACCCACCTGTCCCTCAAACCCCTACAAGATCAGGTACTTAATGAGGCACTAGAAATCTACTCGCCTAAGCAGAACTGCAGTTCGCTTAATGTACCGGCCGTTAACAGCCAAATCTGGGGGTATGTTGGACAGAGGATCCGGAGCCAGGAGCTAAAATTACAACGCATCCTCAAGCTCCTGACAACAGGGATAACATCCTATGCTCGTTCCGTGGATGGGGTGGATATGACCACAAACCAGCAAGACACTCTGGCTCTGCTGTGCAACACCCAATATGAGATAAACAACCTCCGCAAGGAGAGAATAAGACTTGCCCTCAATCCCAGGTATGCAGGACTGTGTAAAACACCGGCCTCAGAGCCGCAGATCCTGTTATTTGGAAAGGACAAGTGAAAGACCTGGAGGAAGAGTCCAAAGCATTTGGACTCATGAGGGCAGGCCCCGGAACGAGCAGACCCACACAAAAAAACAGACGGCAGTACCCCACCGCGTACACCAGCCAACGTCAAATTTATGGGACTGGTGAAAGCTCGGGGTCCGCATACCATCCCCGAAAGCCTTTTTAGGCCAGGGCCCAGAGCGGACCCCATGGAAAATGCGCCACCCCCAATCAGCAGTACATCAGCAGTACAACGACGGATGAACAAACCGAAGAAAGGAACACAACCATAACTATGGAGGTAGGTGGGTCTGGTTCCTACCAGGATGTAAAAGTGGGGGAACTGTACTAACAGGGGGGAGATTACACCTGTTCATTGAAGCATGGAGGTGTCTCACCAATGATAATTATATACTTAACAGTATTCGTGGATACAAAATAGAGTTCATTCAAGAAAATATGCCACCAGTTCAGCATGTACCTCAAAGGGTCTGTACCCTCTCAGTCAAAGAAAAACTAGAGGGACAAGCAGAACTGGTGAGGTTACTTACAAAGGGTATCATTGAGAAATCCAAACATGAACCTTTGGAATTTTTCTCAAATATATTTACCAAACACAAAAAATATGGTGGATGTCGCATCATCATTGACTTAACTTCACTAAATACCTTTGTTAAGTATGTACATTTCAAAATGGAAACATTTGTAACTGCCAAACAACTGATTTCCAAAGGATACTTTATGGCAAGCATTGATTTAAAAGATGCCTACTATACAGTACCCATTCAAAAGGGGCATCGCAGATACCTGAAATTTACCTGGATGGGGCAACTATGGCAGTCTAAGCCGTTGCCTAATGGGTTAACATCAGCCCAAGACTATTTACCAAGATATTAAAACCAGCCTTGGCAACATTAAGAAAACAGAGACATCTTGTCATGGCATATCTTGATGATATTCTAATAGTAGGCAAAACCATGGAGTTGGCTAAATCAGCTGTATTAGCTACCAAACAATTGTTTGAAACCCTGGGATTTGTCATACATCCAGATAAATCTAAGTTGACACCATCCACAACTATGGACTATCTGGGATTCACAATTAACTCAGTCCACATGTCTGTAACGTTGCCAAAAGATAAAGCAGCAGAATAGGCACAGACGTGATACAATTTAATGGTTAGCAATCGACCAACCATCCGACAAATGGCAAGAGTAATTGGCAAAATGGTAGCAGCATTTCCAGCTACACAATTAGGACCCTGCACTATTAAAACCTACAAAGGGCAACAGTACAGGCGTTAAAACGACATGCAGGTCACTTTGACCGAACAATGAAATTGCCCATTGAAGCAATATCAGAGTTACAATGGTGGATAGAGCACATTTGGCATAGTCCCAGCCCTATCATCATCAATAACCCAACGTTAACTATACAAACAGATGCCAGTGCTCAAGGCTGGGGAGCAACTAAAACCATATCCAGCACAGGTGGTAGATGGACTAACCTAGAATCATCTTTACGACAAACACTGGGCATAAATTATTTGGAAATATTGGGTGCGTTTTATGGTTTAAAAGCATATTCTACGAATATGCACCATTTGCATGTTCGTTTACAAATTGATAATATCATGGTGGTGGCCTATATTAACCATATGGGCGGAATAAAATCGATATCATGTGACAATTTGGTCAACAAAATCTGGCAATGGTGTGTCGATAGACATATTTGGCCATCAGCAACTTACCTACCAGGTAAGCTAAATACAGTGCCAGGTCACGCAAATTCAATGATAACACCGAATGGATGTTAAATCCTAGAGCTTTTGCTAAAATTACAAAGCAATATGACACACCAGATATCGATCTCTTTGCATCCAGACTAAATCACCACGTACCAATGTATGTCGCTTGGGAACCGGACCCTGAGGCAGCAGCGATAGATGCATTCGCGCTGAACTGGGGGACCTATTTCTTCTATGCTTTTCCCCCCTTCTGCCTCATCAGTAGGGTACTACGCAAAATACAGATGGACTCTGCTTCAGGTATTTTGTTAGAACCAACTGGCCTACACAGCCATGGTTCCCAGTGGTCCTCGACATGGTCATCGAAACTCCTATGACCTTTCCCAGTAGCCCAGACCTATTGACGCACCCGGTATCAGGCATAAGTCATCCATGCCATGACAAAATTAACCTACTGGGTTGCAGATTATCAAAAGACCACTGCTGGGCCTGGGATTGTCTGACAGGACCATCAACACGATGACACCGTATGTCCACCAGGAAACAATACCTATCGAGCATCAGGAAGTGGGAAAGATACTGCTCGACTACTGGGACAATGTACTCATCTGCAACCATAACCAATGTACTGGAGTTCCTGGGGGTCCTTCACCATAATGAAGGACTGAGCTACAGCGCCATCAATACTGCCAGAAGTGCTCTGTCAGCCTACTTAAAACAGGTGCCAGGACAACAGGTCATAGGGTCTCACCCGCTGGTGATCAAACTCATGAGGAGTATATTCAACTCCAACCCTCTTAGACCTAGGTATACCCAAATCTGGGATGTCAGTGTGGTCCTGACACACCTAAGGGGATGGTCCCCAGCCAGGTCTCTCACCCTGGAACAGCTAACCCTGAAAACGGTCATGCTGATGGCACTAGTCTCAGCACAAAGAGTCCAGTCCCTCCACTTACTGCGACTGGACAACATGGTTATAACACCAGACCGGGTCTCATTCACCATTCAGGAGCTGCTAAAGCAGAGCAGGCCAGGAACTTGAGTCCTAGTTATGGATTTCTGGGCATACCCACCTGACTTACAGTTGTGTGTCATGTCTCACTTATTCACTTACATCAACACAACAAGAGATTCTCGAGGGAGAAGAAAAAAAAAAGGAAAAAAAAGCCTTATCGGTCAGCCACAAGAAATCTCATGGTCGGGTGTCGGGCCAAACCATCTCAAGATGGCTCAAGCAGGTACTGGGAGCTGCTGGAGTAGATACTGATGTATATACATCTCACTCCACCAGGGCAGCAATCACATCGGCGGCTAAAAGGATGGACGTACCATTGGACCACATCCTGGCTACAGCGGGGTGGTCCATGGAGAAAACGTTCCAAACGTTCTACCACAAGCCACTAGCAGAACCTGTGTTATTTGCAGCAAGAGTTTTACAATCTGCAAATATATAATTTAAGCCCGGGGGAGCATTTTGTCTTTTGTTATTGTTTAATAGATACCATTCTTGTTTACAAACTGATTATGGTTGATTACGATAACATACTTCCTCCTTTGAATGACTTCGGCAGCGAGTAAAGTATGAACTGTTACACGGTTTGAAATCACAGAGCTTTAAAATCTTCACGTAGTCACTCACGTGACTCCGAAGTAAAATAGTAAGATTAAATGAGAACTTACCAGTTTGAAGTTTGATCTGTATTTTATGAGGAGTTACGATGAGGGATTACGTGCCCTCCGCTCCCACCCTCAAATATAGAGATCAACTGGTATCTTAGTTCTCCTTTTCTTTACTATGTTTATTTCAATTGTTGTGTTTCCTGTGATTCCACACCGCTGCTTTGAAGAATGTCGCGCATGCGTGCTGGACGGGCTCTTCACGTAATCCCTCATCGTAACTCCTCATAAAATACAGATCAAACTTCAAACTGGTAAGTTCTCGTTTAATCTTACTATTAAAGAGACAAGTGGAAAGGATTGGGGACGTGCAAAGATTGGAGGGGAGGGGGAGAGGAGGGGATTCAGTCTACTCTATGACAGAAAGGGGAGGAGTTGTACAGTTTGATAGCCACAGGGAAGGATCTCCTGTAGCATTCTGTCCTGCATCTTGGTGGAACCACTCTTTTGCTGAAGGTACTCCTCAGGTTCACCAGTGTGTCATGGAGGGGGTGAGCTGCATTGTCCAAGATGCTCTGCAGTTTTGAGGAGCATCCTCCCCTTCAAGACCACTTCCCATGAATCCAACACTGCCCCCAAGATGCAGAATTTGAAGGAGCAGAGCCTTCTCAAACAGTATAGCCGGCTCTGTCCCTTCTTGTACAGGGCCTCAGCATTCCTGAACCTGTCCAGTTTACTGTCCAGGTACGCTCCAAGGTATTTGTACTCCTTGGTAAACTGCACATCCACACCATTGATGATGTGGATGTGCAGTTCCTCTCCTCCTAAAGTCCACCATTAGCTCCTTAGTCTTGTCAGTGTTGAGCTGCAAGTGCCAACCTTTCTGGATGCAATGGGCACCTCTTAAGAAAACTGCCATTCTCACATGTAAAATATTCAGCCATTCTCACATGTAAAATATTCAGCCAATACCACATGTTCCTGATGTTGGGGGAGTCCAGAACCAGGGGCCACAGTTTAAGAATAAGGGGTAAGCCTTTTAGAGTGGAGATGAGGAAACACTTTTTCACGCAGGGAGTTGTGAGTCTGTGGAATTCTCTGCCTCAGAGGGTGGTGGAGGTCGATTGTGGATGATCAGCCATGCTCACATTGAATGGCTTGAAGGGCCGTATGGCCTACTCCTGCACCTATTGTCTATTGTCTATTGTCTAAATAAGTCTTGAGCTCCTGTGGTGGTTGTAACGTATTGAATGGCTAATTGTGGAGCCCTGACGAGGGTTTTCCAGGATCATCTAGCATTGGATCAAAGGTCCCATTCATTTCAGTTTAGATTATAGGCAGTGGGTTCAGAGAAGGCAAGCATTTTTATAAAATTATTTGTTATCATTTATTATTTTTGTTAATTATCTAATTATTTTTCTTTAATTTACTGTTTGAATGATTTGTAAGTGTTAATGGTATTTTAAATAATGTTTTCCTTCATAACATCTTCAATGTCGGTTTTGCTTAAGGGGCTGTCCCACTTGAAGAGTGTCTTCAACCTTCAAACTCGCAGCATGGTCGACACGTGGTCCTAGGAGGTCCTATGAGGTCACTGGAACTTCATGCTCGAGGGAAGCTCCCGAATACTCGTGGCCTCAGCTAGGTCGCGAAAAATATCTCAGCATGTTGAAACATTTTCCACAAGTAAAATTTGGTCGGCATGGTTCTTTTGAACTCGTAGTGCAGTGGAGTGGGGTCGCTATTTAGTTACAGGCAGTCAAGAGCAGCCGTAGGCAATCTCCTTCGCTGATCGGGCATTGTGATTGGCTCGTTTGGAGTTTTCAGGACCAAGGAAAACCGACCGGTAGGTTAAATGCCCGCTAAACTTTATTATACTTTTTAAAAGTGTCTCCACTCCTTCTCCCCGCCCCTTCTCTCCCCTTCTCCCCCAATTATCCCCCACTTCTCTCCCCTTCTCTCCCCTTCTCTCCCCTTCTCCCCCCCTTATCCCCCCCTTCTCTCCCCTTCTGGTCAGGTCAGCCAAAACACGCACCTCCAGACTCAGAGACAGTTTCTTCCCCAAAGCAATCCACACTCAACATGAAAAAACACTGAGTATTATTCATGCTGCATTCTTCCATGCTGCTACCCACCTTGAACTTTTACTATCACCATGTACAGTACTGATTACTTACTTATTTTAATACCTAGTTTTTGACATTGTTTTTAAATTGTGTCCTGTGTTTTTTAGTTTGTATATTATGCACCAATGGAGTGGCAACAACAATTTTGTTGTATGCAGTGCTTACAACGACAAATAAAGTCATTTCATTTCATCATTTCATTTCATTTCTCTCCCCCCCCCCCCCCCATGCTCTCTAAAGGACTTACCATTACTGTGCAACCGTTTTACCTTCCTCTTCATCGCGGGTGTGAATTTCAGACAGCGCTCCCCCGCTTTCCCTGGCCCCTGCCTTTGCGATGTGTTTGTGTGTGTGTGTGTGTGTGCGGTCGATTGATCCAGCTCGCGGTTTCAACGCGGACGGTCGATCCAGCTCGAGGCTTTCCAGGCGAGTGCCCTCGAGCTTGAAGGTCAAAGACACTATTCTTAACTCGCGGATTAGGTCGCCCAAGTGGGACACCCCCTTAAGTCACATTACCTTTAAGTAACTGTGAATATCAGCCACATTTATTAAACTGGAGATGCAACGAATTGCAGATACTGGTATATAAGTAAAGACTGAAAGTGCTGGAGTAACTCAACAGGTCAGGCAGCATCTCTGCAGAACATGGGTAGGCGACGTTTTGTGTCGGGACATTTCAGACATTTAAAAAACCTTTGAGCTGGCTCACAGCTACATAAGGTACTGCAGGAGTGGGGACTTCTGGGCTTTGTTGCCTGAGGCCTAACCTAGAGGACATATGAGGTCTACAAGGTGCATGCAAGGCATATGGGGACTGCTAAAGACAATTATGGTTGTCAAACTGAGTTCAGAATGATCTAGTCTCTTAATCGGAGAGAAGAGATGTTGTCTAAAGAATATTTGACTATAAGAATACATTCAGCATATCTTCCATGACTTATTAGTTTCTACTGATGCAGCAAAGAAAGCATCACAGTGTGGCTTGGCAAATGGTCTGTCCAGGTTCACAAGAAATTGCAAATCGCAGCCCAGTCCATCACGTAAACCAGTCCCCACCATCGATTCTATTTACACTTCATGCTGCCTTGGGAAAGCAGCTATAATCAAGGGCTATTCACACCCTGGTTGTTCCCTCTTCTCCCCTATCCCATGAGGAAGAAGATACAAAAGCTTGAAAGCACATACTGCCAAATTGAAGAACAGCTTTATTCCTGCTGTTATCAAACTCTTGATGGATCTTTTATTATCTAAGGATGAATTCTTGAACTTCCACTTTTTACGTGCCCTTTCTCTGCAGCTGGAACACTATAATCCACACTACCTTATTGTACTGTACTGTAGTGAAAAGGGGTAGTACAACAGGATCTGGGGGTCCTTGTACATCAGTCTATGAAAGTAAGCATGCAGATACAGCAGGCAGTGAAGAAAGCGAATGGCATGTTGGCGTTTATAACAAGAGGAATCGAATATAGGAGCAAAGATGTCCTTCTGCAGTTGTACAGAGCCCTAGTGAGACCACACCTGGAGTATTGTGTGCAGTTTTGGTCCGCTAATTTGAGGAAGGACATTCTTGCTAATGAGGGAGTGCAGTGTAGGTTTACAAGGTTAATTCCCGGGATGGCGGGACTGTCATATGCTGAGAGAATGGAGCAGCTGGGCTTGTACACTCTGGAGTTTAGAAGGATGAGAGGGAATCTCATTTAAACATATAAGATTGTTAAGGGCTTGGACACGCTAGAGGCAGGAAACATGTTCCCGATGTTGGGGGAGTCTAGAACCAGGGGCCACAGTTTAAGAATAAGGAGTAAGCCATTTAGAACGGAGACGAGGAAACACTTTTTCTCACAGAGAAGTTGTGAGTCTGTGGAATTCTCTGCCTCAGAGGGCGTTGGAGGCAGGTTCTCTGGATGTTTTCAAGAGAGAGCTAGATAGGGCTCTTAAAAAAAGCAGCAGCTGGAACACTATAATCCACACTACCTTATTGTACTGTACTGTAGTGAAAAGGGGAAGTACAACAGGATCTGGGGGTCCTTGTACATCAGTCTATGAAAGTAAGCATGCAGATACAGCAGGCAGTGAAGAAAGCGAATGGCATGTTGGCCTTTATAACAAGAGGAATCGAATATAGGAGCAAAGATGTCCTTCTGCAGTTGTACAGAGCCCTAGTGAGACCACACCTGGAGTATTGTGTGCAGTTTTGGTCCGCTAATTTGAGGAAGGACATTCTTGCTATTGAGGGAGTGCAGCGTAGGTTTACAAGGTTAATTCCCGGGATGGCGGGACTGTCATATGCTGAGAGAATGGAGCAGCTGGGCTTGTACACTCTGGAGTTTAGAAGGATGAGAGGGCATCTCATTTAAACATATAAGATTGTTAAGGGCTTGGACACGCTAGAGGCAGGAAACATGTTCCCGATGTTGGGGGAGTCTAGAACCAGGGGCCACAGTTTAAGAATAAGGAGTAAGCCATTTAGAACGGAGACGAGGAAACACTTTTTCTCACAGAGAGTTGTGAGTCTGTGGAATTGTCTGCCTCAGAGGGCGTTGGAGGCAGGTTCTCTGGATGTTTTCAAGAGAGAGCTAGATAGGGCTCTTAAAAAAAGCGGTCAGGGGATATGGGGAGAAGGCAAGAACGGGGTACTGATTGGGGATGATCAGCCATGATCACATTGAATGACGGTGCTGGCTCGAAGGGCCAAATGGCCTATTCCTGCACCTATTGTCTATTGTCTATTGTCTATTGTACTCTCTAGCACTTACGTATGGGTATGATTTGCCTGGATAGCATACAAACAAGGTTTTTCACTCTACTTTGGTGGACATGATAATAAGAAAACCATAATAATACCCAATCAGCACCTCCAACGGAGCAGATTGTGACAAAGAGCCATGTTCTCTATAGAGTGCAAGGCAATTCTAGTAAAATGCTGGAGGAAATCAATGGGACGCAGCATCTGTGGAGGGAATGGAGAGGCAATGTTTTGGGTCAGGACCCTTCTACATACAGAGACAACTACCTCTGCAACTCATTGGTTCACATCCCTTATCCCCAAATACTTTCTCCTCAATCGCAGGTGAAGAAATGGCCAAGCCTACACCTCTTCCCTCACCTTCATCCATGGACTTCCTTTCAATTATATCCCTCCATTTGGCTTTATATTTCACTCCTCTTCTCACTTTATCTGACACCCTTTATCTTCTTTCAGCTCTGGCTTTTATCACTTACTCCACCCAACTACCAATGCAAACCCCCCTCAATTTTACTTTGGAGTCACGTGAGTGACTACGTGAAGAACCCCGCCAGTGCGCCTGCGCGTCATTACGTCAGACGCATTGGCGCAAACGGACGCGAGGAGCAGAGCTCCTCTAGTGGAATTGTAGTTTTCAACTACAAGGTAAGTATAAACTTTTTGGAAGTATTTCTGTGTCCGTTTGCTGTGGGTCTGTGGGGATTTTTTCCACAGGCATCATGGAAAAAACGGGCAAGTGGATGAGGCGAGCGGCACAGCCGGTATAAAGTCGCAATATTGCGGTCGGCGACCAGCCGCCTCTGACCACGGTACAGTCGACAGCATAGCAACTGTGGATATTGGGGCTGAAGGGAATTTAGTCAGCACCAGTGGGGCAAGGCAAAGCCGATAAAAAGCTGCGGGAATGCGGTCGTTAAAGGACTGCCTCATACCCTACAACAGTCGCTGGCTGGGAGCGGGGATAACTGTGGACTTGTGCATTAAAGAATGGAGCCAGCGTCAGTTGGGTGCTAGGCAACATACAAGTCAGGGTCATGGAGCAAGAGTCAGTTTAGGATTAACCTCCAAGGCTGGATACCACTTTCTGAAGTGGATATTCCAAATGGAGAACCTGTACACAGGTTGCTCCAACGAAACATACTCCAGGATGAGTGATGTCAGAACCAGGCTCCAGAAGCCAGGTCAGCAGCACCTAGTATAGGGCTGCTTGATAGCACCCTCATTGATGAGGCGCGTGCACAGGGTCAGTAGAGTTTCCAAAATAAGCGAAGTCGGCAGCTGACAGATGGGCTATTACTGGCAGTACGATTTGCTGCTCTGTGAGTGTTCTTTTTTCTAAATATTTTTATTTTATTAGAAGTAAGTACAATTGTATACAATCATATTTTCATAATACCTTTTATGTACAGATTCTTATTTTAAAAAAAAGTGAAATAAAGAAGAAAAAGAAAAAAGTTAGATAATGAAAAATAGAAAAATGTGAGATATATAGTGTGTGAAAAAGAAAAATAAAGAATGAAAAAAGAAAGTTGAGACATAGAAAATAGAAGACAGAGAATAAAAGAAGAGAAGAGAAGAAAAGAAAATAGAAGGAGATCATTTATAATCTTGACCATCCGCAGTCAAGGATTAGCTTTTACACCTGTTTTGCACCATATGTTTCCAAAAAGACGACAAATGGAGACCAACTCGTTATGAATTGGTCAAATTTATCTATTAGGAGGAATCGCATTTCCTCAAGATGTGCGGTATCCAACATACTTGCAATCCACATTTTGAGCGTTGGTATTGGTGTATTTTTCCAAAATGTCAATATTAATTTTTTTGCTATTATTAAACCATAATTAAAAATTGACTTTTGAGATGAGCTCAATTTGTTCCCGTCTTCCATTACCCAAACTCTGTGAGAGTTCTGACCCTGAGTCTGACGGTGAGGCCGATACAAGCGAAGACGGCAGCTGCCAGATGTTTTATTCCTAGTAGTACGATTCGCTGCCCCGTCAGAGTCAAGAGAGCCACTGGAAAGGACGTGGTCTCTGTGATCAACCATTGTGTCTACCATCAGCTCTCGTAGTTTACGATGGATGAAAATGCCAAAAAAGCACAAGATCCCAAGGAACTGCGTATTGCTGAAAGTACTAGAAGTGAACCAAGATAAGGGGTCAGATGGGCGAAGGCATGTAAGCCTAAGGAAAGTAAACTGCAGAGAATATTGAAGCTGCTCGGTTGATGAACAACTGCAATTTGCAAAACAATGGATGGAGGCCATGGATGGAGATGCATCAAGTGGCACTAAGGTTGCTATGTAGCGCCCACTTCAAGATGAATTGTTTCAGGAAGTATGTCATTCGGTCCACCATCAACCCAAAGTTGCAGCAACTCTGTAAAGCCCAGCAATGTGCAGTCATTCAACTTATTCTTCAGAGAGAAAAAACTCATGAATCGTGGGAAAGAGTTGGATAATGAGGCAAAAACAGCAAAGTTGATCACAACATCAATGGTCGTCAAGTCTGCAAAGAGGACATATCCTTTCAGACATCATACAAAATCCTGGACCGACATCAGGAGCAAATCGACCATTGAAGCAGGTACTCAGTTGATGTCCTGCAGCAGGAAAAGGAAAAAGCGTGGGTTTTGCCTGCCAGGAGCCAGGGACCACAGGCCACTCAGATGACAAAGGAGGTAGGTGGACCTGGTTCTTATGGGAACATATTAAGGCAAAAACAGCCAAATATTGGAAGCAAATTACTTCAGTTATTATTCTGAGTATTATAGAAAGGTTTCTAATTGATTCGATTCAAATACTGATTTGCCATCCAGCATGTTCCAAGCAGAACACTCCAATTTCACATACAAATAATTGATGGAGGTTCAAGCTGAATTGAAAACTTGTTTATAAACAAGTAATTGAAAGGTCGGATTATCAAAACCACCAAATTGTGTTTAAAATTTCTCAACCTAAAAAGGTGAGGAGTATTTTAGATCTGACATGTCTTTAAAATTTTGTGAAGTATAGACACTTCAAAATAGAGACTTTGAGACTGCCAAACAATTTATTTCAAAAAAGATGTTTTATGGCACTTATAGATCAGAAAGATGTATATTACTTAATGTTTGTTCATTTATAAGATAAAATTATCTAAAGGAACAATTATGGCAATTCAAAGTTCTGTCTAACGGGTTGACTTCAGTCCCTAGAAATTCACTAAATTGGTAAAACCAATGTTGCGGCTAATTAGAGTCCAAGGACAGATGTGGATGGCTTAACTGGATGATGTCCTAATTAGGATGAACAAGAGAATTCGTGAGTTATCTCTCTCAAATTATTCAAACCACTTTTGAAAGTTGGGTTTAATTAATCCAGTGAGAAATTAAGTTAACGATACTTACAACAATTGATTATTTGATTCAATTGAAAAGGTAGTAATTTACCCATGGTAAAGGGTAAAGCTAATTGATGATTGTATTAAGCAGTTGTAAAAGCAACAATCTTCAATTAAGACAGGTGGCCAGTTTGTTAGGAGAATTAGTGTTATTTCCAGCAATACAATATGGGCCATTATACTACCAGCAGCTGCAGACTGCAAAAAGTAAAAACACTAACATGCATGATGGCCATTTTTTGATAGGCCATGCAATTAAACAATAAATGCTGCTTCTGATTGCAGTAGTGGATTTAACATGTCTTCAGTAGTTCAAGCAAGATACGGATTGAACAGCCTTCCATGGTCTTAACAGACTGATATCAGTGTACTAGGATTGGTGCCACTGAAAAGGTATCCATCTGTGGACAGATGGAATATGGAAGAAGTATTATTTTACAGACATGGAGAATCGACGTTTTAAAGTTTATTGGAAGGCTTATGAGCTACACGCTTGTTGTTAAATACAACTAATCTGCATGTTCAGTTCAAATTAACAACACTACAGCAATGGCATGTATTAATTATATGGGTGGAATTTCCATAACAAAGAATGGATGTTTAACCTTAAGATTTTTTAATAATATAATAGTCAGATTTGGAAAGCCAGATATGACTTGTTTCCATCCAGACTCAATCACCAGTTACAGAGATATGTGTTATGGGACTACATCGGGAGACAGTAGCGATAGATGTTTCTCGCTATATTAGGATGGTATGTTGTTATATGCATTTTACTTCATCCTGTCTCATAAATCAGTGTCTGCTTAAAACGAAGCAGTATGCTGCCTCTGGGGTATTCGTGGTACCAGACGGGTCTACGCAGCCATGGTTCCCTTTGATATTGAAATTTATTACACAGTTTCTGATAAATGTTCCCAAAAGAAGGAAGTTACTGGTGTATTGGATAATTGGAGAGTAACATCCGTCATATGCCTGTATGGGTGCAGGGTTTAAAAAAGAGGATTGTCTGGGCATGCTGTGGATATGCTTACAGCAGTCTGGCGGAAGAGTACTCAAAAGCAGTACATTTGTGAATCTGAGTTGTGACTCTGTAAATACTGCTTTCCCATTATGTAAAGAATGAGGGGAAAAAATTTCTGTGTATAAAAGAATATGGAATGTTGTACGGCACATGTCTCAAATATCTTGGATTGACCTCTATTTAATGGGTTGAGGTATAGTGCGATTTATTCACACAGAAGTATATTATTCCTTGGTTTTATTTGATGAGGTTGGAAAGACATCCTGTTGAGTCTCGTTCTTTTATTTCCAGATTAATGAAAGGAATTTTAATTCCAGACCTTCTAAACCTAGGAGGGAATCTGGAATATAGAATTGTTTTAAGCTACTTCAGCAAAGGAGTCTTGGTACGATTCTGATTTGGCCAAGTTCAGCATGAAGGTACTCATGTTTATGGCACTTGTAACATTACAAAGTTACAGATTCACAGAAGTACCTCAGGATTATGTTATGTTTTACATTTTATAAACTACTCAAATGAAGTAGGATCAGGTGTGACAGGATTCAAGATTGTTTTATTAACATATTCTATGGATCCATGTCTATATGTTAAGATATTTATTGCAAAAAATTGAGGCTACAAAGATCTTATGAAATATGAAAACAAGATTGTTTATCATTCACGAAAAACCATACAAGATTGTGTCAGTTTAGACTATTTTAAGATGGTTAAAAACAAGTTTTAGTTGCTGCACGTGTGAACATTGATGGTTTTACATTCCATTCAGTTTAGCAGCACCATTGACGACCAGGGCGAAGGAAGTCCCGTCGATCATATTCTCACAGGTGATCTAATAAGTTGGTGTTTCAACACTTTTACCATTGGGCTATTGCCAATACGGGGCTGTTTGCAGATACTATATTAAGTTCTGCTTAATTTTCCCTGGGTAAAGGGGATACTATTAATTATTTTATTCAAATAAATGAATTACTGCATTTGTGGTACAAATGTTATTATTAATGCATTATTGAATATTCTCGTTCCGAGTCAATCAATGCAGTGAGAAGCCGGGATTTGTCTGCGGCATGAAATCACAAAGCTTTAAAATCTTCACGTAGTCACTCACGTGACTCCGAAGTAAAATAGTAAGATTAAACGAGAACTTACCTAAGTTTGAAGTTTGATCTTAATTTTATGAGGAGTTACGTTGGTGATTACGTGCCCACCATGACCCAACCCTATATCATAAAGGTCAGATGGAAGTTCTTGTATACTCGTTTTATTATGATACTATATTACTTCGCTTGTTGTTTTTTTGTGATTTCACACCGCTGCTTCGAAGATTGACGCGCAGGTGCACTGGCGGGGTTCTTCACGTAATCACCAACGTAACTCCTCATAAAATAAAGATCAAACTTCAAACTTAGGTAAGTTCTCGTTTAATCTTACTATTATATCCACCTTTCACTTACCAGAATTTGTCCCACCCCACCTCTCTTTTCAAGCTTTCTCCCCCTTACACCAATCAGTCCGAAGAAGGGTCCCAACTCAAAACATTCCCTCTCCATTCCATCCACAAGGGCTGTCTGAACCATTGAGTTTAGACTTTAGAGATATACAGTGTAGAAACAGGCCCTTCTGCCCACTGAGTTCATGCCGACCAGTAATCACCCCATACACTAGCACTATCTTATACAATATGTTCAATTTACAATTGACAGAAGCCAATTAACCTACAAACCTGTACATCTTTGAAGTGTGGGAGGAAACCAGAGCACCTGGAGAAAACTCACAGGGTCATTGAGAGAACGTATAAAATCTGTACCAACAGCATCTGCAGTCAGGATCTGCATGTCTGGCGCTGTAAGACAGCAACTGTACCTCTGTGCCACTGTGCCGTCCTCCAGTTCCTCCAGCACTTGGTATTTTGCTCAAGGTTCCCGCGTCTGCAGTTCCTTGTGTCTCCATCAGGCAATTCTAGTATGTGTTGTGAAAAAAATATATAGATTGAATAGATTTGAAAATGAACAGTATTATCTCAGGAACCCAAGAAAATAAAAGCATTTCTATGAATAGACTATTTGAGAGTTGCCATGCCATGGAGCCTCCAGTAAAGAATCAATAGCAGAAGAATGTTGAATGACCTTATCATGATGAGTGGGAGTATTAGTTCAGCTTTGTGGATGGAATTCATAAAACCACTTTGTTTGTTGTGCACACAATCATGCAAGACTCAGGTGGATACTGAAGAAACAAATTAATTACATGGATGATGTTTGACATAAAATTTCCAATTGTTTTTACAGGAACTAGTATAACATTTCTGTACTGAAATCATCTCAAAATCAGTATGATTGCATGATGAAAAGCATGATGCTTTGTAAATATTCTTGATTTTGGTATTTATTTCATGCTTCCTGGTGCAGGAAGCAAATGCTGCCTGATAGTTCAGTTTAGAGAAGAAACATGGAAACAGGCCCTTCGGCCTGCCGAGTTCATGCCGACCATTGATTGCATCACTCTGTCAGATTAATTCTACGTTATCCCACTCTCTCATTCACTATCTGTGCATTTAGGGAAATTTGCTGAAGCCAATTAACAAACAAAACAGCTCGTCTTTGGGATGTGGGAGAAAACTGAAGGAAACCCACGCTGTCACAGGGAGACTATACAAACTCCAAGAAGACAGCTACTGAGGTCAGGATCAAACCCGCATCTCTGGTGCTGTAAGGCAGTGGCTCCACTGGCTGCACCAATATTTCGTAGAGTAGAATTATAGTGCAAGCGAAAGGCATTTTAATAAAAACAATGAACATAAAAATTGTAAAGATGCGGAGTGGAAAGGTTGAGTGCGCTACTCCCCTCCGAAGCTGGGAGCTGGAATTAATAACCCTCTGCTGGGATCTAGGACAAGACTGCTAGATGCCGTCAGGGTCAGTCCCCAGCTGTCTCACCTCACTGCAACCTGGCACTCACCCTACTTATCCAGACTCTATCCCAAACCTCGACTCCCATCTGCCCTGCATGCAGGCCCGACCCAACCCAACCTTTGATTCCTATCTGCTTCCCCCTTGCCCCTCATCCCTACATCCCCCTGTCCTGACCCCATCTCTGCTGCAGGCTGCACCCATACACACAACCATGTCCTGGCCTCTGCCTCTGAACATCACCTCTTCCCTGCTATTCTCCCTCTCCAAACCGCTGACCTCTTATCTTAGACAGCTTCTCACTGTTTGGTGGGTGTGTTAGAGAGTCTCCGCACTCTCACATTTCTCATTTTGTAATATTAAATCTGCGACTTTCATTATATCCTCAATTTCTGATGCAATGAAGATCTTAACACAGAAGAAACATGCGCGGGGTACCAGGGTTCCAGCACTGTAACTGAAACCCTTGAGATTAATTGGACAATATGTTCTTGATCTTCAGTGTTGGTGCATCTTCTATGTTTGGATGAAATTCTACCTCTACACTGTTGAATGTTAAGGCACAGATAGATAAATCCTTGATTAGAATGGGTGTCAAGGGTTATGGGGAGAAGGCAGGAAAATGGGATTAGGAGGCTGAGATCGGCCACGATTGAATGGCGGAGTGGACACAATGGGCCTAATTCTACTCCTATAACTTGTGAACATGTGAACTTGTGAATAGGCACCCCAGTGGGACAGGAAATACACAGCAAACATTGGCATCCTTTTGTATGTAAAGTTCACAAAGAGATCTGAATGATCTAATAGTGGCAGTTGTTGGGCACTTCCTATAAATATTGTAATTGTAAGGACAGTGATCCTGAACCTGAAACATGAACCAATTCTACTTAGCCAGATAGTGTCTGGCCTGCAGAGTGGTTTTTTTTTTCGAGATTTTCTGTTTTCCATTTCATGTTTCCTGCATCTGCAACTTTTTTTTTGATGTTCCCTTTGTTATCTTCCTCTGAATGCTGGATTCACAGTGCTGGACAACAATTCTGAATAGAGGGTTTATGTTGTGTCTCTGGAGGTCCAAAAGGCATTTCATGTAGTTTAGTCTTATAAGTTTGTCAGTAATATGGAAATGAAATTGGCTGAGGGATAGTAAAACCTAGAGATAAAGAATGGATGTGGAGGAATGTAGAAAGTGGTACTCAAGTGTGGTATTAAGAACATAGCTTTCCTGGAGATATATTAATAACTTGGTTATGATTGTGTATGACAATATTAAAAAATGTAAACATGTGCTAAACAATGAAGAGGCAGCCAGAGACAATAGATAATGTAATAAACAAAAAAAACAAGTTTAATACATTATTTAAAAAATATATAGTGCAAAAACAAAACAATGCTTAAAGTCCCTAGTGCAACCAAGGCAGTTCATAGTTTATAGTTTACATGGAGTCCATAGTATTTAATAGTAAGATTAAATGAGAACTTACCAGCTTAAAGTTTGATCTTTATTTTATGAGGAGTTACGATGAGGGATTACGTGAAGACCCCGCCAGCACGCATGCGCGACATTCTTCAAAGCAACGGTGTGGAATCATAGTAATGAAATAAACATAGTAAGATAAGAAGAACTAGGATACCAGTTGACCTTTACATGAGGGTGGGCGTGGAGGGCACGTAATACCTCGACGTAACTCCTCATAAAATAAAGATCAAACTTCAAACTGGTAAGTTCTCGTTTAATTTTACTATTTTACTTCGGAGTCACGTGAGTGACTACGTGAAGATTTTAAAGATTTGTGATATCATGCCATGGAAACGAGTCCATGCTTCACACACTGCATCAGTTGACTACTGATGAGTGATCATTAATAATGCATTCAGACATGACTTAGATATAGACATGTTGATGCTTTTAATGAACAAACAATGATAATAGTAACCTCACTCAACCGAGAGGGAACTATGAAACAGAACTAGCATAGAGTTGGCAACTACCACCAATCTGGTAATGGGTAGTTATAAATGATTGGAAAGATTGATAGATTGGCCACCCTGCAGTCGCTAGGATGTGCTCCCCCTAACGTCCATACCCTGCTGCTGTGGTAGTTGCAGCCCTGGTGGAGTGAGACTTGAATATTAGTGTTCACTCCTGTATAAGCCAGCCCCTTTAAAACCACATGGAGATGGTCTGTAGTGATCCCTTCTTACAAGGCTAATGTAACTAACAATATTGCTAGTTCAGAGTCTTTAATGCTCTAGTGACCTACATTCTGGTGTAGATGTGTGACTACACACAACCAAAGGTCCATGAGATATATGAACAATCTAGTTAGACCTGATGCCCCTGGTCTATTCTGCTTGACTAAGTCATAAACATAATGTTATTTAGCCCGCAGATATTATCATCGTGTCCAGTCACTGCTAATGCTATGTCTGGAACCGTTGTGCTGAACTCAGTGCCATGGGCATAACCACTTGTAGGCGAGTTTGTCCAAGGACAGGGATGTAGCTGGAGCCCACCGACGAACAACGTGGCACAATGTTAACATCCTATATCTCTGCGTACCCAGGCCTGGGAGGTTTAGAGTTGAAGATACCCTTCATTACCTGAATCCCAGAGGGTGAGACCCAACAGAGTGGATTCTGTTCCCCGCAGCCAGCATGATGAGAAGGCACTTTAGGCACAGTAAATAGCACTTTAACTTGATAATTGTCAACCCCATACAAAACTGACCTTAAAGCCGTCAGTCATCCGTACCGAGCTGAATGTAATATAACATAAAACAAATACCTCCCATCTCCTTATTAGGAGATACTACTGTTTGGTGCTATCCCTGCATCTGCAGTGAGCATGTCCAAGGTATGATTTGACAACCTGAGCCACAGGAATGACCTTCGCAGAGTCTGTAATCAAAGCATATGTTATATCATGCAAAGGATGGTTCCCCGAGTCACGGTAAAACCAGCAAATTTTATGTCCAGAATTAACCATATAAGGTTCTGTCATCATTCCCCATATCAGCGGGAACCATGGCTGTAGAAGCCAGGCAGGCACTATGAAAATACCTGAAGTGGGAGCTTGCTGAATTTGCAAGACCCGTCTGATGAGGCAAAATGGAGGAAGACATTCCTCCCCAGTGTAGCGAGAATACATCCATCGCCATTGATATGCCACATATATTGCAACTGGTGATTGAGCCTGGATGCAGACATTTCGATCTTCAGCGTTTCATCGAGCCACAATGTCATTAAACACTTAGCGATCCAACATCAATTCTGTATTGACAATTGATGATATACCATTGCTAGATGAGGTTAGGTAATTTATCACCGGATACTTTGACTGATTATACCCATGTGATCAACATATACCTCCACCAAAGTGAATCAACTTGGACTTAAGCATGCACCCCTTAATCCACAGAATGCACCTGTTGTCTGTAAGTAGTTGATACCATATAACTGAACATTTGGTAACTCATGCAAATCCCATCCGTCTCTGTAATTTAGACCTGATATTAGTAATTTTCCATCTTTGAGCAATAGCATCAGTTTGTAATTAACTGAAGATAATTCATGAAAAGTTAATGGAGCAATGCTGAATACTATTCGTCCATCATGGTGACTTTGATAGTTTCAGCCCGGAATAGGAAAGCTCTGGTAACAGTGGTACTTGAGAATTTATTCCAATCTCTTGCCTCAGGGTGGAGTCCCAGACTATTTCAGTTGGTATCAACGTAAATTTCACTTAAATTTAACTGGATGGATGAGAACTCAATTCCAGCTAAATTTTGAAATACCTCTGGTGCCTTGTGAATGGAAACTGATCCCATGGTAGTTAACAGTCACGAAGTTCCCTATTCAGAAATGTCTATACTGCACAAGCGAGTTGTACCTGTTAACAATGAACAGGCCTCATTGCCCCAATTGCGATTCTGCCTAAAAAGGCAACGCCAACCATGTTTTCGAGAACTCTGGTGCTTGAATGCTGTGCAGTATAAACTAATCTGATCTGTAAACCCCAAGTGTAAATATTACCAACTAGTATCCATAATCAGAAGCTTCTCCTTCATACTCTAAATGGGAGGACTTATGCAACCTGCCCAGGAGCTGCCTCAACCAGCTTCATCCTTCAATCAGCTTCATCCTTCATACATCCGAATGGTAGGAATTATGCAACCTGAGTCAGGAGCTGCCTTCGGTAAGCACCATCTGCATCCATCTGTTTTATCGAGTGGAAGGAATTGCAACCCTGAAACAGGTGTCGCTTCAGGCATATGTGCACTTCAGTAGCACCCTCTACCACTCCGGCTCATTTGAGTGGGAGGAAATTTGCAACCCTGAACCAGGAGCTGCTGCCTGACATGCCTTCCACACTCTTGCGCGGTTGGCACATCTTCCACGAAGGCCGTTCTGGGCCACGGTCTAAAAAAGACCTCTGTTCTGATCGTACGGCCTTCGGCTTTCACCAGCTTCGGTGTCTGCTGGTGGGTGCATAGTAGACTTGTGGCATCTTCAGCCAACCCCATGTCTTCAGAGTCAGCCCAGAAGTGACTCCTAATGCTCCCCTCTGTCGAGGGATATGCATTATGCAGCCCTCAATGAGGTGCTGCCATGGCTGTCCTAGGAGGCCCATGGTGACAAGGCTCCATATCCTGGAGCACGTCACATTGGAGTATCTGCTCCATCAACCGCCCATGCGGGATATGCGATCTCGGTCGCTGCCTGCCGGCGGTGATTCTTCACGGCCCGACTCGTCCGAGTCTATGGCCTGTCCGTCCTCTGCTTGGTCTTTCCACCAGTCTGTAGTGTTGATTCAGACTGTACAGGTGCCGGGACGGAGACTGCTGACTGCATAGATTGCGATCCAGGTGCTGTCGGCCGCTGCTGACTGCCCGTACTTCCGCGGTGCAGCCAGTCTGGATGCAGCCCGTTTGGACTTCGTTACCGACTTGTCCATAGTTCCTTCCCCATAACACAGAAATGGAACAACATACGACCCCAGAGTAAAGAACTTACCTGCAAGTCTTGTTATCTGGAAAAAGCGGATTCGACCGCTGCCCGCTACCCGCAGTCTGCGGTCTCCATAGCGGGTTCCCTGCGGCCCCTGTAGAAGGGATTCCCCGCAAAGCCCATGTTGGGTTTTCCCCCATAGTTCTCGCAGCCGGAATTCCCTCTGCAGTCCTTGTAGAAGGGGTTTCCCGCAAAATCTATGTCGGGTTTTGCACCGAGCCTGGTATCCCCGCGGTACCTGCAGCCGGGACTCCCTCTACAGTCCTTGTAGAAGGGATCCCCGCGAGATCCATGTCGGGTTTTCCACCGAGCCTGGTATCCCCGTGGTTCTTGCAGCCAGGGTTCCCTCTGCAGTCATTGTAGAAGGGGATCCCCGCGAGATCCATGTCGGGTTTTCCACCGAGCCTGGTATCCCCGCGGTTCTTGCAGCCGGGACTCCCTCTACAGTCATTGTAGAAGGGAATCCCCGCGAGGTCAATGTCCCCGTGGCGGTCCCTGGAAAGAATAGTGGCTTACCCTCCAGTGGGTTGCCACCAGTCTGAAGCCGCTGGCTCCACCGCCAGCGACTCGAAAAAGGTAAACTCAACCGCCGCCCTCTACCCGCATCGCGGCCTCCGTAGCGGGTTCCCCGCGATACGTGGGCGGGTTTCCCCGAGGTCGTGACCGGGTTCCCCGACCCTGTGGTCAGCGACTGGGGTTCCTCGCGGTCCATAAGGATCTCCGGCGGCCCGGCAGACTTCGTCCAAATAAAGCAGGACCTCTGTAAGGCTACAGAGACGTCTGAAGAAGGGTTTTGGCCCGAAACGTTGCCTGTTACCTTCGCTCCATAGATGCTGCTGCACCCGCTGAGTTTCTCCAGCATTTATTTGTGAAATGAGAGTTATGGCCAGGGTGGTGTGGGTCCTTGATGATGCTGGCTGCCTTTATGAGACAGCGGCTCATATAGATCCTTTTGATGGTGGTAAAATCAGTACCCATGATGGACCGAGTAGTAGTCATGTTAAAGAGGCTATATTGAACTGCATTAAAACACATTCATCCTCAGTAGATGTGAATCCAATTCTAGTCATATTATTGGAAGGATGTTGCAACTCAAACAAAAGGTGCAGAAATGATTTGGAAATTAGTTCTAATGATAATGGCATAAGGGTCTGACGTTATGTAAATTGACTGGACAAGTTGTTTATGTTTATCCACATGAGTGGTAATTTGATTGAAGAGTTCAAATGTCAAACATTTAGACAAAGTCAATAAAGAGATTTTCTTTCTCTGTTGGTGCGAGAGTTGAGAACCTAGTGACATGGTATTATGTTGATTGGCAACATAATTGTGGTGACAAGAGAAAAAACCCTTAAATTGCAAACATGAATCACTGCCTGAAAGGATTGTGGAAGTAGATTCAATCAATTTTAGAAGGGAACCGATGAGATGCATGAGGCAAGACAAGGAAAGAACTGAGAATGGGACTGCTTTGATTATTCTCGTAAAGAGTCAACATGAACTTAATGGACTGAACAGCTTTTTTAGTGCTGTGACAATTTCCACGATTCTATTCAATCTATTATCTTGTATTCTAAGGTTATGAATCATAATGTTCACTGTCTGAATCTGTTCCTGACTCCTTGAAGAGAAAAATCCAACTTGACAACTTTTCAAACACTAAAGGCAATGTTTGGAAGTTCAATTTGTTCTTTAATAATAAGAGCAATGGACAGCTGGATGAGCAGACTATGAAACGGCATAAAGACAGGGTGATTATTTCAAATATTGACTGCTAGGTGACAGAATTTCAGCCAACTTTGAAACTGTTCACTTGCCAAATAAAATTCAAAATTTTAGTAACTCCACAGCATTTAGGCAATATGCTGACCACGGTCGACGGAGATCACTGTGATGATTTTGCTGCTACGGTTTCAGAATAAATTTGCTGACTTCAATACTTTCAATATGGCTGTTCAGTTCCCAAATGATTTGTCTTCTTTTGACAAGAGGATTTGCTGTAAGCTAGGTGCGCCACTTTCTCTGCATTGACTTGTTTCGCAAATGATTCTTCTGAAGCAGTTGATCAAAATATGTGACGGAGGCAAACGTTTAAGGCTTTGTTTCGATGTGATGTTGAATACGTTTGCATTATTTTTTGCTGGCACTACATGAATGCAGGTTTACCTTTCACTTGATTCTATCAAATAATACTTCACAGGTTCTTTATTTGACTTTTACTGCTGAGATTTGTAAGACTTTCAAGAAATCGAGTTTTGGCATTTTGAAGACTATACTGTCAGCACATTTTCCCAGCTCAGTGAAACAGGCTTGTGTTACAGGACAATTATATGATAACAGCAGGAAAAGGAGAGACAGATGTTTTCTCTTGCTATCTGCTACTAGTATTCGAATTCTAATTAAATGCATATATTGCAAAAATATTTTTGTTCTCTAACATTTAAAATAGCACCTACATTGAATCAACATATTTTAGAAATGAAATTTAAAAAAAACATCTCCTTAAAGAGAGCCAATCTTCCAGCTTTAACATTTTCCTGGAGTCTAATCCAAATCTTGCCATCTGGATATTGTGATAGCTGATATTTTCCTTGCAGTGGCCCCATTTTTGTACAGTTCTGTTTTTACTTCATAACTCAAGAGAATTACAAAAATGCTTGGTATATATAATATGCTTTTAGGTGTGGGAGGTGGAGAATGTTGCATAAGGTTTTGTTTGCATGGGGTAAGTGTGTGTAGGTTGAGTGGATCATTTGTGCCTTGGAAATGCATGTGGGATTAAAAGGGTGGGAGTATAAGTATATTTGTGTATGTGGGTGCAGCGAGAGTATAATTGTGTGTGCCTGTGAGGGTGTGTGTTTGTGTGCGTGCATTGTGTGTGTCGGGAGGAAACAGTCCCTTTCCAATGTTGAAAGGGGAGAAGAAAAAGGTGCATCTGGTGTTAGCATGTTTTTGGTTGTGTCAGAAATTATGGAGTGTGATCTTTGGGCGGCACGGTGCAGTAGGCGACAAGAATGGTCAGCGCGGTGGCGCAGCAGTAGAGTTGCTGCCTTACAGCTCCAGAGACCCTGGTTTGATCCTGACTACAGGTACTGTCTGTACGGAGTTTGTAAGTTCTGCCCATAATTTAAGTTTTTGTGGGTTTGCCAGAGTCTATGGGCATGTTATACTGCTGCAAACAGGATTTCTATTGTACCTGTACCTCACCGTACATGTGCATATGACAATCAACTTGATTTGACTTGACTTGGTAGTGTGGAAAGGGAGGACAAGGGGAATCTTCTACTTGTTCTGAGAGTGGAGAGAAGAGTGTGTGAAGAAGTGTGGAAATGGTACCCATTCCTTCCTCCCTCTGTCAGCAATAATGTTGTGTTAGTCATCCTCCAAACATCTGGTAACATGTGAGGATGTGTTGATCAATTATGGTGGAACTTTCACAATTTTCCCCATTACTTCTTTTAATGTACAGAGTTATATTTCATCTGGGCCTGGCAAAGTTGTTAGCACATTCAAAATGCTAAACCCTTTTTAGCATTTTCTTTATCCCATCCAACATGATACACTTATTTGCCTTAACAACAACCTTCATACCATTCCATTGCAACAAATTCATTGAGATGGTAAGCTGAGTATCTAATGTATCGACAGGATGGGAAAAATATTATATAATTGACCATGTAATAGATCCTTGACAACAATCATACCAAAAAATGAATATTCAGTTTACTATTTTAAAACATTTGACGATTAGCAGGTTAAATCTTTAGATTGCAGATGAAATCAGATTTGCATTGATTATGCAGGCTAATAAAGGATTCAGTGACCAGGAACCTTAAATGGGGGGAAATACAACCACATAGTCATGCAGCATAGAAACAGGCTCTTAGGCCCTACTTGCCAATGCCAACCAAGATGCCTCATCTGCCCACGTTTGGCCCAAATCCCTCTAAATCTTTCCTATCCATGTACCTGTCCAAATTCCATTTAAATGTTGTTCTAAAACTTGCCTCAACTACCTCTTCTGTCAGCTCGTTCCATATATCCACCACTCTCTGTGTGATAAATGTGTCCCTCAGGTAAAAGTAATGGTCTTCTGGTCAGAAGATGAAATGATTTCAATACATGCCAAATGCAAGTACAGTGCACAATTTGTGTTCCTTATTGTTACAATATGCATTCTTCTTCAAAGGTTCTGTGTTCTGCAGTTATTATAATGAATAGAAATTATCAGAACTTCACAGTATCCAGGGTCCAACTGTGGTTACATTATTGGCCTGCATAGATGTAACTGTAAAAGGACAAGTCAGAAGTACTCAGCAGTGAGGATCAAATTATTAAAAAAACTGGGGGGAAAATCAGCGTTGTCTAATGGACTCTGTGGCTGCCTGGATAAATAGTCAGAGGGTGGTGAATCTGTGGGATTCTTTGTCACAGAAGGCTGTGGAGGCCATGTCAATGGATATTGTTAAGCCAGAGATAGATAGATTAGTAAGATTAAACGAGAACTTACCTAAGTTTGAAGTTTGATCTTTATTTTATGAGGAGTTACATAGGTGATTACGTGAAGAACCCCGCCAGTGCGCCTGCGCGTCAATCTTCAAAGCAGCGGTGTGAAATCACAAAAAACAACAACCGAAGTAATATAGTCTCATAATAAAACGAGTAATACAAGAACTTCCATCTGACCTTTATGATAGAGGGTAGGGTCGTGGTGGGCACGTAATCACCTACGTAACTCCTCATAAAATAAAGATCAAACTTCAAACTTAGGTAAGTTCTCGTTTAATCTTACTATTTTACTTCGGAGTCATGTGAGTGACTACGTGAAGATTTTAAAGCTTTGTGATTTCATGCCGTGGATCAATCCCGGCTTCTCACTGCATAGATTGACTCGGAACGAGAATAATCAATCATGCATTCATAATAACATTTGTACCACAAATGCAGTAATTCATTTCAATAATGAAATGAATCAGATTCCCTTTAAACCAGAGGAATTTACACAGAACTTAAAATAGTTTCTGCAAACAACCCCGCATTAACAATAGGCCGATTGATGTTGAAACATCAACTCATTGGACCACCCGGCGGCTGCGAGGATATGGTCGACGGGGACGTCTTTTGCCCTGGCCGCCGACGTTTCTGCTGCCCTAGTCGAGTGAGACGTAAAAACATAAGTGTTAATACCAGCAGCTGTTAAGACTTCTTTTATCCATCTGGAAATAGTCTGTATTGAAACTCTCGTGTGGTTTCTTGTGTGTGATCAACAACCCAGTTTCCGTATTCTCAAATTCTTTGTGACCTCAATGGATTGTAATAAATATGTCTTAATACAGAGACATGGATAATTTGGATATGCTGCTAGCATAATTTTAAATCCTGTCACACCTGGCCTAATTTACTTTAGTAGGTCATAGATATAGAATGTAACCTTGTCTTTAGTTACTTCCATACTGTCTATTTGTAATTTTCCAAGTGTTTGCACTCGTTGTGCTGTCACTCATGCCATAAGCATGAATACTTTCAAACTGAGCTTGACCAAAGGTAAAGACACACTTGATGACCATTCACAAAGTAGTTTCAGTACCACACTTACATCCCAGGTTTCGGTGGTTTGGAATTAAAGATCCCTTTCATTAGTCTGGAAACAATTGGGTGTGACCCAATTGGGTTTCTTTCTGAATCCAGAACCAAATATGAGGACAGTGCACTTCTGGCTGAATTAATTGCACTATAACTCAGACCGTCATCATAATAAAGTTTTGACAGAAATTCTAAACATTTGAAATATCTGCAGTACTTTATTGCACATTCTTTTGTTCACAGAACTCTTCCCATTTCTTAGTATAAGAAAGGTACTGTTTTTGAGTGCTCTTCCTCCAGGCTGCCGTAAGCATGTCCACAGTATGCTCAGACAGTCCTCGTCCCAGAAAAGGCATTCTTAAAACCTGCAAATCAACAAATCCAAACGATCATATAATGGATGTTGTTCCCCTGTACAGGGTGCAGCAATAAATTACTCTTTTTTGGGACTTTCATCAACATTTGTGTTGTTAATTCTAATATCAACGGATACCATGGCTGTGTAGGCCAATCTGGTACTACCAATACCCTTGAAGCAGCATCTTGCCTGATTTTAAGCAAACATAGGCTTATGAGGCAGAAAGGTGGAAATATATATGAAAACATACCACCCCAATGTAGCGAGAAAGCATCAATCGCCACCGCTCCTGGATCTGGTTTCCATGAGACATATCTCGATAGCTGATGATTCAAGTCGATGTCGGTCATTCCAAATCTGATTACTATATCATTGAATACCTCTTGATTCAACATCCATTCTTTATTATCATGGAACTTTTCGTGACCTGGTGTCTGCTATCATGTTCATTCTACCTGGTCGATAGATAGCTGAAATCCAAATGTTCTTTTCAATACACCAAGACCAAAGTTGATTTAACCATTTTGTCACATGACACCGACTTAATTCCACCCATATCATTAATATAGGCAACTACTGTTGTGTTTATTAATTTGAACTTGAACCTTCCTTTTAGTTGTGTTGGAACCATAAGCTTGGAGTCCATAGAAACCTCCTAAAAGCTCCAAATAGGTAATTCCCCATGTCTGCAGTAACACTAACTTTTCCTGATTCCATCTGCCTCCGCAGCTCGATGTTAAGTCAGTTGCACCCCATCCTAGTGCACTGGCATCAGTTTGTAATATCATGGAAGGTTGTTCAATCAGCACTTTGTCTGAACTGCTTGAGACATGTAGAATCCACCACTGCAGAGTAGAAACAGCATTTGTTGTTACTTGCATGGTTCTATCAAAATGACCAGCATTTACTCTCAGTGCCTGTTCTTTGATTCTCTGCAGCTGTTGATAATGTAATGGTCCATACTGGACTGCTGGGAATCTACTAATTTTCCCAGTACTCGAGCCACCTGTCTGATTAGAGGTTTTTGCTCGTTTAACAGATTACTGCAATCTTTAATCAACTCCACCCTTTTTTCACTGGGCAAAGTAATTTGCATTTGGGCTAAATCAATTGTGAACCCCAAATAATCAATCGAGGTACATGTTTTTAACCTTGATTTTTTTGGATGAATTTAGAAACCCCCAAACTTTCAAAAGTTTGATTTTATAACTGCAACCGATGGTTCTGTTGACTGTTTTGTCCTTCCTATAATCAGGACATCATCCAGGTATGCCATTAGTACATGCCCCTGGCTCTCAGCAACCCCAGAATTGATTTTAACAATTTTATGAATATTCTGGGAGGGAACTTTAACCCCTTAGGCAGAGCTTTGAACTGCCCTAATTGGTTCATCCATGTAAATAAGATACTTCATATCTTGCAAGTGAACAGACACTAAACAAAAGGATTCAGACTTGTCAAGTCTATAATAATCCTACATCCTCCATCCTTTTATGATCGAGGGAATATATTTGACCCAAATTGGTGAATTTGGTAGACTGATTCTTCAATAACACCTTTTATATATAGGGTTTTGAAGCGCAACTTGAACCTCCATTACTTCGCAAAGTGGAGAGTTCTGCTAGGAACATGCTGGACAGGCAAATCATAATTTGGATTGAATTCAATTGGAAATCCTTGTATATTATTCAGAATTACCACATCTGAAGTAATCTTCTTCCAATGTTTATAGAAGAGACGTAATCTGCCTCCAACTTTTGGACTTAATCCAGTTAGTATGTTCCCCTGATAACCAGGTCCACCTACCTCTTGAGTCATTTGAGTATTCTGAGATCCCTGGATTCTCCCGGAAGAACCACCACTGGTCCTTACTCCCGCTGCAGGCCGCCAGCTACGTCCCTGCGTTGATGAGCGACTTGGTCCTGGTCTAGGATCCATATGACGTCTGAAAGGATACTTCCTCTTTACAGACTTTGCAACCATTGATGTTTTTATCAATTCTGTTTTCGCTTCATCTTCCAACTCTTTAATACGTCTCCCGAGATCCTCTCCAAAGAGTAAGTTGGGTAATTGTATATTACTTGGTTTGCAGAGTGCTGCGAATTTCAGATTCATAGTAGGCCGTATAGCACTTTCCTCAGATAATTGATCTCGAAGTGGGTGCTGCATAGCAACCCCAGTGCTTCCTGATGCAACTTCGTCATCTCTTGGCTGTTACCTGCTATTCTGGTAAAAGCAGTTATTCCAGAACCCAGCAGCTTTAATATTCTCTGCAACTGATTCCAGATAATTTGGTTCACTGCTGCTGCTTTCAGCAACCCACAATTACTTGGGGTCTCCTGCTTTCTTGCAGTCTCATCCATCTCCTGCTGTTCCAGCTGATGGTAAACCAAGTAATTTATTAAGGAGGCCAGTTCTTCTCCTAATGGCTCTCCTGACCCTGACGGGGCAGCGAATCCTACTGCCGTTCATCGCCTTGTACAGCCTCACCATCAGAGTCAGGGTCTGAAATCTCATGACCCGTAGCACGCTCCTCATCCCTGAGGGTGCATTCCATCAGCCCTGAGCCAGGTGCTGTTAAGCTGCTTCCTGCAGCTTGGATTACAGTACACTCCTTCCTGAGTGAACTTTGCTCCAACAGCCTATGGAAAAGGCTTTCTATTTGGGCAATATGCTCGAAAGCAGTATCTAGCCCTGGACCAGGAGCTGTTTGAGCTGCTTCCAGCAGCTTGGCTTTCAGTACACTCCTCCTTGAGTGAACTTTGCTCCAACAGCCTATGTTAAAGGCTTTCTATTTGGGCAATACGCTCGAAAGCAGTATCTAGCCCTCGAGCTACTTCCATTGCCTGGGACTCCCTCCGTGGGCCGTTGGGATTTAAACTTTGTCTTTTGCCCGACAGGCGCTGACTGTGTTTTCACCAGCCCCAGGTCCACAGTCGCTATGCTCACCGCTGGCGACTGTACCGGGGTTTAGAGGCGGTTGGTCTCTAACCGCAGACTCCCGAATTTCCCAACTTCTGTCGGCTGTGTCGCTCGCCTCTTCCCCCTGCCCGTTTTTTCCATGGCGTCTGTGGAAAAAATCCCCACAGACCCACAGTTAACGGACCTGGAAAACCTGAAAAAAGTTTCTACTTACCTTGTAGTTGAAAAACTACAAATCCACTGGAGGAGCTCTGCTCCTCACGTCCGTTTGCGTCAAGGCGTCTGACGTAATGACGCACAGGCGCACTGGCGGGGTTCTTCACGTAGTCACTCACGTGACTCCGAAGTAAAATCTTGATTAGCACAGGTGTCAGGGGTTATGGGGAGAAGACAGGAGAATGGGGTTAAGAGGGAAAGATAGATCAGCCATGATTGAATGGCGGAGTAGACTTGATGTATCGAATAGCAGCAAATTACAGAAGGTGAGCACTGAAAATTCAAGCTACTGACTGCAGTCTTTAGTTTAGTTAAATTCAGTTTGGTTTAGAGATACAACATGGAAACAGGCCCTTCGGCCCATCGAGTTTGCACTGACCAGTGATCCCTGCACATTAACACTATCGTACACAAGGGACAATTTTTACATTTATACCAAGTCAATGAACCTGCAAAGTGTGGGAGGTCTTTGGAGTGTGGGAGGAAACCGAAGTTCTCAGAGAAAACCCACACAGGTCACGGGAAGAACGTACAAATTCTGTACAGACAGCACCCATAGTCAGGATCAAACCAATGTCTCTGGCGTGGAAAGCGCTATAAGGCAGCAACCCTACTGCTGCACTACCATGCTGCCCCTTAACTGCACTTGATATTAGTCATATGGGTCAGATCCAATTCAGAAATAGAGGGTAAAAAGCAAGCAGCTGCTTTTGCCTGTCACGTGGGCCCGTCATCCTTAAAGCAAATTTAAAGCGAGCAAAATGGTTTAATTGTATTAATTGTGTTACCACAGGGAAACGTGAGCACTGCAACACCACTTTGAGAAAAGAAGAAACAGAAAGGCAGCTCAAGCACAAATAGGTTTCATAAGCAGCTTGGAATAAATAACAAGGCATTTGAGTTTTTTAAAGTAGGGTCCCAACCCAAAATGTCACCTATTCTTTTCCTCCAAGACTGATGTGTACATCAATTCATTCTTCCCCCGCACAATTAAAGCATGGAATAGTCTTCACCCTACCATAGTTACTCAACCAGTGCAACTAAATTTAAGGTAGCTCTTCTTCTCCTAGAATCCTTCTTTGCTTAAGTCCACCCTCCGCTACCTCCAGTTTAAATTCTATTTGGAATATTTTGGAGGACCAAGAATCAAGAAGAAGAAGAAGATGCGGTCTGACCTGTTGAGTTACTCCAGCACTTTGTGTCTATCTTTGAGTTGCTCACATCCTATATGGAAAAGTTGAGATGTCCTTTATTCTTGAGCCGAACCACGCTGAAATTGCCCCAATGTTAAATGTAGTAGTGAGGGAAAAGAAGGAAGAAATGTTGCTCTGGGAAAATGGCACAAAGTGTTTGCACACTTACTATCAGTGACACTGTAGAAAGGTACAGATATCTTATCCACAGAGTTATTTCAAATATTGGAAGAGTACTTCAGACCACAGTTATTCCTTATGGTGGAAAGTTGTCATTGCAGCCTGAGAATCCAACAGCTGGGAGAAACAAAGAATGACAACAACACTGCACTCAAAGGCATACCAAGGTAATGTGACCTTTGGAAAAGTTCTGCATTGTGCTGTTAGAGACTGGTTCATGAATTATCTATGAGATAGAAGGCCAGAGTTAAAGCTGTTAGGTTCAAAAGACCTTGTTGAATATTGGTCAGGAGGCTCCACCATATGCAGTGCTAATGTAGGTCTACAAACACATTTTGAGAAAATGATCTAGCCTGGGCAAATATCCTAGGGTGGCCTTGCACCCACCCCGTATCTGCAGTTTTAAACATCAATTGATTGAGATTGTTTAAAATAAGAAGATTAAATAGTCATTTGAAGGAAAAAGCTGTGGACCGAATACACTGGAATCATCAATCTCAAGGCCAATGCCACTGATAAGGTTTAGATTTAGTTGAGGTTTATTATCATCACCTGTACTGAGCTTCAGAGTAAAGCTTTGTTTTTCATCCTATCCAAACAGATCAGAATATAAATATAATCAAGTCAAATGATTATATCAATAAATAATAAATAATCACATCAGTTTCATAAACAAGTCCAATGTCCTCAATGGAGTAGAGGTGAATTGCACAGTACCCTAGCTTATGGAAGGACTGTTCAGAAGCCTGATAACAGAAGGGAAGAAGCTGTTCTTGAATCTGGTAGTGCACAACCTCTAGCTTATGTACCTTCCGCTTGACAAGTGGAGGGAAAGGAAGGAATTACTAGGGTAGGACAAGTTTTTGATTGCGCTGGCTGATTCTCTGAGCCTGCATGGTGTAATTGGAGTCAATGGTGGAATGTCAAGTTTGTGTGATGGTCTAATTGTGGTCTGTGGGTCAGAAGTCAAGGATCCAGTGGCAGAGGGGGTTGCTGATTCCTAAATCCAGGGGTTTGGAGATGACTTTGGATGGGATTATAGTGTTGAAGGTCAAGCTACATTGGATAAATAGGATTCTAATATTAAAGAGTTTGAGCATGGATTTTGTCTTAAATGTATACTACCATGATAAATAAATTTGCAGATGATATAAAAATTGGAAACATAGTTAACTGTGAGCCTGAAAACTTTAGGCTGCAGAAAGTTACTGATATGTTGATCAACTTGGTAGAAAATTGTCAACTGGAATTTAAATAAACTTGTGAAAAGAAATGCATTTGGAAAGTTGCAACAAACTAAGGGAATACATAATTAATAGAAATGGTGTGAAGGAAAATAAAGAAACCTTGGAATGTATGTCTCCAGGTTCTTAAAGGTTGAGAGCAGGTCAATGAGGTGATTAAAATGGCAAGAAAGGTGTTTTCCTTTAGCAGTTTAGACATAAAATATAATGATAGGAGATTATACCACAGCTGCATGAAACACTGATGAGACCATAGTCTGAGTATTATATTCCCTCACAGAATTATTGCACAAGAGAGGAAGAAGGCAAATTAGGGAGGATGTTGGCAGGACCCGGAAACTGTGGCCATGAGGAAACAATCACGAGACTATTTTATTTTCTTTGATACGGAGAAGGCTGAAGGAACACCTAATTGTGGTGTATCAATTTGTGAGAAATCTAAAGGGAATAAATAAAAGAAAAGACCTATTCCCCTCCACAAATAGATACAAAATGGCGGAGTAACTCAGTGGGACAGGCAGCACCTCTGGAAAGAAAGAACGGGTGAAGTTTTGGGTCGAGTATTTTGGGTCTATCTTCGGTGTAAACCAGCATCTGCAGTTCCTTCCTACATACTCCCCTCCATGGTTGTATCAAAAACCAAGGGACATAGAATTAGAAGGAAGATGCAGAACTGTTTTTCACTAAAAGGTTGGTGGGAATGTGAAACTCACTGTCTGAAAGGAGGGTGCGATTAAAGTGGGTAGATTTTCTTGGACTAACAATGGATTTGATGGGCCAATTGGCCTTGATCCTTAACATGTTTTTTCCCCTCATGATTCTGTGGAGCTTAGTCAAATTAGATTGAAACAATGTTGATTTTTTTTTTAAGTGGAAGAGAATTTTTACAGTTTCTCCGGGAGGTTTACATGTGATTATTTCTCTCCTAGAGTTCTGTGAGATGAGCTGCTTGAGTTGTACACAAGCTGTTGAGAAGAGCAAAGCTAATGGGTGTGGACAAATTGCAAATCTTGGCACCTTGTGATTTACTAATCTCAAAACTCTAAAGAGCAATACAGAAATATATAAAATACTGGATTACACCCATGGCAATAAAATTAAGAATATCATCTTGTAGTTTCATTTGTTTCAAATTTTCCTAAAATATTGATCATTTCCATGCAATAACACACCTCGGAACAATGGCAGTGCTCCAGAGAGATAAGCATGGATGGTGAACATATGGCTGAATGAAAAAATGGTGTGCCTTTCCATCCCAGAATAGCTAATGGTATATGCTAATGTGTGAACCATCTATCAGATGCAAAAGGTTCTTTTATCTTTCTGCATCACATTAAACTTATTCACAATGATATCAGTAATGAGGCAGTGTGCAATGACATTTTGTTTGAAACGATGCAGCCGTGAGAAATTTTAAATGTGCTTTACCAATCTGCCGGGAAGCAAGGCAAGAATGATAAGCAAGTGGTCGAAGCAGTAGCAGTCCATTTCAGTCATCTAACAAGTGGCACAGTAAGCTGGAAAATCCTTATGCTGCTGCCTTTAATGAAAGCTGGTCTCTGCACTATTAGTACTTGCTTTCAAAAATTGTTGAGAAGTCCACAAGGCATTCAGAACTCAACACCATCTGTGTGATTACAACAAGGTACTGCCGCTGTGAAATCTTCGACCTAAAAGGCATTTCTGAAAGGTTTCTTGAAAAAAAAAGATTGTTTATTAATGTCAGGAAAATAAGATAAACCTCTAAGTACTGAAGATAAGTACAGGACAGAATGTAAAATGTATACACAAATAGAATATTCTAGGTTATTAAAAATTGATTCACTTAGGCTTAATGTTGTGGGGAGCTCCTACATTCATACATATGTAAATCTCATACCTTTGGAAAAGCTTTAATAGGATGCCCCGTGAGCTTTGTATATTACTGCTGATTTTTGTTGGGCAATACAACCGTTTTTGATTCATTTCTTTAATTTGCCAGAATGTATTACATGCCAGAGATTACAAACCACAAATAAAATTATGCAAGGGGTACTACCCTTGCTAATAAGAATTAAGAAGTTATCTCTTTGCCCCAGACATGGGGGGGGGGGGGGGGCGGGACTTGCCTTCACAGCCACTCTTTCATCAGATAGCCTTTTACAAATTTGTAGGCACCAAATTTGGCAATAAACCGAATGCAGACAACATGGCACTGGTGCTGCCTGCCCATCAACATCATTTCCATGTGCAGGCACTGTGTTTCATTGACTGCATGCATCAGCAACATTTGATGGTTTCTTGTACTACTTAACCTAAACCTGATCTACTTAAAATTCTTAAAGAGGAATTGACTGGGGAAACAACAGGCCTTTCTGGATTTTATGTGTAGAATTCAAATGTGGACATACAGTATTCATGCATCCACCAAGATACCACCTGTGATGTTTATTTTTGTTACGTTATCGTGTTTCATTTTATTTTTAAAAGACATATCAGCTGTATTTCCTGTTTAACGTTATGTACAGCTCTGAGCGAGTCTTCTATCCTGGGTGCGGTAGCGAAGAACGCCGCTATTTGTTTCACATGCAGCAGTGAGTGTGACTAATTAATCACTCACATCAAGGGCTTACTGGTTGCTGTTTACAAGAGGCAATGAGGATAAAGAGACTGGATGTTCGATGGCTGTCATTTTGAACAATTTGTGTACGTTCAGTTTCTTCCAGAGTGTTGAAGTTGATATTTAATCCAGTGTGGAGAATCTCTTTGTATAAGATGTTTGTAACTGAGTCAACTTGCTAGTTAACCCTTCATGTGCTGAACAGTCAGCAACTTCTAACTTTAATTTATTTAAGCAGGCTTGTACAAATGAAACAACATTGTTAAATAAACATAGAAACACAGGAAAAAAATAAAAATAAATAAAAAACACAGAAAACAGGTGCAGGAGTACGCCATTCGGCCCTTCGAGCCAATCAATATGATCATGGCTGATCATCCAAAATCAGTACCCCTTTTCTGTTTACTCCCCATATCCCTTAATTCCATTAGCTCTAAGAGCTATATCCAACTCTCTCTTGAAAACATCCAGTGAATTGGCCTGCACTGCCTCCTGTGGCAGGTAATTCCACAGGTTCACAACTCTTTGAGTGAAAACAAATGTCCTCATCTCTGCCCTTCACCTTATTCTTAAACTGTGACACCTGGTTCTGGACTTTCCCAACATCAGACAAATTGGGAACAGTTACACTTCATGTGTTAAATGTCCCCATGCTGGTTATACCTACCCTTATACCTTTCGATGCCTGTTCTGTTCAGCAAAAAAAAGTGGTGCCGCAGGTTTCTAAAACATAGAACAAAGAACAGTACAGTGTTTAGGAAGGATATGCAAATGCTGGTTTACACCGAAGATAGACACAAAATGCTGGGTCAGGCAGCTTCTCTGAAGAAAAGGAATAGGTGACGTTTCAGGTCGTAACCCTTCTTCAGGCTCAGAGATGCTGCCTGACCCGCTAAGTTACTCCAGCATTTTGTGTCTATAGAACAATACAGCACAGGAACAGGCCATTTGGCCAACAGTGTCTGTGCCAAATATGATGCCAAGTTAAAGTAATCGCCTATGCCTGCAGGTGCTACATATCTCTCCATTCCTTGCATATCCAAGGATTGAAGGGATATTGAAAGGATTTGGAATCACAGATTCATTAAGATAAAAATATCCTCATTACACGATGGTGGGGGAAAATGACAGGATATTTATGTCACATCATTACCCATATCTCCCAACTATAATGAAACACAGGCTGCACTGATTGCACATTTCACCACACAGGAGAACGTGGCATACGAGGCAATTTGCATCCTCTCGCACAAGACTAGAAGCAACTGCAACCATTAATCAATGTTGCCCATATTTGACACAACTTGCTGTAAAATATGAATGTGCTGATACTGAATGAGAGCTGCAATTGCATGTCATAGAAGGATCCACATCAAATAACTTTCACAGCAAGCCCTAGAGAAGAATAGCAAGTTTCTGGAATTAACAAAGTCATTGTCACTTTAGATGAATAGAGCAATTGAGGCAGGGAAGGAGCACAAAGTTCTATTCTATGAAAAATAAACTACATTGCAGATTCTTTTACAGGAAACTGTCAAGGGAAGATAATCATCATCATTGAGGTAAGCAGAACTTAACACAATACTGTTATTACAGTGCAGGAAGGAACTGCAGATGCTGGTTTAAACTGAAGATAAACACGAAAAGCTGCAGTATCTCAACAGGACAGGCAGCATCTCTGGAGACGTTTTGGGTCGAGACCCTTCTTCAGACTAGTCAGTGGGAAAGAGAAACGAGAGATTATAGACAGTGATGTAGAGATATCGAACAAATAGAATGAAAGATATGCAAAAAAGTAACAATGATAAAGGAAACAGGCCATTGTTAGCTGTTTGCTAGGTGAGAACGAGAACCTGGTTGGGGGGAGGTTTGGAGAGAGAGGGAGCGCAGGGGTTACTTGAAGTTAGATAAATCAATATTCATACCACTGGGTTGTAAGCTGCCCAAGCGAAATGTGAGATGCTGTTCCTCCAATTTGCTGTCCTCCACTTTTTTGCATACCGTTCATTCATATCCTCCAGTGTGTCCACACTGAGTGCCTCGCTCGGTGGCAGTCTTCCCGATATGTAGCACACCTCGTCCACCACTTTTGTCTCCCTCTCAATCATGTCTGAAACATCAAAACCTCAGAGCATTGAACTGCTAGACGTGTCCCTCTCACAACCACATTTCTGCAATTGCCATAACATCAAGAGTTAAGAGTGTTTTCTTGTCATGTCCCAAGCTGAACAATGAACTTCCGGTCCCACTTGGACGACCTAATCCACGAGTTTAGACCCTAAACGAGTTGAAAAAAATGTCAAGGTTGTGTTGACTGGCCGAAGTAAAAGACCTCCTCCTACGACTATGTCTACGACCTCCTACGACTATGTCTACGACCTCCTACGACTATGTCTACGACCTCCTACGACTATGTCTACGACCTCCTACGACCCCCCCTCAACCTCAGTGTTCCACACGTAAGACCAACTACGACTATGTCTACGACCTCCTACGACCCCCCCTCGACCTCAGTCTTCCACACGTAAGACCAACTACGACGCTACGAGTGGACAATGATCACATGATAAAATGATGTCATGTTTGCATTTTTTTCTCGGGCCAGTTACCGACCTACGACTACCTACGACTATCTACGACTACCATTATGACCTACTACGACCTACCTACGACCTACCTATGAGTTAAAAGTATCCATTTTTTCCATGCCAACCTTTTTTTTACTCGTGAACATTTTTTATCAGGCTGGAAAAAACGCCGCGACCTACTTGAGGCCACGAGTACGCGGAGACCACTCACGAGCATGAGGAAGCGTAACGAAGACCTCCTATGACCTCCTACAACCTCGTGGCGACCATGCTGTGAGTATGAGTCAAGGGCAAACTTGGCAGAGGTCCCCAATTAGGTCGTGAAAGTGGGACAGGGACCAACTCAACGGGTCATTTAGTATGTAAAAAAAGGTCCCTACAGAATGCAATTCTTCCTTTTTATTGAGAACCATACATGTTTCTAATAAATGATCAATTCTATACTTGCAAGGGATCCTGTGCAAAGTGGAAGGACATAGATGCAGTGGCGGAAGCTCCTTCGTCTACAGGGTTACCTCCTCATGTTTGGCAGCTGAAACTACACAGGAGCTTTCTAACTACACTGAAGAACCTCCATGTGAAAAGCTTGACATATCCTTGCTGCTTCTCTGTTGTCATGGTATCCTTGGAATGAAATATGATATCCAACTTTGACACAATTAAAAATATGTCCAGATTGGCAAATGGTTATATATGATGTTTCAAGAGGTAACCTGTGAAAAGTTCTGAAAGTCCTTTATTCAGTTCATGGACCAGACCAACTAACCTGTGTGAAATTACAGTAGTTTTGCATCCGCCTTGAGCCCATCAAATGCCTTCCCTCATGTGCAATCAGTAACAAAATATGCTTTATTCTCCAGAGAACCAAATGAAACTCTAGCATCATTACCATCATCAATATCATCATCATAATGATAAGAATAACAATGATAATGTGAGGAAGGGACAATGAAACCAAGTAAATACAAGCACCAAGAAATTCAATCGTGTGAAGTAATACATCTTGGTAAAGAAATCGAATAACAGGAATTAAAATCTGAATGACTCGGTTTTGTGAAAAACAGAGTGTCTGGGAGGTGGGTGGACAGATTCATAAAACATTAAAGGCAGCATCTCAGGTTAATGGGGCTTCAAGAAATACCTAATATAATTCTACTCGACAACATTAAAGTGTGTACTTTGCACATTGCACTTCAGATGCATCTCATTGGTTAGAAAGAGGTTAAGAACACTTTAAAAACAAACAAATATAAATTTAAATCTTTCTGTTATTATTTTTCTAGGGTTTATTTGCAGAGAAATAAAATATAAAAGATAATAAAAAAGGTAACAAATTAACTAACTTTAATTTAGTTTGCTCAGATTGCTATGTGTGCCTCTGAACCCTCCAAAATGCAATGGATACTCAGTCCATGTAAAGAATACAATACACAAACGGTAGAATGCTACCTGGTATAAAGAAACACAAAAGTCAACTACAAGGTGTCTGCCCTATTGCATTATCCATCTGCCGCTAGTATCGTGTGCCAATAATGTGCTCAGACGTGGACATGAATAATGTTGCTTCTCGTTTTATTTTTATGATTCTACACTTGATGAAGCTTGAACGTGGATGCCTGCAGATAAATTAAAGAAGCTGTAGGAAAGCTGTGTGGACTTCCTCTGTGGAAAGGTAAAGAGATAAGCATTATCTGCGAGAGGCTCCCAGATGGACACAAATTTGGATGACAGCCATTTTGAGTAATGTTCATCAAACTTACATCAGATGCTGAAGCAGGGGAAAAGGAATCAGGTCCAAATAGTTTAGAGCAAATTGAATAAATTTAGACTCTGAATTGCAATTCCCTTCCCCTCCTACTCAGTAACATGTGGTGCCTTGGGAAGTGGTGTGGGACCAACCAAGGTAAAGCTGGTGAATGGAGGCACAAGGAAAACTGCAGATGCTGGAACCTTAAGCAAACCCCCAAGTGCTGGAGTAACTCAATTGGTCAGGCAACATTTGTGGAGGGAATAGATGACATTTCAGATCCAAAACATCACTCATCCATTCCCTCCACAGATACTGCCTGACCCATTGAGTCACTTTAACACTTTTCGAAAGCTGGTGAATATTTCTTTAAGTAAGTTCTCGGTGTAACTAGGAATTTAAGAACACATGCTAATTCTTTACTGAAGATTAACAATAACTAATCTGTGTTTATGTTATGCACACAATTATGTCATGGCATACGCATATATAACTCATCTACATATTCTATTCAAAAATGTACCACAGAACTGCAAAATGAAACATTTTACTGGGTTTACCAGAAAAAAAACAACTTGTGAAACAGATTGCTCACAACACATAACTCATATTTATCGCAATGATAATTTATGTTGGCATCTGTACTGGGAACTTTAATGCACAATAAATGCAACTGCTAATTTCTAGAGAAAGGTATTTGTCAATAACTTACAGCAACACTCTGAAGATGTTTCCTTGTTTAACTGCCAACCATGGACCTCTGCTTTCCTTTGTACAAAAATAATACAGATTTTCTTTTAAACACTTTCAACAATAGACAATAATAGACAATAGACAAAAGGTGCAGGAGTAGGCCATTCGGCCCTTCGAGCTAGCACCACCATTGAATGTGATCATGGCTGATCATCCCCAATCAGTACCCCCGTTCCTGCCTTCTCCCCATATCTCCTGACTCCGCTATTTTTAAGAGCCCTATCTAGCTCTCTCTTGAAAGCATCCAGAGAACCTGCCTCCACCGCCCTCTGAGGCAGAGAATTCCACAGACTCACCACTCTCTGTGTGAAAAAGTGTTTCCTCGTCTCCGTTCCAAATGGCTTACTCCTTATTCTTAAACTGTGGCCCCTGGTTCTGGATTCCCCCAACATCGGGAACATGTTTTCTGCCTCTAGCGTGTCCAAACCCTTAACAATCTTATATGATTCAATGAGATTCCCTCTCATCCTTCTAAATTCCAGAGTGGACAGGCCCAGCTGCTCCATTCTTTGGATATATAGGAGCAAGGACCTCTTTGCTCCTATATTCGATTCCTCTTGTTATAAAGGCCAACATGCCATTCGCTTTCTTCACTGCTTGCTATACCTGCATGCTTACTTTCATAGACTGATGAACAAGGGCCGCCACATCCCCTTTTCCCAACTTGACGCCATTTAGATAGTAATCTGCCTTCCTTTTTTTGCTATCAAAGTGGATAAACTCACATTTATCCGCATTAAACTTCATCTGCCATGCATCTGCCCACTCCCCCAAACTGTCCAAGTTACCCTGCATTCTCATAGCATCCTCATCACAGTTCACACTGTCACCCAGCTTTGTGTCATCCGCAAATTTGCTAATGTTACTTTGAATCCCTTCATCCAAATCATTGATGTATATTGTAAATAGCTGCAGTCCCAGCACCGAGCCTTGCGGTACCCCACTAGTCACTGCCTACCATTCTGAAAGGGACCCGTTAATCCCTACTCCTTGTTTCCTGTCTGCCAACCACTTCTCTATCTATGTCAGCACTCTACCCCTAATACCATGTGCCCTAATTTTGCCCACTAATCTCCTATGTGGGACCTTATCAAATGCTTTCTGAAAGTCCAGGTACACTACATCCACTGGCTCTCCCTTGTCCATTTTCCCAGATACATCTTCAAAGAATTCCAGAAGATTAGTCAAGCATGATTTCCCCTTCGTAAATCCATGCTGACTCAGACCGATCCTGTTACTGCTATCCCAATGTTCAGCTATTTCATCTTTTATAATTGACTACAGCATCTTCCCCACCACCGATGTCAGGCTAACTGAGCTATAATTCCCTGTTTTCTCTCTCCCGCCTTTCTTAAAAAGTGGGATAACATTAGCTACCCTCCAATCCACAGGAACTGATCCTGAGTACAGAACATTGGAAAATTATCACCAATGCATCCACGATTTCTAGAGCCACTTCCTTAAATACCCTGGGATGCAGACAATCAGGCCCTGGGGATTTATCATCCTTCAGTCCCATCAGTCTATCCAACACCATTTCCTGCCTAATGTAGATTTCCTTCAGTTCCTCCGTCATCCCAGATCCTCTGGCCACTACTATATCAGGAAGATTGTTTGTGTCCTCCTTAGTGAAGACAAATCCAGAGTACCTGTTCAACTCATCTGCCATTTCCTTGTTCCCCCATAATGAATTCACCTTTTTCGGTCTTCAAAGGTCCAACTTTGGTCTTAACTAATGTTTTCCTCTTCACATACCTAAAGAAGCTTTTACTATCCTGCTTTATATTCTTGGCAAGCTTACCTTCGTACCTCATCCTTTCTCCCCGTATTGTCTTTTTGGTTATCTTCTGTTGTTCTTTAAACATTACCCAATCCTCTTGCTTCCCGCTCATCTTTGCTGCGTTGTACTTCTTCGCTTTAAATTTTATACTGTCCCTGACGTGCCTTGTCGCCCCTTACTCCACTTGGAATCTTTCTTCCTCCTAAGAATGAACTGATCCTGCAACTTCTATATTATTCCTAGAAATACCTGCCATTGTTGTTCCACTGTCATCCTTGCTAGTGTATCTTTCCAGTCAACATTGGTCAGCTCCTCCCTCATGGCCCCATAGTCCCCTTTATTCAACTGCAACACTGAGACCCCCAATCTACCCTTCTCCCTCTCCAATTGTAGATTAAACCTGACCATGTTATGGTCATTACCTCCTAATGGCTCATTAACCTCGAGGTCCTTTATCAAATCCGGTTCATTACATAACACTAAATCCAGAATTGCCTTCTCCCTGGTAGGCTCCAATACAAGCTGTTCTAAGAATGCATCACGAAGGCACTCTACAAAGTCGCTTTCTTGGGGTCCTGATTTTCCCAGTCTACCTGCATGTTGAAACCTCCCATAACAACCACAGCATTACTTTTACTACATGCCAATTTTAACTCCTGATTCAACGCACCCTATGTCCAGGTTACTTTTTGGGGGCCTGTAGATTAGTCCCATTAGGGTCTTTTGACCCTTACAATTCCTTAGTTCTATCCATACTGACTCCACATCTCCTGTTTCATTGTCACCCTTTGCAAAAGACTGAATTTAATTCCTCACCAACAGAGCAACCCCACCCCCTCTGCCCATCTGTCTGTCTTTTCGATAGGAGGTATACCCTTGAATATTCAGTTCCCAGCCCTGGCCCTCTTGCAGCCATGTCTCAGTAATTCCCACAACATCATATTTGCCAGTTTCTAAATGAGCCTCAAGCTCAGTGACTTTATTCCTTATACTTCGCGCATTCATATACAACACTTTGACCTCTGTATTCACGTCCCGCCTCGCACCGCTCGCAATTGGCCCTGACCTTACTCTGTTGTTGCTTCTCGAGGTTTCCTTCCTATTAATTCGAGAATCTTTTGTAATTGTTCCTGATTTAGCCACTTCCCCTTCAACTCCATCTTTATACTCCCAATTTATCAATCCCTCCCCCCCCCCCTATTTAGTTTAAACCCACACATGTAGTCCTAGCAAACCTGCCTACCAGAATGTCGGTCCCCCTCCAGTTAAGGTGTAACCTGTCCCTTTTGTACAGGTCACCCCTACCCCAGAAGAGATCCCAGTGGTCTATAAATCGAAATCCTTGCTCCCTACTCCAGCCCCTCAGCCACACATTCAGGTCCTCTATCTCCCTGTTCGTGTCCTCACTAGCACGAGGTACTGGAAGAAATCCAGAGATAACCACCCTAGAAGTCCGGCATTTCAGTTCCCAACTCTCTGAACTCATGTTGGAGAACCTCCTTACTCTTCTTCCCGATGTCGTTTGTGCCTACGTGCACAACTACTGCCGGCTTTTCACCTTCACTCTCGAGGATGTTCTGAATTCGGCTCGTGACATCCTGAACCCTGGCACCAGGGAGGCAACAGACCATCCTTGCATCTCGTCTGCCGCCACAGAATCTCCTGTCCGCTCCTCGGACAATGGAGTCAGCCACCCCTAGGACTCTGCCCAATGTCGGTCTCGCCGGACGAGTCCCATCTCTAGGATTGGAGCCACCGACGTGTCACCCGCTCGGACTGGAGACATCGTCGCCCCGGACAGTTCCCAAGAGGGCGTACCTGTTTTCATTAGCCACAGCCACCTGGGTCTTCTGCACGATTTCCACCATTTCTCTCCGTCACACACCTTGGTTCTTCCCGTATCAATGTTTCAGCTAGAGCAAATGCCTGCCATTGAACTATATTTTTTCTTTCAAATTTTGAAAAGAAAATCATGAAACAAGCATAGTAGATAAATGCATCTCGCCCTAGCTCACTCTTGTTGGAGCATCCATCAAAAAAAATGGATTGAATTTATTCTGTACTTGGAGTGCTCACATTGAAACGTAATGTAATTGTTATCAAGAACTATACTATTATATGCCATATCGTCTGGTATAGTATCATTTAGCTTTGAATTACCAAAGGGTAAGATTCTTTGTTTAAAGTTGCTAGATAAGTGTTAAGTGAAATCAATCCACCTCATCCATCTTGAAAGTTTCAGTTTAAGAGCTATTATCTTCTCTAATGCTATTCTGTTCCAATTCCTCTTTCGTGCAGACAAAAACAAACTTTGGATGGCAAAACATTTAAATTAATTTGTCAAATCATAGATGACTCAAACAATTAACCTCACTTTTGATGTTTAAAATTGACCTTCATTAAATAACTTGCAAGATTTATTACACCAGTAGTGCACTTCTATGTTTTCTATTTAAATTCCCTCTGCTCATGATGCACATGAGCCAGAGATTGTTGGGACTTGTGATTACGATAACCTGATACAATAGCATAGTCCTTGAACTCTGAGGTTCTTAACAAGAGGGTAGAGGTGTAACTCACTTTCAGCTCAAGGGCCTGACTCTTCCTGTCTTGGGAAGTGAGTTGATGTCTATTTTCTTGCAGGGTGGAATATATTCTTTGCGAATGATTGCCCCCCCCATCATCCCTGCTCATGTCCTTCTTTATACTACTCACCAGCTCGCCACCCCCCCTCCTCCACCACCACCCCATTACCAAAGTCATCTCCCTAAATGTCCCTGCCTTGATTAACTGCACAAACAACCACGTTAATCACTCCAACAGACACTGCTTATGAAGAATAAGAAGCATCACCCAATTCTTGAGATCCTCTAACCCTTCCCTTAATACTTGATATGGACCCAAAATCTCAGCTCGGCAACCCTTCCATCTCGCCTCATCTCATTCCTAATCTGTTCCCTCCTGCTGCAATTGCAATGTACTTCTAAGCATGGATGTTTTTGTTTTGTCTGTATTGAGTGTATGTATGCGTGCGTGTGTGTGTCTGTCTGCATGTTGGTATTACGATACCCCTTTGGACATAAAAATCATGCAGTTAACTTGCTTTTCAAATAATGTAATGGTTTCACGGAAATTTAATTTTGATATATATCTTTATGAACATTGTAATATCTCGGCCAACCTTTCCTTGGCAAGACTGCATGAGGCATAAATACTATCCAAAACACTAGGGCTACCAGTCTGCTCTTCTTGCCACAGGAACTTCCATATCCACCTGAGAGAGCAGGTGTTTCAAGAAGGCAGCTCGGAAATGAATCGCCGGGGAAGTAAAGAAAGGGCAATGACTTCTGGCTACAAAAGTGATATACACTTCCCACAAATTAATTTAAAAAATGAGTGCCACAGATGCAACATCCAAGATGCGATCACCCAAATGTCTTTTAAATGTCATATTTCATAATGACTGACCTGGAACATTGTGGAACTTTGGTGAAACATAGTAGTACTTGTATGTAGAAGGTAGGATAAATTATTTCTTATTTGCAACAGCAGAATTAAAAACTGCTGCTAGAATCAAAAGATAAGATCACAGGCTCACTTTAGATATGTTCATGTATTCAATCCATGTATCCATGTATTTATGTATGAATGAGTTTTCCCTTGAGTACGATGCAGCAGGAAAACAAGCATGGGTGATTAAGGATTTTATTATATCTTTCTCTGGTTCTATGGTGATAAGAGTCAGTCTTCTTCACGCTGTTCAGCTATCCCCCCCCCCCCCCCCATGTTTATGCATAAGAAAGAAAACCAAAAATAAACATTTAGAAGCACATTTGGATTTATTTTCAAATTATAATAACGAGCTCAGAAAAAAAAATATTTACAGAATAACTGCAATTTCTAGTTGTTTTGCCAGGATCTTTCACTGACACGTTGAATTATGAAATATGTTGACTGAGAATATGTTGCTTTTGTGACAGTTATGTCTGCTATTTGGTCAAATTTTGAAGCAGCCACATCCATTCTGACAAATTTGGATCTTCAGATTCCTAATTACAAATTGTTTATTTAAATGATAAGCAGGATTGGTTCTGGCAGTGACCCCTATGGAGCACAATGGTCGAACTTCTGCACTTTGGACAACTATCCTTAAGTACCATTCTCTCACTTTATTTTAAGATTGCAGCTGTGATGTAAAGGTACTTTTTAAGAGTTGGATGCAGTTTGCAGCATGACCTTCGCACTTTGTTGCGCCAGATATTGTTGTTGAGTTGAGAGACACTGCTTTCAATCAACAACGTTCCAGCTATGGCTCCACCACTGTCTCCGCTTACAGCAACACAGAGCAACGCACAGAGAATATATCGGCATCAGGTTTGGAATATTGCTGCCTGAGGGATGAAGAGGGCAATGATCTAGTGCAGGGAGGGCATTACAGTTCACTCAGTAGAGTCTAACCACAATGGATAGTAGATGTGTCTGATACATCGGGAAGCTTGAAAGGGGCAGTTAAACTCAATCATCTGGTGCTATAGGGAATGTGTGAAAATATTTCTGAAGACAAACAATCAAGGTCGCGGAGAAAACACAAAACAGAGAAATATAGTGTGCCATAAAAGGAAGGTAATAGTTTTGCTGGCGAAAGGACTGAAGAGGTATAAAATGTTGACCACCTTACTTTGCAAGCATGCCACAGACAAGGGCATTTTGAATGGGCTATTTAGGGGTTTCAAGGTTTCACGGTGAGTTTATTGTCACACGTACCAATTAAGGTACAGTGAAATTCTGATTGCCATACAGTCATACCAATAAAAAGTAACAAGACACCCACATTTTTTTTCAACATGAACATTCCTCACTGTGATGGAGGGCAAAAATAAAATTCCATCTTCTTCCCTTGTTTGTTCTCCTGCGGTCAGGGCACTCGAACCTTCCGTTGTCGGGCGTATCTTGGCTCCTGCAACTGGCGGTCGTGCCCTCTGCATCGGGGCAATCAAGCTTCCGCATCAGGGGGGATCTCAGCTGCCCGCGCCGGGCGATCGGACTCCCGAGTCAGGGTTGGTCGAACCTCCTGCAGCTTGGAGCTTCTAGACATCAGTCTCTACCCGAGCCTGCAAGCTCCTCGATGTTGAAATCCATGTTAATCCCAGGCAAGGGATTGCAGGCTCCGATGGTAAATCCACGGCCCCGCGGTGCGGCTCAAAGTCAGTCTCAAGCAAGGCCACCAGCTCCATGATGTTAAGCCGCAGAGCGACCGGATATACGATCCAGAAAAAAATTGCATCTCTGGCAAGTTAAAAGATCAGGAACCTATCAACAGATTATGTTTGCAGTATGTTTGCCAGATGCACACTGGAAGTGTAAACAGCTCATTCTAAGCTTCCCCCAGTCTAGTTTCAGTCAATAAGATACTGAGTCAAGCAGTTGCACATCTAAATTTTATTTTGGAAAAACACAATAACAGTTCTCCACTACTATACCTAACCACCGCGGGTTTGATCCTTGTATCTGCTTGGCCAAGCCCTCCTAGCCTCGTGCAAGCAGAGTCAATCCAAAAGATCACGCAGTCCTAAGCATTCTCCCAGAAGATCGACACAGGACCTCGTGGGAGCTACCTTTTATAGGTCCCCCAACCTTGAGGTGCCGAACCACATGGGGGTGGTCTCTTTACAGTCCAATAACAGTACATGATAGACATTTTCCGAACCCAATAATACAGTAACCAATACATTGTATTCAAACAGAGCATCTGGAAGGAAGCATACATAGCAACATTTGCCCAGATATTCAAGAACCCCAGACAAGGCTCAACACTTAACCCAATCAACATCTAGCAAAGTAAAGCTTTGCAACAATATTTACAATGTGTATGTCTGGTTTGCATTCACCCAATCTGTTTCATGCAATTTACACCTAATTGTAAGAACAGCAGATGTTACATTCTTTCCCTGCAACTCTTATCTAGGCTCCAGACAAGCTGGCACCATTCTGCAGCTTGTCCCATTTCTGCAGAAGGCACATTTAAATTGACCAAATGGCCTAGCAGCCCAGAAGCCTTTACTCAATGGTAGTGTCCTGGCATCTCCAATTTGGCCAGAATTAACATTCCATCCTTTTATCATATATGATAAACCATCATTTATGATAACCAAATAATCAGATAATCAGATAACCAGATATACATATGTGTGACTATTACATTCTTCATCTATTAACAACAACAAGACAATGATGTTTCTTCCCAGAATCCTATCAAGCTTCCTGGGATTTCGTGGGCATAGCTTCACAATTTCTGTCTGATGAGTCTTCACCTCCCGAGTTTAAGTAGGCGCGAATCCCCTCCATCCGTGTTGTTGCCCATTCTTCCATCCCTTTCCATAGTCACACCTATAACCTACAATTTCAAAAAAATTGGGACAAAGCAAGTTACCATTCATGCACGAATGCTTTCCCATACATTCACTGTATTCCTATTCTGTCAATACTATCCCTTTTCCACTTCATTATCACTATCTCTACTATATTCTGCTCTATCACTTTATTCCTATTACTATTCTGTTCTATCATATAATCTTTACTATCCTAGGATCAACACTATTCAGCCCTCTCCGCATTCACATGATGTTCCTTATTGCATATCTGATGATGGTTTCTCATGTAAATTTCAGCTGGGTTCAGTCCAGATTTGCCTACAGGTGTGACTCTAATTTAAAGCAAACCATGAAGAATGTTTAAATTCAACCAAATTTAGTCTCAGCCTTCAATTTACTATTTTAAGTTTCAGGGTCCGTCTCACACTTCTTATTCCACAGCTTTGAGGTCGATAACACAATTCCATTCCAATTCCTGTGGAATTCCCAGCTGTTCAAATTTAATCAATCAATTTCCATATATTGTCAATTTCATTATAACGCAAATTAAGAATGCTGAATCTAGGGACAATTTATTTCCACCTTGATAATAGAAGCCGCATTACTATCAAGGATTAAACAATTTAGATCCACCTGTCAAATACATCGTCTCCGATATCTCAACACCCATTTCCTTATTCCTCCATCTAATTCAATAGACTTCTCCTCCAGTACTTCTTCCTCAGTATGTTGGCTTGGTTCTCAGTCATAGGGGTTCTTCATCAAAACTAATTCCTTTTACAACTTTGGTCTGTTAAAGGGAAGTCTTGCTGTTCACAGTTCCTCTTTTTTACTAGTTCCAATTCCAACTCTCATGTTCCCTGAATAATTCTTCCATGTTACCAGCTCTTCCCAAGTTCCATACTTTCCTGATGTTCTCTGAATAATCCTTCCCATTTTTGGCTGCCTGTCTGGGGATGAGTCAATAACAATACCCAATTAATAATCAAACTTTAAGTACGCCTAAGCCAAATCTCACAAGTCAGTTCCAAATCTTAAACTTTAAAGTCCCTCCAATTAATCACCATAGAATTTAGAGACCAAATTCAAAATGTTATCAATGTATTTCTAATAACTATAATTTAGGCACAAAGTAGGTGTTTTGCCCCAAACCACAGAGGAATGTCTATTTTCAAATTCAAATTCAAATCTTCAAATTAGAGCTTGCCCCAATAGTCGTCATAGGTTGGCTGTATCTTTTAGAAAAGGTTGGATGGTGTTATTTTCTTTTTCCTTCACTGGTGTCAAAAGCTAGATGATGTTAAAGTTGGGCAATAGGGTAGGTATCTACTTCTTCTTCCTTGATGTTAGTTTCAAAGGAGTAGGGATACTGAGGAGCAGTCTTCTCTATCTGTTGGCCTTCCCAGGTGTGTCCTGAAGGGACAGGACAGTATCATTTCTTCTTTGTTGGTCTCTGTTTCAGGGGAGCTACCTTACCTGAGCTGTAACTTCCGCCCGTTCTCAAGGGTCCACTTACTCTTCACCTCACTCCCCAGATAGTAGTATGCTGTCGATGTTACTGTCCTGGAGGCAGAACAACTTAGTAACAAGTTAGTACAATAGCTCCTTTCCCTATTCCCGTACCTCCTGCACAATAAGTTTGTTTCTTCTCTCCCTAGTGCCAGTTCATTTCTCTTTAGTTCTTATTCTCATTGCCACCAGTTACTATGTTTTCCTTTTCGTAGTCCTTCCTTTTAGTGAGGTTTCTCGATCCCAATTAGATTCTTTGTGACTCTCTTCCTGGGATTTGGAAGGGGTGGTGTTCTTTCTTGTTCTTATAATGTATTATTTATTTTGGGTCATGTGAGGATGCCCTCAGATTTCATACTTTGTATTAGTTGGCAGATCAGGGCTACAGGAATGGATTTGGGTGCCAGCATGTCCCTGCCCCCTGATCTTCTGGCCAGTGTCCTCTTCCTCTTCCTTTGGGGTCCCAAGTGTCCCTGTAACCTCTGGGGATCCACTGACTTCTTAAACCCTGTGGCCCTCTTCTTTGCCCCCTTCATTCTTGGTATTCCCTCACAGGGCAAGATCGGCTCCAATGTTCTGATTCCCCACAGTTGTAACATTTTATTTGGAGCCACGTGAGTGATTCCGTGAAGAAGCCCCGCCAGTTCGCATGCGCGCCATATTGTCGTTCGCATTGTGAAGCACCGGACTGGCAGGACATCGCTCCTGCCGGCGGTAAGTTTAAAACTTCAGATAAGCTTTGTATCACTTACCAGGTTTACAACTTGCTAGAAATTGGGCGAATTCCGGTGAGTGAACCGGCTATGGGCTGTGGGGAGACCCCGGTTCCAACCACGAAAGCGGATAGTCGGCAGACGTCGGGTTCGTGATTTCCAGCCTGCTGTGTTCCCGGGGAGGGGAGTGCGAAAGGTCAGATGTAACTGACTTCAGATTCTAAAGATGTCCGTGGAACATACTGGAGCACATGTGTGCCGGCAGTGAACAGCGCTATCAGGGGGATATGAGAGCCAGCCGCCGAATCTTCTATTCAGGTAAGGTCTATTCAACAGCAAAAACCTGGGACAAAGCAAAAGCTGTCGGACCAATCAAGACCAAAGGCGGGCAAAGGTTCATCGGTTCAGAACGCACCCCATGCCTTCATCGGCAGTAAGCGGTTCACTGAAGCTGGTGGCAGCATGACAGCTGGGCAGAGGTTCCACGCACCCTACCAGTCCTACTCAACAAGGTGGGTCTGGCACTTCCGAAACATGGGTAAGTGGACCACTCACAAGTTGGTAATAGTTACACTTGTTTGTACAGCACACAAAGGATAAAGGCATTGTCATCTGCTTAGAGGCATCTAACCATGTAAAACTGCACAATACTAGCATTCCAAGCAAGTTTGGAATTAGGGCCAGAATTGTCGTTTTCAAGACAGGCTCGGGAATCGGGCCAGAGTTATCGTGCGAAACACCCATGGAATGATGGCAGGAGTGGCCTGTTCATTATGAAAAATGGAGAATGTGATTTAACTCGCATGTGAACTTTCCAAATAGGAAACTACTTTACTGACTTACAACGGATTCATAAGGGTCTCAAAGATGGAGAATGTCGTTTAACTCGCATGTGAACTTTCCAAATAGAAAACTACTTTACTGTAGTTTCTCCCTTGGGCTGGGCCGCTCCCTCTGGCAGCCCGGCCAGAGGGAGAAGCGACGCCCAGGTCGGGGCGGCCTGGCTCGGGGGAGGTTCGGCGCCCATGTCGGGGCGGCCCAGCCCGAGGCTGAAGACGGCACGGTACTCACGTGAGGGTGGCTGGGACGGTGTTCTGGCGGTGGTGGCCTGAGTCCGGGGTTACGGCCGCGGGCCAGCGGCTGCGTCTGCAGGACTGGTGGGCGGCAGCTTCGACCACCCCGGGCCGCGGTGTTTGAGCCACGGGACTGATTTATAACATCGCCCGGGGGGTATCGCCTCAGCGCAGAGGGAGAAGAGGAGGGAAGAGACTGCAGACCTAAGACTTTTGCCTCCATCACAGTGAGGAGATGCTGGGTGGACTCACTGTGGTGGATGTTAATATGTGTTTATTGTTGTTTTTGTTGTATTATATGTATGACTGCTGCAAGTTCGTCCAGACTTCGGTCTGAATGACAATAAAGGCATATCTATCTATCTATCTATCTAAGATCCATTCTATGCAGTTGCCATTGCAGGGATCATCGGAGACATTGGAAATTATCAAAAGGCAATGATAACTGTACTAATAACAGTAAAACATTGCAAATTGGGATAAACTATTTCCCCAGGTTATTTAACTAATTAGTAAAATCGGTGTTTGGACTCAGAGTTCGAAAACACGTGTTATGTCTTGACTGGATGATATTCTAATGCTGTATTTTGTTAAAATCACCTGTTTCAGATTCAAACTATATTTGAGAAATTGGGCTCATCCATCCAGTTAACTTTAAGTGGTTACCAAATAGAATTGTTGGTCATTGGGATTTACCTTTAACTATTAATTGGCCTATGACTCTGCCTTGTGGCACACGATTGGAGTTAATAGAAACCTGTTATTAAGCTAAATTCTATTCATCAAGAGTAATTGGCAATATAGTAGCTGTAATTCAGCTGTGCAAGTCGGGAACTGACATCTTGCAAAGTAGTAACCTCTCATATGACATGTAGGTCGTTGTTAACAGGCTTATGCTATAACCAGCTGAAGCTACCTCAGTCACAGTGATGAACAAACAGTATTCAGCATTGCTCCAGTAGTTTGGTCAGTCGAATTTCAGTTATTTTACAAACTGATGCTAAGGGCTCTTAGGTGGAAAGTTGCGAATGTCATCTCTAGTTTGGAGGTGGAGGAGATTTGCATGAGTTGCCAATTTTTCAGTTATTGGTATCAACTAGCTATAGTCACTAGATGCATCCCATGGGTAAAGAGCTATTGAGCGAATATACATAATCTACATGCTCAACTTCAAGTTGAGACACTACGGTGGTGGCATATGTCAGTCACATGGCAATCAAGTAAAAGTATCCTGTAATAGTTTACCTAATCTCCTTTGCCACTGGTGTATCATCAAGTTCAGTTCGATGACAACACAGAATATGTGTTGGATCACAAAGTATTTATGATAGTATGGTTCAATGAAACACCGAATATCGACATGTTGGTTTCATGCTTATTCACTGATTACAAAAATACGTGGCATAACAGTGTTGAGAGATACATTTCTCGCTGCAAGAAGGAGGAATGTTCTTTTATGTTCTCCTCCATTTTGGCCTCATCAGTCGGGTCTTGAAATAAAGCCAGCAAGATCATGCTTTAGTTTTCGTACTGTCTGACTGGCTATGCAGCCATGATTCCCGCTTCCGACAGGCAAAATAATACAAACATATACGGTTATTCTAAAAAATGAAAACTTTGCTGATTCAAACTGTGGTTCAGGAAACCAGCCTCTGCATGATAAAATCAATTTAATGACTTGCAGATTCTGAATGGACTGCCCTACGGCTCAGGTTGTCACATCAATCCAGGTATGTGCTCACTGCAGAGTGCAGTGATAGCACCAAAAAAGCAGTACATTTCCTATTCAGGAGGTGGGAAGCGGTTTTGTTTAATGTTAATGTTACATTTAATATGGTACAGATTACTGACGTTTTCCAGTTCATTCTTAAATGGTCTTCTGACAAGAATTGTGTTTAGGACCATTAACTGTGCCAAACGTGCCTTCCCATCATATTAGCTGCAGCACACAGGACCCACTCTGTTGGGTTTCAAACCTGGATATCAAGTTTGTAAACGATATCTTTAACACAAGTTCTCCCAGTACAAGTATAGACAGTATGGGATATTGACATTGTGTTAACAATACTTCACCAGGGGCCAGCTACTTCCTTAGTCATGACACTAGTATCAGCACAACGAGTGCAGACATTGCAAAAGCTGCGGCTAGATAGGATGGAAGTGGCTGCAGATGCCATTACATTTTACATTTCTGGTCTACATAAGCAGAGCAGACCAGGGATGACAGGGTTTAAGATCATATTTTGGCATACCCCACGGACTCATGTCTATGTGTGAGGGCACGCTTGCTATATTATATCAAGGCCACCAGAACCCTAAGAGGTTTGGAATCAGCATTGTTTATTAGCCAGGAACAACCACACAAGAAAAAGTTGGTTCAGACTATTTCAAGGTAGCTGCAGCAGGTTCTGGTTTATGCAGGTATTAACACTGACAATTTTACATCTCATTCCACCAGGGCGGCATCAACCTCAGCGGCCAGGGCAATGGACGTTCCCATCGACCATATCCTCGCGGCGACAGGATGGTCAAGTGAATTGATTTTCAAATTTTTTCTTACCATAGGCCGATTGCTGACCGGAGGCTATTTGCCCATTCTGTTTTGCGTCCACTTTAGCCTCCACTGAGATAGAGGGGTTGCTATTGATTTTCTTTATTAACGTAAACTATTAATACGTTTAAATCAATGTTTATAATGCATTGTTGATTATTCACTCATCCTGAGTCAATCAATGCAGTGAGACGCCGTGATTTGAATCTATGGCATGAAATCACAGAGCTTTGAACTCTTCACAGAATCACTCACGTGACTCCGAAGTAAAATAGAAAGATTAAACGCGAACTTACCAGTTTGAAGTTTGATCTTTATTTTATGAGGAGTTACGTTGGTGATTACGTGCCCTCCACTCCCAACCCTCTCTCACAAAGGTCATCTGGTAGTTCTCAAGTTTCTGATCTTACTATGTTACTTCAATTACTGTTACCTGTGATTTCATATCGCTGCTTTGAAGATTGACGCGCATGCGAACTGGCGGGGCTTCTTCACGTAATCACCAACGTAACTCCTCATAAAATAAAGATCAAACTTCAAACTGGTATGTTCTCATTTAATCTTACTATTGATCAGGTCTAACAGCTCTATACCCTCTCCAACCAAACCAAGGGAAAGTCAGATCTCGGAATGACATGTCTATCCAAGCATTAAATTCCTCCTCCTCTTTATCTTCCTTCGAGTTACTTCCCATTTCTGGATTCTTAATACGGGTCTCTGGAAGGATTTAGCTGCCGTCGAACCAGGTTGCATTGAAATGTGGACGTCTGTAGCCCGGGGATCATTTACACCTACTGCGGAATATAATTCTAAGGTCGGAGTATGCAGCTTCCTACTACACAATTCCTACTGGGAATCCGCTCTATACCCATATCATCGGGAATTTGCTCTGATCCTATAATGTTATCAATGTCAGGATCAGCCACTTCATAACCTCCTGCTGTCTCACCCTCAGAAAAGCTGCTCTTTCTGCTACCGGAATCTCTATACTTCAGGAAGGATTATTTCACTTTCCCACTTGATTTCCCAATTAATTTTGGCACCCACTTCTGAGGAACCTTCCTTCTAGATCCTTGATCCTCCACACTATCCTCTGCAGGTGAAACAATCATCGGAGCTAGAGAGCCCTTTCCCGATTTTCCTACTTTGGATTTAATTTTAGTGGGTGGAGTCAAAGATAACACTGACTCTTCCCGAGCGCCCTGTTCGCAAGCAGCGCATGGTGTTTCTGAACCAAGAACATGAGAATGCCGAGAGGAATGCTTTGACTCTTTTCCGAAAGAGTCTGCCCACCCTTGTATATATTGGGCTTCTCTCCCTTTGAGATCCACGCTAACCGCAACACTCTTACTAAATGTAATAAGTTTGATTTTAGTCGGCACCTCCACTTTAAGAGCCATCTCAGTCATTTCTCTTTTAAAAGCTGATGTTCTCTCCTGCTCCTGCTCCTGCTGCTGGCTTCCACTATCTTCCTTTTCCTGTTCTGGAATGTCTAGATGTGGAAGTTAATAATTATTTAAAGATATAAAATGGATTCCGCTGAAACTAAGACAGGCTTTCACTGTTTTCTATTAAATTGCTAAGCTAGCAAAAAAGCACTAACCCTTGCTTTCAGTACATTGACAAGGTCAGCAGACTGTCGATGTTTCTCTTTCCAATAACATAAGTGAGATAACAAGCACAACTTCATGGATGTCTCCTCTATAACATAAACATAGGAGATAATACAGACTAACCCTTGTTCCACAAGATTGTGATGTGCGTCATAAGTAGAAAAAACCAAAATGCTTGTTCTGCAGAAATATAACCTTCTCATATATAACCATATATGGTTAATCCTTCCTCTGTCAGAAGAACTAGTCAATCTTCTGAAGCTGTCAATCTTAAGGATCTGTCATTCTTAAGAAACAAGAGGTTGTACTACACTTTATAGATAATGTATTGCTGAATCGTCGAATACTGAGGTATATATACATGTACTGAAATCAGTCATTTTGTGTGGGACTTCTCTGCATAATTTGTTATCAGCGTACTGTAAAGAGTTTTTACCACACCCGCCAGGCGTAATAAAGAGATTGTACTGCTTGATCACTGATTTTATTAGCATTTTTGTCTGTTTAAGTATACTGAACCACAACATAGAGAAGGACCAGTTCTCTCTTTTTCCATTCTAATCCCTAACCTGAACACTGCCATTCTTAAAGTAGAAAGCAGAACGACTTCTTTATTTACTTTCCTTTCAGTGAAGAACATTCTCCATATTTCAATAAGCTCATTCCCTTCTTCACTGTTTCCATATCATCTAACAATTGTCTCTATTTAGGTTATTCCTACTATATAGATTTTAGCCCACCTATTGGCCAAAGTTAATTCCTCAAAACTCTATTTAATTTTCCCGATATTTTCTTAATCTCTCTGCTTCATGCGGAATATTCTCACAAATTATTCTTATCGGACTTTCAGTATTATTTGATAGGTCCTTCTCCGATACATTCCCCATCCTCCTGCACAATAGACACAATACAGATAAAATTCAAAGCACTCACACCTATTCATTACTCGCTCCTTCCTTTCAGACTCCAAGGCCACCGAATTTAATCAATTCGGATCTGATACAGGTGCTAAAATAGACGATGCTGGATTTTTACAATTTACAATAATAATTTGACACGCTAGCGCATAGTTTACAAACACTTGATCTAAATGCCGCGTCACGCTGTTATCAATCAGTGAACCTCTCCCTCTGATACCAAAGATTTTGCCCTTCTTAGGGTACTCTTTGCTGAGGGGTATTACATATGAAATGGAGTACTTTTCCTCTTAAATGTTACTTTCCCCTGCTAAGACTGGACTTCTATAGGGGGGCCTCTATCCCTCCTCTCTAAGTTTACAGAATTAGGGGTACCTCTCACATCCGGGTACTTTTCACCAAGTGAACCAGGTTCCTGTCTCTCAGTTCCTCTTCGCTATCAGGTATTAATCAACAATCGATGAGAGGGTTACTATTCTCTGTTGATCAGCCGCTATTCGAAATCAATCTCAAATATGCACAAACTCCGAAGTTCTATTTACACAGAATTTGAATTCTACCGTACGGGCAGAACTTCAATGTGAAATTCTGTATTTGGAAATTTGATTCTTCAAATCTAAACTCATCAACTAATTTTGGTGCGTATCCCTCCACATACCAAGCTCTCGAATTCAAATTAAATTGCCCAATGATATCTCGAATGGACTAGAGTATTCCCAGCCAATCTATACTCTAGCCACCGAGCCCAGTGCCTTTACGAGATTCCTCATCCATCCCTTCAGGGAGGGATTCAGATATCTTCACACAGGCGTGGCCTCTAACCAACCTAGGTTTTACCTCTTCAAAAGGATTTCCTTTACACGTGCTTGGGTGTCAGCGCCTATCCTCTTCATGCTGGCAGTCGATGCCGATTTTCGGGACGCACCTTTCCAATTAGCACTCCCAGCAACGACAGGTCAAATGCTTCACCGCTTAGCATGTAAACTAGTCTTGTATTTTAAAACCCCACCAATTGGATACTAAATCTGGGACAGGTTGCGCGTTTGGCTCTTGTTAAGCAGCTGCAGTCTGCCAACTATGACCAAATTTTGGGCCACTCCTCGCCCTTGTTTTATGCGCCCTAGCCCAAAGGAGTGCTATCTGCCCCCCCCCACCCAATGCTTGCTAGACTCTGTTCTATGATCTCGTTGGGACCCTTTCCCAAGCCCGTGAATGCCCGAGACACTCCAAAAGGTCATGCAGTCCCAAGAGTTCTCCCAGAAGAGTGACACAGGACCTCGTGGGAGCAACCTTTTATAGGGCCCCAAAACTTGAGGGGCCAAACCACATGGGGGTTGTCTGTTGACAGTCCAATAACAGATATCGATTAACACAGTACATGATAGACATTTCCTTAACCCAATAATACAGTAACCAATACATTGTATTCAAACGGAGCATCTGGAAGGAAGCAAACATTGCAACATTTGCCCAGATATTCAAGAACCCCAGACAAGGCTCAACACTTAACCCAATCAACATCTAGCAAAGTAAAGCTTTGCAACAATATTTACAATGTGTATGGCTGGTTTGCATTCACCCAATCTGTTTCATGCAATTTACACCTAATTGTAAGAATCTGCAGATGTCCCATTCTTTCCCTACAACTCTTATCTAGGCTCCGGACATGCTGGGACCATTCTGCAGCTTGTCCCATTTCTGCAGAAGACACATTTAAATTGACTAAATGGCCTAGCAGCCCAGAAGCCTTTACTCAATTTTAGTGTCCTGGCATCTCCAATTTGGCCCGAATTAACAGAAGCAGAGTAATGGTTGGCAAATATGTGATCAAGCCAAAGTCACTGGCAAAGTGGTGTAAATTCCTAATTGTTCTTGATTGGTTACCATGGTGATTGATTTATATATACAAGAAGATTCAGGCAAAGGTTTACCATAAATGGAACTAATAGCTGACAGAATATACAGGATGCACACCAGTTTGGAGATGATACTTATGAACATGGGATCATTTCACCTTGGGTGTGATTCTGGTGTTAGAGTTGAGTTTGAAGAAGAGGTCAGAATGAAGTATTGGTGAAGTTCTCACACAGTAATTGGAAATCCTTATTAGTCATTGTCCCAAGGCAGATCGCTGCAAGTGATTATGTGTGGACAACAAAGTTATCCTGAGCAGATGTGTTGCTGATGAGCAATACCCTCTCTCCACCTCGCAAGCCTTTCCAAGATGTAACTATCCCATAGTTATATGTACTGTATCTTACTGTAATGTGGAATTAGAAGACTCCTGCCTGACAATTAGTGCACAAAGGGGATTGTATGCCAACACCAAACCAAGGTTAAATCAGCCTTGAAGATCATTCAGTCTGTAATGGATAAATTATGAAAATTTTAATATTGGCTAATTTAAAGACACCATAAAATGGAGGATCCCTGCACTTGTCAGAATGCTTAACCCTTGTCAGCTGAACTTTACAGGCTTTGATTGGCGCCAGCCAGTCTAGGCTCAGACTGGTATGCAGGATGGTGAGGGGTCCAGGTGTTATCCCCATTTATCTTAAATTGATAACATGTATAGCAGTTTTGCAGATGAACCTTAAATGCATAATTTCTATTGGATCATTGCAAAAGCAATGGAAATAGTATAAATAATGTTACAAGACGGTCATCCTGTTAATCGATGATTGGTCGATCTGTTGAGCCTTGGAAAAACTACTTGAATCTCAGGGCACATGTTTCAATGTTTGTTCGTGTTTGCTTCCTTCTGGAGCTTTCTTTCTTATACAATGTATTAGCCAGTGTATTATAGGGTTAGGGAAATGTCTGTTATATATGGGGTTAATTGATATCTGTGATTGGATTGTAAAGAGACCGCCCCCATGTGATTCGGCCCCTCAAGGTCCGGGGACCTATAAAAGGCCGCTGCCACGAGGTGCTACGTCAATCTTCTGGGAGAACGCTTAGGACTGCGGTGCGTATCCCTCCACATACCGAGCTCTTGAATTCAAATTAAATTGCCCAATGATATCTCGAATGGACTAGAGTATTCCCAGCCAATTTATACTCTAGCCACTGAGCCCAGTGCCTTTACGAGATTCCTCATCCGTCACTTCAGGGAGGGATTCAGATATCTTCACACAGGCGTGGCCTCTAACCAACCTAGGTTTTACCTCTTCAAAAAGATTTCCTTTACACGTGCTTGGGTGTCAGCGCCTATCCTCTTCATGCTGGCAGTCGATGCCGATTTTCGGAACGCACCTTTCCATTTAGCACTCCCAGCAATGACAGGTCAAATGCTTCACCGCTTAGCATGTAAACTAGTCTTGTATTTTAAAACCCCACCAATTGGATACTAAATCTGGGACAGGTTGCGCGTTTGGCTCTTGTTAAGCAGCTGCAGTCTGCCAACTATGACCAAGTTTTGGGCCACTCCTCACCCTTGTTTTATGGGCCCTAACCCAAAGGAGTGCTATCTGCACCCCCCCCCCCCCCCACCCCATGCTTGCTAGACTCTGTTCTACGATCTCGTTGGGACCCTTTCCCAAGCCCGTGAATGATCGATCTGCTCCGACTAGCGAAGTGCTGAAAATCAATGGAAAAAACGTACAGTGGCGCCGATTTCTGCACTCGCGATCGAAACAGCTCAACACCCTTAATCGCAAACTTGTGTTTGGGGGTCCGTTGAGATCTCAGACGAGCCCCCAATGTAAATAGCTCGTTCTAAGCTTCCCCCTAGTCTAGTTTCAGTCAATAATATACACTGAGTCAAGCAGTTGCGCATCTAAACTTTATTTTGGAAAAACACAATAACAGTTCCCCACTACTATACCTAACCACCGCGGGTTCGATCCTTGTATCTGCTTGGCCAAGCCCTCCTAGCCTTATGCGAGCAGAGACACTCCAAAAGGTCACGCAGTCCTAAGAGTTCTCCCAGAAGATTGACACAGGACCTCGTGGGAGCAACCTTTTATAGGGCCCCAAAACTTGAGGGGCCAAACCACGTGGGGGTGGTCTGTTTACAAGATGGTCATCCTGTTAATCGATGATTGGTCGATCTGTTGAGCATTGGAAAAACTATTTGAATCTCAGGGCACGTTTCAATGTTTGTTCTTGTTTGCTTACTTCTGGAGCTTTCTTTCTTATACAATGTATTAGCCAGTGTATTATAGGGTTAGGGAAATGTCTGTTATATATGGGGTTAATTGATATCTGTGATTGGATTGTAAAGAGACCGCCCCCATGTGGTTCGGCCCCTCAAGGTCCGGGGACCTATAAAAGGCCGCTGCCACGTGGTCCTGCTTCTGGGAGAACGCTTAGGACTGCGTGACATTCTGGAGTGTCTCTGTTTGAGCGAGGCCAAGAGGGCTTGAACAGGCAGATACGAGGATCAAACCCGTGGTGGTTAGGTACAGTAATTGAATTGTAATTGAGTTTTGTCAAAATAAAGATTAGTTGCACAAGTGCTTGATTCAGTGGGTTTTGACTGAAACTAGACTGGGTGTAAGCTTCGAATGAGCAATTTACATTGGGGGCTCATCTGGGACCCCCAAACACAAGTTTGCGATCAAGGCTGTTAAGCTGTTTTGATCGCAAGTGCAGAAATCAGGCCCACTGTGCGGTTTTCAGCACTTCGTTAGTTGGAGAGGATCGATCATTTGCGGGCTTGGGAAAGGGTCATCTATTCTTTTTCTTTGGTGATGCTGTCTGACCTGCTGAGTTACTCCAGCATTTTGTGTCTAACAACAACAATATTATATGTTATGTAGAATTGAGCTTGGCAGTGAATCCTTCCTTGTCCAGTATGACTTGCAGGCACTATATTGTTTGTCATGCGAGGCATCAAGCCATGCACTGGGTGAGTCCATTTCCCGCATAATACAGCCAGATTGTGACCTATGGCTCCATCACCCTTGCTCACATTTAGAATAAAACATGCACTAATGTTAAAACAATCTCAGGCTATCACTTTTAGGTGGGGTTTGATGTAGGAAGTTTCCAGTTGGCACGTTTCACTCTTGTAACTCACTGTAAACTGCAGATATAGTCATAGTCACCCACTGCTGTCATCCAATGTAAATGGATCGATTATAATCATGTTTGTCTTTCTGCTGACTGGTATGCAACAAAAGCTTTTCACTATACCTCAGTACACGTGACTATAAACTAAACTGAACTGAACTGGTAAAGTCATAGACTCATACAGCATGGAAATAGGTCATTCAGCCCAACTTGCACTTGCTGACTATAATGCCCCATGCTGACTAAGTAGCTTGACCGAGGTAGTCCCACTTGCCTGGCCTGCTACATATTCTCCAAACCACTCCATTCACTTGCCCAGTGTCTTTATGTATCTTAATTGTACCCACCCCTGCTCTGGCAGCTCGTTCCATATATGCGCAACCTTCTCTGTGGAACATTTCCCCTCTGGTCCCTTTTAATCTCCCCCTTCTCACCTTCAACCTATGTCCTCTGGTTTTAGACTTCCCTTTCTGGGGAAGAGACTACGGCAATTCACCTTATTATGCCATTCATAATTTTCTAAACCATAAGGTCACCCTTCCGCCTCCTATAATCCAGGGAATAATGACCACGGATCAACAAAGTATTGGCAGTTTTAAAGCACTTTTCAGGATGTCCCCAGGGCTAGACCGTGCATTCTTTGACCTTTAATGATATCCTTCCAATAGCAAGGTGACCAGAGCTGTACACAGTACTCCAAATGTGTGATTACCCATGTCTGGTACAGCTGAAATGTAACATCCAAACTACTGTACTCAGTATGTAATAAAAAGAACTGCAGATGCTGGTTTATACCAAAAATAGATGCAATAGAATTTAGGAGAGCTCACCCTCCCCTCAGCCCACTCAGCATCAACAACATCACAGTCACATCTGTGGAGTTATTTCAGTGACTTGGAACCATCATCTCCATTGACCTTAAATGGGAGGCCACCATTGACTCCACAGTGAAAAAGGCCCAACAGAGGATGCACTTTCGGTGGCATCTGCGAAAACACAATCTGCCGCAGGCAATGATGGTCCAGTTTTATACTGCCTTCATAGAGTCTGTCCTCACCTTCTCCATCATGGTCTGGTTTGGCTCAGCCACCAAGCATAACATCCAGAGGCTGCAGTGCATCGTTCGATCAGCTGAGAAGGTTGTTGGCTGGAACCTTCCCCCCATCGACGAACTGTACATAGCAAGGGCCAGGAAGCAAGTGGGTAAGATCATCTCTGACCCCTCTCACCCTGGCTACAAACTCTTTGAAGCACTTCCCTCTGGAAGGCGACTCCGGACTGTCAAAGCCATCACAGCCAGACATAAAAACAGAATTTTTTCCACGAGCAGTAGCTCTGTTCAACAACCAAAAGTCTTTAGCCTCCTTTTGCTCTGGTATTTTATTTCATTCTTCACATGTTTAAATTATAATGTGTTATTCTTAATTTTTACTGTATATCGTGTTGGTACTTGCAACAAAGCACCGAGGCAAATTCCTTGTATGTATACATACTTGGCTAATAATTCAATTCAAAATGCTGGAGTAACTCAGCGGGTCAGGTGGCATCTCTGGAGAAAATGGATAGGTGATGTTTTGGATCAGGATCCTCCTTCAGACTGATGAAGAAACAATCCCAACCCGAAACGTCATCTATTCATTTTCTCAAGAGATGCTGCCTGACCCACTGAGTAACTCCAGAATTGTGTATCTATCACCCCTACTCAATAATCTGAATGATGATCAAATGCATGCCAAATGTCTTTTCACCACCTTATCTACCTGTGTAATTATGCTCCTAAAGCTTACCCCGTTAGTCTAGTTCAGTAAAACACTGAGTCAAGCACTGGATCAACTAACTCTTTATTCTCACTCACAAACATACTTCCTACACGATATCTAACCAACACCGCGGGTCTGATCCTTGTCTCTACTCGGCCAAGCCCTTCAGCCTCGTGCGAATAGACACCTCCAGACAGTGCACTTCCAGAAGATCGACTCCGATCCATGTGGTTCATATCCATATGCGGGATAGTTTTCTAAACCAACATGTAGAGGAACCAACGAGAGAGCAGGCTATTCTAGACTGGGTATTGAGTAATGAGGAAGTGTTAGTTAGCAGTCTTGTTGTGCGTGGCCCCTTGGGCAAGAGTGACCATAATATGGTTGAGTTCTTCATTAGGATGGAGAGTGACATTGTTAATTCAGAAACAAGGGTTCTGAACTTAAAGAAAGGTAACTTTGAGGGTATGAGACGTGAATTGGCCAAGATAGACTGGCAATTGATTCTTAAAGGGTTGACGGTGGATATGCAACGGAAGGCATTTAAAGACTGCATGGATGAACTACAACAATTGTTCATCCCAGTTTGGCAAAAGAATAAATCAGGGAAGGTAGTGCATCCATGGATAACAAGGGAAATCAGGGATAGTATCTAAACAAAAGATGAAGCAAAAAATGAGCTGGAAAAAGCAGCCTACCAGAGGACTGGGAAAAATTCAGTCCAGCAGAGAAGGACAAAGGGCTTAATTAGGAAAGGGCAAATAGATTATGAAAGAAAACTGGCAGGGAACATAAAAACTGACTGCAAAAGTTTTTATAGATATGTAAAGAGAAAAAGATTAGTTAAAACAAATGTAGGTCCCTTGCAGTCAGAAACAGGTGAATTGATCATGGGGAACAAGGACATGGCAGACCAATTGAATAACTACTTTGATTCTGTCTTCACTAAGGAAGACATAAATAATCTGCCGGAAATAGCAGGGGCCGGGGGTCAAATGAGATGGAGAAACTGAGTGAAATCCAGATTAGCCGAGAAGTGGTGTTAGGTAAATTGAATGGATTAAAGGCCGATAAATCCCCAGGGCCAGACAGGCTGCATCCCAGAGTACTTAAGGAAGTAGCCCCAGAAATAGTGGATGCATTAGTGATAATTTTTCAAAACTCTTTAGAATCTGGAGTAGTTCCTGAGGATTGGAGGGTAGCTAATGTAACCCCACTTTTTAAAAAGGGAGGGAGAGAGAAAACGGGGAATTACAGACTAGTTAGTCTAACATCGGTAGTGGTGAAAATGCTAGTCAGTTATTAAAGATGGGATAGCAGCACATTTGGAAAGTGGTGAAATCATTGGACAAAGTCAGCATTGATTTATGAAAGGTAAATCATGTCTGACGAATCTTATAGAATTTTTCGAGGATGTAACTAGTAGAGTGGATAAGGGAGAACCAGTGGATGTGTTATATCTGGACTTTCAGAAGGCTTTCGACAAGGTCCCACATAAGAGATTAGTATGCAAACTTAAAGCACACGGTATTGGGGGTTCAGTATTGATGTGGATCGAGAACTGGCTGGCAGACAGGAAGCAAAGAGTAGGAGTAAACGGGTCCTTTTCAGAATGGCAGGCAGTGACTAGTGGGGTACCGCAAGGCTCAGTGCTGGGACCCCAGCTATTTACAATATATATTAATGATTTGGATGAGGGAATTGAATGCAACATCTCCAAGTTTGCGGATGACACAAAGCTGGGGGGCAGTGTTAGCTGTGAGGAGGATGCTAGGAGGCTGCAAGGTGACT
>CM075977.1:326313645-326432794 GCA_038087875.1 Malacoraja senta | reverse complement strand
AATGATTGTGGAAATTTGACAGACCGTTTCAACATGTCACCACTCTGACAATGATACCCAAGCCATGTGGCCCTGTGGCTTCCCATCTAATTATTATAATCACTTTACCCTTAGAATCGGAACTGGCAGACGGAAGGCCAGTCATACAACAACTACACTTTGGATTGGGTTGAAGGACTTACAGGGCCAAACTGATTAGCAGCGGCCAGTGCCACCCATGGACGAAACAGGATTGCAGATAGAATTTATCTAGACATTTGAAGTACTTCTCGTCCCTCACTTTACTTATATTGCAACCAGGAAGAAAGGAATCCCGAATGCAGAATTCCATTATCCTATTCTTCCTCTTTTCTTCTTTGGTCAGCATTCAGGATCGAGGATGAGACAATTCCAATCCAGTTTTTTAGGTTTTGGGGTGGCTCTTGAGGCCAATGTGGGAACTATAGATGCTTCCTCAGATGGAGACGGGATATCACTGACAGGGCAGGTGAGTGGATATTTTGTGAGATGGAATTTCATCGCATTCAGAGGGTTTTTCTTCTCTCCATGTGGATAGTATTTACATTCTCAATATCATCCCAAATGATCCATCTTCATTGATTGAATTGAATTGAATACTTTATTGTCACAAGTGACAAGTCACAGTGAAATTCTTAGCTTGCACACCTAAGGTATGCAAATAATCGCCCATAAAGGCTGCTTACAAAGTTACAAATCCCCCCCCCCCCCCCCAACAACAAGTCCCCATTTGTTCTTCCCCTCCTCCCTCATCCCTCACGACGGTCCCCCCACTCTGGGTCATCCATTGTCCATTGTTCTTCCCTCTACCTCATGGCAGTCCCCCCACACCGGGTCCTCCTTTGTTCCTTCCCTCAGCAGCGGAGTCCTCACTTCCACATGGTCCATCCTCGTCCGTCGGTCAGCGCCATCATCGACCGCCGCACCGACCTCTCCACTATCGCTTACACATTTGCATAGTCATGGGCCAGAGATTCCCAGGAGTCAGTGTGAATGGTGCATTTTTTCAGGGAGCCTTTGAGAAGATCCTCTCTCCACCTGATAATGTTTCCATTCTGTTGACAGACCTCATGGTATCTTGGAGTGTTGTCTTGGGCATGTCAGTGACAAGGCCTAACCAAGATTACTATCTGAGTATAACTGCACCCCAGTTGACTGTTGGATGTTGACTGGGAGCAGATTATTATTAGTAGGAAGGAACTGCAGATAGACACAAAATGCTGGAGTAATTCAGCTGGACAGGCAGCATCACTGGAGAGAAGGAATGGGTGAAGTTTTGGATCAAAACTAAACTAAACTAATCTAAATGTTCCCAATGTTGAGGAAGTTCACAACTAGGGGGCCACCGTCTAAGAATCAAGGGGGGGGGGGGCATTTAAAGCTGAGATGAGAGTTGTGAATTTTTGGAATTCTCTGCCACAGAAGGCAGTAGAGGCCAATTCACTGGATGAATTTAAAAGAGAGTTAGATAGAGTTCTGGGGGCTAGAGGAATCAAGGGATATGGGGAGAAGGCAGGCACGGGTTCCTGATTGTGGATGATCAGCCAAGAACACAATGAAAGGCGCTGCAGGCTCGAAGGGTCAAATGGCCTCCTCCTGCACCTATTTTCAATGTTTCTATGTTTCTAAACTAAGTTTCCCTGGTTATTTTACTGATTGTATGCCTCATTGTCACCTTCCCCTCAGCTAACAATGTACCATTCTGTATTTCCTTAACATTGTCTGGTTTGATGTGTCGCTTTCACACCTTATGCTTCCATATCTCTGGACTCCCTCTCCCCTGACTCTCAGTCTGAAGAAGGGTCTCGACCCGAAACGTCACTTATTCCTTCTCTCCAGAGATGCTTCCTGTCCCATTGAGTTATTCGAGTTTTTCCTGTCTATCTTCGGTGTATAACAAGCATCTGCAGTTCCTTCCTATAAATGAACTGTGTTCTGCCTTCAGTTCAAATGTCAAACATTATAATCAATTAAAAAAATGAAATTTGGACAGATATATGAATAGGAAGAGTTTAGTGAGCCCAGTAGGATAAATTAGTTGGCATGGACAAGGTGGGCTGAAGGATCTGTTTCTGTGCTGCACAGCTCCATGAATCTATGACTAAATGTACAGTACATCCCAATAGTCATTTGGCCCTTCAAATTCTGCCCTCAGGCACAACTCCTCCCCACAACTTTGTATCTCAGTTTGCTTTAAAAAATAAGCTCATGTTTCATCAAAAGACATAAAGACCAATATAAAATATTTCCTGTGGCAGAGCATTCCAAGCTGCAACAACTTTCTGAATGCAGCATTTTTCGTTAACCTCCTGAGGTCGCAAATGGTGTCGTCGAAATCCAGCAACTCTGTGTTCAGCAGCATTCAGTATCTAACAGTATCTTCTTTCTTTCAGAAACAACTTAATGTTGATGCTTCCTCAACACTGACTTACGAGTCGGGAGAAATAAGAGAGAGAGTTAAATAAAGTGATCAGTTACGCTCTTATTTATGTTTCAGATAAATATAGAGACATTATGATCCAATTCACTGAAGTCACACTGTAGAAGCAGTTTTGAATAATTTTCCAATTTACATTAAACATTGAATTTACCTGATACAGAAATTAATACAGTGAACATTGTAACATGTATCCACTTACGTGAAAGTAAATGAAAAATATTAATCTCCAAATAAGACTGGGATTAATGACTGTTATATGATGATGGGTGCTTTGGGCATCGTCCCATTATATCGTATTGATTAATCTATGTCACTTCAAATTACTTTGTAAACATCAACTAACCAGATGTTAGATACTAACCAGATATGTTGAAGCAGATTCTGCACCATTTTAATATTTGACAACAAAAAAATCAATCTTTCAAACAAAAGGAATCAAGTTTCTGAGATTGTGCATATTTTATATTTCACTTCCATCAGTAAATGCCAGGCAAAATGTTCTGAAGTCACATTTAAACCAACTAAAATTGTGTGGGTGTGTGAGAGAGAGAGAGGAATAGGGAGAGGGGGAGAGGGGGAGAGGGGAGATGGAGAGAGGGAGAGAGAGAGAGAGGGAGAGAGGGAGAGAGAGAAAGAGAGCACGTGTATTAGCAATGTTACAACATTTTGAGATTTTAAAAATAAAGTCTGCAATTTGTCCCATCAGATAAAGCATAAAAATAAGTTTAATTTGACACCTAATTCACTTTAATATCTTCAATATTAAAAAAATTATGGCCATTTTCATACTCAGAAATTAGCATCTTGTTCCCTATTGCTTTTCCATTGACTTAACACAAAAGCTGTGATCGAGGACAGTCAAAAGCCCATAACTTTCTTAAAAATTAAGAGAACTGAAAGAAATTTTCAGTTATTATAGATTGAAGCATTCTGAAACAAATATGAAACAATCTTACTTAGATGACATGAAATTAAAGAATATAATTAGTTAGTTACCTAATTGTAGCTAATTACAAAATTCAATTACTAGATATAAACATCTATCAATTTCTTAAGAATAGATTAACATTTTTAAATAGCCTAAGTGTCCAAATAACATTCACAGAAGAATTCACAATAAAACATAATTTTTAAATCTCATTGTCATGAATTTACAGGCCAAATGGAAGGAATTGAATGTTTAATACCTGTAAATTAATGGCCATTTAAATCATTTTGCGAGTGAGGTTTTCTGGAACACGATCATTTGGAACGTTGATTTGTGGTGAATTTAACCCCGTATCGGCATGAAAAATTCTGCCGTTAGTTCGGGGGAAAAAATCACCGTTTCGCATGAAAAAATATGAATTAAAGGCTTCTTAAGAAGCACTTTTATACATTAAAATAAACTACTTTCGTTTACCTGTCCCGTGTGTGAAATCCGTCCCCGTTGTCGGCGTTGACGGCTTCAGAAGCTGATTTTAAAATGACTCCAGCGCTGACATTGTCGATTTAATAAAAATAAAAAATACACAAGACCCCCGTAGGAACGATTTTTCAGCAAACGCTTGTACTCCAACGAAATATAATACAGGACAAGGTAGGAGAAACCTGCGTTTTAACCCCGCCTCCCCCTAAAGGCGCCAAAATCGTGCACACGGCCAGTGGTAGAATTGCAGCGCCGCTGAGGGTAAGTATTGTAACATACCTACATGTATGACATGATTGAGGTTTTAATGAGATCACCCCTTATTGTTCGAAATTCAAATGGTTACGAACCATGTACTGGAAGGTGGAGTCTATTGTTTAGTGTGGTGTTTACATAATACTATGTTTTCATATCTGTTGTGCTGCTGCAAGTAAAAATGTAATTGTTCCATTCCAGGACAAATGAAAAAAAAACTCTTTTGGCTGAGAAATGGGGCCCACTGGTTAGTATGTATGAGTTGAGCAAAATGACATATTTCCATGCCGTATAGTTCTATGACACTATGATTCCAGAGGATTCAAGCCCAGTATGATGACTATATCTGGGACTGCATGAAGCTGAGCAAAGATGGCATTGCTGAGCAGACTCACTTGCTCGCTGACTGAGTCATTTCCAAACCCATCAAAACAAAGCCCTACACACATCAACACAACATAATACAAACCTATTCAGTCAACACACACAATGGCTTGCTGGGGGGGATAAAAAGCTGATAGCTAGCATAATTGCAGCTATTGTTCATTTCAGAGATTGATACAATACATTAGCCTGCAGATGCTTCAGCTAGAACAATTTAGTCTGGATCTACTGTCTAGACCAGCTGAAGTGGCATAAGACTCATGCAGAATAATTATTTTAAACTTCACTCATAATAGTTTGCCACTTCAGTTTGGTTTTCTTATTGTTACAGGGAGCTGCCATTTATTCTGTAAGGCTGAAAGGTCCAGGAAATTTGGTCAGTATCAACTTTTGAAATTAATTGAAAGTTTAATCTTTTAAACTTTTCACAAGCATTCCTTCCTTTCTATCCTATTCTTTACAGTTGTTATCATTGTTATTATTGATGCAGTTTTTGTTGTTATTTTTATTCTTATTATTAGGCACAAAGTTAAAGTAATTGTTCAATGAACTTCACAAGCCATAATAGATAGAAATACAAAGACCTTCAGGCTGAGAATACAATAATACTGACAAATATATGTGATTGCAAATAATTAATACAAATCTTCAAATTTGCTTTTTTATTTTGCTTTTAGAGTTGTAACTTGGAAATAAAAGAATAAATTGTTTTACAAATGTACAGATTTCATCACACGGTGTCAGAGAGGGCACCGTAAATAATTTAGCTTGTAGTGTGAAAGCCATATGCTTTTACATTTCTTAGCATTGATTTAACAATACATTTTACAATATATTCAAACCCACGGCAAAGATGAGATGCAATAAATAATCCTCCATCCATTGTTCATGATAATATCATGAGAGAAGCTTAGTTTGATCTTAAAAACAATACTGTATATTGGGCAAATAGGCTAGAAGCTAAAAATAACATTTATTAATCATCATCATCATCATCATCGTTGAAAGCATCAAGGGGCACGGTGCCTTACCTATGCCATGTACAACAGTGATCGCAACTTCTACTGAAGTGCGGATGGCCATTGGCTCGCAAGGAGCTCATCCGCCCTTTGACAGGTCTTGTATTTGTTCCTGCTGGGGGTTCACAGCCCCCTCCTCGCCTGGCAAACCAGATGGGGGAGACGGATTAGTCGCCGACTATCCGACCATGGAGCAGGTAGCACAGGATTACATGGTACCCGTGGCAGGGGGAACTACCCCCGACCTATTAAACTAGTTGTCAAAAAGCCTTTTGGCACATCACCCTTTGTGGAAGAATTGAGCTGTTCTTCCATATTGTCTTTCAACGTAGGCAGCACTTCACGCTGTGGGAATCAAACTTTACTCCAGTGAATGTTTCCTTCAGAGCTGGGCTAAACAGGCCTGGTGCAGGTGTGGCCCATAGAGTTAAGAAAACAAGTACGCTAAACACACAGAAGAGGTTGTGGACTCAAGTCTACACTGAGACATCCTAAATTTCCTGCATATATAAGGAAGCCTGTTTTTCAGTCGAAAGTTCCTGAATGCTGGATCACAGTAGTTTACCCTGTAAACACAAGAGCAATAGCTGGGTAGACCACCCACGCCCCCTACTTCTAATAGCGCAGAAACGCTACAGTAAATGGGGGCTTACGATTGGCTCAGAGAGGGGGCAGTGGGGCGGTCTGCTTGAAAGATGAGATAGAATAATGCCAAGATGCCCTTGTATTAACCGCCACCACGGCTCCATCGCCGCGAGGCCTCACAGCCGCCGCGGCCCCATCGTCACAAGGTCTCACAGCCGCGGTCTCGATGCCTCCTGGTTCGACGCATAGAACCCCGGCCGGTGTCTTGCGGGTAGAAGCCCGGGTTGGACGAAGCGGCCGACGTTTCCCACGGCTGGGCACCACGGAGGCCGCTCGCCCACTCGGCACCACGGTGACACAGATGCAGATGCGGACGCTCTCCAGCCGGTGGAGCGTTAGTGATCCTCACTCCGCTCCTTCAGCTTTATATTCTGATAGCCGGGCGAGGCGGGCGCCACCCGTGACTGACAGTGGACCCTGCCAATCAGTGCGGTGATGGTGCAGGAAGGGGCATCTCCATCCCATGACTAACAGGAGAGTAGGCAAATCTGCATAGTGCTGACTGACAAGAGAGACCAATCTGCGCATGCGTGGTTTTTAAGATATTTAAACCTTAATAACTTTTATAATATACCATCTATCAAAACTTGTTGCACTTAAGCACAGGAGAATGGTGAGTAAGGTGGCAAAGAATCGTAGTGCTATCATGTACCATTTTTGCTCAATTAAAAAAAAACACGCAAACCAGAAGAGCACAAGATTAGAGTTTTAGTTATAAACAGAAGTTGAAATAATTGGTACCCATATAATAGATAGTAATAACAGGATAATTGTATCTAACAAAAATAAAATTGTTTACTGTACTGTATAACTGTCGGCTAATTCTGTTGTAAAGACAGAGAACTGGTGAGCAGTTAACTGCCACCATCTCTCGATGATATCATGCAATGAAGCAAACATCAAAGACTCCGCTTTTCCTTTCATTTCCCTTCAAGCCAATTTTTTCACCCTTCATCAGTCAAAGTATTGAACATAGAAGTTGGGAGGTCATGTTGCAGTTATTATATAAGACATTGGTGAGGTGAATTCAGAGTATTGTGTTAATTGCTCAGCACCATGTCATAAGAAAGATGTTGTCAAGCTGGAAAGGGTGCAGAGAAGATTTATGAGGATGTTGCCAGAATTCGGGGGGCCCTCAGCTATAGGGAGAGGTTGACCAAGCCAGGACACTATAGTCCTTAGAGGGCAGAAGGATGTAGGGTGATCTCATAGAGATGTATAAAATCATGAGAGGAACATATTGGCTAATTGCACAGAGTTTCTTGCCCCGTGAAGGGACAAGACATTTTCCAATGTTCTATAGATTCAGGATCAGTTCCTGTGGATAGGAGGGTAGCTAATGTTATCCAACTTTTTAAGAAAGGCGGTAGAGCGAAAACAGGGAATTATAGACCAGTTTACCTGACATCGGTGGTGGGAAGATTTAGGAGTCAATTATAAAAGATGAAATAGCAGCTCATTTGGATAGCTGTAAAGTGCCTGTCCCACTTGGCGATTTTGCCGGCGTCATATCAGTGTCGCCAAAAGATTTTGAATATTTCAAAATCCAGTGGCGACACAAAAGTGGTTGCGACCATTGAAAAAACACCACGCGTCATACGTCATCACGACGCGTCATGCCGCATCACGCTGCATATTTTTCAGCGACATGATACATCAGTCAATGATGCCGGCAGTCAACGAAAAAAATGCAAAGTGTTACAGGCCCATAACAGGATCAGTCCGAGTCAGCATGGATTTACGAAGGGGAAATCATGCTTGACTAATCTTCTGGAAATTTTTGAGGATGTAACTAGGAAAATGGACAAGGGAGAACCAGTGGATGTAGTGTACCTGGACTTTCAGAAAGCATTTGATAAGGTCCCACACAGGAGATTAGTGGGCAAAATTAGAGCATATGGTATTGGGGCTCGGGTACTTACATGGATAGAAAATTGGTTGGCAGACCGGAAGCAAAGAGTTCAAGAGAGTTCAAGAGTGCAAGATAGTTTTATTGTCATGTGTCCCTGATAGGACAATGAAATTCTTGCTTTGCTTTAGCACACCAGAACATAGTAGGCACGAATACTGAACAGATCAGTGTGTCCATATACCATTGCATAAATATATACACACATGAATAATTAAACTGATAAAGAGCAAATAAACAGATTATTGACTATTGATGTTCAGAGTTTTGTCCGAGCCGAGTTTAATAGCCTGATGGCTGTGGGGAAGTAGCTGTTCCTGAACCTGGTCGTTGCAGTCTTCAGGCTCCTGTACCTTCTACCTGAAGGTAGTGGGGAGATGAGTGAATGGCCCGGATGGTGTGGGTCTTTGATGAGTAGGGATTAACGGGTCCCTTTCAAAATGGCAGGCAGTGACTAGTGCTGGTACCGCAGATATTTACAATATATGTTAATGATTTAGATGAAGGGATTAAAAGTAACATTAGCAAATTTGCAGATGACACAAAGCTGGGCGGCAGTGTGAACTGTGAGGAGGATGCTATGGGGATGCAGGATGACGGACAGGTTAGGTGAGTGGGCAGATGCATAGCAGATGCAGTTTAATGTGGATAAATGTGAGGTTATCTACTTTGGTGGCAAAAACAGGAAGGTAGATTATTATCTGAATGGTGTCAAGTTGGGAAAAGGGGAAGTACTACGAGATCTAGGGGTCCTTGTTCATCAGTCACTGAAAGTAAGCATGCAGGTACAGCAGGCAGTGAAGAAAGCGAATGGCATGTTGGCCTTCATAACAAGAGGAGTTGAGTATAGGAGCAAAGAGGTCCTTCTGCAGTTGTACATGACCCTGGTGATACCACACCTGGAGTATTGTGTGCAGTTTTGGTCTCCAAATTTGAGGAAGGACATTCTTGCTATTGAGTGAGTGCTGCGTAGATTCACGAGGTTAATTCGGGGGATGGCGGGACTGTCATATTTTAATAGAATGGAACGGCTGGGCTTGTATACTCTGGAATTTAGAAGGATGAGAGGAGATCTTATTGAAACATTTAAAATTTTTAAAGGATTGGACACACTAGAGGCAGGAAACATGTTCCCGATGTTGGGGGAGTCCAGAACCAGGTGCCACAGTTTAAGCATAAGGGGTAAGCCATTTAGAACAGAGATGAGGATAAATTTTTTCACACAGAGGGTTGTGAATCTGTGAAATTCTCTACCTCAGAAGGCAGTGGAGGCCAATTCTCTGGATGCTTTCAAGAGAGAGTTAGATAGAGCTCTTAAAGATAGCGGAGTCAGGGGATATGGGGAGAAGGCAGGAATGGGGTACTGATTGTGGATGATCACTCAGCAATGATCACTGTGAATGGCGGTGCTGGCTCGAAGGGCCGATTGGCCTACTCCTGCACCCTATTGTCTATAGGGGAATTGAGAACCATAGATTTAAAGTGAGGGGCGAAAAATATAATCGGAACCTGGGGGGTAACTATTTCACACAAAGGGTAGTGAGTGTATGGAATGAGCTGCTATGGGAGGTATTTGAGGCAGGTACTATCTGAAGAAGGGTCTCGACCCAAAATGTCACCCATTCCTTCTCTCCAGAGATGCTGCCTTTCCTGCTGAGTTACTCCAGCTTTTTGTGTCTAATATTGGTTTAAGTGATGTTGTCAAGGAAACTTTGGCAAATTATTATAGTGCACTTTGCAGGATGTGCATTCTGCAGATCCGATTGGCTGGTGATGAAGGAAGTGAATGTTTAAAGTTTTGGAGGAGTACTTCTCATGCCGTTTGCTTGGTCATAACTTCCTGAGTCTTGTCTGAGCTGCACTTATCTAAGCAAGTGGGGTATATCCCATTACTCTCTCTACTCGTGCATTGGTTCAGAAAAGATTTACGAGGATGTTGCCAGGACTAGAGGGTGTGAGCTATAGGGAGAGGTTGACTAGGCTGGGTCTCTAATCCACGGAGCGCAAGAGGATGAGGGGAGATCTTATAGAGATGTACTAAATTATGAGAGGATTAGATTGGGCAGATGCACAGTCTTTTGCCCAGAGTAGGGGTATCGAGTACCAGCGGACATAGGTTCAAGGTGAAGGGGAAAAGTTTGGAAAGGAATCCGAGGGGTAACTTTTTCACACAAAGGGTGGTGGGTGCATGGAACAAGCTGCCAGAGGAGGTACTTGAGGCTGGGACTATCCCATTGTTTTAGAAACAGTTAGACAGGTACATGGATAGGATAGGAATGGAGGGATACGGACCAAGCGCAGGCAAGTGGTACTAGGGTAGCTGGGACATTGTTGGCCGGTGTGGGCTAGTTGGGCTGAAGGGCCTGTTTCCACACTGTATCACTCTATGACTCTATTTCTTGGTCAGTCTGCCATATTTTTTCCAAGAGATGATCATTAACAGATGGTTAGCATGAATTACCTCTGACGTGACTTCCTACCTCTTGAAATGAGGTGATTGACTGGATTTAGTTGAACCTATTGAACCTTTTACATGAAAGAGCCGCAAAAGAGACTGTTGCCATTATCATATCTGGGGACGTCATGGAATAGTGTCCTTGGAATTGTGTCCGCAATAAATGACCTCACATTGTTTTCTGCCTTCATTCCATATAATTCCTCAACATATGGGGAGAAGGTAGGAATGGGGTACTGATCAACTGTATTAAATAGCTTCAGCCAAATTATTCCATTCCTTTGTGTACTAAGGAATCCCTCATTGTCCAATCCAACAAGAATGATGTGGAAATCAGTTTATGGCAGAAGTCAACTCACCAACTATTTGTAATTTTACAGTTTATTTGATTTCATAGTTTTAACAGGATTAAATGTGAGGGGAGCCTGTGATGTTCTACTAGCAACAATATCACCTTCCTAATTTTTTGCGTCTGGCTGCATGTCAGTTCAAGATTATTAAGCTATGAGCTGGAAAAGGTTGTTGTCATAAGATCACTAATTCAGCAATTTTACTTTACAAATGACAGAAAATGGTCTCTAAATGCCCTCAGGTAACCTCTTTGTTCCTGACAACTAACATGGCAGGGGCACCATAAGCAGCAGTAGGCAAATTTTAGACAGTGGTAAATTAGAATCCTATATCTTGTTTTAATTTTTAATTTTTCTGGGGCCTTGGAGGTAGTGTAGATTGCCAGTAATTAAAAATCATACCCAGGTAAAATGTAGCATTAGTTCGTGGGAAGATATACCCTCGGGTCCATTCCAACGTTCACTGAGATCATAGTTGATCTGCAATATAATGTATGCTCATGCATTACCCATAACTCTTAATACATTTTGATTATTAAAAATGAATCTAAGTGGGATACTGTTGAAATGGGTATTAGTTGGACAGTGGAGAGAAGCCTTGCGTGAATCCAAAGACACTCAAACCTGGGAGTGCTTGATTTTGTCACTGGCTCAGATATAGAGAGAAATATTGTAATTGTCCAATACCAACAGTACATTGCTGACTTTGATGAGCATAATAATCACCATTAAATAGGCCCAATGATCCACCAATATAAATACAAAATTAGTTACCGTATTTCCCGGCAATGAAGAAGCACCAGCGTCGAAGTCGCACCCCCATTTTAAGTTGCTACACTTTGAAAAAAGGATGGCAGGACAGGATCAAGGGTTTGGTTTAGTCCAGGGTTTGGCAACATCACCTGTGTGCCCCATGACTGGCTACAGTTCCCAGATCCCTCGCGTCCCCGGGACTGGCTTCAGTTCCCAGGTCGCCTGCCCCGGGTCTGGCTGTAGCGCTCAGGTCGCCTGCCCCGGGACTAGTAGAGAGAGAGAGAGTGAGCCCGGGATGGAGCAGCCAGCATTCCGCCCAGTAGCTACCCACCAACCACCACCTCCACCGGTTGTGCCTGTGCCGAAGGACACCGTGACTGGCCTGCTGGCCGGCAGAAGGCGCTGAAGTGGCAGCCGGTTCCGCTGTCCGGTCCCGGCGGCCGCACGCAGCCACCCGAGCTATTCCCTCACTGGGCCAGACTCCCCACACATTGTGAAAGGAATTCTTCCCCCCCCCCCCCCAGCAGCGCTGTCCTTTTCCAGCCGCTTCCCACTTTACAGCCGCTTCCCATCAGCTGCCAGCAAGGAGGGATAGACTTGGCTATCCCTCAGCAGAGCAACATCGTTCTTAATGTTGCTGTACTGAGGGATAGCCAAGTTGAACTTTCTTGGCTAACAACCTAACCTTCGGCCTCCAAGACGCAGGTAAATATTCGTGCCTTATTTTTGGTTAAAAAATAGCGTCTTCATTGCCGGTAAATACGGTAAATACAGTAAATTGTTGATATTCCATCATTCCTTATACTGGAATATACACTATCCAACACAAATTATTGTTTGCAATGGATCAAATTACAGCATAATTATTAATCATTCGTTAATTTGGGAATGCACTGGCACAACTTTTCCCAAACCAATCGTTAATTTAATTTTCATAATTAATTGTTTAATCCACTGTCGCAGCACAAAACCAACATCTCAGGCCTCATGCCTTTTCAAACATTCCACTTAAAAATTCACCACGCTCTTAATACGTGCTCGGAAATTAGAAGCAATGTTAAACAATGTTTATTCCATTAGGTGTCATTAACAGCATCTAACGTGAGGGAATCCCATGAACTTGAAATGGATCTTGGAGATTTAGAAAGTGTAGTTTCTTGTCTACTATCCTCACCTCAGTGTTGTTTGTTTCGCTCTGAGTGACTCCAGCAACATGTGTTGAGATTTCAAACCTCTTGGGGTTCTGCCTCTTCTGAAATACAGAGACTGCCAATTACAAATATTTAAGTCATTCTGAAAATAAAGCCTCATATGCTGTAGCTTTCTTGCTTTCTGACTTTTCATGACTAGTTTCTGTTGGTTTGCCTGGTTATAATTAACTTCCTTTGAGCTGTGCTTCACTTCATATGGAGGTGAGCAGAGATTATTGAAGCTCATTCAGCTGTTTCTAATGTAAATGGCACATCTTTCTGAGCAAGAATAACCCTTATATTGTAACAGAGGGATCTCCATTATTCAGGAAGCATCATATTACATGACCTTCAGTCACAATAGTCTGCTGTATACATGTGAGGGTCCATGTGTTAAAATGCTCAACTGGAGTAAGGCCAACTTTGAGGGCATGAGAGGTCTCTCTCAAGTTGACTGGAGCAGGTTATTAGAGGGGAAAGGAACATCGGCCAAATGGGATGTTTTTAAAAGTGCACTGAAGAAAGCTCAGGATGTGTACGTCCCCTTTAGAGTGAAGGACAAAGCAGGCAAATGTAAGGAAGCTTGGCTGACGATGGATATTGAGACATTAGTCAAAAACAAGAAGGATGCATGGGACAGGTATAGGCAGCTGGCATCAAATGCAACCCTGGATTAGTTTTGGGAACTAAGGAGTAACCTAAAACAGGAAATCAGAAAGGCACAAAGGGGCCAGTGGATAGCTCTGGTGGGTAGCATTAAGGACAATCCAAAAAGATTTTATAAATACATAAAGGAGAAAAGGGTAACTAGAGAGAGTGTGGGACCTCTCAGGAATAAAAGCGGTTACCTCTGTGTGGAGCCACAGGAGATGGGCAAGGTCCTAGATGAGTATTTCTCCTCTGTATTTACAGAGGAGAAATACAATAGGACGTAGGAAATTGGAGCAGTCACTGGAAGTGTCTTGAGAACAGTCACGGTTACTGTCGAAGAAGTACTGAAGGTACTGTCGTGTTTGAAGGTAGACAAATCTCCAGGGCCTGATCTGATATATCCAAGGACATAGTGGGAAACTAGAGAAAATTGCGGGATCCCGAGTTGAAATTTACGCGTCATCCTTAAAATACAGGAGAGGTGCCGGAAGACTGGAGGGTGGCAAATGTTGTGCCTCTTTTCAAGAAGGGCTGCAGGGAAAATGCTGGGAACTATACATCTTAACATCGGAATCAATTCCAGCAGCATCAACCGACTCCAACTGGTTCAAAATGCAGCCGCTCGACTCATTACCCACACCAAATCCTGGCACCACATCACCCCAGTTCTCAAAGAACTTCACTGGCTTCCCATTTCCCACCGGATCACCTACAAAATCCTGGTCCTCACCTACAAAGCCCTCAACAACCTGGCCCCCCCTTATCTCATTGACCTCCTCTCCCCCTACCAACCCTCACGGTCCCTCAGATCCACATCAGCTGGTCTCCTCTCCACTCCAAAAGCAAACCTCTGCACTTTTGGAGGCAGAGCCTTCTCCAGGGCAGCTCCCAGGCTCTGGAATTCCCTCCCACAACCGGTCCGAAATTCTGAGTCCCTCACCATCTTCCAGTCTCGCCTCAAGACCCATCTCTTCACCTCTGCATACCCTTAGTCCCATGTTCCCCTCCCCTTTGTCTTACTGCTCTATTTTGTTTTGTTTATTCCTGACTCTCAATGTAAAGCGACTTTGAGTCCTGAAAAGCGCTATATAAATAAAATCTATTATTATTATTATTATCTGTAGTTGGTAAGTTACTGGAGAGTATTCTGAGGGATAGGTTATATAGGCATTTGGATGGGCAAGGGCTGATTAGGGATAGTCAGCATGGTTTTGTATGTGGGATGCCAAATCTCACAAATGTGATTAACATTTTTGAAGACGTGGCCAAAAAGGTTGATGAAGGCAGAGCTGTAGATGTTGTGTACATGAATTTCAGTAAGGCATTCGACAAGGTTCCGCTTGGCAGGCTGCTCTGGAAGGTTAGATCACATGGGATTCAAGGAGAGATAGCTGAATCGATAGCAAATTGGCTCCATGGAAGGAAGTAGAGGTTAATGGTGGAAGGTTGCTTCTCAGACTGGATGCCTGTGACTAGTGGTGTGCCTCAGGGTTCGGTGCTGGGCCCAGTACTGTTTATCATCTACATCAATGATTGGGATGAGAACATACAGGGCAAGATTAGCAAGTTTGCTGATGATACAATAGTTAGTGATTTTGCAGAAGTGAAGATGGTTATGAACGATTGCAGAAGGATCTGGATCGATTGCCCAGGTGGGCGGAGGAATTGTTCATGGAATTTAATACAGAGAAGTGTGAGCTGTTGCATTTTGGGATGTTGAACAAGGGCAGGACCTATACAGTAAATGGTAGGCCTCTGGATAGTGTTGTAGAACAGAGGGATCTAGGAGTACATGGTTCCTTGAAGTTTGAGTCGCAGGTAGATAAGGTGGTCAAAAAGGCTTTTGGCACTTTGGCCTTCATCAGTCAGAGTATTGATTATAGAAGGTAGACAAAAATGCTAGAGAAACTCAGCGGGTGAGGCAGCATCTATGGAGCGAAGGAAATAGGCAACGTTTCCGGTCAAAACCCTTCTTCAGGCTGATGTGAGGGTTGGGGGGGAGTGGGGGGTGGTGGGAAGAAGAAAGGAAGAGGTGGAACCAGTGGGCTGAGGGAGAGTTGAGGGAGAGCTGAGCTGAGCTATTGATTATAGAAGTTGGGAGGTCATGTTGCAGTTGTATAAGACGTTGGTGAGACTGCATTTAGAATATTGTGTTCAGTTCTGGGCACCATGTTATAGGAAAGATATTGTCAAGCTTGAAAGGGTTCAGAAAAGATTGACGAGGATGTTGCCAGGACTAGAGGGTGTGAGCTATAGGGAGAGGTTGAGTAGGCTGGGTCTCTATTCCATGTAGCGCAGGAGGATGAGTGGAGATCTTATAGAAGTATACAAAATCACGAGAGGAATAGATCGGGTAGATGCACAATCTCTTGCCTGGGGTAGGGGAATCGAGGACCGGAGGACATAGGTTCAAGGTAAAGGGGAAAAGATTTACTAGGAATCCGAGGGATAACTTTTTCACACAAAGAATGGTGGGTGTATGGAACAAGTTGCCAGAGGAGGTAGTTGAGGCTGGGACTAACCCATTGTTTAAGAAACAGTTAAACAGGTACATGGATAGGACAGGTTTGGGGGATATGGAACAAGCGCAGGCAAGTGGGACTAGTGTAGCTGGGACATTGTTGGTCGGTGAGGGCGAGTTGGGCCGAAGGGCCTGTTTCCACACTGTATCACTCTATGACTATCAAATTGACAACACCTTCTCACCTTTCAGAATTTGATAAATCTACCTCCACAAATGGTGCACTGGCAGACAACCAGATGACTATAACCTGAGTGACACGATACTATTTGCTTCTCAGTCACTGACACAAATCAACATATTTTTAATTGCATGTGTGACCCTTTCTAATTGGGAGAAAGAACAATGCACAATATCAGTTTTTTTTGTTTCTTTTGCAATATTCGAAACAGAGCCTTTAACAATTTTAAGAACTGCTTAATTTATAAATTATTAGGTGATTGAAGTGCTTGCATTTAAATACATGTATACATGTTGCATAATACAATGCGGATAATGAGATTGTGTGACGCGGGAAGTATGATGTATTTTTAGGGAAGGAATTTGAGGCAGGGCCTATTTCTGGCATCTTTTTTCTAACCAAGATTTCCGTCTGAGTAGTAGGGAGGAACATATTTTTTTATTTAGAAACAAGGAATTGCAGATGCTGGTTAACAAAATAAACACAAAGTGCTGGTGTAACTCAGCTGGAGCTTGAGTAGCTTCTCTGGAGAACATAGGTGACATTTCAGGTTAGGAACCCTCCTGACAAATAATGTTTTTTAACTTGTTGCTCCCTCAGCTTTATAAAGGGGAACAGACTAATAGCTGTAAGGGACATCAGAATTCATGTCAGTTCCATTCCCACTTTACTTAACAAAGGCAAATGTCTGCAGAGTTCTTGTAATCTTCTCCATAACTTCAGACAACATGGGAGGGATATCACAACTGGCATTTTCTAAATGTAAATCCCATTACTGAATATGCCGCAAATGCAAAGCAAAGTGGAAGCTTCTTCTGCAAGTATTCTCCAAGGGCTCTGCCAGCCATCCAGCAGAGAACTTCTATTAAAATTCCAAGTAAAGGCAACTTATGACTGGATAAAACTTGATAGCCGAGATCAACAACATCTGTTGGGACTGATGATGTCGTCAGCCCTGGAGTCTTTTTGATTATTTGTAAAAGCCTCCCTGTTGCAGAACCCAGGCTGATTGATCTGTAGTTGGCATGTATAATGAAATGGCTAATTTCACTTGTTTCTTAGGGCATTCATGGAATCAAACATCCCTTTGATGATACAGATGGGGACTCTCAGAGGGCATCTTTTAGAATGCACAGATTGCTTCATGCACTTATAGAAGTCCAGCCAATCTGAAGGAACTAACAACTTTCTCTTTTTTTTCAACTGATTTTCAGGATCCATAGCAATTGAAGGAAGCCTGAGGTGTTCACTAATATGCAATCCCTGACATGTGCAATGCAACGATGAAGACCTTGCAGACTTATGCAATGAATAGCAGTTGGTATTATCTGGAATCATCAGGTTGGATAAGTACAAAGGATGGCATTCATCCTCGGCTAGTATGGCTAAATATGCATTATTGTAGTGGCTATGCATTTGCGGACCCTTTTGAACTTTGTTTACACTTAGCAAAAGTGATTCTGCATAAAAAAATCCAATGTAACAGTGGAATACTAAGCCCAATGATCTTGCAAAATCCCCCTCACCAATGTGCAAGGAGCAGTCAGAAAGCTGACAGAGGTGACTTGGAGACTAACCAAGCAACAAACTGATATGATCACTTACAAAGTTTTTGCTGGAAAAAGTACAAGACAAATCTAAATGAATGTTAAATAACAAACAAAGCACACCTTCAATATAAAAAAGGAATTTCACTACCAACAAATTTGATCAAAGATCTACATTCCTGGTATATTCAGTTGTTGATGTTGGACAGTAATATAACTAGTATAAGGAGGTAGCTCCTTGAATGTTCCCATTCTCATTGAAGGTTGGCTACCAAATATAAGTGGAAACAATCAGAAGAAGTCTTGGCAATCGCTTTTGGTCAGACTGCACTGAATGGTTAATCCATCTTGTCCTCATCCTGACATCTCCACCATTATAGAAAGCAGCCTTTAGCCAATATGTTTCACTCCCTGTATCTCCAAGTGCACTGGATGTACCAAAGGTGATGTCCCTGAAAACATACCAAAGGCATTGCTTGAGATTTAAGCTCAAGATCAGGTTTGCATGTATCCGAGCTGTTCCAGCACTACCAAACCACTGGAAGCCAAATGGCAGTGGAAAATTACCAGGCATGGTTTGTCCACAGAAACATCTTTAATCCAATCCATTGAATTCTACCAGATGCTAGCATTTAGTTAAAGAGAGCTAGAATACAAAAACAGGGATATAATGCTGAGGCTCTACAAGGCGCTAATCAGACAGCATTTAGAGTATTGTGAACAGTTTTGGGCACCATATCTGAGGTTTTTGTATTCTCAAGCAATGCCTTTGGTATGCTGGCCCTGGAGAGGGTCCAGAGGAGGTTTACAAGAATGGTTGTGGGAATGAGTGGGGTAACTTTAATCATAGTGTTTGATGGCACTGGGCCTTTACTCGCAGGAGTTCAGAAGAATGAAAGGGGACCTCCGAAATGTACCAAATAGTGAAAGGCTATTTGGATAGAGTGGATGTGGAGAGGATGTTTCCACTAGTGGGAGAGTCTAGGACTAGAGGCATAGCCTCAGAATTAAAGGACGTTCCTTTGGGAAGGAGATCAAAAGGAATTTCTTTAGTCAGAGGGTGGTGAATCTGTGGAAATTTTTGCCACAGAAAGCTGTGCAGGCCAAATCAATTGAGATTTTTTAAAGCAGAGATAGATAGATTCTTGATTAGTATGGGTGTCAGGGGTTATGGGAAGAAAGCAGGAGAATGGGATTAGGAGGGAGAGATTGATCAGCCATGATTGAATGGCGGAGTAGACTTGATGGGGCGAATGGCCTAATTTTGCTCCTATTACTTATGACCTTATGAACTTATATCATCTCAAGGTTCAGCAAAGTAATTGGAGCAATCATCAACAGAAATGCCAAATAAAACAAACAACAATAATATGTTAATCATGCTCAGTTGACATTCTGTCAAGACATGCTTGTCTCAGAATTTATTCAGGCCATTGTCCAAACATGGACAAAGGAATTGAATAGAGGTGAGATGAGAGTGACTGCCCTTAACATCGAGGCAGCATTTGCGGAAATGTGGCAGAATGAATGCTTACAAAGGGGATAGTTGGGGAAGGGATGAGATGGGAGTGGGATTGAGAGTGAGGACAAACTCTTCATTGGTTGGAATCATAGGAATGCAGTTAAAGGCTTTGGAGGCAAATAATCTGAGCCTCAAAATTTCTTCTAAGTGTTCCTCAGAACAGCATTCTAAGGGCAACCTTTTTCAACAATCTCACCAGTCACCTTCCCTCCATTCAGCGGGATATGCGTGCCTGTTCATGTTAATTACACAGTGACCAGATGCAATTACCTCTCCTCAGACATAGAATGATCATTAGCTACATTGATTATTCCATTGTCTGGCAGCTCTGTGCCACAGCTAGTACGGTTGCAGCCTCACAGAGCCAGAGACCAGGGTTCCGTTCAGACTTCATACACACACACACACACATATATATATATCACAAACAATAGAAATCCCACCACAGATCCCTGCAAAACTACTGGCTGCTGACCTTCAGCTAGAATAACACCTTTCAACCACAACCCACTGTTGTTTATGGGTAAGCCAGCTCTGAATCTAATTTACCAAGTCACCATGGGTCCCTCAGAACACCTTAATCTTCTGGTTCAACTTACCATAAGGAGTTATTAGCCAAAGACAGTGTGGCTAGGGAGCAACATAATAAAATGAGTATGGACATAGCAGAATTGAAAATCTTTTTGACACACTTGAAAGATTTTGTGACTTAACACATGACAGCGAAAAAAGGAGAGGAAACCCAAACCATCCACTATCTCAAGGAAGTCAGACTAGGATTCAGGATGTAATATGATGTGAGAGCAGAGATGTAGAGATGAATACCCTTAAGAAACAACTAAGGTAGATGATTTTATGAATGTGTTTGTGGCATGTAATAGTACACCAATTAAAATGTAATCATAGCTACAAAACTAGTTGTTGAAAGTTATTAGCCTTGTATTTAGAAAATGTTAATGCAATGCATTCATAATTAGGAATATAATCGGAAGGAGCTATTTCAGAGAGATTTTTTGGTGCAGTTCACTGTGAAGATGCATGGTGAAGAATCATAGACATGAATCTGTGCGAATGTATAATGAGATAATTGTTTAGAATCATTTATGTGTATAGTTAACTGATTGTTTAATTTTATGAATAGTAAATGCTTGTGAATAGTGAATGCTTGCTATGCTTAAAAGTGAAGCAGTATTGTACATATTAGAATAAGTGCATCCTTACCACTGGGTGTTCCAAGACATTTACCGCTTTGTTACACAAAGCACTAAAATCTGTTTTAGTTTTACTTTTTAGTTTTAGAGGTACAGCACGGAAACAGGACCTTCAGCCCATCGAGTCACTAGACAATAGACAATAGGTGCAGGAGTAGGCCATTCGGCCCTTCAAGCCAGCACTGCTGTTCAATGTGATCATGGCTGATCATCACAATCAGTACCCCGTTCCTGCCTTCTCCCCATATCCCCTGACTCCGCTATATTCAAGAGCCCTATCTGGCATCTAGAGAACCGGCCTCCACTGCCCTCTGAGGCAGAGAATTCCACAGATTCTCAACTCTCTGAGTGAAAAAGTGTTTCCTCATCTCCGTTCTAAATGGCCCACCCCTTATTCTTAAACTGTGGCCCCTGGTTCTGGACTCCCCCAACATCGGGAACATGTTTCCTGCCTCTAGCATGTCCAAATCCTTAATGTCCGTGCCAACCAGCGATCCCCGCACATTAAAGCCCCTTTCCCACTTCCGAGTCCTTGGCACGCTAATTACGCGACCTAGTGGTCGCTTTGCGGCGCGACAGTCCCGCGAAGGTCGTGCGCGACTTCATGCGCCCGCACAGCCGTCTGGAGCACGTGACGTCATTTGAAGATGGACACAAAATGCTGGAGTAACTCAGCAGGACCGGCAGCATCTCGGGAGAGAAGCAATGGGTGATGTTTCGGGTCGAGACTCTTCTTCGGTCTGAAAGAAGGGTCTTGACCTGAAACGTCATCCATTCCTTCTCTCCAGAGATGCTGCCGGTCCCGCTTAGTTACTCCAGCATTTTGTGTCTATCTTCAATTTTCTTGGCCCCGCTCTGGGAGTAGAAGTGGGGGCAGACCGGATCCGCAACGGCCGTGAGCCCCAGGCCGAGTTCGGTGATCGTTTGCCTGCTTCTGCTGCTGTTGAAGGTGAGACGTTGCGTCACGCCATGGTCTTGGGCCTGTCCCACTTTGGCCATCAGTTACGCGACAGGCCATTGGCGCGCAAAGATTTTGTTTGCTACCAAATTTCGGAGCGGCGTGCGATACCGCACGCAACTACATACCCCTCCGCGCTTCTCAGTGGGACCGGCCACACAATGCCCGTGCGCCTCAACGCGACGACGAGGTCGCGTAATTTGCATGCCAAGGACACGTAAGTGGGACAGAGCCTTTACACTACCCTACACACACTTGGGACAATTTTACATTAATACCAAGCCAATTAACCTACAAACCTGTATTTCTTGGGAGTGTGGGAGGAAACCAAAGACCTCAGAGAAAACCCATGCAAGTCATAGGGAGAACGTACAAACTCCATACAGACAAGCACCCATAGTCAGGATCTAACCCGGGTCTCTGGCGCTGCAAGGCAGTAGCTCTACTGCTAAGTGTCCATGCCGACTTGAAATTTGACTGCCTTCAGTAAATAATGTTTTGTTGGCAGCTCTGCATCTGTAAAGTATAAAGTTTCCTTTATTGCCATTCAAACTTTTAGTTTGAACGAAATTGCGTACCTTGCAGTCATGACAGAAAATAAAATAACAGAACACACAATGAACACAGTTTAACGTCCACCACAGTGAGTCTACCAGGCACCTCCTCACTGTGATGGAAGGCAAAAGTCTTAAAGTCCTTATCTCTTCCTTCCTTGTTCTCCCTCTGCGTTGAGGCGATCCAGGCTTTTGATGTTGGGCCCCCCGCCGGGTGATGGTAAGTCCCGCGGCCGAATCCGAGCTCCGCGAACGGGCCGGTTCAAACTCCTCGGCCTGCGGCGGACGAAGCTGCCACCCTCCAGTCCAGTGGACGAAGCTGTTGTTGCGGGAGCCCCGGAAAATCGGTCACCAACCTGGGACCTGCGCGCTCCCTGCGAGCTCCCGATGTTGTCGTCCACTGGGCCCGCGGCCAAAGCCTCCGAGGCTCCGAAGTCGGGCCGCCGCTGCAGCGCCACCACAGCCCCAACCTGGGACCAGCTTCACGATGGTGAGTCCTTGCTGCCTCCCGAGCCTCGAGGTCGGTCCCAGTTGGAGGCCGCCAGCTCTACGATTAGGCCTCAGCACAGACGGAGACGGACACGGGGATACGACAAAGAAAAGGTCACATTCCCCCGAAGGAAGAGACTAAAACAAGTTTCCCCTACCCCCCACACATACACAACTAAAAACAAACTAAAACATACGTCCAACAAGACAAAAGAATAACAAAAAAAAAGGAAAAGACAGACGGACTGCAGGTGAGCCGCAGCTGCATGGCAGCGCCGCCACTTCCGGAATGTATTCTATTATTACTTTAGTAACAAGTAGGTCATAAAGACTATAGACATCACAACATTTTTCACAGAAGACAAAACTGAGTTCGAGATTTGGCTTCTGTTAATCCCTCGAAGACTTTTAGACAACTTTTAAATAAGTAAATCAAAAAGATAATTTGAAAAAAATACTTAAATACTCATTAAAAGCATTAAAATTAAATAAAACAAATATTTCTCAATTGCCAGAACTCAAATTAACAGAGGCACTGATCCGACTGCGGACCTGGTTGATATAGATTAAGGGAGGCACAGTTCCTCGCCTTTTGCTTGAAGATCCTAGCAGAGCAAGGCCACTGGACTTCATGTAAACAGATTCAGGATTTACAATGGATCCCAATTATTCCAGGACAAATTACTTGGCAGTGGTCAGGCACCAAAGTTGCCCGGGACAGCTAGTTTGATGCAAACCAGTAATGCTTTGTTCCCCTGATACATAGAGATTATGGAGGACAGATGCAACATATTGTTGTCATTGCCTCCCCAGTGGAGTGTGACCAATGAGCTAAGTTTGCTCTAATTACAGCTTTCGAATGATAATAGCAAAGTGCATTCCCCATTTTCTCCTTTCCGTTTGAAAGACATTTTCAAAATGATAGTGGCAGTGATCAACGAGATAATTTCTTGTTCTAAAATAAACATTTGACATTAGAATGTGCAAAATAGATGAGAATTGCTGTAGGATTTACTTGAACAGCAACCATATTTCAGATATAAACTGAAATATGTAAAGTTTGAAGCAACAATGAATAAATCTTTGCTTTTTCGCTCACAATGGGATGTTAGGATATTCAAAAATAAAATGTATGGAAATGTACCGAGTGCTGATTGTCGTTCTTGTTTAGAACAGGTCTTTGTTTAAACAATGGCTCTCAAAATGTGATTATTTCCATTCTTATTTTATATGGGTAAATTCAGCCACAAAACCCAAAATATCACAGGTATGCTTACAGAACATAGAACATAGAACAATACAGCACATGAACAGGCCCTTCAGTCCATGATGCCTGTCCCTACCATGATGCCAAATTAAACTAATCCCTTCTGCCTGCACACAATCCATATTCCTCCATTCTCTGCCTATTCATGTACCTGCAGGATATAAAAGCCTGTTAATGTCATTATCGTATATGTTTCCAACACCAACCTGTTCTAAGCAACCAGCACTCTCTGTGTAAAAAACCTATCTGCACATTTCCTTCAAATTTTCCCCATCTCATTCGAAAGCTAATCCCCATAGAATTTGATATCTCCATCCTGGGAAAAATATTCTGGCTATCTATGCCTCTCAAAGTTTCATCAGGTATCCCCTCCACCTCCAAAGCTCCAGAAATATCAATCCAAGTTTGTTCCACATAAAGCACATAATCTGTTACCCAGAGTAGGGCTATCAAGAATCAGAGGATATAGATTTAAGGTGAGAGGGGAAAAATCGAGTGGGAATCTGAGAGGCAACTATTTCACACAGAAGGCGGTGGGATTCTAGAATGAGCTGCTGGAAGAGGTAGTTAAGGCAGCAACTATTCTGGCTATCTATGCCTCTCTCAGAAATCTCCTCTTACTTATCCTTGGACCATGATCCCACAGATGAGCATCAGGCCATAATCTCACAGACCGTTTCTGATTTCATCACTTCCGGCTGTCTGCCTGCCAAAGTCTCCAACCTTATCATTCCCCAACCCCGCACGGCCCAGTTTTATCTTCTCCCCAAAATCCATAAACAGAACTGCCCTGGTAAACCATTGTTTCTGCTTGCTCCTGTCCCACTGAATTAATTTCCACATACCTCGACTCCATTCTATCCCCCCTGGTCCAGTCCCTCACTGCCTATGGCCAAGACACCTCACACGCCCTTTGTCTCTTCCAAGACCTGTTTTCCAGGCTCCCACTCCCTCATCTTTACTATGGATGTTCTGTCACTCTACACCTCCATCCCCCACCAGGAAGGCGGGGATGCTTTAAAGGCTTCCATCTCTTCTTCGACCACAGAACCAGCCAATTTCCCTCTACCAACACTTTCCTCCACCTAGCAGAGCTGGTCCTTATTCTTAACAACTTCTCCTTTGATTCCTCCTACATCCTCCAAGTCCAAGGCATAGCCATGGGCACTCGTATGGACCCCAGCTATGCCTGCCTCTTTGTAGGGTACATCGAACAATCTCTGTTCCAGGTGTACACTGGACCCATCCCCAAACTCTCACCACTACATGGACGACTGCATCTGCTACCAACCATGCAGAACTCACTGACTTCATTAACTTCATTACTAATTTCCATCTTGCACTCAAATTCAATTGGACCATCTCCAGCATTTCCCTGCCATTTCTTGATCTCACTGTCTCCATCACAGGAGATAGACTATTGGCTGATATATAATTGTGATTTCTGTTCATGAGGGACCTTTGTTGGCATGGGCAAGTTGGGCCGAATAAACTGTTACCATGGTGTTTGGTTCAATGACTCTTTGACAAAGCTATCCTCTAATTTAGGCAGCATCCTGCAAAACTTCTTCCACACCATCTCCAAAATTGTTCTTTATGTGATAGTGTAACCAAAACTGTGCACAATACTCCAAATACGGCCAAACCAACGTTTTATAAAATTGCAACATTGTCTCTTCAACTTATTGCCCTAACTGATGAAGGCAAGCATACCAAATGCCTTTTTTACCAATCTATCTACTTGTCTTGCTGCTTTCAAGGAACTATAGACTTAAATCCCAAGACCTCTCTATACTTCAGTGCTGTTAAAGGTTCTGTCATTAACTGTATACTTTCCGCTTACATTTTGCCCTCCCAAAGTGCACATTGCACAGGTGCACAGGTTCTTCGGCCCAACTTGTAAAGTGCACAGGTTCTTCGGCCCAACTTGCCCATGCCAACAAAAGTCCCTCAGTAAGTGACGACCTTGGTAAGGCCATCAAAAAGGCCAAAAGGGACTTCTGCTCCAAGCTGGGGGACGAGACGGATGTTCGGCAACTGTGGCAGGCCTTGAATGCCATCACCTCCTACAAGGCGAAATCAGGAGGCAGCTCAATTGTCAGCGAAGCGTCATTCCCTGATGAGCTCAATGCGTTTTACGCACGCTTTGATAGGGAGAACACTGATGTGCCTTCCCGAGCCCCCATTCTCCAAGATGGTACTTCAGTCACAGTCACAGAGGCCGATGTCAGAAGATCCTTCAGGGGGGTGAACCCCCGGAAAGCATCTGGATCTGATGGCATACCCGGCCGTGTTCTAAAAACCTGTGTGGACCAACAGGCTGGAGTTTTTACAGACATTTTCAACCTCTCACTTCTGAGGTCTGAGGTTCCCACCTGCTTTAAAAGGGCATCAATTATACCGGTGCACAAGAAGAGCAAGGTGACGTGCCTCAATGACTATCGACCAGTGGCACTAACGTCTGTGGCGATGAAGTGCCTTGAGAGGTTGATCATGGCGCAAATCAACTCCTACCTCGACAAGAACTTCGACCCACTGCAGTTCGTTTACCGCCACAACAGATCAATGTCACTGGCTCTCCACTCTGCTCTGGACCACTTGGACAACAAAAACTCATATGTCAGGCTGTTATTCATTGACTACAGGTCAGCGTTTAATACGATCATCCCCTCCAAGCTGGTTACCAAGCCCTCAGATCTGGGTCTCTGCGCATCCCTTTGCAATTGGATTCTTGACTTCCTCATCCACAGACCACAGTCTGTCTGTATTGGTGGAAATGTGTCATCCTCGATAACAATCAGCATGGGAGCACCTCAAGGCTGCGTGCTCAGCCCCCTGCTTTACTCACTCTATACTCATGACTGCGTAGCCAGACATAGTGCGAACTCCATCATCAAGTTCGCCGACGACACCACTGTGTGGGACGAATCACTGATAGTGACGAGTCAGAGTATAGAAGTGAGATCGACCGATTGACCAAATAGTGCCAGCACAATAACCTGGCTCTCAACACCAGCAAAACCAAGGAACTGATTGTGGACTTTGGAAGAGGTAGGATAGGGACCTACAAACCCGTTTATATCAACGGGACGAAGGTGGAAAGGGTCAAGAACTTCAAATTCCTGGGCGTGCATATTTCCGAAGATCTTTCCTGGTCCCAGCACACTGATGTAATTATAAAGAAAGCACATCAGCGCCTCTACTTCCTGAGAAGATTACGGAGAGTCGGTATGTCAAAGAGGACTCTCTCGAACTTCTACAGGTGCACAGTAGAGAGCATGCTGACTGGTTGAATCGTGGCTTGGTTCGGCAACTTGAGCGTCCAGGAGTGGAAAAGAATGCAGAAAGTTGTGACCACTGCCCAGTCCATCATCGGCTCTGACCTCCCCACCATCGAAGGGATCTATAGCAGTCGCTGCCTCAAAAAGGCTGCCAGCATCATCAAGGACCCACACCATCCTGGCCACACACTCATCTCTCCGCTGCCATCAGGTAGAAGATACAGGAGCCTGAACTCTGTTACATCCAGGTTCAGGAACAGCTGCTTCCCCACAGCCATCAGGCTATTAAACTCGCCATCAAACAAACTCTGAACTATAACAGCCTATTGCACTTTATCTGTTTATTTATGTGTATATATATGGTCTTATGCTATATAGACATACTGAACTGTTCTGTATTTATGCTTACTATATTCTGTAGTGCTGCAGCAAGCATGAATTTCATTGTCCTATCTGGGACACATGACAATAAACTCTCTTGACTTGACTTGACTTGATCTCACATTTGTCCACATTAAACTCTGTGCCATTTTTCCACCTATATCTGTAACTGATCTATATCCTGCTATATCCTTTTACAGCCTTCTTCACCTATTGTAACTCCACCAAGGTTTGCCTCCAGCAAGAATGACACTTTTCTTCCACAATACTTTATCTTATATGGGTAAGCCAGTTCTAACTCCAGTCTACCAAGTGTCTATGGATCACATATATCTTAATAATCTGGATCAGCCTACCATGAGGGATATTTTCAAATGCCTTACTGCAGTTTATGGAGACAGCATTCACTGTACTACCCTCCTCAATTATCTTCATCACTGCCACAAAATACTCAATCACATTTATAAGATATGACCTGACCTGGACAAAGCCATGCTCACTGTTTCTAACTAGCTCAATCTCTACCAAATATAAAAGCATATATATTCCTAAATATCCTTGCCAAAAGGACACAAAGTGCTGGAGTAACCCAGTGGTTCAGGCACCATTTCTGTAGTACACGGGTCGGAACCCTTTTCCAAAATATCACCTATCCATGTTCTCCAGAGATTCTGCCTGATCCATTGTGTTACTCCAGCACTTTGTGTCAACCCGTAGCTGCAGATCCTTGTTTCTATCCTCTCCAAAATCTTCACTACCACTGATGTGAGGCTCACCTGTCAATAATTTCATGGATTTTCCCATTTCCTTTCAAATAAAGAACAACATTGACTAGTAGAAACAAGGAACCGCAGATGCTGGTTTACAAAACAAGACACAAATTGCTGGAGTAACTCAGTGGGTCAGGTAGCATCTCAAGAGAACATGGATAAATCAACATTGACTACTCTTCAGTCCTCAGGGACCTCACCTGTTGATACAAAGATCTTTGTCAAGGCCCCACAATATCGTATCTTGCCTTTCTCAATAACCTGGGATAGATCCCAACAGGTCCTTGAGAATTTTCCACCTTCATGTGCATCAAGAAATCTAACAGCATCTCCTTCTTGATCTCAAAATGCCTCAGCACATTAGCAAAGATCACACCATTCTCACTATCCTGCATCTCTTTGTTGAATGATGCTGCTGAGTACTGATTCACTATGTCGCCTGCATCTGCTGGCTTTAAATACAAATTCCCTCCTTTATTCTTGAGTGGTCCTAAGCTCTCCATACTTACTCTCTAGTTTAATGTATCTACAAATTGTCTTAACATGTCCTTTAATCTGACTCACCAAAGCCCCTACTAGCCCTTCTAATTCAACGCTTGAGTTCCTTCCTGCTTTGCTCATGTTCAGGTGTGGAACATACTGAAGGAAAGACAAGAATAACATTTCAAATGTAATTCCTTTGCCAAAGTGCAGCGGAGTGACTGACAGCTTCAACTAATAGGCACTCCTATTTACTCACTCTCTCATTAGTTGTTTTAAATATCACACATCTTCCTTCCTTTTATTCGAGGGATCATCAAATTGGTTACTTGCATTCAGCTATGAATTTGTAGGCTAGCAGTCAACTTGCTAAAAATATGGTACATAGTAATGCCTACCAATTTGTGTCAAATGTATATTTTGATATTAAGAGCAGATCATCAGTGGACCAGTCCTCCAGACTATTTCGGTGAAGTGGTTGTACTTTATGTCAAAGTATGCCTGTGATCTTTCAGCAATATTTTTCTTTCATGTAGATTCTCATGTTCTTAATTACCTTTATTACTTGAGAGATAAACAAAGCCAGATGTAATTGTCCAAAGTTAGCTCATGGAATGAAGTAGAAACAGAGAAAAATGCAATTAAAGTGTGCTGTCTGGACTTCTCATAACCCCTCAGGTTATTAAACAGCTGCAATGAATTAACTGCAAAAATCTGTCAGACCACGTTCCTGCAATAAAATAAAAACTGACTTCCATTTTAAAATAAAACTATAACTTGTAAAAGGAAGAAATGTCAGAACTGTCAGTTACTTCCTTTTTCTATGTCATCTCACAGAAACCAGAAGTACTGTAAGTGCAATTTAGAGAACTTGGGATCACCTTCAGTAGTTCGTACATTTGAATAAAGATAATGTTGAAGGAGTGAAGACAATATTCTGGTCAATGTTCAAGTTTACAGATTCACTAGTCTGGAACTATTCTCAATTTAAAATGATGACTGTTTTTATTCTAGCTGTTGTGTTTAAACCTGGTATACGAGTTATCATAAGATCATAAATGATAGGAACAGAATTAAGCCATTCGGCCCATCAAGTCTACTCTGCTATTCAATCATGGCTGATCTATCTCTCCCTCCTAACCCCATTCTCCTGCCTTCTCCCCATAACCTCTGACACCAGTACTAATCAAGAATCTATCTATCTCTGCCTTAAATATCTACTGACTTGGCCTCCACAGCCTTCAGTTATTTATTACCTCCCATAACTGTGCAAAATCATGTTTTCATTTATAGAAAAAAAAGTTTTATATAAGGTTAATGATGCAGCAACTACACACACATTTAATTTCCATTTCATTTGTCTTCCTTTCACAATCCAAATGCTTGATTCACAAGTTATTGTTTATCTTCAAGAGACCAAGATCACCAGCGCACTTTCCATTAAGTATGCTCTTGAGCCAATCATAGATTTGAAAGGCCACCTTTCCATTCACCTTCAATATTACATACCTACTTGTCACAAAATGCTCGCCTCTCCTCCTGATCCACATTCTCCTGTGTGTGCTTCCCCGTTGGAAGCATGAGATTGCATAATTAACCCTTAACCCATCTGTTTATATGAGATACTTCCTGCTAAAAATGAATCTAAAATAAATCTTATAACAACCACGCTTTATTAACAATCACACTAATGCAATCCTTGATGGATTTTAGGTCTATAAGAAATACTGCTCTCACTACATTATTGTCAATGTTTGATTTGAAAAGGTGCTGAAATTGCTTTCTCAGTTACTCAATTGAAATGCACTGTTCAGCATGGAACTGAAGCAAGCAGATAAGGAAGCTACTAATTCTGTCCCTCGGTCTGCTTATTATCCCTTTCTAGGTTTGGTAATAATAAGTTTGGTGCCTGCTTCTCCCCGCTAATGCAAGGAATTCTATTGACTACTTTCACCAACTAATTCCAACACCACATTAACAGACAACACTTGCTAACGGAATAACAGTTTGTGCAAAGGGGTACTTTCCAAAACTGTCTTCAAAGAATTAAAGCCCCACCGTGTGGAAGGAAAGTCTGTTGTAGCGACTTTTCATCCACTGTCACAACTGTGCCTGAGATGAAGGAGGAAGCTCACTTCTAACAGTTAAGGGCCTGTCCCACTGTGGGGACCTAATTCGCGAGTTTAGAATAGTTTGCCCTCGACTCATACTCGCAGCATGGTTGACACGAGGTCCTAGGAGGTCTTTGTAACTCTCCTTCATGCTCGAGAGTAGTCCCCGCGCACTTGAGGCCTCAGCTAGGTCGCGGCGTTGTTTTCAACATGCTGAAAAATGCTCGCGAGTAAAAAGGTTGCCATGGAAAAAAATCTATATTTATTTACTCGTAGGTTTAGTCGAGGTAGGTCGTAGTAGGTCGTAATGCTATAGTAGGTAGTCGAAAGCAATCAAAGGTAATCAAAGGCAGTCGAAGGTAGAGCTCGTTGAGAAAAAAAGGTAAGTAAACCGACCAGTAATGTTAAATGGCCACTAAACTTTATTAAAAGTTGTCTGGCTTCTTAAAAGTGTCTCCACTCCTTCTCCCCCCCACCCCCTTCTCCCCCCTTCTCTCCCCTTCTCTCGCCTTCTCTCCTGTTAGTTAGTGGGATACTTTCAAGAGAGAGCTAGATAGGGCTCTTAAAGATAGCAGAGTCAGGGGATAAGTGGAGAAGGCAGGAACGGGGTACTGATTGGGGATGATCAGCCACTATCACATTGAATGGCGGTGCTGGCTTGAAGGGCCGAATGGCCTACTCCTGCAACTATTTTCTACTGTCTATTGTCTATCGACAGGCCCTTTACAAGGACAGACTCGGGAGTTTCTTGGTTAATCTCTTCGCTGCAATGGTCCTAACTGAATATATCACAGGAACATGCTGGCATGCAGACCAGAGAGACAAAGAGTGGATAACAAAGGCCACTTTGTGTGGAATACTATCCAAATTCAAAAGGGACATCCTGGAAACATAGAAACATAGAAACATAGAAACATAGAAAATAGTTGCAGGAGGAGGCCATTCGGCCCTTCGAGCAAGCACCGCCATTCATTGCGATCATGGCTGATCGTCCCCAATCAATCAACCCGTGCCTGCCTTCTCCCCATATCCCTTGATTCCACTAGTCCCTAGAGCTCTATCTAACTCTCTCTTAAATCCTAACCTCTGTTCCAGTCTCATGCCAACCATAGTCAAAAACTCTTCTGCATGAGTGCAGGAGTTTGAGGGGTGATGTTATGCAGATGCATAAAATCATCAATACCGTGAAAGCACGGAATCTTTTACCCGAGGTAGGGAAATCAAGAACCAGTGGACATATGTTTAAGGTGAGAGGAGAAAGATTTAAGAGGAATCTGAGATTCAGCTTTTTCACTCAGAGGGTGGTGGCTATTTGGAATAAACTGGCTGAGGAGGTAGTTGAGGCTGGTACTATAACAACATTTAAAAGGGACTTGGGCAGGTACATGGAAAGAAAATGTTTAGAGTGATATGGAAAAAATGCTAGCAAGTGGGACAAGCTTAGATGGGATATCTGGGCCGACATGGATGAGTTGGGCTGAAGGGCCTGTTTATGTGCTGTATTCCTCTATGACTCTCCATGACTTAAGGTACAAGCACTGACGTGACACTGTGCATGTAAACAAATGACATGCCTAGAGGTAAGGATGCATCAAACAAGCTGAAAAAGTACCGTAGCATTGAAAGTGTTGACTGTTCCTTTTGAGATGCTTCAAGGAATGCTAACTTGTGCTGACTACAGTGAATTAACAAGAGTTTTTGAGTAACTCAGCGGGTCAGCCCGTATCTGTAGAGGACATGAATAGGTGACGTTTTGGGTTGGAACAAATTTTTAGTCCCAACTCAAAATGTCACCTATCCATATTCTCCAGAGATGCTGCTTAACCAGTAGTTACTTCGGCACTTTGTGGGGGGGGGGGGGTTATTGAATGACATCTATAGTTTATTTTGTCTCTAACAAGAATTTTGCCTCTTTAGCTGAAATTAACTTTAGATTTAGCTTACGTATATTACAATGGTACAATTGAAAAAAATATTTTTACAGGTATATGAAATGTAAAATAAATCTCTTGGAATAGTTTAGTTTAGTTCAGTTTATTGTCACGTGTATTGAGGTACAGTGAAAAGCTTTTGTTGCGTGCTATCCAGTCAGCAGAAAGACTGTACAAGATTACAATCAAACTGTCCACAGTGTACAGATGTAGGATAAAGGGAATAATGTTTAGTGCAAGATAAAGTCCAGTAATGTCTGATTAAAGATAATCCAAAGGTCTCCAATGAGGTAGGTGGTACAGCGCTTTAGTAGATGGTATAGAACTTTACTGTTGTGTAGAAAGGAACTGCAGATGCTAGTTTAAACCGATGAAAGACACAAAAAGCTGGAGTAACTCAGCGGGACAGGCAGCATCTCTGGAGAGATGGGTGATGTTTTGGGTCGAGACCCTTTTTTAGAAGAGTCTGAAGAAGGGTCTTGACCCGAAACATCACCCATTCTCTCCAGAGATGGTGCCTGTCCTGCTGAGTTACTCCAGCTTTTTGTGTCTATCTTCGAACTTTACCGTTGCCAAACTGATACATATACTTTTCCCAGGAGAGAGTGCAGACTTGTGCAAGGATGGTACCTTCCAGCTGATTGGCAAAATACCAAGCATATTGCAGGGTAATTTCAATTGTAGATAGGAAGATCCAGCCACAGACTGGATGTTAGCTGCTTATGCCACCAACCAGCCCTCATCACCTCCAAGCTAGCCAGCTGCCTAAACTGCAAAGATCTAGGATATTTGTAAAAGTCTCTGCCATTCACAATCATTCAGACACTCAGAAATGCAAAAAATTAAGCACACTCAGAAAATTATTTGAAAACAAATAAAAGTAAAAAATAAAATACAAGAAAATCTTTGAATTTAAATCAATGCAATTGAATAAGAAATAATTAATTTTAAGTGCACTTACCTTTTCCTTCAAAGGTGGTTGCATTTATATCAGTTAGTTCAGAGAACAGAGTTCCCAACAAAGGTGCTGGGAAACGTGTGGATGTTTTGTTCTTAGTTGCTGTCCAATGATGGAGTACATTGGAAAGTAATTGGCGATCGGCTGCATGGTGGTTTGGGACATACACTTGCACACAATAGCTCAATTTAGTTTTAGTTTTAGTTTATTGTCACATGTACCGAGGTGCAATGAAAAGCTTCCATGTAGTTGTAGCAGTGTGACTGTTTTTTTTCTGGAGAAGATTCAGGCCACTGTCATTTCCATTGGTACTTTAGTGTACTCTTGTTCAAGGCATGGAGCATGATTTGCAAATTAGCAGCTCAATTTATGATAGAGAAAGCCCTGGGAGAACGAAATAATTGTTCTCTCTGACTTTCCCTGACTGGAAAAGATTGTCAGCATTTTGATCATGAAATGGCAAGAGGCATTTATTTCCAATCTGCTAGAAAGAGCTTAGTAATCTCCTGGCTAAAGTATTACCTGTACTGGGAACAATATTGCCTGGACATTCAGAATTTGCTTATTAGTAGAATAATTTCAATCCACAAAGAGGTTGCTGTTATGCTGTAATATTTAATATTTCGATCTAATGAACTGCAATAAAGAATTGATTGAACCTTGTGGGGAAATAATGTTATATTCAATCACATATTTCATGTAAATGTTAGCCAGTTTGTTTGCTTATTGATCATTGGAAATGCTAAGTTCATTTTCAGTCTGATTTCCAAAAGAATAAGAGAAATACATGATGATCCCCCCAAAAAATGCAGGTGCTGTAAATCTATATAAACATATAATGATAGAAAAACTCAGCAGGTCAGACAGCATTTATTTCAGATCTCACACCTTTTGACTGAACTGAGTATGGAACATAGAACCGTACGGTGGAAGAAAGGTCCCTCTGGCCCCCAATAACTGTGCTGAATGTGATGCCAATTTAAACTCCACATTCCCACTGCACATTCCCCTGTTCATTTGCCTGTCCAAATGTCTCTTAAATATTGAAGATAGACACAAAATGCTGGAGAAACTCAGCAGGACAGGCAGCATCTCTGGATGGGTGGGTGATATTTTGGGTCGAGAACCTTGCTATGGTATCTGCTTTCACCACTTCCCTATGCAACAATTTCCATACATCTACCACTTTTTGTAAAAAAAAAAATTACCTGTAAATCTCCTTTAAACCTCCCCTCTCATCTTAAAGCTATGCCATCAGGTATTTGACATTTCCACTCTTGGGGATAAAAGACTATTAGCTCTATCTATGCCTCTCATAACTTTATAAACATGTCAGGTTCCCTTCTCAACCTTTGATGTTCTAAAAAAAACTATCTAAATTTATTTATAGTTATTATCCCCTAATCCAGGCAACATCCTGCTAAACCTATTCTGCACTCTCTCTAAAGCCTCCACATTATTCCTGTAAAGCTGTGACCAGAACTGCACAGAGCTAGAGACAGAAGAAAGAGTCAACAGTCTGAGGTTATAGAATCATAGTCATAAAGCACAGAAACAGGCCCTTCAGCCCAACTTGCTCTTGCCGACCAAGATGCCTCATCTATACTTATCTCACCTGCCCGCATTAGCCCCATATCCCGCTAAACCTTTCCTACCCATGTACCTATCCAAATGCCTTTGAAATGTTGTTGTAATACCTGGCTCACTTCCCCCCTCCTTGGCAGCTTATTCCACATACCCACCACCCTATGTGTGAAAAGATTAGCCCTCGGGTTCCTATTAAATTTGTCCCCTCTCATTGTAAACCTATGAAGCCTGGTTCCTGATTCCACTCCTCTGTGTAAAAATACTCTGTGCATGTATACTATCTATTCCCCTGATGATCTTACACACCTCTATAAGATAGTAAGATTAAACGAGAACTTACCAGTTTGAAGTTTGATCTTTATTTTATGAGGAGTTACGTTGAGGGATTACGTGAAGAGCCCGCCAGGGCACATGCGCGACATATCTTCAAAGCAGTGGTGTGAAATCACAGATACGGTAGTCGAAATAACATAGTAAGATAAGAACAATAATACCAGCTGACCTTTATAATAGAGGGTGGGCGTGGAGGGCACGTAATCCATCAACGTAACTCCTCATAAAATAAAGATCAAACTTCAAACTGGTAAGTTCTCGTTTAATCTTACTATTTTACTTCGGAGTCACGTGAGTGACTACGTGAAGATTTTAAAGCTCTGTGATTTCATGCCACGGAATGAGTCCATGCTTCACACCCTGCTGTCATAGACTTGAGGAGGAAGTATGTTAACAAATCCAGACATGAATTAATTGTTAAAAAGAAACAATAAGTGATTTATTAACACAAATTATAATAATGACCTCTATCCTTCGGGGCATATTATAAAACATAACTCAAAATAGTATCTGCAAAAGTCACAGGCTTAGCAACTGGCTTATTATAAAATTCTTGGAAGGTCTTCTCCCTGGACCATCCTGCCGTACCCAAGATGTGATCCATTGGAACCTCCATGTGCTGTGTTGCCGATGTGGCTGCAGCCCTGGTGGAATGAGATTTGAAAATATCAGTATCCACCCCTACAGCCCCCAAAACCTGTCGAAGCCACCTAGATATTGTTTGGGTCGCTACCCTGTTGTGAGGTCTTTTGTGGCTCACCAATAGTGCCAATTCTTGGCCTCTTACTTTAGCTGTTAGTTCTATGTAAAGTAACAGATGTGTCATAACGCATAAGCGAACATCTGTAGGGTATGCCCGAAACTCTAGTTGAAGGCCTGATGACCCTGGTCTGTTTTGTTTTACCAGTTCATGAATATAAAATGTTATACCATTTGTCCCTTTGGCCATCGAGTCCAGTCGTAATTTGTGTAGCGATTGCACCCACTGGGCCGAGACCAGTGCCATCAGCATTACCAATTTAAGGGTAAGTTTCTCCAGGGACAGGGACGTTGCTGGTGACCAACCCCGAAGCAACGTCAACACAATACTCACATCCCAAATGTTAGAGTATCTGGCCTTAGGGGGATTCGAGTTAAATATACCCCTCATTAGTTTAGAAACCAAGGGGTGAGACCCCAGTGAATGGTGGTCGAATCCCCGCCACAAATAGGTGGATAGGGCACTCCTGGCGCTGTTGATGGCACTGTAGCTAAGCCTTTCATCAAAATGAAGGTTAGCGAGGAACTCCAGGACATTAGTTACAGTGGCTGAGTTATACTCAACATTAGTCCTGGAACAATAACGTTCCTATTTCCTGATGTAAGTCAGGTACTGTTTTCTGGTAGACTCTCTATGTGCCGCTGCGATCATGTTGATGGTTCGGTCCGTCAGTCCAAGATCCAGAAGTGGCCTATTCAAATTCTGCAAATTAACAGATTAGTCCTGTCAAGGCATGGATGACTTTCGCCAGTTACAGGATGGACCATCAAGTCTGGTCTTTTAGTGATGGCCATACATGGTTCTGAAACCATGTCGAGAACCACAGGGAACCATGGCTGGGTAGGCCAGTCGGGTACTACCAAAATACCTGACGCAGAGTCTTGTTGTATTTTGCGTAAGACCCGACTGATGAGGCAGAAGGGGGGAAATGCATAGAAAAAAAATTTCCCCAGTGTAGCGAAAATGCGTCCATAGCTGCTGCCCCAGGGTCTGGTTCCCACACAACATATGTCGGCAACTGGTGGTTAAGCCTAGATGCAAATAGATCGATATCTGGTGTTCCATATCTTGCTATGATGTCTGCAAACACTTTGGGGTTCAACATCCATTCAGTGTTGTCATTAAATTTCCGTGACCTGGTGTCTGCCACTGAATTAAGTTTACCTGGTAGGTAAATAGCAGATATCCAAATGTTTCTCTTGATACACCATTGCCAGATTGAATTGGCCAGATCATCACATGATATCGATCTGATTCCACCCATGTGATTAATATAAGCCACCACAGTGTTATTATCTATTTGCAGGCGAACATGCAAATGATGCATTTTTGAACAGTACGCCTTCAAACCATAGAATGCTCCCAACATTTCCAAATAATTTATACCAAGTGTATAAAGCAAAGATGATTCATGCGCATCCCATCTGCCCCCACAACTGGAGATGGTGTTGGTGGCACCCCAACCTTGAGCGCTGGCATCAGTCTGTAATACAACTGACGGGTTGCTAATAATAATAATAATAATAATAATAATAATAACTTTATTTATAAAGCACTTTAAACAACCACAGTTGCCACAAAGTGCTGTACATGAGAAATCACGAACAAAAAGCTATTACAAACAATTAAAAACCATTAAAAACCGTAAAACGAAGGACTATAAAAAACACACAAAAATTAAAAGACATTAAAAGCACTAAAAACAGGGGCAATGCCTCAGCCAGTGTCGAAAGCCAAAGAATAAAAATATGTTTTTAGGGAGGATTTGAAGATGGACAGTGAGGGGGCCTGTCTGATGTGCAGTGGCAAGGTGTTCCAGAGTGCCGGAGCAGCAACAGAAAAAGCTCTATCCCCTCTGAGCTTCCGCTTAGACCTTGGTACCTCAAGGAGCAGCTGATCAGCTGACCTGAGGCACCGGGCAGGAGCATATAGGTGGAGCAGCTCAGAGAGGTAAGGCGGGGCGAGCCCATTCAAGGATTTAAAAACAAATAAAAGAATTTTGAAATGAACTCGAAAGTGCACTGGGAGCCAGTGTAGGGAGGCCAAAATTGGCGTAATGTGCTCCCTCTTTCGAGTTCCAGTCAAAAGGCGAGCGGCAGCATTTTGAACAAGCTGGAGGCGAGCCAATGAAGCTCGTGCAACTCCAGAGTAGAGTGCGTTACAGTAATCCAGCCTAGATGTAATAAAGGCATGGATTACTGTTTCAAAATGCTCCTGCTCGAGAATGGGCTTCACCTTTGCCAGCTTCCTTAGGTGAAAGAAGCTGGACTTAACCACCGCGCCTATTTGTTTGTCTAGTTTAAAATCACCGTCCATCCTAAAACCCAGGTTCAAGACGGTTGGCTTTACAGACAATGCCAGTGGACCCAAATCAACAAAGGGAGGTTCACGGCAGCCATTGGGGCCAAACAAAATCACCTCTGTCTTCTCTTCATTAAGTCCCAGAAAGTTTAAGGCCATCCAGGACTTAATGTCCTCAAGACAAGACAGAAGTGATTTTAGAGAATAATCATCTTCTTTCCTGAGTGGCATATATAACTGGCTATCATCTGCATAAAAGTGAAAGGAGATGCCATGCCTTCTTAAAATTGAGCCCAGAGGAAGTAGGTATAAGGAGAAGAGCAGGGGCCCTAAAATTGAGCCCTGTGGAACCCCATATACCAAGGGAGTGGAGGAGGATTCAAAGCCAGCAAGGCTTACACGCATGGTTCTATCTGCCAGATAGGACCTGAACCATTCCAGGGCACTGTAGGAACGCCATATGTTATGTGTCCACCATCGCAGTTCCAAACTAGCTTTTGTTGGTAATTGCATTGGTCTATCGAAATGACCAGCATGATGTTTAAGTGCTCGCACCTTTGCTCTCTGTAAATTTTGATAGTGCAAAGGTCCAAAGTGTGTCGCTGGAAAAGCAGCTATGATTTTGCCAATTACCCTTCCTACTAGTCTGATGGATGGTGACTGATGACAGCAAGGTTGCTGCAAACTTCCATTAATTTAATTGCCTTTCCCCTAGGTAAAGTCACAGTCATGTGAACTGAATTAATGGTGAATCCCAAATAGTCCATAGTCGTGGATGGTGTTAACTTTGATTTATCTGGATGTATGATAAACCCCAGTTTTTCAAATAGACCTATGGTAGCTGTAACAGCTAATTTGGCTAATTCATAGGTTTTATCCATGATTAGTATGTCATCTAAATACACCATGACTATATGTTTTTGTTTCTGAAGAACCGCCAGAGCTGGCTTCAGTAATTTAGTGAATAATCTGGGGGCTGAGGTCAATCCATTAGGTAGTGCTTTGTACTGCCAAAGCTGCCCCATCCAATTAAACTTCAGATATTGGCGGTGATCCTGGTGTATAGGCACCGAATAGTATGCATCTTTTAAATCGATGCATGCCATGAAGTAGCCTTCGGAAATCAATTGTTTGGCCGTGACAAAGGTTTCCATTTTGAAGGGAGTATACTGCACAAATGTGTTCAATTGTCTTAAATCAATAAAGATGCGACATCCACCATCTTTTTTCTTTTTTGTGAAAATGTTTGACACAAATTCTTGAGACTCATGTTGAGATCTCTCAATTACACCCTTAGTATAAAGCCTCTTAATTTCAGAATGACCATCCAACTTCTCTTGTTGTGATAGAATAAATGATCTGATGGGTGCATGCTGAACCGGAGGAAGGCGTTTGTTTTCGAATTCAATTTCATACCCTTGAACACTATGCAGTATATAAGAATCAGAGGTTATTGATCTCCATGCCTCACTAAACCAGTGTAACCTACCACCAACAAGTGTACCCATTGCACCCGCTAAGTCCTGCGAGGAACCAGACCCACCTACCTCCATGGTTACCAGTGGGGTGTTCATCTCTTTTTCTGATGCTTCTTGGCCGATTGAGGTGCTGGTATTCGGGGTTGGCGCATCTTCCACGAAGGTCGCTCTGGGCCGCGATCTAAAAAAGACCTTTGTCCTTGAGCTGCGGCCTTCGAGCTTTCACCAGCTTCGATGTGACGTGGCCTGCTGGTGGATGCGTAGGGGTGCTGTCGCCGAGGTATTTTCCCCGATGCCTTGATGAGCCCGGCGGCTTTCGCCTCTTCATCCAGGTCTTTAACCTGTTTGGACATGTTGCCCCCGAATAACAAAATTGGCGGCGGTGTGGTGTTGGTCTTACACAGAGCCGCAAATTTGGTGCCAGGTATTTTGCAGTGGTTCCATTAACTGCCTGTTCTTGTAATTGATGGGTTGAAAGGTAGTCAATGCTGGCTGCTAGTTGTTGTTTCAGCGGCTGCCCTGACTGTGGAGGCACCGCAAACTTTTTCACCATGCCCAGCATCTTCTCTTCTGGCACCCCCAGCACACTTGAAGTCTCTTCAGCCAACCCTTGTTCGGAGTCAGCCCAGAAATTACTCCCAATGCTCCCCTCTGTCGAGGGAGATACATTGTGCAGCCCTGAAAAAGGTACTGCCATGGGCTTCCTCGGAGGCCCGTAGTGACTTGACTCCTGCTCACGGAGTAAGTAGTATAGATCATGATGTATAGTCAAAATAATGAGAAGAAGGAAAAATAAATAAATCTGTTTTGACAAAGAAATATAGATGCAGGAAACATGCTCCCGATGTTGGGGGAGTCCAGAACCAGTGGGCACAGTTTAAGAATAAGGGGTAGGCCATTTGGAACTGAGATGAGGTAAAACATTTTCACACAGAGAGTTGTGAATTTGTGGAATTCTCTGCCTCAGAAGGCAGTGAAAGCCGATTTACTGGATGCATTTAAAAGAAAGTTAAATAGAACTCTTAGGGCTAGCGCAATCAAGGGGTATGGGGAGAAGGCAGGAATGGGGAACTGATTGTGGATGATCAGCCATGATCACATTGAATGGCGGTGCTGGCTCGTAGGGCCAAATGGCCTACTCCTGCAACTATTGTCTATGTATCTATGTATATCAGTTTTGTCCCTGTGTTTTTCTTGGTGTTTATTGTGACATTTTTAAAGCACTATTTCATCAAATGCTTAGGGAAATTTATACCAGTGTAGCGGCACCAAACATGATGAATAAACAGTTGCTTTATTCAGACATAATAGGTTTGAAATACAGACACGTTTGGTCCTCTAACATATTGTCATTGCTGCTGCAGCTGAGCGAGGGTGTTGTCTCGAGCACAGCTACCTGTCAACTCATGATCTCAAAAGTTCAAGAGAATTCAAGAGACATTTATTGTTACATGCACCAATTGGTACAGTGAGATTTGAATTACCCTACAGCCATACAAATAAAAAGAACACAATAGAATTTAACATGAACATCCCCACACAGCAGAATCACCTTTTCCCACTGTGAGGGAAGGCAATAAAGTTCAGTCCTATTCCTCTTTGTTCACCCGTGGTCGGGGCCTTCAGGCCCTCTCGCCGGGATGATCAAAGCTCCGGCATCGGAACGGAGAACACTCTCAGCGGCTTGGAGTTTCTGAATCGGCCGCTTCCTACCAGAGACCGCAGCTCCTGACATCCACAGGCCGAGCTGGGCGGAGATTGAATGCTGGTGACCCCTGACAAGAGGTCCCAGGACTCCGCGATGTTAAAGTCAGCGCCGCCCGCTGCTGGAAGCTCCGCAAACCGCAGCTCCACGGTGTTAAACAGCAGTCCCAACACTCCGGAGCTCCACATGGCGATCCCCGGTAAGGCATCGTCCCTCACCGTGATGGAATCCAGTGCAGTGCTGCTACTGAAGCTCTGGCAGGTCTCCGGCAGGAAAGGCCACGCCAATCGGGGGGGGGGGGGTGAAGATGCATCGTTCAGCAGGGCTGGGCTGTCGGCTGCAGACATCAGGTCTCCCGAGACTGCATGCGTCAGGAGAAATCCCAAATCCCAAATTTGGATCGTCGCGGGTCACCAATGTAGCGGCACCAAACGTGGTGAATAAACAGTTGCTTTATTCAGACATAATAGGTTCGAAATACATACATGTTTGGTCCTCTAACATATTGTCTTTGCTGCTGCAGCTGAGCGAGGGTGTTGTCTCGAGCTCAGCTACCTGTCGACATGATCTCCAGGTGAGATCTGCTTATGTAGCAGGACACTCCTCTTAACCCATGACGTCACGTGACAGCCCTCGTAACCACTGACGAGGGTTCGACCGTAAGTGGTCTAACTATCAGCTGCTGCCACACCAAAAAGATTAAATTAATTTCGTAATTAAATAACTCAATATAAGCCAAATTCTGATTATGCATTCGATTTTATCATTTAGCAACCAACGAGATGGTTTTCTGATGTCCCAAGTTGTTGTAGCACGACATTAGCAGTGGTGTCCCTTTCATTATGTGTGAAATGTGAGCTGAATGCTGAGTAACCACTTTTTAATTTATTGTTTAAATCTTTTAAATCTTTTTTATTGTTTATATTTTTTGTTTAAGTTTTCCATTGAAATACTTAAGAATAAAGAGAACTTAAAATCATGAACAAAATATCTTGGTTGCTCTCCTATTTTATCAATGTCTCATTTTGAAGACCTTCCGTTGTCTCACGTCGTAAATCCCATATTGGCTATATTGGCACTGTCCGCAATTTTTGTGAATGGAAAACTACGTGACTCGTAGTTGGTTACATGACGCCTTTTTTTCCTGTGAGCTGGGGAATTAGTCGAAGAGACAGTGTCCCCATGTCTTACTCAATAATCTGAATTATGTCATAGTCACTCTTTGTGGCTAGGAATTATAGGTAAGTCAAAACTTTGTTGCACTTTTCAGTTCTTCTATCGTAAATTTTGCTGCTTGCTTACAATAGAAATGTCGAAATTACGTGAAACTTCCATTGCTTGGTGCAATGCAGTTGTAGTGCCTGTACGGTGTAGCGAAGGGAATTGAAAATGAGCGTGTCCCCAATAACGCCGTGTCTCATTGAAAGTCTTATCTACAAAAATGTTCTTGGTTTAGGGCAAATTTCAAGTATATGAAATAAATGAACATCGAATTCGATTAAAGGTTACAATATTATTTCTCGTTTATACGTAAAAACTCTTCTGTCAAAAAGTTATCCTATCAACAGTAATTCAATTTGGTGTCCCCCCTTATACGAGAAACCATTGTTGTCTACATTGCCCAAGATACTCAAAAAGTGAAAAGCATGAATTTAACCTTAAAATTCCTTATTGATTTCATAAAATACATATTAAGCTTCTCAAAAACAAATCTTTCATTATGATTTCATAACTTTCAAATTTGGCCACATGTCACAGGTTGGTATCCTTATTTATGGAAACACCCATATTCATTTGGCTTCCCAATTTGTACACTGCTAAGTGAAAATAATTTTTCCAATTATGAAATCCAAATCCTTTCAGAACTTCTAAAATTGTATTCGTGTTTCAGAACTGACGAGCAATTATTGGCCAATCCCTGACTTCTTTTGCAAAGAAAATGATGAAGTGCCTTCTTGAAACTGATTGGCTTGTCAGGGTATTGAAGCATCAATTACATTAGTGGGTCGCGTGTATCTAATATGGTAGATCAGCTCTGGTGAGGATGCCAGGTTTTCTCATGATAAAGGAAATTAATGATTTACTTAGATTTACATGACAATCTGGTAGTTTAGTTTAGTTAAGTTTGGAGATACAGGGTGGAACCAGGTCCTTTGGCCCACCGAGTCCGTGCCGACCAACATTCCTCACACATTAACACTATCCTACACACACTAGGGACAATTTATACATACTAAGCCAATTAGCCTACAACCTTGTACGTCTTTGGTGTATAGGAGGAAACAGAAGATCTCGTAGTAATCCCATGCGGTCACGGGGAGAAGGTACAAACTTCGTACAGACAACACCCATAGTCGGGATCGAACCCGGGTCTCCAGTGTTTGAAGCGCTGTAAAAATGCAACTCGACTGCTGCGCCTCCATGCCGTCCATATTTGGTCATCATTACTAACAACTGTTTTATTAAATTCCACGTTATTAACCAAACGTAATTTCTACAGTGGCTATGGTGTTGAATTGAATTTAAGTTTATAGGTTTATTATTATTGCCATGTGGTCCCCAAGTTGGCGCCATGCGTGGCAGCCTTGCCTGCAGCTCCTGTGTTTCTTTGGAATTTTTTTTGTTTTCAGCGTGTCTGAATGTATGTCCTCCGGTGTGTCTTGTGTGGGGGGTACTGGGGCGGAATAGGGGAAACCATTCCCAGTCAATTACCTCGAGGGAGATGTGACCTTTCTCCATCGCATTTTCGCCCCTCTCATGGTCTAACAACTGGATTGCTGCGGCCTTTCCGACTGGAGACCGGCCCAGAGCACAGAGCTTCAGCAGCGGGCGCAGCGTGGAATTTAACATTGGGGAGCTGGTCCGCAGTGTTGGAGCTCCGATTGCGGGGAGCCTGCTGACTTTACCATCGTGGAGCTTGGTCTGTGGAGCTTCTAGCCGCAGGTGCAGCACGGACTTTAACATCGCGGAGCTGCCTGCGATCGTTTGCCGAGGATTGCCAGAAGAAGTGCTCCGACCGCGGGGCCTGTGGTCTTGGCATCATGAAGGCACGGTCTCCGGTACGAAGCGGCCGATTCGGGAATTCCACACCGTGGAGTGTTCCGATTCGTCCCAATGTTTCGATCACCCTGGCGAGAGGGCCTGTACATCGGGCCGTCCGTAGCGGCGACTGCGGAGGGTTCACGGCCCCAACCATGGGTGAATGGAGGAGAAAGATTGACTGAACGTTTGTGCCTTCCACCACAGTGGGAGGTGTTGGTGCCGCTGTGGTGGATGTTTATGTTTGATGTTGAATTCTGTTATGTATTGTGTTCTTTCTTTCTTGCTAGGAGATGGCTGCCCATCCGCCTAGCTTACTTATGAGTGCAACTGCATCATGACGAATGGCTACCACAGTACCAGGACATCATGAAGCTGATGGTACCACTCAACCCTCGAGTTGGAATGAACGCCATAAATAGATAGATATTATTGCCATGTGTTCAAGGTACAGCAAAAAGCTTTTGTTTGCATACTAACCAATTAAAAGATAGAGCGAAGAGTAAGGTACCAGAGTGTTGAATACCATTCTCAGCATTGTATTGTTGGAAGTCCAATGCCCATAATTGTTGGAGAATTGATACTTTACCCTAGATTATGGAAAGACCATTCAGTTGTCTAATAACTGAGGGGATAAAACTATTCATGAGTCTGGTAGAACGCACATTCAGTTCAGTTCAGTTCAATTTAGTTTATTGTCACATGTTCCGAGGTACAGTGAAAAGGTTTTGTTGTGTGCTATCCAGTCAGCAGAAAGACAATACATGATTACAATTGAGCCATTTACAGTGTATAGGCACATGATAAGGGAATAACGTTTAGTGCAAGGTAAAGCCAGCAAAGTCCAATCAAAGATAGTCCGTGGGTCACCCAAGAGGTAGATAGTAGTTCAGCACTGCTCTCTGGTTGTGGTAGGGTGTTCCAGTTGCCTGATAGCAGTAGCAATGTTACAAAATTGTGAGATTTCAAAAATCAAGTCTGCAATTTATCCCATCAGATAAAGCACAAAAAGAAGTTTAATTTGACATCTAATTCACTTTCATATCTTCAGTATTTAAAATGTTATGGCCATTTTCATAATCGGAAATTAGCATCTTGTTCCCTATTGCTTTTCCATTGACTTAACTCAAAAGCTGTGATCGAGGACAGTCAAATGCCCATAACATTCTTAAAAATTATGAGAACTGAATGAAATGTTCAGTTATTATAGATTGAAGCATTCTGAAACAAATATAAAACAATCTTACTTGGATGACCTGAAATTAAAGCATATAATTAGTTAGTTACTTCATTGTAGCTAATTGCAAAATTGACCGTTGTGACGGAAATAGTAATAAACACCCAGACTGCTTTGAAAGTTCAAAAATGTGATATTCTCAAGATCAGAACTTTAATATTATTGTATTATATGGTGTAAGTCCGTTATAGATAGGTAAATAATTTACAATTTCTAGCAAAAGACCAAGTCTTTATGGAGAAGATCGGCTGCTAGCTGGTACATTGGTATATCAAAATCAGTAGCATCATCATACTCCTCAGATTGCAACCAATAAGCAACTCCGTACACCTTGCTTTTCCTCAACTTTTCAATTTTGGCATTGTAAACGACAAGTTTTTGCTCTTCAAAGCACGCATGACATGCCTTTCTGCCCACTACTTTCCCATTAAGAATGTCCTGTATTCCAAATTCGGATAATCTCTGCGAATGCTGTTTAAATCAGTCTCTTTCAATTTTTTTCCTAATTTTTTCCCTCTCTTTCGTGTCCCGAGCATGCTCCTTGCCTTTCTGTCGCGTGATGATTTCTGCTCTCAATTCCTTCTGTTTTTTCTTCCGTCTGTTCCTCTGCACTCTCCCCCATGTCACTGCCTTACAGAGCACCTCCTCCCTATGATGTTCCTTGAGATTATCAAGGTAATTGACTGTTCTATTCTTGCAGGCCCGCATCCTACATGACAAATAACACATGGTGGCATTGGGAGATTTCTGTTTTGATGAGCTAAACATCCCCATTATCTCCTCCGCATCAATGTTGTGTGATCTTGTTGATGCAGTCTCCTCCTTCAGTTTCGCAGTTACATCAAGTTCAAATTATTTACTTCATCCAAGGCCCAGTCAGAAGCGCTTCATCCAAGGCCCAGTCAGATATTTGCCAAGTAAGCCTAATATCTGAAGTTCTACTTTTGCTTCAGCCTGGGTGAAGTCATGGAGGATGGCGCTTTTCAACCCCCCACAGGATGTTCCGCTATTCAGCAGGGCAACAAAGTCATCATAATGTTCTATCAGCTTGCCACTAATATGAAACTGTATGTGCAATCTGTTGCCACATTACTGTGGGAGGACACCTCAGGGGATGTTCCTGTCATCTAAAAATGCGACAAATCCTTTTGGGTCCCCTTTTGCATTTTTGTACCGAAGTTCGCTCATCTGCAGTATGGCATTTACTGCTAGACAGTCTTCCCCAAACAAGAATTGTCCTCCGGATTGTTTCTGCATTTTGAGGGCTGAGCGAACTGATGTAGCAATGGAGTCAAGAGGATGCAAGTGGCAGTAGAGCTCGTTCAAATATTTACCCCACTCACTACTCACAATCCTAATAGCAGTATGATTAGCTGAACACCTGTCACTCATTGTGTTTGAAATGTTGTCAATTATCTTTTGTCTGGTATCTTGAAAATCTGCTTGCTCATTGAAATAAGTGTAAGTTTTACACAAATTGTCAACTGTTTCGCAAATATGTTGTGCATAGTCCTCAGCAGTCCCACCAGTCATTTCATCGACTACTGCAGAAAGACATTTGTCTGTGGTGGTGAAGTGTACACTGTTAATGTGGGTCTCTTCCTGGGTGGTTGCATCAAACTCACAGTCAAACCCTTTGTTGCTAGGATCATCTCTGCCGTTTGCAACTCAGCAATAGCTTCCAATTCTCGGGCCATAACTTCAACTGCACTGTGTCGAGGAACATGATCCAGATGAAGTCCACTCCGCTTGTAGAACTGGCTTATCAGGATTGGAATGTTTGCTGTGGGAGTTTTGTTTACAATACAGTCAAACACATCCTTGTTGTTGAGGAGTAAGTTTTCTGGCCCACCTTTGCCTTGACAATACTGGCAGCCTGCAGAGTTTCGATTGTTTCTTTGAGGACAAGAATGTCAAATTCGAGGCATCTCACATCCTCTTCCCTGTCCATTAAATTTTCATGAACTTTTCTGTACTGGTGAATTGAAACAGTTTTCCTCTTTTTCTTACTGCCACAAAACATCAGCAATTGTCTGTGTGCTTTTTTTAAAGTCTCAAAAGCTCTGCCTTGGTTTCAGCAAGCTCTTGTGCAAAAGTTTTCCCACGTAATTTGGTTTTGAGTTCTTGAATCTTTCTGTCCTTTAAATCTATTTGGTTTTGCTTTCTCTTTAAGGCTTGATTAACTACACGTTTGGGAGTTTTCAACCATGCCCTAAGTTAACTGACCTAGTGTGATACTTTATTGTAAGAGCAGCCCTGGATTTGGACAGAAAGTTTAGTCTTTTCTTCAATTTCTATTTCCCTGGTGAAAGACTTAGAAATTCTCTGCTACATCTTGTTGAAACACTAGATGTCGATGGCATTGGTTCAGGTGAGGCCGCAGCTGTCGTTGGCGTTGCTAGATTCAGTGGAGGATGCAGACTATGACTGTCATCGCCCATGTCCTCAGTGTCTTGAAATATGGGCACTTGGCTTTCAGCTGATGTCAGGGATTCAGGATCTTGAGCACCAGGCGGTGGAATGTCATCTAAAGAAATGTGTTGACTGCCTTCTGGAAGTTTAAAAGTTTCATCACAAATTTTCATAAATGCTCCATTCCTTGGGATTGGTGAGTTTTTTAAACTTAAGCAAAGTCCAGTTAATGAGAGCCTTCACTCTTAACTTAACAGCACCAAATGAATAGCCTTCTGCATCCGACAGAGAGAAATGTGAACTCAGCGATTTCTCTGTTTCAGACAGACTTTTTACAAATGAGGTATACAAGTACAAGATGTGTCCATTTTTAAGATCCCTCTCAGACTCGGGCATGACAGAGAAATTCACTTCAAGTTGAACTCTAGCTATGCCTGTTTGGCCTTTGGATTGACAATTTTGCATTTCTTCTTCGGAAACATCTGTTTATAATGTAAATTAAAAAAACACTGAACAGCATTAACAGAAACAAGTTATTATTTGCAGTTTTTAAAAAAAAAGGTAGAAATGATAGTTAAACGTTAAAACAAATAGTAAATACCCAACAAGAAATTCATATTCATCAGTTTCATCTAAATTCAATTACTAGATCTAAACATCTATCCATTTCCTAAGAAAAGGTTAACATTTTTAAATAGCCTAAGTGTCCAAATAACATTCACACAAGAATTCACAATATAACATGATTTTTAAATCTCATTGTCATGAATTTATAGGCCAAATGGAAGGAATTTAATGTTTAATTCCCGTAAATTAATGGACATTTAAATCATCTTGCGAGTGGGATTTTGTGGAACGCGATCGATTGGAACGTTGCGGTTGGGGTGAATTTGAACCCCATATCGGCAGGAAAAACACTGCATAGAAAAAAATGTGCAGGAGGAAGCCTTTCGGCCCTTCGAGCCAGCACCGTCATTCATTATGATCATGGCTGATAACCCGTGCCTGCCTTCTCCCCATATCCCTTGACTCCACTAGCCCCTAGAGCCCTATCTAACTCTCTCTTAAATCCATCCAGTGATTTGGCCTCCACTGCCCTCTGTGGCAGGGAATTCCATAAATTCACAACTCTCTGGGTGAAAACATTTTTTCTCACCTTAAATGACCTCCCCTTTATTCTAAGAATGTGGCCCCTGGTTCTGGACTCGCCCAACATTGGGAACATTTTTCCTGCATCTAGCTTGACCAGTCCTTTTATAATTTTATATGTTGCTATAAGATACCCCCTCATCCTTCTAAACTCCAGTGAATACAAGCCTAGTCTTTTCAATATGACAGTCCCGCAATCCCAGGGATCAATCTCGTTCGTATGGGGCCAAAATCACATTTTCGCCAATTAAATTTGGATTAAAGTCATCCTAAGAACCAAGTTTATATGTAAAATAAATGTCTTACCTTATGTTTTGTCCCCATGTGAGATCCGTGCCATTGTAGGCATTGACGGCGTTAGAAGTAGATTTTTATTTTACTCCAGCGATTAAATTGTCCAGCGAATTTTTGCTTTTTAACTTCCGAGAATGGAAGTCCGGTCGATTGTTCTGCAGCAGCTTAGCAGCCTGAGAAAGTTCGCCTCCGACAGGCAGGAGAAAACGGCATTTTAATCCTGCCCCCCCCCCCTCAATGGCGTCAAAGTCGTGCACACGGCCAGTGGCAGAACTGCAGCGCCGCTGAAGGTAAGTATCACAACATCGCTAATAACAGCTGGGAAGAAACTGTCCCTGGATCTGGAGGTGTGCATTTTCACACATATATCTTTTGCCTGATGGCAGTGGGGAGAAGAGGGAGTGGCCAGCTTTTGTATCATTTGCCCAACCAGGGTGGGGAGAAGGAATGACTGGATGGGAAAGGTCCTTGATTATTTTGGTTGCTGTCCCATGGCAGTATGAACTGTAGATGGAGTCAATGGTGGGGAGTCTGGTCTGTGTGATGGACTGGGCTACATCCACAACTCTATTCAATCACCAGATTGTTCATTGAGGTATTTGAATTTTCAGTTGAGTATTTAATCTCTGCGCCACCATCTTACTCTTTAAAGACCTCTTCCTACAAATTAATAAAGGTTTGGGTGCTGTTAGGATGCAGACTGTAGAGTCTGGAATAGTCACTTGAAACAGTGTGCCAGATCATGCTTAGCCCACCCCCTTGCAGGTCCAGTTCCTCACTAAGGCATGATTTGATGTGCGACATAACCAACCTGCCAAAACACTTAAGCACCATGGCCATTAGTGCCACAGGTTGGTAGTCATTGAGGCATATCATCTTACTCTTCTGAGGCACCAGTATTATTGACCAAGTGGGAACCGATCTTAAAAATGAAAGTTTGAAGATATCCACAAAATCTAAAACTGGTTAGTCCACACATGTTTAAACAACACAGCCAAGTCACCATTGTGATGGGATGCTATCCAAGAGTTCACCCTTATAAAGGATCTTACATCAGCCTTGGTGACAGAGATTACAGTGGGGGCCATGATGTTCATATATATCTAAATAAATTATCAACATTGAAGTAAATTATGAAACAGTGTAAAATATTTAATGAAATAAAAATAGATAAATGCATAGACATGACTAAAAATAAATAATTTTACTGGTGGTGGATTTTTAAATATTACTGCTCCCCAACGCAACCCGTTCCCCAATGTAATATTGCACCACTAACCCGTAGCCCCCACGGGAGGCGTGGTCCCCCAACTGAACCCTTTCCTGAATGTAAGACTCCAGCACTCCCCAGCCTCCCTCAGCGGTGGACTTTAAAAAAAAATACAATTGCACTTCTCCTGCCTGCAGCAGCAGTTCCAATTACAATACTAATTTGCCCTCCCCCTCCTGTAGTAGCACTTCCTGTGATATCCCACTGAGGTGAAAAGCTCAGTGTTCCTGTCTTGCAACTTTGTATTGAACTGTTGGAAGATGGCAGGAAGGAATTTAAGAGTAAAAATCTTGTTAAAGTTGGCATTTTTAAAGCTTTAATCATCAATAACGTGAAATATAGCATCATCACTGGAAGCTCCTGGAAAAAGGCTCTCTGTGAGAAGCCGTGGTTACCGTTGGCAATGTCCCTTTGTGATGTTATTGTTGCACTCAACAGCTTGAGAGCCCATTGTGTTTGGTGCACTGTGAGTGGTATTGTGACAACATAACTGGAAGCTGCTGGAAAAGGGCTCCCTGTGAGAAGCTGCAGTTACTGTTGGCAACGTCCCATTGTGATGTCATTTGTAAATGAGATCCATTGTGATTCATTCAAGGATGAGAGGGCATCTTATTGAAACATATAAGAGTTTGGACACGCTAGAGGCTGCAAACATGTTCCCAATGTTGGGGGAGTCCAGAACCAGGTGCCACAGTTTAAGAATAAGGGGTAAGCCATTTAAAACAGAGAGGAGGAAATACTTTTTCACACAGAGAGTTGTGAGTCTGTGGAATTCTCTGCCTCAGAGGGCAGTGGGGGCCAATTCTCTAGATACTTTCAAGAGAGAGCAAGATAGGGCTCTTGAAGATAGCGGAGTCAGGTGATATGGGGAGAAGGCAGGAACGGGGTACTGATTGTGGATTATCAGCCATGATCACATTGAATTGCGGTGCTGGCTTGAAGGGCCGAATGGCCTACTCCTGCATCTATTGTCTATTGTCTATTGATTGGATGTCTGTGAGATGGCATTGTGACATCATCACTCAAAGCTGCTGGAAAAAGACTCTCTGTGAGGAGCGGTTTTGGGCTTTTATTAAACTTTAATCGTATATAAAGTGTAATATAGGATGAAATCTTAAGTGAACCTGAGTAAAAATGAGTTAGAATATGTAAAAATGTAAGCGCTAGCGTGTAGCGTTTTGAGGAAGATACATAACATACAGCACACATACAAGATGAGAATTTTAATAGTATACTAGACCAAGTGCAGAACCGTTGGGTCTGGACCCCGAACGTGCTTCAGACCCCGGGGTCTGGTTCCCAAACGTGCTTCAGCATCTTGACGGCATAGACCCAGAGGACGGCAAAAAGCAGAGGGGGAAGAGCCGATGTTTGGCTTGAGCCAGCGTGAGAGAGACGGCCCGGGGGGGGGGGGGGGGGGATTAGTGGAGGAGAGCCGGGTGGCAGCAGTGAAAATCGCCAGCGAAAAAATTTAAATGTCGGCATTTTTGGAGGAGAGCCGGGCGCTTGAGCCAGCATGAGAGAGCCGGCCCGGGAGGGGGGGGGGTAGTGGAGGAGAGGAGGGTGGCAGTAGCTAAAATTGCTAGCGAAAGGAAAAAAATGTAGGCGTATTTGGAGCAGAGCCGGGCGGCAGCAGCCGTTATGGTGGCTAGCCAGCAGGAGGCCACAAAATGAGTGTGGGGGGGGGGGTGGATTTTATGGAAAAAAATTGTACATAAAAATGTCTAAATCTAATAAGGAGTGTGTTAGTGTATGTAAAAGTGTAATGTCTATCGAAATGGAAAAATGAGTTTTCGCGTGTGGTTTTGGCGGAGCAAGGAATCAAAGGCCGAATCTGACACAAACACACACACCCACACTCACACAGAGTTTTAATAGTATATAGATAGATAGAGAGATAGATATAGACAATAGACAATAGAGAATAGGTACAGGAGCAGGCTATTCAGCTCTTCGAGTCAGCACTGCCATTAACTGTGATCATGGCTGATCAACCACATTCAATACCCCATTCCTGCCTCTCCCCATATCCCCAGACTCCACTATACTAGACCAAGTGGGTCCCATTGGATCCCTGTCACATGGGAAGCCTGTTCCCCAACTCAATATTCCACCACTGACCCATAGCCCCCAACTGTGCATGGTGGGCTGACGGGCATCCCTCTTCCTACCCTTATTGTCCTCCATTCACCCTCATCCCTAGCACTCCCTCCCCATCCTCCTCACCCTCCCTGTTCTTTCCCCTGTCCTCCTCCCCTCCCCCTTCACCTCTCCCTCCCTCTCCTTTCCCCTACTCTCAGTCAGTTCCTCCCTCCCTCCGTAACACCTCTCCCCTCCCTACCACCCTGCTCTCCCTCTATCTCCCTCCTCTCCAACACCTTAACTCTTCCCTATCCCTCTCTCCCTCTCTCCAGCCTCACCTCCACCATTGCCCTCCTCTCCCTCTATCCCCTTCCACCCCCACTCCTCTCCTCCACCCTATCCCATTCCCCACTTATCCTCCTCACCTGTAGTCCTTGCCCCGGGTACTGCTCCTCTCCCAGCCCGTGGGCTTGTCATGGGTCTTGCTCCTCCCCCCCCCCCGCACACTCCCTTCCCATGGGCCCAGAGCAGCAGCCCCTGGTGGCACCCAGTGGGCTTTCCCTCGCCACGGGCCTGGAGCAGCAGCCCCCCTCTGGGTGCCACTCCTCTCCCTCCCCTCGGGCCCGGTGCTGCTCCTCAGGTTGGGGGCTGTCAGGGAGGATGGGCTGAGTGGTGAGAAGCCGGGGTAGGGGGAGGGAGAGGCCGAGGCTGCCTTGCCCCAGTTTCCGCACCTCTCCCTCGCTTGCATGCTCGTAAGATTTTTTCAAAGGACATGCGCGCGGCGCGACTGGCAGCGAGTAGCGGCTCTGAGCGAGCGGCGGCTCTGAGCATGTGGGCGGCTCTGAGCGCGTGGCGGCTGTGAGTGAGCATCGGCTGTGAACGGTCACCTCCGGATCTGCAGAACGCTCGTTCTTTCCAAAGATCCTATAGCCGCTATAGGATCTTTGGTTATTTCTGCACAATTTGAACAACGGCTGGGGGGGGTGAGGGGTTGGAGCGGGCAGGCGGGCGAGTACAGCTGCAGGAGGCGTGGCGCGAGCATACGTGGAGTGGGGCGGGGGGGAGTGGAGGAGAGCCGGGCTGCCAAATGAAGAGAGAGATAGAGAAGCGGATTGGATTGGTTGGCATTTGGGCATTGTGACATCAGCAGCTGGTAAGAGCCATTTAGATTTAAAAAATTGAGTTTTGTTTGAGTTTTGTGATCAATTTTACTCAAAATCCGGGGAAATAATTGACCAAGGAGTGGATATGCAAATGTATAAGTAAAATCGCTAGCGAAATGGTCAAAATCTTGGCGTTTTTGCGTCTGGTTTTCACAGAGTAATGAATCAACGGCAAAAATCAGGCAAAATCAAAGGCAAAATGACATACACACACATATATATATATATATATATGTGTGTGTATGTCATTTTGCCTTTGATTTTGCCTGATATATATATAATATATATATATATATATATATATATATATATATATATATATATATATATATATATATATATATAAATAAATATATATATAATATATTTTAAAGTAATTTAAAAAAAAAGCAACTTACCTTTCCCTTAGCCTCCTAATTCCATGGCCTGGAATTGCCCTTAGAATCAATGAGGTCTTGTAATGTCATGCATGCATCAAGAATAATGATTTACCTGCAAGTCTGAGCACGTGATCTATGTACATGCCTTCCATCTCCTGTGAGAGAGATATGTCCATCTAATGGAAATAAGTACATTCTATTGTGGTTGTCCAACTAAGTGATATATGTCTATAAATGGAAATAATATTTGAAAGCATCACAATAAAATAAAAGTTTTCAAATTAACTAGTGGTCCATACATTTAATCTCATTGCACCTTTTTGAATTCAAGTTGATAGAGTCATGCAGCATGGAAAGAGGCCCTACGGTCCAACTTGCCCACACCAGCCAACATGTCCCAACTACACTAGTTCCACCTGCCTGCATTTGGCCCATATCCTCCAAATCTGTCCCATCCATGTACCTGTTCAACTGTTTCTTCAACATTGGGATAGTCCCAGCCTCAACTACCTCCTCAGGCAACTTGTTCCATGTACCCACCATCCTTTGTATGAAAAAGTTACCCCACAGATTCCTATTAAATCTTTTCCCCTTCACCATAAACCTATGTCCTCTGGTCCTCGTTTCATCTACTCTTGGCAAGAGACTCATTAACACAAGCAGGACAGTGACATCTCCAGAGGAAGACGGCTCAATGGACAGTTTAGTGGAGACACAGGGGTGGCACCGTGGTGCAGCGGGTAGAGCTGCTGCCTCACAGCACCAGACACTCCTGATTTGATTTGATTTAATTTATTGTCGTTGTCTTCAATGAAGAGACAACAAAATTATTTTTCTCTTACAGTCATACAAAAAAATAAAATTAAAAAAACCCCCACAAAACACAGAACACAGTAGTTCACAACACAAACATCCCCACAGCAGCATCAAAGTTCCCCACTGTGAGGGATGGAACCAAAGTCCAGTCAGCCTCCACGCTGATGTTCTCCAATGTTCACCCGTGGTCGGGGCCTCCCGAGCACCACGTAGTCGCCGCTACGGGCGGCCCGATGTTCAGGCCCTCTCGCCGGGAACCTCTTGTCGGCCCCTCCAGCGGAGTCTGCGGCTCCCGATGTCCACAGGCCGCGCTGGGCGGAGATTCGCACTGGCGACCCCCGGCAAAGGGTACTAGGACCCCGCGATGTTAAAGTCACTGCCGCCCGCGTTGGGAGCTCCGCACCCACAGCTCCGCGATGCTGGAGCAGCGGCCCAGCCCTCCGGAGCTCCAAGCGGCGATCCCAGGAAGGCCTCGCTTGCTCCGCAATGTTTCCAGCACCTCGCCGCAGCTGCTGAAGCTCTGGTCCAGTCCCGGCAGGAAAGGCTGCACCAATCCAGCTGGTAGGCCACGAGGGGGGGGGGGGGAGCGAGGACGCGACTCGGATAATAGCCGCATCCTCGCCAGGAAGCGACTGAAGGACGGTTTCCCCCATACCCTACCCACTTACCCCCATATAAAATACAGAAAAAAACCTAAACAACTAAAAAAACTCTAAACATAACAAAATAAAAAAAGACAGCTACACCGTGGGCGGAGGCAGCTCGCAACAGCACCACCGGATGTCCAGTCAAGCCATCGGATATCCAGTCATGGATCTTTTAGTATAATCTATTCTTCACCCCCACCTCTAAATTCAATGGAAACAATCTTCATTTCTGAGTTCCTCCAAACAATTGTGCCTGGCAAATTCGGTTTTTGAGAGCCTGCCCTTTTTTTTGGGTTGAACAGGCAGTACTTCAGGTTTTGATGTTTTGAAAGGTTTTGATGATTGTGTTTTTTTTCATGGAATCTGTTTCTGGTAGGTGCAACCTGAGATACAGATTAAATATGATTGTGGAACAACCTGGTCATGTGCATTTCTCTTTGCAACCATGTGACGCGTTTGTTTTTTCATTATTCAGACCATTTACAACCACAACCAGTAACAACTGTGCTAATTTTCCAATTATTTGCATTCATTTTGTATAGGGCTATAAAAAACCTGGACACAATTTCTGATCTGAAACTTCCTCCGTGGAACCTAACTTTTTTTGACGCTGGTGCTCCTCACTGTCAGCAAGATTTTGATGTACTAAACTTCGGCTTTTTCTTAAAGACCCAGTAGTATTGTGTAGAATAGTTCTATATTTTGATGGTTATTGCTAACAGATGAGAATCCTTGGAGTACTAGATTCTTCAAGGTGTCTTTGACAGACCATTCAGCTTATCCATTGGTTCCCAGGTGATAATTATAATTTTTCTCATAAAATCATTAAATTGCCAAAAGCAAAATTGAAGTTCGTTGTCAGAAATTATGTCCCTCAGTAGACTATGACATCTAAAAATTGTTCTTAACTCATCTAACATATTTTCCTTGACAGTAGGAGTCCCCGTGGGTTTAGCTACCAACCACGTGGAATAAGTATCAATAAGGCTAGAACATTTTCATGTCCTTTTATTTCACAGAAGTCTGCAGACACTTGTTAATACATGTTGCTTTGTTCAAGTTTGCACTTGGAATAGTTTTGTTTCACACGGGTGTTGATGAATCATCCTGACAGAAGGTATATCGATTGCTCTACTTTTCCTGGTCATGATCCAAAGTTGGTTTGTTCACCTAACAATGAATTCACCAGTTCACAAAAGTTCACCATTGAACTTCACCAAATTTCAATATGAATTCTAATGGATTGATATGTAATTCTGGTAATATCTTTAGCCTTGGGACTGCATTTTTACCACACCATTTTAAGTAATACAATTATATGAAAGCTCTTTCATCAATATACACAATGTGTAATACGGCGTATAGTAGTATTGAGGAACAGGGGGATCTTAGTGTATAAATCTAAGGATTAACTTAATGTGGAAACACAAATGGATCAGGTGGTGAAGAAGACATATAGGTTAGTTGTGTACATTAGGTATAGAATATAAGAGCCATAATGTGAAAAGGATTTGATTGCACCAGAGGGGGTGTAGAGTAGGATAATGTCTGGGATGCAGCGTTTAATTTACAGTAGAGACTGGATAGATGATGATTGTTTTCCGTACAATAGAGGAGACAGTGAGAAAGTCTGATTGAGGTGTAAAAAATGACCATGGACAGAATAAATGGTATGATTTTTATTTCCTGCTTTCAGAGGTATCTAAAACTGGAGGTCCTAAACTTAGGATATGAGATAAAATGTTTAAAGGGGATCTAGTTTGTTTTAGTTTTGGTTTGGAGTTACTTAATGGAAACAAGCCCTTCAGCCCATCAGATCAACACTGTTCACAATATGTTCTACTTTCTCTTCTATTCCCTACACTTTAGGGAACATTTACAAAGGCTATTTTACCTACAAACCCCAAATGTCTTTGGAAATGTGGGAGGAAGCCAAACCATTAAGAGAAATCCCACGCGGTCACAGGGACAACTTGCAAACTCCACACACTCAGTCCCCAAGATCAGGGTCGAAAGCAGGTCTCTGTAGGGCAGTAGATCAACCAGCTGTGCCACTGTGCCACCCTAATTTGGAGAGGAACAGTTTCATGCAGGTGGTGTTTGAACTCTGGAATGCACTGCCATAGTGGGTGATGGAGGCAGGTACGGGCAGTTTGGTATAACACATGTTTCCACAATGCAAATTAGATTTCATGCAATCGATAGGTAGAAAAACCAATGACATAGGTAGAAAAAGAGAAGAGGTCTTGAAAGGAGAATTTAGGGAGTTGGGAGGAGAGTTAAGGAGAAGGACTACAAAGGTAACAATCTCAGGATTACTACCTGTGCCACGCGACGGTGAGAGTAGGAATGGAGTGAGGTGGAGGATAAATGCGTGGCTGAGGAACTGGTGCAGCGGGCAGGGATTCAAATTTCTGGATCATTGGGACCTCTTTTGGGGAAGGTGTGACCTGTACAGAAAGGACGGGTTGCACTTGAACCCGAGGGGGACCAATATCCTGGTGGGGAGATTTGCAAAGGCTACTGGGGAGACTTTAAACTAGAACGGTTGGGGGGAGGGACTCAAATAGAGAAAGCTAGTGGAAAATGTGGGAGGCAGGAGGCAGAGAAGGGAAGCACTCGGACCCAAAATGTAGGGGAGAAAGAAGAAAAAGATAATAAACAGAGAATAAGTGGTGGTGGGTTTCTTAAATGTGTATATTTTAATGCTAGGAGCATTGTAAGAAAGGTGGATGAGCTTAGAGCCTGGATTGACACCTGGAAGTATGATGTTGTGGCGATCAGTGAAACATGGTTGCAGGAGGGCTGTGATTGGCAAATAAATATTCCAGGATTTCGTTGCTTCAGGGGTGATAGAATTGGAGGGGCAAGAGGTGGGGGTGTTGCATTGCTTGTCAAGGAAGATATTACAGCAGTGCTTTGGCAGGATAGATTAGAGGGCTCGTCTAGGGAGGCTATTTGGGTGGAACTGAGAAATGGGAAAGGTGTAGCAACACTTATTGGGGTGTATTATAGACCGCCAAATGGGGAGCGAGAATTGGAAGAGCAAATATGTAAGGAGATAGCAGATATTAGTAGTAAGCACAAGGTAGTGATTGTGGGAGATTTCAATTTTCCACACATAGACTGGGAAACACATTCTGTAAAAGGGCTGGATGGTTTGGAGTTTGTAAAATGTGTGCAAGATAGTTTTTGCAGCAATACATAGAGGTACCTACTAGAGAAGGGGCAGTGCTGGACCTCCTGTTAGGAAATGAGACAGGGCAGGTGGCGGAGGTATGCGTCGGGGAGCACTTCGGGTCCAGTGATCACAATACCATTAGTTTCAATATAATTATGGAGAGGGTCAGAACTGGACCTAGGGTTGAGATTTTTGTTTGGAGAAAGGCTAACTTTGAGGAGATGCGAAAGGATTTAAAAGGAGTGAATTGGGACATGTTGTTTTATGGGAAGGATGTAGAAGAAAAATGGAGGACATTTAAGGGTGAAATTTTAAGAGTACAGAATCTTTATGTTCCTGTTTGGTTGAAAGGAAATAGTAAAAAATGGAAAGAGCCATGGTTTTCAAGGGTAATTGGACACTTGGTTTGGAAAAAGAGAGAGATCTACAATAATTATAGGCAGCATGGAGTAAATGAGGTGCTTGAGGAGTATAAAGAATGTAAAATGAATATTAAGAAAGAAATTAGAAAAGCTAAAAGAAGATATGAGGTTGCTTTGGCAAGTAAGGTGAAAGTAAATCCAAAGGGTTTCTACAGCTATATTAATAGCAAAAGGATAACAAGGAATAAAATTGGTCCATTAGAGAGTCAGAGTGGACAGTTATCTGCAGAGCCAAAAGAGATGGGGGAGATATTGAACAATTTCTTTTCTTCGGTATTTACGAAGGAGAAGGATATGGAATTATGTGAGGTAAGGGAAACAAGCAGAGTAGCAATGGAAACTGTGAGATTCAAATAAGAGGAGGTGCGGACACTTTTGAAAAATATGAAAACGGATAAGTCTCCAGGTCCTGACAGGATATTCCCTAGGACATTGAGGGAAGTTAGTGTGGAAATAGCAGGGGCTATGACAGAAATATTTCAAATGTCATTAGAAACGGGAATAGTGCCGGAGGATTGGCGTACTGCGCATGTTGTTCCGTTGTTTAAAAAGGATTCGAAGAGTAAACCTAGCAATTATTGACCTGTTAGTTTGACGTCAGTGGTGGGCAAATTAATGGAAAGGATACTTAAAGATAATATATATATAAGCATCTGGATAAGCAGGGTCTGATTAGGAACAGTCAACATGGATTTGTGCCTTGAATTTTTCGAAGAGGTAACTAGGGAAATTGATGAGGGTAAAGCAGTGGATGTTGTCTATATGGACTTCAGTAAGGCCTTTGACAAGGTTCCTCAAGGAAGGTTGGTTAAGAAGATTCAATTGTTGGGTATTAATGGTGGAGTAGCAAGATGGATTCAACAGTGGCTGAATGGGAGATGCCAGAGAGTAATGGTGGATGGCTGTTTGTCAGGTTGGAGTCCAGTGACTAGTGGGGTGCCTCAGGGGTCTGTGTTGGGTCCACTGTTGTTTGTCATGTACATCAATGACCTGGATGATGGTGTGGAAAATTGGATTAGTAAGTATGCAGATGATACTAAGATAGGTGGTGTTGTGGATAAGTAGATTTTCAAAGTCTACAGAGAGATTTAGGCCATTTGGAAGAGTGGGCTGAAAGATGGCAGATGGAGTTTAATGCTGACAAATGTGAGGTGCTACATCTCGGCAGGACAAATCAAAATAGGACGTACACGGTAAATGGTAGCGAATTGAGGAATGCAGTTGAACAGAGGGATCTAGGAATAACTGTGCATAGTTCCCTGAAGGTGGAATCTCATGTAGATAGGGTGGTAAAGAAAGCTTTTGGTGTGCTGGCCTTTATAAATCAGAGCATTGAATATAGAAGTTGGGATGTAATGTTAAAATTGTACAAGGCATTGGTGAGGCCAATTCTGGAGTGTGGAGTACAATTTTGGTCGCCTAATTATAGGAAGGATGTCAACGAAATAGAGAGAGTACAGAGGAGATTTACTAGAATGTTGCCTGGGTTTCAGCAACTAAGTTACAGAGAAAGGTTGCACAAGTTAGGTCTTTATTCTTTGGAGCGCAGAAGGTTAAGAGGGGACTTGATAGAGGTCTTTAAAATTATGAGCGGGTTAGACAGAGTGGACGTGGATAAGCTTTTCCCATTGAGAGTAGGGAAGATTCAAACAAGGGGACATGACTTGAGAATTAAGGGACAGAAGTTTAGGGGGAACATTAGGGGGAACTTCTTTACTCAGAGAGTGGTAGCTGTGTGGAATGAGCTTCCAGTGGAAGTGGTGGAGGCAGGTTCGATGTTATCCTTGAAAAATAGATTGGATGGGTATATGGACGGGAAAGGAATGGAGGGTTATGGTCTGAGTGCAGGTAGATGGGACTAGGGGGAAGTATTTGAAGGGCCGAGATGGCCTGTTTCCGTGCTGGTATGGTTATATGGTTATATGGTTATATGATGAGTTAGGGAACACTTTTATGTGTCTGATTGGTTGTAATGCACTTTTCATCAATAAGCAGAGAACCAACAAAGATTATTTTTAAAAATAGCAAGTAGAAAAAAAAGTTGTCTTAGAAAAATAAATTTTGCATAGGCACCCGCAGTAATAAAACACCATTGTCTCTTAAGAACACAACTACTATTTTCCACATGGGAGGCCATTGAGATTGACAAGCAATCACTTATCTAGCTTTCTCCCCCTCACTACTGAAATCAGAATGAAGAAAGGACACAACCCAGAACATTGACTATCCATGTCCTCCAGAGATGTTGTCTGACCCACTGTGTTACTTCAGCACTTTATGTTTTAATCAGAATTCCAGCATCTGCAGTTCCTTGTGTCTCAAAGTAATCACCTATTGATAGGAAGGAACTGCAGATGCTGGTTTATACTGAAGATAGACACAAAGTGCTGGAGCACCTCAGCGGGTGAGTTGGCATCTCAGGAGAAAAGGAACAGGTGATGTTTTAGGTCGGAACCCTTCTCCGGTCTTCCAGAGTCTGAAGAAGGGTTCCGAACCAAAACATCAGCAGTTTATTTCCTCCAGAGATGCTGCTTGATCCACTGAGTTGCTTCAGCACTAACCAATGAAACAGATAGCCTTCAATATTCTTAGCTTTCAGTAATTAAATTTAATTTCTTGATATTCAGCATGGGCAAGATGGGCGGAGAAGGCATGTTTCTGTGCTCTATATATCCATGAAAATAAAACTCTCTAAATTCTTCATTCATGTAATGTTTTGTCTCAGGCCACTGCAACTTTTTTTTTGTTTGTTCAGCAATTTTGGAAGTAGTTGCAAGAAGCTTGCGGTCTCTGGTTAGAGACCGACTTCGGGAACTCCAAGTCGCAGGAACTTCGACCGCACCAATGCAGGAGCTTCGACTGCCCCGCGCAGAAGCATCGATCACCCCCAACGTGGGGCTTCGACCGTCGGCTGCGGGAGCTTCAATCGCCCTGACTGCAGATGGTTCAACTGCCCCAACCACATGAGAATAAAAGTGGAAGAAGTTTGGACTTCATTGCCTTTCATCACAGTGAGGAACGTGGAATCCTCTGTGGTGGATGTCTATGTTAACTTTTATGTAGTTGTGCGTCTTGTTGCATTTTTTAGTATGGATGTATGGTAATTCGAATTTCACTGTACCTTAATTGGTACATGTGACAATAATCTGACCTTGAAACCTTGAAAATCACTATTCCAAAAGGATCAAATCAATGACAGGGCATCAACGAAGAGACATAATGACTGTGGCACCAATGGTTGTCACTATGTCTCAGAATTCCAGCATTCTACAATTCAATATGTTATTTGAGGCCAGCAGCCGTAGAGTAATGGCCCCGTCTCACGGTGCGAGTCCACCCACGAGTGATCCCGAGTTTAAAACAAATCAAACTCATTGTAATCACGTAGAATTAACGTAGCGGGAACGTCGGAACTCGTAACGCTAACGGCAGGTACTTGGGAAACTTGTTAACTCGTGAAAATCTTTCAACATGATGAAAGATTTCCACGAGTCAAATTTATTCTTGAAGTAAACATTTTAAACTCGTTGTAAGAACGTAGTAGCCCGTGAGTTTACCGTAGTGACTCGTGAGTCTACCGTGGGCACTCTTTAACTCAGCAGGACAGGCAGCATCTCTGGAGAGAAGGAATGGGTGACGTGATGATGTTTCCAAAATTCTGCTGCTTCTTTGTGTTACTCCAGCACTGTGTGTTCACTTTTTGTCAACCAGCATCAGCCCTTTCTTGTGTATGACATTATTTGTATCCGTGGCAGTTGATTGTTGCTCCCTTCAGTTTCCCACGGGGTCGGGACGGGGGAGGGGGGAAATGCTGCCTAGTGACGATCTCATTTATCCAACGGGTTACGCTCTCTTTAAGGAGAAATGGACTAGGCGACTGCAGACTGCAGTCTGAAGAAGGGTCTCGACCCAAAATCTCGCCCATTCCTTTTCTCCAGAGATGCTGCCTGTCCGGCTGAGCTACCCAAGCTTTATGAGCCTATCTTCGGTTTAAACCAGCATATGCAGTTCCTTCCTGCACCTCTTAAATCTGTGCCATTATTCAGTACTCCAATTTTTGTTTTATTTTACTAATTCTGGATAATATCGCCCCGTTCGTTGGTCGTACGCCTCTCCCACACCCCTGGTGCTTTAAGTGCATTTGTTTTTTTCTTTACCCCCGGGAGGAAAATAATCAAATCCAGGAGTTCATCTGGTGCAGTCCTCGGATATAACAGCGAATGAAGAGAAATTGGCGGATTATTTAGAAATTAATCCTTAAAGAGAGCGTAACTCGTTAGATAAATGAGATCGTCACTAGGCAGTATCGGACCCCGTCCCCCGTCCCGACCCCCTGGGAAACTGAAGAAGCGACAATCAACTGCCACGGATATAAATAATGTCATACACAAGAAAGGGCAGATGACAAAAAGTTGACAAAAAGTGAACACACAGTGCTGGAGTAACACAAAGACGCAGCAGAATTTTGGAAACATCATCATGTCACCCATTCCTTCTCTCCAGAGATGCTGCCTGTCCCACTGAGTTAAAGAGTGCCCACGGTAGACTCACGAGTCACTACGGTAAACTCACGGGCTACTTACGTTCTTACAACGAGTTTCAAAGTTTAAAATGTTTACTTCAAGAGTAAATTTGACTCATGGAAATCTTTCATCATGTTGAAAGATTTTCACGAGTTAACAAGTTTCCCAAGTACCTGCCGTTAGCGTTACGAGTTCCGACGTTCCCGCTACGATAATTCTACGTGATTACAACGAGTTTGATTTGTTTTAAAGTCAGGATCACTCGTGGGTGGACTCGCACCGTGAGACAGGGGTTTTACAGTTGTCATTACAGCGCCAGAGATCCCGGGTCCGATCCTGAATACAGTAGGTATGTTACAAAACTTACCTTCAGTCGCGCTGTAATTCTGCCACTGGCCGTGTGCGCGATTTTGGCGCCTTTAAGGGGGGGCGGGGTTAAAACGCGGTTTCTTCTCCCTTGTCCTGGAAATATTTTGTTGGAGTACAAAACTTCGCTGACAAAATCGTTCCTACCCGCGTTTTGTGATTTTTTTTTAAAATTAAATCGTCAATGTCAGCGCTACAGTCATTTTAAAAGCAGCTCCTGAAGCGTCAACGCCAATAACGGGGACGGATTTCACACAATGGACAGGTAAACGAAAGTGCTTTCTTTAAATGTATAAAAGTGCTTCTTAAGAAGCCTTTAATTCACATTTTGTCATGCGACACGGTGATTTTATTCCCCGAATTAACGGCAGTATTTTTCATGCCAATACGGGGTTAAATTCACCGCAAATGAACGTTCCAAAAGATCGCGTTTCCAGAAATTCTCACTCGCAAGATGAATTAAATCCCCATTAATTTACAGGTATTAAACATTCAATTCCTTCCATTTGGCCTGTAAATTCATGAAAATTAGATTTAAAAATTATGTTATATTGTGAATTATTGTGTGAATGTTATTTGGACACTTAGGCTATTTAAAAATGTTAATCTATTCTTAAGAAATTGATAGATGTTTAGATCTAGTAATTGAATTTTGTAATTAGCTACAATTAGGTAACTAACTAATTATATGCTTTACTTTCATGTCTTCGAAGTAAGATTGTTTCATATTTGTTTCAGAATGCTTCAATCTATAATACCTGAAAATTTCTTTCAGTTACCATCATTTTTAAGAAAGTTATGGGCTTTTAACTGTCCTCGATCACAGCTTTTGTGTTAAGTCAATGGAAAAGCAATAGGGAACTAGATGCTAATTTCTGAGTATGAAAATGGCCATAACTTTTTTAATACTGAAGATATGAAAGTGAATTAAGTGTCAAATTAAACTTCTTTTTATGCTTTATCTGATGGGATAAATTGCAGACTTTATTTTTTAAATCTCAAAATTTTGTAACATTGCTAAATACAGGTGTTTTCTGTATTGAAGCGTGTACATTCTACACATGATCGCTCTGGTTTCCTCCAACACTCCAAAGATGTACAAGTTTGTGGGTTAATTGGCTTCAGTAAAAATTGTAAATTGTCCCTAGTGTGTCGTGTACGGGGTGATCGCTGGGCGGCATGCACTCGATGGGCTGAAGGGCCTGTTTCCACATTGTATCTCTAAAGTCTACAGAAGCCCCAGACTTACTGGTCAAAACAGTTGAATGCTGCAGTTTCAATGGGAACCATGAAATCTAACCAGCATAGTTTGACCCATTCTGAGAAAGATGGGCATTTATCATCTCTCATTTCCTCCAGAATGTTAAGGATACAAGCACATGCTTTCCCAAAAGCCTACACAAGTACTTCCCTGTGCACTTCCCTCCAACAGCCTATTGAGTGTTACGTGAGAGTTGTAACCTCTCAGTTCAGGCATCATCAATGCATTTTTTTTTGTTCGCCATTCCCTGGAGCTTCTATATCCTTTTAATAACAGAGAGACCAGCACAGAACAAAATCTACTTAGTATGAATTTATGAAGTAATTTCATAAATAATATATTACCTCTGCTTTGCAATGTATTCTTTCAAAAGTGAACCCAAGTTTTTTGTTGGCATTTAAAGAAATTCCTGTTAACCTGCAATGCTATTTGTAAAGATTTTTGACTGGTACTTCCCTGGATCCCAGTACTCTGCTACCTCATGTGGACTGTTATTTTCCAATGATGCTTATTATTCCACCAACCTAAATTCTCAATCTTGCAATTAGTTACTTGAAAGACAATTGCCAGTTACAGAGACATTCTGAGAAGTTGTTAATAGTGCCTTGTATTTTGCACTGTATTGCACAGTATTACCCTGAAGCCCTCAGTTTATTTCTTAATTACAGTTTTCAATCATTGTATTTTTCACTCCCATGTACAAACAATGTAAGTAAATGCAAATATTCACCATGCCATCACCAGTCCTTGGGGATAACTTCCTATTTTCACCAATCTGAGCATTTTCTTTGACTAATCCTATTTATTTTGTGTTCTGTAGTGAGATTCTAATCAATTCTGCTATATGTTTGTATTCTAGATGCTCATCTCGAAGTCAAAACCCCATTACATAGTGAACCTTTGTGAAGGTATTTTCAAATCCAAATATATGCCATTGATCACACTGTTCTAACCCAGCCTTCCTATAACTTACTCAGCATACAACTAAAGTGGTCAAGCATGAATTTATATTCTGGAAATTATGCTGACTATTTATAATCATTATTTCAGTTTTGCTGCAATCAAATTCATATTTAATTATTTTTGTTTCTTGTGGCAACAAACTAACTGCTCTATAATTGCCTGAATGACCAAAGAGGCCTACGAAAGATATTTTGAGTACCGACTCTGGAATTCTACTGGTCATCAATGTGAGCAATTATTAAGAAACGTTCTTAATGTTGTGAAGTCATAAAATCATCGTGTCGGAGCTATGCAGCATAGTAACAGGCACTTATAACCATATAACCATATAAAAATTACAGCACGGAAACAGGCCATCTCGGCCCTTCTAGTCCGTGCCGAACACTTACTCTCAACTAGTCCCATCTACCTGCACTCAGACATAACCCTCCATTCCTTTCCCATCCATATACCTATCCAATTTATTTTTAAATGATAAAATCAAACCTGCCTCCACCACTTCCATTGGAAGCTCATTCACACAGCTACCACTCTCTGAGTAAAGAAGTTCCCCCTCATGTTACCCCTAAACTTTTGTCCCTTAATTCTCAAATCATGTCCTCTTGTTTGAATCTTCCATACTCTCAATGGAAAAAGCTTATCCACGTCAACTCTGTCTATCCGTCTCATCATTTAAAGACGTCTATCAAGTCCTCCCTTAACCTTCTGTGCTCCAAAGAATAAAGACAAAACTTGTTCAACCTTTCTCTGTAACTTAGGTGCTGAAACCCAGGCTACATTCTAGTAAATCTCCTCTGTTCTCTTTGTTGACATCTTTCCTATAATTTGGCGACCAAGATTGTACACCATACACCAGAATTGGCCTCACCAATGCCTTGTACAATTTCAACATTACATCCCAACTTCTATACTCAATGCTCTGATTTATAAAGGCCAGCACACCAAAAGCTTTCTTTACCACCCTATCTACATGAGATTCCACCTTCAGGGAACTATGCACAGTTATTCCTAGATCCCTCTGTCCAACTGCATTCCTCAATTCACTACCATTTACCATGTACGTCCTATTTTGATTTGTCCTGCCAAGATGTAGAACCTCACACTTATCAGCATTATACTCCATCTGCCATCTTTCAGCCCACTCTTCCAAATGGCCTGATCTCTCTGTAGACTTTGAAAATCTACTTAATTATCCACAACAATTGAACCTTCTTAACCAACCTTCCATGTGGAACCTTGTCAAAGGCCTTACTGAAGTCCATATAGTCAACATCCACCGCTTTAACCTCATCAATTTCCCTGAAGAAGGGTTTCGGCCCGAAACTTTACCTATTTCCTTCGCTCCATAGATGCTGCTGCACCCGCTGAGTTTCTCCAGCATTTTTGTGTACCACCTATCTTAGTATCATCTGCATACTTACTAATCCAATTTACCACACCATGATCCAGATCATTGATGTATATGACAAACAACAGTGGACCCAACACAGATCCCTGAGGCACCCCACTAGTCACTGGCCTCCAACCTGACAAACAGTTATCCACCATTACTCTCTGGTATCTCCCATTCAGCCACTGTTGAATCCGTCTTGTTACTCCACCATTAATACCCAACAATTGAACCTTCTTAACCAACCTTCCATGTGGAACCTTGTCAAAGGCCTTACTGAAGTCCATATAGTCAACATCCACTGCTTTAACCTCATCAATTTCCCTAGTAACCTCTTCAAAAAATTCAAGAAGATTAGTCAAACATGACCTTCCAGGCACAAATCCATGTTGACTGTCCCTAATCAGACCCTGTTTATCCAGATGATTATATATATTATCTCTAAGTATCCTTTCCATTAATTTGCCCACCACTGACGTCAGACTAACAGGTCTATAATTGCTAGGTTTACTTTCAGAACCCTTTTTAAACAATTGAACAACATGCGCAGTACGCCAATCCTCGGGCACCATTCCCGTTTCTAATGACATTTGAAATATTTCTGTCATAGCCCCTGCTATTTCTACACTAACTTCCCTCAATGTCCAAGGGAATATCCTGTCAGGACCTGGAGACTTATCCACTTTTATATTTTTCAAAAGTGTCAGTACTTCCCCTTCTTTGATCCTCATAGTTTCCATAGCAACTCTACTTGTTTCCCTTACCTCACATAATTCAATATCCTTCTCCTTGGTGAATACCGAAGAAAAGAAATTGTTCAATATCTCCCCCATCTCTTTTGGCTCTGCAGATAGCTGTCCACTGACTCTCTAATGGACCAATTTTATCCCTCATTATCCTTTTGCTATTAATATAGCTGTAGAAACCCTTTGGATTTACTTTCACCTTACTTGCCAAAGCAACCTCATATCTTCTTTTAGCTTTTCTAATTTCTTTCTTAAGATTCTTTTTACATTCTTTATACTCCTCAAGCACCTCATTTACTCCATGCTGCCTATAATTATTGTAGATCTCTCTCTTTTTCCGAACCAAGTGTCCAATTTCCCTTGAAAACCATGGCTCTTTCCAATTATTACTCTTTCCTTTCAACCGAACAAGGACATAAAGATTCTGTACTCTTAAAATTTCACCTTTAAATGTCCTCCATTTCTCTTCTACATCCTTCCATAAAACAAAATGTCCCAATTCACTCCTTTTAAATCCTTTCGCATCTCGTCAAAGTTAGCCTTTCTCCAATCAAAAATCTCAACCCTTGGTCCAATTCTGACCTTCTCCATAATTATATTGAAACTAATGGTATTGTGATCACTGGACCTGAAGTGCTGCCCAACACATACCTCCGCCGCCTGACCTGTCTCATTTCCTAACAGGAGGTCCAGCACTGCCCCATCTCTTGTAGGTACCTCTATGTATTGCTGCAAAAAACTATCCTGCACACATTTATACAAACTCCAAACCATCCAGCCCTTTTACAGAATGTTTTTCCCAGTCTATGTGTGGAAAATTGAAATCTCCCAGAATCACTACCTTGTGCTTACTACTAATATCTGCTATCTCCTTACATATTTGCTCTTCCAATTCTCGCTCCCCATTAGGCAGTCTATAATACACCCATACAGGCCCGTACGAAGCTTTTCAAAAAGGGGGGTGGCATGACAGGATTTGCGGAACCAGGGTTGGTATATAGGGTAAGGCCAACGAATGCCCTTGCATTAGTAGTAGTGGTAAATGGCAATATACATTCAGGAGCACCTGTTCCGTTGTTTTGCACAATCCGCAGGCATTGCCACTTTCATTTTACCGCACATCTTGTATGTGTATGTGACAAATAGACTTGACTTACCTTGACTTGACGACTTGACTTGACTTGATGACAAGTGATTTCTTGTTGTTCACAAACAAGGCACAAGGTAGGCAAAATACGCCATCCACATGATCGCTATATACAAGCCAGGGGTATGCTCGAAACCAGTCAGGGTTAAATCTTCGCCAGCATCCATTCTTATACAAGGCACAATATTTGTATGTTGGACCCAGTTTAAAGTGATTCTGTATGAGGTACAGCTTCTGACCATCTGAGAGGTTGGCAATAGCTTTAGCAGCTTCTTCATTGGTTGTGGTAGAATTAAGGAGAACCAGACCGAGTGCAGACCCGTTGGGTCTGTTCCCCCAATGTGCGGTTGTGGGGGGGAGGGGGGCGGCATGCAGCATCACACACATTAACCACCCTCACACACACACACTAACTACCCCCCCCCCCCTGCACACACGCTAACTACACCCTTGTCAATATATTAATATTATTAATTTGCTCCTTTTACCCCATAACCGCCCTACTGATGCAAAGCCCCCAACTCACAGGTGCGTCTAGAGAGGGATGGGGGGTAGAGAGTGAGGGCAGAGAGAGAAGGGGGAGAGGGAGGGGGGGAACAGGGAGAGGGGGGCACAGGGAGAGAGAGAGAGGTGGGGTAGAGAGAGAGGGAGAGAGAGGTGGGGTAGAGAGAGAGGGAGAGAGAGATGGGAGAGAGAGAGAGGGAGAGAGAGGTGGGGGGAGAGATAGGTGGGATAGAGAGAGGTGGGATGGGGAGAGAAAGATGGGGAGAGAGAAAGAGAGGGGGAGAGAGGGAGGATGGGAGAGAGCGAGAGAGAGAGAGAGAGAGGAGGGGGGGGGAGAGAGAGAGGAGGGGAGAGAGAGAGAGAGAGATGAGGGGGAAGAGAGAGAGAGAGGTGGGCGAGAGAGAGAGAGGTGGGATGGAGAGGGAGAGAGAGAGGGAGAGAGAAAGAGAGAGAGGTAGGGGATATAGAGAGAGGGGGAGAGAGAGAGAGAGAGGAGGGGGAGAGAGAGAGGAGGGGGGAGAGAGAGAGAGGAACTGATGAACAGAGGCGCATGAGGTGCTGGCTGGGTACATGTCGATCATGGCACAGGAGGTGATGGCTGGCTATCTGTTGATCCAGGCGTAGGTAGTAATGGCTGGCTACCTGTTGATCCGGGCACAGATGGTACTGGCTGGCTACCTGTTGATCCAGGCGCAGGAGATGTGGTAGATATGTGTCCGGATGGCATATTGCTGATGCGGGAGGCATGGCACTTGAAGTGGCTGGAAATGGCAGACAAGTTGGAGAGGATGAAGGAGTCTGCTTTAGAATTTCTTCATCACAGTCAACCTTTTACAATGGTACCTCCTTTGGTCCTAAAATAAAATAAAAAACTATTATACGCATAAGTAGGTCAGAGGTCATGGTCTTTCCTCTCAGTTCATATCCAGAGTGACAGAGTACTGTACACAAACTCCATCAGATTGCAAGTCACATATAAAGTTATTATGCTCCTACAGCTTACCCCTTAGTCTAGCTCAGTAAAACACAGAGTCCAGCACTGGATCAACTAAAGGGCCTGTCCCACTGCGGGGACCTAATTTGCGAGTTTAGAAGAGTTTGCACTCGACTCAAACTCGCAGCATGGTCGACACATGGTCCTAGGAGGTCTATGTAACTCTCCTTCATGCTCGAGAGAAGTTCGAGCAAGAATTTCATTGTCCTATCTGGGACACATGACAATAAACTCTCTTGAATCTTGATTAGATTATAGCTATTGACAGTTCCCGAACCCAATCACAAAATTCACCATTACATTGTTTCTACAGAAAGTTCTAGCAGGTAGACAGTTTACAAAAGAATAGCAACATTTCTCCAGGTAGTATAAACAATTTGAACAAGGCTTCACACTTCACAAGATAACAGCACAAACACTCTGCAACATAATTAACAATACTTTACAACACCCCCTATCTGACCATTCCTAATCATGCATATGCAACACCTCTTAGCTCTTCTACAAAACCCTCATACATATAAACAAAAGGAAAGACATTTGGACCTCGCCTTATCCTCAACTTCCATCTAGGGTCCAGACTCCTTGGAGCGTGACTCACAGCTTGCAACCTTTCACAGAAAGTGGACAAACAGGCTTTGCAAATACAGAGATTCTCCATTTTATGACATTTTATTTGGCCAATATTAACATTAACAGGACTTAAGACATTACATGTATTCAAAAAATATTTTACTGATAGGCTGCATATATGTGAAGTTTTCTCAATTCTTGTAAGAACATGATATAGAATCATAAAACGTTTAGAAGATTAAGAGACAAAATTCTTCACAAATTGAGCCCACATTTGTCAAAGTTCTATATAAAGTATGCTCAGAGGATCTTGTTTAATGCAAAAATGATCAGTAATTTATAAAATAGGCAACAATTTCGATAATTGAAGTCAATATTTCTCATGAAAATTGGCAATGTTCTATCGAGAATTTAAATGGAAATGCTCGTATTTTCATTTGTAATACTTCGTAATGTATCAATATAAGGAAAAAAGAAAAATATGCTGCCAATGTGAATGATGAAAGAAGGACTTTTTGGCTCCTCAAAAAAATTGTCTATGGCATCAACGGGTTAAAACAAATATAAATGTGATGTAATTTACCTTTTGAGAAATACGATGTGATTTGTTTGGGGATCACCCTTGTGTGTGTAGTTTTCTTTCTTTTGGATCTTTCATTGCGGGATGCTGCTGCACGCTTCAGACTATCTGCTGTAATGAAATAATACAGGATAATGCTATGGATTTATTTCATGTTATGATTAACATGTATTATGCAATACAGTGTCCATTAATCCTTTAACGATTAGGCTATTGGCTTTGAAATGACCTCAAAATGGAAATGTTACATCTGTATATAATAGAAACATAGAAAATAGGTGCAGGAATAGGCCATTCGGCCCTTCGAGCCTGCACCGCCATTCAACATGATCATGCTGATCATCCAAATCAGTGTCCTGTACCTGCCTTCTCTTCATACCCCCTGATCCCTCTAGCCACAAGGGCCATATCTAACTCCCTCTTAAATATAGCCAATGAACTGGCCTCAACTACTTCCTGTGGCAGAAAATTCCACAGATTCACCAATCTCTGTGTGAACATTTTTTTTCTCATCTCGGTCCTAAAAGACTTCCCCCTTATCCTTAAACTGTGACCCCCTTGTTCTGGACTCCCCAACATCGGGAACAATCTTATTGCATCTAGCCTGTCCAACCCCATAAGAATTTTGTAAGTTTCTATAAGATCCCCCCTCAATCTTCTAAATTCTAGTGAGTACAAGCCGAGTCTATCCAATCTTTCTTCATATGAAAGTCCTGCCATCCCAGGAATCAGTCTGGAATGATGATCCCATTAAAATGTATATTTTATAAATTTCCAATATTTTATACTAAGTTTATTAAAATTGGTTAAGTACTTTTGTTGTAAGATGGAAGGAGTTGAATCACAATTAGCTCTGAATAAAATTGGTGATAATGTTTTCCATCTAACCTTTGTTTTTTACTGCACCAAGGAGATCTTCCAACTCCATCTTCTACCTAGCTTCCACACCAGCAACATCATCAACGGACTGCTGCATTACTGTGGACATCCATGATGACCCTGAAAACATGCAGATTTTTGTAATATTCAAATGATATTAAACATATGCTGCAAAAAGAGTCACAAACTTTGGAATTCATATTTTTCAGTATTGTTATCAAGGCAAAGAAAGCAGTTCCAATTGTATGATATTATTTGATATTATTCTTGAGGAAAAAATATAATAACTCTAAAACCGACCACAATTTTACAATCTCATTAAAGATATTCCCCCTTTCCCTCTCCCCTCCCCCATCTCTCTCCCCCATCCCCCCACTCTCTCTCCCTCTCTCATCCCCCCCTCTTTCTGGCGGGGGGGGGGGCAAAGATGAAGGTGGTGCAGGCCAGCAGGGGTGGCGTGGGCCAGCGGGGATGGCGTGGGCCAGCAGGGGCCAGCGGGGTGGCGTGGGCCAGCGGGGGTGGCGTGGGCCAGCGGGGTGGCATGAGCGAAAGATGGCTTGGGCCCCGGTGGCGGGGGGAGGCGATGGCAGCGGGCCCTGCCGCAGCGGTGTCTGGTGTTGGGGTTACAGCCACTCCCGCCCGGCGACGGGATGATGGTCACCTTGCTGGCCGTTGGTGAGGCTCTGACGCCGCGATTGGAAACGCTGGACCGGGCGGGCGGGCAGACACTGGACACCACACCCGATGCCGCGGATGGAAACGCTGGACCAGGCGGGGAGACACCTCCCCGCACCCCCTCCCCCTCTTCCACTACTTACCTGGAGTAGACGCGAGACATCGAGCTCAGTGGGTGAAGCACAAATGGCAGTCTGATCCCACCCGGGCCCACTGCGCATGCACGGAGAGACGGCGTCACTTTGCGTCGCTTCCCCAACTGTGCAGGCGCAGATGGGCGCATTTTCTCTCCCTCAGCGGCCGGAGCCAGAATTTCGGGCGATTTCCCACAAGGTGGAAACGCTGATTGTGCTCCGATTTTTTTTTTTTAATCTGGGGATTTTTCTTACTCTGGGGGGAAAAAGGGCAATGCGGTCGCACCCAGCGCACCCACCCTTCGGACAGCCATGCCCATATAAGTGTTGCTACACCTTTCCCATTTCTCAGTTCCACCCAAATAGCCTCCCTAGACGAGCACTTTAATCTATCCTGCCAAAGCAGTGCAATAATATCTTTCCTGACAAGCAATGCAACACCTCCACCTCTTGCCCCTCAAATTCTATCACTCCTGAAGCAACGAAATCCTGGAATATTTAGTTTCCAATCACAGCCATCCTGCAACCATGTTTCACTAATCGCCACAACATCATACTTCCAGGTGTCAATCCAGGTTCTAAGCTCATCCACCTTTCTTACAATGCTCCTAGCATTCAAATATACACATTTAAGAAACCCACCACCTCTTATTCTCTGTTTATTATCTTTTTCTTCTTTCTCCCCTTCATGTTGGGTCTGAGTGCTTCCCTTCTCTGCCTCCTACACCGTCAACTAGCTTTCTCTATTTGAGTTCCTCCCCCTAACCGTTCTAGTTTAAAGTCTCCCCAGTAGCCTTTGCAAATCTCCCCGCCAGGATATTGGTCCCTCCCGGGTTCAATTGCAACCCGTCCTTTTTGTACAGGTCACACCTTCCCCAAAAGAGGTCCCAATGATCCAGAAACTTGAATCCCTGCCCTCTGCACCAGTCCCTCAGTCACGCATTTATCCTCCACCTCACCTCACTCCATATATTAATGATTTGGACGAGGGAATTGAATGCAACATCTCCAAGTTTGCAGATAACACGAAGCTGGGGGGCAGTGTTAGCTGTGAGGAGGATGCTAGGACGCTGCAAGGAGACTTGGATAGGCTGGGTGAGTGGGCAAATGCATGGCAGATGAAGTGTAATGTGGATAAATGTGAGGTTATCCACTTTGGTGGCAAAAACAGGAAAGTAGACTATTATCTAAATGGTGGCCGATTAGGAATAGGGGAGATGCAACAAGACCTGGGTGTCATGGTACACCAGTCATTGAAAGTAGGCATGCAGGTGCAGCAGGTAGTGAAGAAAGCGAATGGTATGTTAGCATTCACAGCAAAAGGATTTGAGTATAGGAACAGGGAGGTTCTACTGCAGTTGTACAGGATCTTGGTGAGACCACACCTGGAGTATTGCGTACAGTTTTGGTCTCCAAATCTGAAGAAAGACATTCTTGCGATAGAGTGAGTACAGAGAAGGTTCACCAGACTGATTCCTGGGATGTCAGGACGTTCATATGAAGAAAGTCTGGATAGACTCGGCTTGTACTCGCTAGAATTTAGAAGATTGAGGGGGTATCTTATAGAAACTTACAAAATTCTTAAGGGGTTGGACAGGCTAGATGCAGGAAGATTGTTCCCAATGTTGGGGAAGTCCAGGACAAGGGGTCACAGTTTAAGGATAAAGGGGAAATCCTTTAGGACCGAGATGAGAAAAACATTTTTCACACAGAGTGGTGAATCTCTGGAACTCTCTGCCAAAGAAGGTAGTTGAGGCCCGTTCATTGGCTATATTTAAGAGGGAGTTAGATGTGGCCCTTGTGGCTAAAGGGATCAGGGGGTATGGAGAGAAGGCAGGTACAGGATACTGAGTTGGATGATCAGCCATGATCATATTGAATGGCGGTGCAGGCTCAAAGGGCCGAATGGCCTACTCCTCCACCTATTGTCTATGTTTCTATGTTTCTGTTCCTACTCTCACTGTCGCGTGGCACAGGCAGTAATCCTGAGATTGTTACGTTTGCGGTCCATCTCCTTAACTCTCTTCCTAACTCCCTAAATTCTCCTTTCAGGACCTCTTCTCTTTTTCTACCTATGTCATTGGTACCTATATGTACCATGGCCTCAGGCTCCTCTCCCTCACATTTCAGGATATCTTGGACACGTTCAGACACATCCCAGACCCTGGCACCAGGGAGGCAAACTACCATCCGGGTCTCCTGACTGCATCCACAGAATCGCCTATCTGACCCCCTAACCATAGAGTCCCCTATTACTATTGCCCTCCTCTTCTTTTCCCTACCCATCTGAGTAACCCTTTGGCCCAACCATTCCATGCTGACCAAGTTGTGTAACTGAGCTGGCCTCACTTGGCTGCACCTGGCTCCTATGACTCCAAACCTTTCCTATCCATGTAGTCATCCATGTGTTTTTAAATGTCATAGTTGTACCCACCTCTATCACTTCCTCTGGCAGCTCATTTCATATAAGCACCACCTTCTGTGTGAAAGATTTGTCCCTCGGGTCTCGTTTAAATCTTGCCCTTCTCAACTTACGTCTCTGCCTTCTAGTTTTAGACTTTCCTGTCCTGGGAAAAACACTGTGGCTATTCATCCTACCTTCATGATTTTATAAATGTCTATAAGGTCTCCCCTCAGCCTCCTACATTCCAGCAAAAATGATTGATTTGATTTTGATTTTTACTTTATTAATCCCCTTATTCAGGGGAAATTCTGATGTCCTTGCAGCACACTAATAAAAATACAACATAGCATTAAAGAAGTTTAACATTAAAACATAAAAACATCCCCCCACAATGGTTCCCACTGTGGGGGAAGGCACAAAGTCCAGTCCCCATCCCCATGTCCACCCATAGTCGGGCCTATTGAGGCCTCCACAGTCGCCACTACGGAGGCTCGATGTTCCTGGCCGTTCTCGCTGTTGATGGTACTCCGGCGTCGGGAGAACCCTCTCAGCGGCTTGGGGTGCCAGGAACGGCCGCCTTCTTACCGGAGACCGCGGCTTCCAAGCCAACAGGCCGCTCTGGACGGAGCTCCACATACTGGCGACACAGCCTATGCAGCCTCATCTTATAACTCAAACCTTCCAGATCCAGTAACATTCTTATAAATCTTCTCTGAACCCTTTCCAGTTTGATTGCATTATTTTTAGATTAGGCCAACCAGAACTCCCAAATATGTACTTACCAATGTCTTGTATAGCTGTAACATATCAACCCAACTCTCATACTCAATTCACTGACCATGAAGGCAAACATGCCAAATGCCTCATTCAACATGATATTCACTTGTATCACCACTTTCATAGAATGATGTACCTTCTCCTCTGAGTATTTCTGTTCTGCCACACTTCTCAGGGCATTATTTATTGTATCTCCTGCCCTGGTTTGACTTTCCAAATGCTACACATCACATTTATCTTAAATATACTACATCTGCCATTCTTCAGCCCATTGGCCCAACTGATCAATCCAATCAATCCTGTTTAAATCCCAGTTGACATTCTTCACTGTCCGCTCTTCCACTGATGTTGGTGTCACCTGTAAACTTACTAGCCATGCCACTTACATTCACATCTAATTTGTAAATATAAATTACAAATAACATGAGACCCTCCACACACAAAACCATGCTGACTACCTCTAATCAGTTCTTAATTTTCCAAATCCTGATTGATCCTGTCTCTCAAAATCCCCTTCAATAATCTATCTACCACTGGGCTTACTGGTGCATAGCTCCGTTTTCTTTTGCAGCCTTTCTTAAATAGAGGCACGACATTTACCACCCTCTAGTCTTGTGGCAATCCACCCATGGTTATTGATGATACAAATATCTCTGCCAGATATTTTGTCCCTAGCTTCCCACAACTTCCCAGCTTTTGTTGATATTTAGTATTACACAGAAGGCCATTTGCTCCATTGCATCTGTGCTGGTTCCATGCAGAGTAATTCCATCTGTTCCATTCTGTCTCTCCTTATTCTCTATGGCGTTGTTAATTTATTCTCTCACAGATCAACTCCCCCTTGATTATTTTACATTACCTACAGTAAAAGGTAATTTACTTCACCAATTAACCTACAGAATTAACATAAATAAGATGTTTAAATCATTGCTTATTTACTTTAATGTGCGTATCCGTGTATGTGGAAATTACTATCAACAACTACCTTTTCACACCTTTGTCGAGGCCAATTTTGAATCCAATTGTCTAATTTACCTTGGATATTAATATCATATTTACTGAACACTAACACGCATTAAAAAACTGTATCGACTACTAAAGGATTGTTTTTATCATGATGAAATTAAATGTTCTTGGGTGGCCGAGATCAAATTTCCTTGCTGGTGTGTGTAGCAAGAAAGGAAATATATGTGAGGAAAACATAATTCAGCTACACTTGATCTTTTGCACCAACAGTCCTACGGGCACAAAACAAACAAATCAGAAGCACATTGTCCACAGGAATAGTAAGATTAAACGAAAACTTACCAGTTTGAAGTTTGATCTTTATTTTATGAGGAGTTACGTTGGTGATTACGTGAAGAAGACCCGTCAGGGCGCAAGCGCTTCAATCTTCTTTTTTTTTAATTTAAAAAATATATATATTTTAATTTTATTAGAAGTAAGTACAATTGTATACAATCATATTTTCATAATACCTTTTATGAACAGCTTCTTATTTTTTTTATTTTTTTGTAATAAACAAGAAAAAGAAAAAAGTTTGATAATGAAAAATAGAAAAATGTGAGATATATAGTGTGTGAAAAAGAAAAATAGAGAGTGAAAAAAGAAAGTTGAGACATAGAAAATAGAAGAAAGAGAGTAAAAGAAGAAAATAGAAGAAAAGAAAATAAAAGTAAGGAGATCATTTATAATCTTGACCATCCCCAGTCACGGATTAGCTTTTACACCTGTTTTGCACCATATGTTTCCAAAAAGACGACAAATGGAGACCAACTCGTTATGAATTGGTCAAATTTATCTATTAGGAGGAATCGCATTTCCTCAAGATGTGCGGTATCCAACATACTTGCAATCCACATTTTGAGCGTTGGTATTGGTGTATTTTTCCAAAATTTAAATATTAATTTTTTGCTATTATTAAACCATAATTAAAAATTGACTTTTGAGATGAGCTCAATTTGTTCCCGTCTTCCATTACCCCAAATATAATCAATTCGTTATTGGGTTCCATTTTGGTCTTAAATAATTTTGTAAATATTTCAAAAATATCACTCCAAAATCCATGAAGTTTTATACAAGAAACAAAAGAGTGTGTTATAGTTGCGTCTTGGGTTAAACATTTATCGCAAATGGGCGATATATTTGGATAAAATGTATTTAATTTTATTTTTGAGTAATATAATCTATGTAAAATTTTAAATTGGATTAGATTATGTCTTGCGTTAATCGAACACGTGAATGTATGTCAAATACTTTTCCCATGTAGCCTTCGTAATTTTTATCAATAATTCCCATTCCCACTCTTCTCTAATTACCTCAGTCACAGGTAAATCTATATTTAAGATACTATTATATAAATATGATATTAATTTTTGTGTATCAGCTTTTATATCCATTACTTCTTCTAGTAAATCAGGAGTTATTTTTTGATATCCCTGTATGCATGTCTTCAAAAAATTACAAATCTGAAAATATTTAAAATAATGAGTGTTTTTCAGTTTAAATTTTTATTGTAATTGTTGAAATGATAATAAATCTCCCATTTCATACATGTCCCCGATCCTTTTAATTCCTAAACTTTCCCATTGATTATATATTTTATCCATCATAGATGGTTTAAATAAAGGATTATTCGCTATCGGTGTTAACAATGATAGGTTTCTTAATTTTAAGGATAATTTTATTTGTTTCCATATTCTTATTGTATCTTGTATAATTGGGTTTTTCTTATATATTGTATTGTTCATTTTTTTCGAGGAGAAGAGGATTGTTCCTATATTACAAGGATAACAATCCTCTTTCTTCATTTTTATCCATTCTGTCTGTTGAGTTGAACTATCCAACCAGTAAATTATATTCTTAATATGTATTGCCCAATAGTAATACAAAAAATTTGGGAGTGAAAGTCCCCCGACATCTTTTGGTCTACATAAGTGTTCTTTTTTAATTCTATGTGATTTATAATCCCAAACAAAATTAGTAATATTAGCGTTCAGTTTAGAAAAAAAATATTTTGGTACATATACTGGTATAGATTGAAATAGGAATAATAACTGTGGTAGGAAGCTCATTTTAATAGCATTTATTCTGCCTATTAATGATAAAGGGAGTGTTTTCCAAAATTTTATCATTATATTAAGTTTATTTATTAAGGGTATAAAATTGGCATTGAATAAAGCTTTATGTTTTCTAGTAATCTGAATACCCAAATATTTGAATTTTTCTGTTGCTATTTTAAAGGGGAATTTCAATAAGTGTGTAGATTCTTGAGGTTTTAACCATGATTTCACTTTTGTTCCAGTTTATTCTATATCCAGAAAAGGACCCAAATTCGTCTATTAAATTTAATAAATTTGGTATGCTCGTTTGTGAATTTGATATATATAAAAAAATATCGTCTGCATACAATGAAATTTTATTATTTGAGTCCCTAGTATTATAACCCTGAATATTTGGATGGCTTCTTATACTTTCAGCCAGAGGTTCTATCATAAGGGCAAATAGCAGGGGTGATAAAGCACATCCCTGCCTATTACCGCTTGATAATTGAAATTTTTGAGATAACATGCTGTTAGTTAATATTCTTGCCATCGGTTTATCATATAATAATTTCACCCATGCAATAAAATTCGCTCCCATATTAAATGTTTGTAATACTTTGTATAAATACTGCCATTCTACCTGATCAAATGCTTTCTCTGCGTCCAAAGAAATAATTGCTAAGTCTTCTTCCTCCACTTTATGTGAGTACATTATATTAAACAGGCGTCTCAAATTATTAAATGAATATATTTTGGGTATAAACCCCGTTTGATCAGGGTTTATCAATTTACTAATATATTTGCTTATTCTAGCTAAAATCTTTGCTAGAATTTTCTGGTCTCTATTTAAAAGTGATATAGCTCTATATGAGCCCGGTTCCTCTAGATCTTTATCTTTCTTTGGAATAAGCGTAATAGTTGATTCTGCTAATGTTTCAGGTAATTTATTTTCTTTAAAAACGTAAGTATATAAATTAAATAGATAGGGGGTCGTTATCTCATGAAACCTTTTATAAAATTCATTACTAAAACCATCTGGTCCCGGTGTCTTACCATTTTTCAGCGATTTTATTGTTTCACCTATTTCTTCGATTGTAATTTGCGCTCCTAGTTCTTCTTGTTCCAAAAGGTCAAGTTTTGGTAGATTACATTTATCTAAAAAGTTTGTAATTTTACTATCTTCTGTTTTGGTTTTTGATGTGTATAAATGTTGATAAAATTGAGCAAATCTTTTATTAATATCTTTAGGTAGTGTTAGTAATTCACCATTCTCGGATTTAATTTTATTTATAGTATTTTCCTTTTCCTGTTTTTTCACTTGACGCGCAAGCAGCTTATGTGGTTTGTCACCAAACTCAAAATGTTCCTGTTTTGTAATTTGGAATAATCTTATTACTCTTGCCGAGAGAATTCGGTTAAGTTTAAATTTCAGTAGTATTATCTTATTATGTTTATCTATAGTGGGATCTTTAGCATTATCTAACTCTAACTGTCTTATTTCTTGTTCTAACAGCATCTGTTCTGTTTTATTCTTCTTATTTTGAAAAATCTCATATGAAATTATAATTCCTCTAATAAATGCTTTAAATGTTTCCCATATTAAAGAAGGTGAGGTACCTGGTGTATCATTTATCTCAAAAAATGATATTATTTGTTGTTTCAAATATTGATAACCCTGTAAGTCATTTAATATATATGTATTAAACCTCCCAAAAAAATTCTTTCCCGGCATTCCTTCAAATTTTACTAAAAAAGTCAACGGAGAGTGATCAGAAATACTACTAATATGGTATGTTGGGTTAATTATATATGGCATTAATTTCCTATCCACTAAAAAATAATCAATTCTTGAGTATGTTTTATGTACCGAAGAGTAAAACGAGTATTCCCTTCCTGCTGGGTTAGCAGATCTCCATACATCTGTTATGTTAGTATTTTTTATATATGTATTTAGAAATTCACTAGTCTTAGATTTTATATTACTCCTTCTTTGTTTTGCTGATTTGTCTAAGTATGGATCTAAAACACAGTTGAAATCCCCTCCTATTATAACATTTTGATAATTAAACTCCAGTATTATATCTATAATTTTCTCAAAGAATTGAGGGTTATCAAAATTCGGAGCGTAAATATTTACCATAGTTATTGGGGTAGCATAAATTTCTCCCGAAACTATGATATACCTTCCCTCTTTATCTGATATAGTATTCTTTAATTTGAACGGTATACCTTTTCGAATAAGAATAGCCATACCTCTAGATTTAGAAGTAAATGATGAATAATATGTTTGGCCTATCCACTTCGCCTTTAATCTCATTTGTGTTTCCTGTTTCATGTGAGTTTCTTGCAAGTAAATTATGTCGCTTTTCAAAGATTTTAGGTGAGCAAACCTAAAATCTTTGACTATTCCAACTACAGAATGTGATTCCTCCATTCTTTATTTGCCTATCGTCTTGCATTGTATATCAAAGTAATATTCTTGAAGCATATGGTGCAAACAAATACCTCCGTGTTCTGGACGTTGGGTGGTCATTCCAAATTTTTAAGTTTACATTACATCTCCTTCTCCAAAAGTGCCTTAGATAAAGCAAGAAAAGTTGTGATTTACAATTCATTAAATACAAACTAAGTAAATACAAATTTGTATAGTGATTTTTTTTAAAAAGTGAAATTAAGGTATCTAAAAGCAGGTACCTTAAAGACAAATAGCCACCTAAGGTGGCGAAAGAATTATAGACTTCCTTTGATGTTATTTTACATTGAGCCCCAATCCCTTATTAACACCTCGTAAAAAAACTACAAACCGTCTCATATCTTGTTTATTCTTGTTTAACTTTATCAAACTAGCGTTAGTAAAAAGCCCCCAAAAAAACAACAAAAAAACGCAAAGATAAAATATTAAAAAGTAAAAAAATAATGTAATTAAAAAGAAGAAAAAAAACCAAATCCAAATATAAAACACAACCTATTCTCATTTCTATAAGTATTTGTACCGTACCAATTTATCTAACCAGCTACCCTACAAGCAGGTACCGAGGGGTTAACCTCATTCCTGGATTTTTTCCAAGTTTATGTTGCGTTCCCACCCAAAAAGAAAAAAAAACGTTAGTAATGTTATGGACATTTTGGTTAATTACAATTTATAAGCAATGGTTTATTCATGATTATTCATATTTACTACACACACTCACAAGTCATTAGTTTTGTTAAAGTTAGTTAGTTAATTGTAATTAGCATATAATAGTTAGATATTAATGTTGTCTCGTCCCTGTTCCTTGTACAATTTCTTCATGTTTATCTTTGAGCTTTGAAGCGCGTCAATCTTCAAAGCAGCGGTATGAAATCACAGACAACACAATAATTGAAGTAACATATTAAGATGAGCAACATGAGAACTACCATATGACCTTTTTTATGAGAGAGGGTTGGGCGTGGCGGGCACGTAATCACCAACGTAACTCCTCATAAAATAAAGATCAAACTTCAAACTGGCAAGTTCTCGTTTAATCTTACTATTTTACTTCGGAGTCACGTGAGTGACTACGTGAAGATTTCAAAGCTCTGTGATTTTATGCCGCAGATCCAAATCCCGGCCTCACTGCATTGATTGACTTTCGATGAGAAACAATCAATAATGCGTTAAACATGAAATGGTAATATCATGCAGTAACAATTGTTTTGAATAATCAAAACAAACAGTAACCCGTCTATCCCAGGGGAACTAAACAGGACTTAATACTGAATTTGCAAACAGCCTCTCTCCGATCGGCGATCGGCCGATGGTCAAATTAAAAAAAAAAAATTAAATTCATTTGACCACCCGGCACCTATAAAAATATGGCCGCTGTGAACATCCATCGCCCTAGCCGACAACGTTGCTGCTGCACTAGTGGAAAAAAGGATATATACACTTCAGTGTTAATACCTGCCTTAATCAACATTTGCTTTAAACCACCTTGAGATAGTCTGCACTAACACTCTCCTGTGTGGCTTCATGTAACTGATAAACAATGCTGTTTCCACATTTCTTAAGGTCTTTATAGCTTCAATATAATGAAAATAAATGTGCCATTACACATAACCATGGATCAGTTAGTTATGCTGAAACACAATATTAACAACCCTGTGACACCTGGCCTGCCCTGCTTAAACAGGACGCAATTATATAACATAACATTCTCTTCAGCAACTTCCATCCTGTCTAGCAGAATGTTTTCAAAATCTGCACTTGCTATGCTGAACCAATGCCAAGAGCATAACCACTTTCATGATTAGTTTGGCAAATTCAGAGAGATGCCAGGAACCTACTGTCGAAACATCTTGAGGATCTCACTTACACCCCAGATCGCCATATACCTGGGTTTAGGAGGTTTAGAGTTCAAATTCCTTTCATCAATCCAGCTATGATATGATGAAACTCAATAGGATCTTTCCTGACCCATCCTAACCATACGATGACAAAGCACTTAAAGCTGTATTAATGGTGCTATAACTGAGCCCCTCATCATCATAGTGTGTCAACAGGAACTCTAAAATATCCACAATACCCGTAGTATTATAGTCAATATTATTTTGTACACAATATTGCTCCCATTTTTTTCCATAAGTAATATACCCCTTTTGAGTACTCTTTCTCCAGGCTACAGTGAGCATGTCCACCGTAAACCCAGACAGTCCTTGCTCCAGGTGTGGCCTTCTTAAAACCTGCAAATTAACAAGTCAATACAATCACATAACAGATGACTTTCCCGTGTTAGCGGATGCTCCAGTCAATTCCTACGCTTGGGAACCACCAAAAGGAGGTTGGATCCCTAACTGTAACATCAAAGGGAAACCATGCTTGATTTGGCCAATTAGGTATTACAAGCAGCCCCAAAGCGGCATCCTGCTTGATTTCTTGCAGACTCCGACCTATTAGGCAAAATGGTAGGAAAATATATAAAACATACCACCTCAATGTCAAAGTATTAATTGCAACTGCCACCTGGTCTGGTTCCCATGAAACCTATTTAGGCTGCTGATGGTTGAACCTTGATGTAAAACAAATCGATATCTGGCATTCATATATAAGTACTATATTATTGAACACCTCCTTGTTGAACATTCAATCTATGTTGTCATGGAACTTTCGTGACTTGGCGTCTGCTACTATGTAGAATCTACCTGGTAGATAAATAGCTGAAATATCTTTTCCAATGCACCAGGCCCAAATTTGATTAACTAATCTGTCACAAAATACCGACTTGATTCCACCGATGTGATTAATATATATGCCACTTGCGTAGTATTGTCAATCTGAAACTGAACTTGCAGATTACATTTGTTAGAGCAATAAGCCTTGTCCATAAAAACCTCTTAATAGTTAATTGCCCATGTCTGCAGAAAGGATGCCTCTTGCTCAGTCCATCTGCCTCCACAGTTGAAACTCGTATCCGTGACACCCCACCCAAGTACACTGACATTCATCTTCAAAATCATGGAAGGCTGGTCAAGCATTACCTTGCTATAACTCCTGGACACATGGTGAATCCACCATTGCAAATCAGAATAGTCTTTACTGATAACTGCATAGGTCTATTATAATGACCCGACTGTATCCTTAATGTCTTAATTAGCTTGATACAGCTGTCAATTAGCTCTACCCTTTTTCCCTGGGCAGAGCACTTAATTGAATCAATTGTGACCCAAATAGTCAGGTGTTAATTTGGATTTCTCTGGATGGATTAGCAATCAGCGACTGAGCAGCAATCTTAGAGGCAAACGCCCACTGCTTACCCTCATGCATTCAGCATGGGATCCCGGCACATAGCCATGTTTGGATTCCTGTTTGGAGTTAATCCATACTAACCTTAGACACTCTTTTAGAGTGGGGCTTATCGAAGCTGAAGCAGGTATCACCATCCATCTCCTCCATTTGCTTGTACATGCCTCTGTACCAAGCATGTTGTTCGACTCCATTCCCCACAATCTTATCACATACAGTGGCTTGCAAAAGTATTCATACCCCTTGAACTTTTCCACATTTTGTCACGTTACAACCACAAATGTAAATGTATTTTATTGGGATTTTATGTGATAGACCAACACAAAGTCGCACATAATTGTGAAGTGGAAGGAAAATGATACATGGTTTTCAAATTTTTTTACAAATAAAAAACTGAAAAGTGTCGCGTGCAAAAGTATTCAGCCCCCCTGAGTCAATAATTTGTAGAACCACCTTTCGCTGCAATTACAGCTGCAAGTCTTTTGGGGTATGTCTCTACCAGCTTTGCACATCTAGAGACTGAAATTTTTGCCCATTCTTCTTTGCAAAATAGCTCAAGCTCAGTCAGATTGGATGGAGAGCGTCTGTGAACAGCAATTTTCAAGGCTTGCCAGAGATTCTCAATTGGATTTAGGTCTGCTTTGACTGGGCCATTCTAACACATGAATATGCTTTGATCTAAACCATTCCATTGTAGCTCTGGCTGTATGTTTAGGGTCGTTTTCCTGCTGGAAGGTGAACCTCTGCCCCAGTCTCAAGTCTTTTGCAGACTCTAACAGGTTTTCTTCCAAGATTGCCCTGTATTTGGCTCCATACATCTTCCCATCAACTCTGACCAGCTTCCCTGTCCCTGCTGAAGAAAAGCATCCCCACAGCATGATGCTGCCACCACCATGTTTCACAGTGGGGATGGTGTGTTCAGGGTGATGTGCAGTGTTAGGTTTCCGCCACACATAGCGTTTTGCATTTAGGCCAAAAACTTCAATTTTGGTCTCATCTGACCAGAGCACCTTCCTCCACAAGTTTGCTGTGTCCCCCACATGGCTTGTGGCAAACTGAAAATGGGACTACTTATGGCTTTTTTTCAACAATGGCTTTCTTCTTGCCACTCTTCCATAAAGGCCCGATTTGTGGAGTGCACGACTAATAGTTGTCCTTTGGACAGATTCTCCCACCTGAGCTGTGGATCTCTGCAGCTCCTCCAGAGTTACCATGGGCCTCTTGGCTGCTTCTCTGATCAATGCTCTCCTTGCCCGGCCTGTCAGTTTAGGTGGACGGCCATGTCTTGGTAGGTTTGCAGTTGTGCCATACTCTTTCCATTTTCGGATGATGGATTGAACAGTGCTCCGTGAGATGTTCAAAGCTTGGGATATTTTTTTTATAACCTAACCCTGCTTTAAACTTCTCCACAACTTTATCCCTGACCTGTCTGGTGTGTTCCTTGGGCTTCATAATGCTGTTTGTTCACTAATGTTCTCTAACAAACCTCTGAGGCCTTCACAGAACAGCTGTATTTATACTGAGATTAGATTACACACAAGTGGACTCTATTTACTAATTAGGTGACTTCTGAAGGCAATTGGTTGCATTAGATTTTATTTAGGGGTATCAGAGTAAAGGGGGCTGAATACTTTTGCACGCGACACTTTTCAGTTTTTTATTTGTAAAAAAATTTGAAAACCATGTATCATTTTCCTTCCACTTCACAATTATGCGCCACTTTGTGTTGGTCTATCACATTAAATCCCAATAAAATACATTTACATTTGTGGTTGTAACGTGACAAAATGTAGAAAAGTTCAAGGGGCATGAATACTTTTGCAAGCCACTGTATGTGTGTGTGGCTCCATCTTCATCCGCTATACATCCACGTGGGAGGACTTATGCAACCTGCAACAGGAGCTGCCCCAGGCCTGTGTGCATGTATTTTAGCACCATCTCGACCACTACGGAGAAACCGAGTGGGAGTAATGGCAGCCCTGCAAACAGGTGTTGCTTCAGGCCCATGTGCATACTCCTGTAGCACTCTCTCCACCACTCCGCCATTTGAGTGGGAGAAATTTTGGCAACCCTTTACTAGGCGTCACCTTAGGCATGTGTGCATGTATTTTAGCACTATCTCGACCACTGTGGTGCACCAAGTGAGAGGAATGGCAACCCTACAAACAGGTGTTGCTTCAGGCACTTGTGCATCCTCCTGTAGCACTCTCTCGACCACTCCGACCTTGAGTGGGGGGACTTTTGCAACCCTTTACTAGGTGTTGCTGCCTGACATGCCTTACGATGGAGCGTTCTTGAATTGCAACAAGACGCAATGTTGTCTGACCTTGACACCCCTGGCTTGGCACTCACTCTGAGTTGGTGTTATCAGGTTGCTGCCTACAGCAGCCGCCAGAACTAGCCATGCAATTCGATACTCTGTTTGTATCCTCCTTCCCCAAACAGGCTGCACGTGCTAGCGACTCCAAATCGTGCACCTTCCCGATGCCAACGCCGTCTATAGGGAAGAATTGGAGCGCCTCTGGCCCCCGTACATCAGACATAGTGGGAAATGCCGGAACAAACTTAACAATTATTTGTCATAGCCAAAAACATTTATGTGAATGAAGACGCCCATCCCAGTTAAACCTGGGATTAATTTTAATATGAGTTATCCGGCGTCTTGGGGAAGAAACCGTGCACAGTCCCTTTAATGAGCAGCAATTACTATGACGCCACCTGGTGTAACTCCCACAGGTGACTGAAAATACAGCTCTACAAGGCTTCCTCTCAGTATAATAGTCACAATGTGACCAAGTGGTAACTATAATGTCTACCCTTTTGAACGCTTCTCAAAATAGCGTTCGTCTTTAATTTGGAGGGAAACCTGAAACCTCCTCAGAATTAGCAGAAAATGCTACTTTTTCACCTCGACACAAAGGTGATAAACCACTAATCTCTCTTCCTGAGTTGGGGTTGGAGTCAGCCACACACTGACCCTTTGTACTCCTCTCCACTGAGGAATTGATAAGCAGCCCTGAGCCTTACTCCTCTCCACTGAGGACATACATATATAACAGAGGGGACCCTCCTGGCCAGGCTCCACATATTTCAAACTCATATGGGCTGCCAAAGTCGGGGTCCTTGCCTCAATGAGCCGGGTAGCAACCTCGACAACCACGCTCAGTCTGCACCCCCCTTCGGGAGTTGCTGAACTTACTGTCAGCGACTCTCACAAGAAGTCCGACGGCCACCGGCTCCTCACTTTACCGCGGACCGTAGCCGGTATCCCCGCGGTCTAGAGAACCCCGCAGCCCCTATTTAAAATATTTCTCTGGAGTCGCTGACCTGCCTGTCAGCGACTCGAACCAACAAGACCAACAGCCCCCTCTATCGTGACCGTAGATTGCTTCAACCCGCGGTCTATAAAAAAAAACGCGGCCCGAATTAAACCTCGGGAGTCGCGGACCGTTCTGTCCGCGACTCCACCAGCAAAACCCACTGGCCGCCTGCTACCGCACTCCCGCGGTCCGAAGCCGACATCCCCGCGGTCCACAATTTGTCCGCGGTCCACTGGGTTTTGCTGAATTTTTCCATGTCCAGCAGGAACCTGGGAAAATGATTCCTGCAATGGACAACCTGAAAAGTAAGTTTAAACTTACCTGCAGGATTTTTTAACCTTACCGCTGGAGAACTGTGTTCCTCCCAGCCTGTCTGCGCCAATGCGACCGACGTAATGACGCGCATGCACCCTGACGGGCCTTCTTCACGTAGTCACTCACGTGACTCCGAAGTAAAATGGGAATATAGTCACTCCTTCTTCACTCAAGTGGATGATTCAAAGGGCCAAATGTTACCTGGAGAAAATCAAATAGCCATACATGAATTCACCTCCTCCGGTCCACAGAGAATACTTTATAACATAGCGCTTGGATTTTGGTGAAGGTAATAGTAATAAAATGATAACGTAAGATATATTCTCCTGATGTTGTTACGCTTAATGTTGGGAAGTGTTAGCAACTGGATTTTTGGATCCATCACTGTTGAGAAGATCATAAGGAACAAATGAGGAAAAAAAACATTAACATCAATAATGGATACTCTTCCTTCCTGAAAGGTCTACCATGCTGGACCTTGCCAAATCAATGATTAGAACAATATTCCCTTCTTCCTGGGTTTATTTACATTTGTCAATAAAATATTGTGCTTTATGGTGGATGGTTGTCGTTTTGGACATGTTAATTTTTGTTTTTGATATATTCAGTTTGATTTCCCTTCCACTAGGTGGGATTTTATTCCATTATGGAATACAAATCCATAGAATTTAGAGTATAACCTTTCTTGGTGCATTTAATGCTGTTATACCCAATATAGTGGATGAAAAATGTTATGAAATTGGCCAGGAAAATATTTAAAAGAACTGGATATATAGAAACATGGTGAAGGCAGCACTGGCAGCTCTGCATCCCAGAGTGTAGATGCTGCAGACATGATAGAGATGCAGGTAAAAGTAGAGGTGGCGAGAGGTTTGCCTTTTTTGATGCGGGAGGGCTCAGAGAGGATGTATTTGACAGATCGTCCAATGAGCCTACATGGATAGAGCTCAGAAATAGGACCGTTGGCAAGGTCCAGCAGGGTAGATTTGTCAGGAAAGTTAGATCACATGAAATCCAAGGTGACTTAGCCAATTGGATTCAAGATTGGCTGAGAGGAAGGTGTCAAAGGGCACTGTAGAGCATTTTACTTCGGAGTCACGTGAGTGACTACGTGAAGACCCCGCCAGCACACATGCGCGACATATCGTCTATCGCATTGCGCAAACGACAGGCTGGGGGGAGGGCTGCTCCACCAGCGGTCCAACCTGAAGGTAAGTTTTAAACTTTTCCAGGTTGTGTTTTGCAGGAATCTCTGTAAGCCTTACAGAGATCCTGCTTTATTTCGGCGAAGTCAGCCGGGCCGCGGGAGATCCTTTATGGACCACGAGGAACCCCAGTCGCGGACCACAGGGTCGGGAAATCCCGGTCACGACCTTGGGGAATGCCGCCCACGGATCGCGGGGAACCCACTACGGATGCCGCGATGCGGGTAGCGGGCGGCGGTTGAGTTTGCCTTTTTCGAGTCGCTGGCGGTGGAGCCAGCAGCTTCAGACTGGTGGCAACCCACTGGAGGGTAAGCCACTATTTTTTCCAGGGACCGCAGAGGCAGCTGTGAGAACCGCGGGGACATGGACCTCGCGGGGATCCCTTCTACAAGGACTGCAGAGGGAACCCTGGCTGCAAGAACCGAGGGGATACCAGGCTCGGGGGGGGGGGGGGGAAACCCGACATGGATCTCGTGGGGAATCCTTACTACAAGGACTGTAGAGGGAGTCCCGGCTGCAAGAACCGCGGGGATACCAGGCTCGGGGGAAAACCCGACATGGATTTCGCGGGGAATCCCTTTTACAAGGACTGCAGAGGGAATCCCGGCTGCGAGAACTATGGGGATACCCGGCTTGGGGGGAAAACCCGACATGGGCTTTGTGGGGAATCCCTTCCACAGGGACCGCAGGGAACCCGCTACGGAGACCGCAGACTGCGGGTAGTGGGCAGCGGTCGAATCCGCCTTTTCCAGATAACAAGACCTGCAGGTAAGTTCTTTACTCTGGGGTCGTTTTTGGTTCCATTTCTGTGTTACAGGGAAGGAACGATGGACAAGTCGGTAACGAAGTCCAAATGGGCTGCAACCAGACTGGCTGGACCGCGGAAGTACGGGCAGTCAGCAGCGGCCGACTGCATCTGGATCGCAATCTATGCAGTCAGCAGTCTCCATCCCGGCACCTGTACAGTCTGAATCAACACTACAGACTGGCGGAAAGACCAAGCAGAGGACGGACAGGTCATAAACTCGGACGAGTCGGGCCGTGAAGAATCACCGCCGGCAGGTAGCGACCGAGGTCGCATATCCCGCATGGAGCGGTTGATGGAGCAGGTGCTCCAACGTGACGTGCTCCAGGATATGGAGCCTTGTCACCATGGGCCTCCTAGGACGCCCATGGCAGCACCTCGTTGAGGGCTGCATAATGCATCTCCCTCGACAGAGGGGAGCATTAGGAGTCACTTCTGGGCTGTCTCTGAGGACATGGGGTTGGCTGAAGATGCCACTAGTCTATTATGCACCCACCAGCAGATACCGAAGCTGGTGAAAGCCCGAAGGCCGTACGATCAGAACAGAGGTATTTTTTAGACCACGGTCCAGAACGGCCTTCGGAGAAGATGCGGCAACCGCGCAAGAGTGTGGATGGCATGTCAGGCAGCAGCTCCTGGTTCAGGGTTGCAAATTTCCTCCCACTCAAATGAGCCGGAGTGGTAGAGGGTGCTACTGAAGTGCACATATGCCTGAAGCGAAACCTGATTCAGGGTTGCAATTCCTCCCACTCGATAAAACTGATGGATGCAGATGATGCTAAAATACATACACACATACCTAAGGCAGCTCCTGACTCAGGTTGCATAAGTCCTACCATTCGGATGTATGAAGGATGAAGCTGATTAAGAAGGATGAAGCTGATTAAGGCAGCTCCTGGTTCAGGTTGCATAAGCCCTACCATTCAGATGTATGAAGGATGAAGCTGGTTGAGGCAGCTCCTGGGCAGGTTGCATAAGTCCTCCCATTTGGAGTATGAAGGAGAAGCTTCCGATTACGGATACTAGTTGGTAATATTTACACTTGGGTTTCTACAGATCAGATTAGTTTATATTGCTCAGCATTCAAGCACCAGAGTTCTCGAAAACATGATTGCCGTTGCCTTTTTAGGCAGAATCTCAATTGTGGCAATGAGGCCTGTTCATTGTTAACAGGTACAACTCGCTTGTGCAGTATAGACATTTCTGAATAGGGAACTTCGTGACTGTTAACTACCATGGGATCAGTTTCCATTCACAAGGCACCAGAGGTATTTCAAAATTTAGCTGGAATTGAGTTCTCATCCATCCAGTTAAATTTAAGTTAAATTTACGTTGATACCAACTGAAATTGTCTGGGACTCCGCCCTGAGGCAAGAGATTGGAATCAATTCTCAAGTACCATTGTTACCAGACCTTTCCTATTCCCGGCTGAAACTATCAAAGTCACCATGATGGACGAATAGTATTCAGCATTGCTGCATTAACTTTTCATCAATTATCTTCAGTTAATTACAAACTGATGCTATTGCTCAAAGATGGAAAATTACTAATATCAGGTCTAAATTACGGAGACGGATGGGATTTGCATGAGTTACCAAATGTTCAGTTATATGGTATCAACTACCTACAGGCAACAGGTGCATTCTGTGGATTAAGGGGTGCATGCTTAAGTCCAAGTTGATTAACTTTGGTGGAGGTATATGTTGATCACATGGGTATAATCAGTCAAAGTATCCGGTGATAATTTACCTAACCTAATCTAGCACTGGTATATCATCAATTGTCAATACAGAATTGATGTTGGATCGCTAAGTGTTTAATGACATTGTGGCTCGATGAAACGCTGAAGATTGAAATGTCTACATCCAGGCTCAATCACCAGTTGCAATATACGTAGCATATCAATGGCGATGGATGTATTCTCTCTACACTGGGGAGGAATGTCTTCCTCCATTTTGCCTCATCAGACCGGTCTTGCAAATTCAGCAAGCTCCCGCTTCAGCAAGCTCCCGCTTCTACAGCCATGGTTCCCGCTGATGTGGGGAATGATGACAGAACCTTATATGGTTAATTCTGATGTGGGGAATGATGACAGAACCTTATATGGTTAATTCTGGACATAACATTTGCTGGTTTTACCGTGACTCGGGGAACCATCCTTTGCATGATATAACCAATACTTTGATTACAGACTCTGCGAAGGCCATTCCTGCAGCTCAGGTTGTCAAACCATACCTTGGACGTGCTCACTGCAGATGCAGGGATAGCACCAAACTGTAGTATCTCCTCATAAGGAGATGGGAGGTATTTGTTTTATGTTAGCTCGGCACGGATGACTGACGGCTTGAAGGTCAGTTTTGTATGGGGTTGACAATTATCAAGTTAAAGTGCTATTTACTGTGCCTAAAGTACCTTATCATCATGCTGGCTGTGGGGAACAGAATCCACTCTGTTGGGTCTCACCCTCTGGGATTCAGGTAATTAAGGGTATCTTCAACTCTAAACCTCCCAGGCCTGGGTACGCAGAGATATAGGATGTTAACATTGTGCCACGTTGTTCGTCGGTGGGCTCCAGCTACATCCCTGTCCTTGGTCAAACTCGCCTACAAGTGGTTATGCCCATGGCACTGAGTTCAGCACAACGGTTCCAGACATGGCATTAGCAGTGACTGGACATGATGATAATATCTGCGGGCTAAATAACATTATGTTTATGACTTAGTCAAGCAGAGTAGACCAGGGGCATCAGGTCTAACTAGATTGTTCACATATCTCATGGACCTTCGGTTGTGTGTAGTCACACATCTACACCAGAATGTAGGTCACTAGAGCATTAAAGACTCTGAACTAGCAATATTGTTAGTTACATTAGCCTTGTAAGAAGGGATCACTACAGACCATCTCCGTGTGGTTTTAAAGGGGCTGGCTTATACAGGAGTGAACACTAATATTCAAATCTCACTCCACCAGGGCTGCCACAGCAGCAGGGTATGGACGTTAGCTGGACCACATCCTAGCGACTGCAGGGTGGTCAAACTAACGATCTTTCCAATCATTTATAACAACCCATTACCAGATTGGGGGTATTTGCCAACTCTATGGTAGTTCTGTTTCATTGTTCCCTCCCGGTTGAGTGAGGTTACTATTATCATTGTTTGTTCATTAAAAGCATCAACATGTCTATATCTAAGACATGTCTGAATGCATTATTAATGATCACTCATCAGTAGTCAACTGATGCAGTGTGTGATGCATGGACTCATTTCCACGGCATGAAATCACAGATCTTTAAATTCTTCACGTAGTCACTCACGTGACTCCGAAGTAAAATAGTAAGATTAAACGAGAACTTACCAGTTTGAAGTTTGATCTTTATTTTATGAGGATTTACGTCGAGGGATTACGTGCTCTCCACGCCCACCCTCTTGTAAAGGTCAACTGGTATCCTAGTTCTTCTTATCTTACTATGTTTATTTCATTACTATTACTGTGATTCCACACCGCTGCTTTGAAGAATGTCGCGCATGCATGCTGGCGGGCTCTTCACGTAATCCCTCGACGTAACTCCTCATAAAATAAAGATCAAACTTCAAACTGGTAATCTTACTATTGTTTAATCTTACTATTGTTTTTCTGATTGGTGACCAGTGGTTCCATAGGGGTTGGTGTTGTGTCTGCAGTTGTTATTTTATATATATTGGTGTTGTGTCTGCAGTTGTTATTAATATATATATATATATATATATTAATATAGTTTTAATTAAATTGTTATCCAAGGCGTTAATATATATACACCTTGGATAACAATTTAATTAAAACTAGATGAAGTGGGACCCGTTGGGTCCCAGCTTCACATGGGATGGCTGGTCCCCTACGCATTATTCCAATATTGCTGTCCAGTGGGGGGGGGGGGGGCTTTCTGGAGGGCTTGCATGGTATTGTGGGCCGAAGGGACTGGTTTCCAGAGGGCTAGTATGGACATTGGACCGAATGGATTCTTGAGCTGGCATCTCAGTCACTGACAACCCCCCCCCCCACCCCATTCGGACAAACACACACAAAAATTTAGACATAAATGATACATTAAAAAAACATTTTAAAAAAAAGCAAACTCTGCAAAAAGAACCCAAAACATCAGTGTAAAAACATAATTAGAGAGAAAAAAGATTAATGATAGTGCAGGAGGTGGACAGCAGTGTTCTATTGTCAAGGTCTGGTTAGGATTGTGCAGGTTGGTTCAAGAACTTGATAGTTGTAGGAAAGTAATTGTTCCTGAACCTGGTGGTTGGGAGTTCTGGTTATGCAACTCCTGCCCGATGGTAGCAGTAAGAAGTGGACATGGCTTGGACGGTGGGAATCCTTGATAATAGGTTCCGCCTACTTGAGGCAGCATCTCATATAGATGCTTTAAATTAAGGGGAAGGCTGTGCTTTTGTTAGGTTGGCTGGCTCCACCACTCTCTGTATTCTCTTTCGTTCCTGTGGTTTGGAATTGCCACACCAGGCCATGATGCAACCAATCAGTATACTTTGTACATTACATTTTTACAGTATATCTATAGATGTTAGTTATTCAGATACATACCAAATCTCTTTAAACTTTGATGAAAGTGGAGGCACTGATACATGTACTTTACGATTGCATCTATATGTTGGGCCCAGGACAGGTCATCCGAGATGTTAAACTCCAACAATATGAAGGTGATAACTCTCATCACCACCAACCTACCGATGAATATTGGTGTGTGGTCTTCTGACTTTCCCTCTCTGGAGTCAAAGATGAGTTCCTTGGTCTTGTTGACAGAGCGAGAAGTTGTTGTTATGGTTCCACTCAACAAGGTGCTCTATCTCTCTTCTATACACTGACTCATCACCACCAGTGATTTAGCCAGCCACAGTGCTGTGATCAGTGATTTGTTGATGGCAATGGAGGTGTGCCTCGCCGCGTTGTCACGGGTATAAACAAATTCGAGCAGAGGGCTGAGGACGCAACCTTAAGATGCACCTGTGTTAATGTTCAGGAGGGAGAAGATGTTGTCACCAATCAACACTGATTGAGGTCTGCCGATAAGGAAATCAAGGATCCAGATGCAAAAGGAGGTACAGAGGCCCAGGTCTTGGGGCTTGATGATGGGTTTGGTCAGATAGTGTTTAATGCCGAGTTGTAGTTAATGACCAGTAGACTAATGTATGTGATCCTTTTATCCAGATGTTCAAAGATGGGTGGTAAGCCAGTGATATAGTATTTGCTGCAGACCTGTTGGGGCAATAGGCAACTTGAAATGGATCAAGGTCATTTCTGAGGCAGGAGTTGATTCGCATCATAACCAACCTCTCTCAAAACATTTCATTATGGCGGATCATTGTGGCACTTCAGAGTCCACTTTGTCGTTACCGCTCTCTTCAGTCTCTCTCTGTATGTACACAAGTAGAAGGACAGCCAGATGGTCATATTTTCCAAAGTGCAGGTGAGGATCACAATGGTAGACATTCCAGATGGTGGTATAGCAGTGGTTAAGTGTGTTCACCTCCTCTGGTGTTGATGGTGATTTGCTGACTGAAGTGTGACAGATAGTTCTTCAGGTTGGCCTGGTTGAAGTCCCCAGCGATGATGTGGAAGGCATTCAGTCTAGCCACACCACACCAACTATTGATCACCCTTTAACACTAGTTCTATATCCTACACACTAAGGACACTTTACAGTGGCCAATTAACTGACAAACCCGCACATCTTTGGAATGTGGGAGGAAACTGGAGCACACAGAGGAAACTCGCGCTGTCACTGGGAGAACATGCAAACACCACACAGTCAGCATCCGATGTCAGGATTAAATCCAGGTCTTTGGTGCTGTGAGGCAGCAGCTCGACCGCTGCGCTATGGTGATCATGAAACCCAGTTCCTCAATGCTAGCTCAATGTCTGCCAAGGCACTGGGCCTGTACTCGCTGAGTTTAGAAGAATGAGGGGGGACCTTAATGAAATGTACAGAATAGTGAAAGGCTAGGATAAAGTGGATGTGGTGAGGGTGTTTCCACTAGTGGGCGAGTCTAGGACTAGAGGTCATAGCCTCAGAATTAAAGGACATTAATTTAGGAAGGAGATGAGGAGGAATTTCTTTGGTCAGAGGGTGGTGAATCTGTGGAATTCATTGAATATATTTAAGGCAGAGATAGATAGATTCTCAATTAGTACAGGTGTCAGAGGTTATGGTGAGAAGGCAGGAGAGTAGGGTTAGGAGGCAGAGATAGGTCAGCCATGATTGAATGGCATAGACGATGGGCCGAATGGCCTAATTCTACTATCACATGATCTTATGATACAGACTGCAGTCAGGGTGAAGCTTAGAACTAACTCGGATCTGATTGATCGGCACTTCGCCATCAGATGTTCTAGATCGGGGGAGCAGGAATGGAACAAGATGGCCATGTTAGGGCACCACAATACGTTTATCATGCAGCAGACGCCACAATCTCATTATTTTCCTGAAATCGATGTCCAGTCCATATGGTGGATAGAAAACTCTTGGGATGGAACCCCATGTCCAGAGAGTTGGGATTGAGCAATGCCTCTGTGAAACAAAGTACACATAGGTCCCTCAAAGCATGGCAACTTTCCCAGAAGAGGATCATAGAAACATAGAACATAGAAAATAGGTGCAGGAATAGGCCATTCGGCCCTTCGAGCCTGCACCGCCATTCAATATGATCATGGCTGATCATCCAACTCAGTATCCTGTACCTGCCTTCTCTCCATACCCCCTGATCCCTTTAGCCCCAAGGGCCACATCTAACTCCCTCTTAAATATAGCCAATGAACTGACATCACTGCTTACGATCCAGTCTGACGGTGATGCCTGCTAAATCAATCCAGTAGAAAAGACAGTTGCCAAGAGAAAGCAAGCATGATCTGAGCACACATTTAAACTAAACTTGTGCAAAATAAAGGGAAGTGGTCAATTTTTTAAAAACTGAACTCTGGAAGGAACCAGAAAAATAACAAAGACAGTGCATTGAATGGAAATGAATTCAAATGTAGAAAATATATTTTACCAAGCACATATTTATTCAGTGGAAATCATGTTTAAGAAAATAATTGTATTTTGCACATGACAAAATCAAACAAATAGGTAATTTTAATTTTTATCAAATGATGGAAATCAATCATCAGATTTACAAGATTTTAAAAAGGAAAACAAATTATAATGCATTAAATTTAATTTACAATTGTCAATTGTTTACTTTTCATGTACAAATTATCTCTCCATCTTTCTCGGTAAAGCTTGTGAAAACTGAAGAATTATTCTGTTTGTGTCATTTCCTTACTAATTGAGCCATAGCAGGACTCAGAATTGTTACTACAAATGAATAGACAGACTGTCCAAAGACTACAAACAAATCTGACTCATGTTCTTTAATTGAGTGAAAAAAATAGCCTTTGCACCAGTACAGACAATGACATTATAATAAACCAGCCATGTCATCATAATGTGATCACCAAAATATTAGCACTGCATTTTGGTGATGCTAACAAGGTATGGTTCATAAAGCAAGGTATGCTTCAAACCAGGCATGTAATCAATGTCAACCAAACTGCAGATGCTGGTCTGTACCAAAGATAGACACAAAGTGCTGGAGTAACTCTGCGTGTCAGGCAGCATCTCTGGAGGAAAAAGATGGGTGACATTTTGGGTTGGGACCTTTCCACAGCCTGAAAGTAGGGGAGGGGGTCGGGGTGGGGGGGGGGTGTGGGGGGGGGGGGGGTAGGTGGCTGTGTAGGGCTGGAGACAAGAAACAACCAGGACCAATTAGGGCTACAAATTACCTCAGGCGGGGTCTGGTAAGCCCAGTGTTGGCCAGGGACGGTGTGCTCAGAAAAGGGAAAACATATGGAGAAATATGGAACTGGTAAAACAACCAGGGTGGAGGTAGGGACAAGGGAGGAGGGGAGGGAAGTGGAAGTAGATGTTACTTATTCAATGTTCACACTGCTGGATTGTTAGCTACCCAAGCAAAATATGAGGTGCTGTTCCTCCAATTTGCATGTGGCCTCAATCTGACAATGAAGGAAGCCCAGGACAGAAAGGTCAATGTGTGTCAGTGTAGTGTATCTCTGTGTTAACATAGAACACAGAACAATACAACAGCATAGGAATAGGCCCTTTGGCTCAACAATATCCATGCCAAACATGATGCCAAGTTAAACTCATCAACTCTGCCTAAATGTGATCCATTTCCCTCCATTCCCTGCATATCGATGTGCCCATCTGAAAGCCTTTTCAATGCTTAGGTCATGTCCTCATTTCCTAAATTGAAGGATATACTGGGATGGAAGTTAATATGATCGTTCTGATACCTTCTACCAAAAAGGACCTCAGCCTTCAATGAACTTGGCATGTGAGCATTCTTGTTGCAGGTATGTGACATAATATTTCATCCAGCTTATCGATGCGACTTGGTTGTTACTTGTACGATGTTGAAGATTCTATTCCACTTTCCTTTCTAATTGCCTGAGACCATCTTCTTATGGTCTTCTTATGGTGATCTGAATATGTGTCCCGACCCGAAACATCACCTATCCATTTTCTCCAGAGATGCTGCCTGACCCGCTGAGTTACTCCAGCATTTGAGATTAGAGATTCCTTTATTGTGTCTATTTTTGGTATAAACCATCATCTTCCATTTTTATTACAGTGAATCTGCAGTTCTTTGATATGCAGATAAATCATCTGTAAGGATAAGGATGTAGCAGTTATGAATACATACTTTACCTGTTGCATGAGGAGAATATTCTTCACGTGACTAATTTCCATGGGTTCCAAACATTCAGGAATGTAGTTTCAGGTAAAAGATGACTACAAATACTATCTACGAATATTATTTAACATAAAAAGCTGGAGAAACTCAGCGGGTCACTCGTTCTCACCTAGCCCACTGCTAACAATGGCCTGTTCCCTTTATCATTGTTACTTTTTTGCATATCTTTCATTCATTTGTTCTATGTCTCTCTATATCACTGTCTATATCTCTTGTTTCCATTTTCACCTGACTCTCAGTCTGAAGAAGGGTCTCGACCTGAAATGTCACCTATTCTGTTTCTCCAGAGATGCAGTCCGACTCTCAGAGCTACTCCAGCTTTTTGACAATTCCTTCCTACATACTACGAATATTATTTCATATTTTTGGACTTTGTTCAATAACTTTATGTATTATTTCACTCAATATGTCAAAAGTGAGAGGTAATCATAGTTGTTAACAAGGAATATTATCTTTAATTATTTATGTATTAAGTTTTTATATTGTTCACAATCTGACTATTTCAAAGAAAATAACCACGTGAAAATTACCAGGAAACATGTATATTTAACTAGAAAACAAAGTGTTATGTTTGGTAAATCATAACTCAATAGCAGTGTGGATGTAGTCAATGTGTATTATTGGGAACTGGCTGTATTATTAACAAAACAATGCAGCACAGGGGGTTAATTAGAGTCAACGTGTTGTGCTTACTACTGAAATGGATGATGAAGTAGAAAATAATCTATAAAGTACTTCAACACAGAATGTTTAAGATTAACAACAGCTTGCATGGTTCAATCATTCTCAGGGAGGTAATCATGGATCAAAAAGACAGTAAATTTAATATTTTAAACAATTTATTTAATTCAGTGGCTAAACCCACGAGGAATTATTTTATAACCCCAAAGGCAATCGTGCAGATACCACTATTTCTGTTGAGAATGCTACTTAAATAAAACCATGCAACCACCACCATGATCAAAGCATCACAAGAGATTACTTCATTTGTGTCCTGGTAGTCAGAAACCTTGTAGTTATGTGGTATTTATAAATCTGCCATTATCTTTTCAATGAAGATCCTTCCCATTAGTAGTTCACATTGCAAAGTAACAGCAAATGTGACTGAAGGGTCTATGATGCATGTTTCCCACTGGCATTTGTAGTCATGGATTTCAGCGAGCAGAGTGATGCCTTAGCAGTAACGGTAGGATTGAGAATGCAAATTATCCCTTTAATTGGTAATCAGAGGTCTAAATGTTTCAACTTTTTGGCACCTTACCAATAATCACTTTACGTAGATGGGACATCCTCTTGCATAAAAATAATGTAAGTAAAAGCTCTTGATGAACAAATAGTGAGTAAGTAACAAGGCCCTGACATTTTATACGGTCAGTTATGCATTTATGGTCTCTACCCTCTCCTGGCCCTGGGTGCCGATTACACAAGGATTTCTCCATCTGCTCAGTCATGACTATTGGATCAGTTGTTTGTGTAATCAGCTGAAGTGTTTGACATTTTTTTTTTTTTTTAAACTAGTCCTGTCTGAAGACAGGCAGCAAGAAGCTGGGATGACAGCAACTAAGGAAACAAAACAATACAACTTAATTCTGGATGTTGACCATCACCTGGCAAGGCAACTATTTTGACACATTTCAAGAGAACCTGGAAGAAAGAAAATAGAAGCGAATCAAAAATGCATTATTAGTTTCTGCAAACACCAAAGGTGAAAATCGGCTGAGAAAATCCTCAACGAGATACCAAGCCATAATAGAGACAAAATGCAGCATGAGAGAACTGGCATCGAGCACCAACTCACAAACCCTCAGAATTGAAAATCAATGGTAAATAAACCAGTGTAGGAAGGAACTGCAGATGCTTGTTTACACTGAAGATATACATAAAATGCTGGAGTAACTCAGCGGGACAGGCAGCATCTCTGTAATGTTTGAGGTCGAGACCCTTCTTCAGCTAAATAAGCCAGGATCAGCATGGTAACATAGGCCAAGACAATAGACAATAGGTGCAGGAATATGCCATTCGACCCTTCGAGCCAGCACCGCCAATCAATATTATCATGGCTGATCATCCACAATCAGTACCCCGTTCCTGCCGTCTCGCCATATCCCCTGACTCTGCTATCTTTAAGAGCTCTATCTAACTCTCTCTTGAAAGCATCCAGAGAATTGGCCTCCACTGCCTTCTGAGAAAGAGACTGACTAAATAATTTGCAGTTATCGTGCCATCTCCGGGAAGAACCACATCATCATCAGCACACCCATTCCTGACCAGTGACCTTCTTCGGACTCAAACAATACATGACTTCAAGCAAACATTTTCTTAATGTAAATCCATGTTTGCAACTACGATAGCCTTTCAAACTATTCCCACTATTGCTCACCCAGCCCCCCTGAACACCAATCAACCTTTGCTCACTCCCAACACATTGCGCGATGTAACTCCAGTTCTGATGCATCCAAGTGAAAGGAAACAGATACAGTGTGAGGAACTGGTGCAAAGCATCTCACAAAGGATGGGTGAGTTGGAGAGTGTTAGTGAGAATCTGCCAGCAACCACATATAGACAAATGAAAAAACTGTGGAACCATACTGCACTCACCTGATGTCTGAAGGACATTACTTTTGTCCAATCGACTTTGTGATTTTTGTTTTCATGAAACTCTCTTTATTAATCAATTTTCACTGAGGCTTCGGATAATTCATGTTTACATTTATTGTCACATGCGCCTATTGGTACAGTGAAATTTGAGTTACCATGCAGCCATACGAATAAAAAGAATACAACACATGATAGAATTTAACATGAACATCCCCACACAGTGGAATCAACGTTTCCCACTGTGAGGGAAGGCAATAAAGTTCAGTCATGTTCCTCTTTGTTCACCCGTGGTAATGGCCTTTTGAGCCCTCCGCATTCGCCGCTATGGCGGCCCGATGTTTAGGCCCTCTTGCCGTGATGAACGGAACTCCGACGTCGGAACGGAACATTCTCAGCGGCATGGAGTTTCCGAATCGGCCACGTCTTACAATCGGCCAAACGGACACCGCGGCTCCCGAAGTCTACAGGCCGAGCTGGGCGGAGATTCAACAGCGGCGGCCCTCGACAAAGGGATCCCAGGACTCCGCGATGTTAAAGTCAGCGCCGCCCGTGGCTAGAAACTCCGCAACCACAGCTCCGCGATGTCAAAGCAGGTCCAAATCTCCGAAGCTTCAACTCGGCGATCCCCGGTAAGGCATTGCCCGCTCCGCGATGGTAAATCAGTGCTGCGCCGCTGCTGAAGCTCTGGTCGGTCTCCGGCAGGAAAGGCCGCGCCAATCCAGATGGTAGGCCGCGAGGCGGGGTGGCGAAGACGTGATTCGGAGAATAGTCACATCCTCGACCAGGAAGTGACTGAGAAACGGTTCCCCCCTTACCCTCCCCACATAAAAAAGACTAAAACACCTCCAAAAACATACTTTTAAACAGACTAAAAATAACAAGAAGATGAAAAAACAGACAGACCGTAGGCAGAGCCTGCCATTATACAGTGGTATCTCAGAGATCAATAGTGTTAAAGCAATTATCCAAATAAACTCTTTGCAGCAAAGAATCTTAAACTGTTCTTGTTCATTGGGAAGAGATTTTAAAAATCTCCCAGCAGAGATGTGGCAGAGTATGGTGGACATCATTTGTTCAATTTTATAGATGAAGTGAGCCTCATCAACTATGGAAACAGCCTTCTGTCTCTATTTTCCTTGTCTAATACTTTGCCCATATGTTCTCATCTTCAATGTAAATAGTAATGGGTTCTTTAACCTCTATTTGATCCATAGGGTAAGAATTAACTGATACAGAATAACCAGGGTGACAATCGCGGTGTAATGAATAGCAGGGTGGTACAAATTGGACAATGACTTTTGGGCATTCCCATTGTAAATTCACAAGTTATGGTACAGGAGTAGAATTAGACTATTCGGCCCATCGAGTCTACTCCTCCATTCAATCATAGCTGATCTCTGCCTCCTAATCTCATTTTCCTGACTTCTCCCCATAACCCTTAACACCCGTTCTAATCAAGAATAGAAAGATTAAACGAGAACTTACCAAGTTTGAAGTTTGATCTTTATTTTATGAGGAGTTACGTTGGTGATTACGTGAAGAAGACCCGTCAGGGCGCATGCGCGTCAATCTTCAAAGCAGCGGTATGAAATCACAGTTAACACAATATTTGAAGTAACATATTAAGATGAGCAACATGAGAACTACCATATGACCTTTTTTATGAGAGAGGGTTGGGCGTGGCGGGTACATAATCACCAACGAAACTCCTCATAAAATAAAGATCAAACTTCAAACTTGGTAAGTTCTCGTTTAATCTTAGTATTTTACTTCGGAGTCACGTTAGTGACTACATGAAGGCTTCAAAGCTCTGTGATTTTATGCTGCAGATCCAAATCCCGGCTTCTCACTGCATTGATTGACTTTTGATGGGAAACAATCAATAATGCGTTAAACATGAAATGTGAATATCATGCAGTAACAATTGATTTGAATAATCAAATCAACCAGTAACCCCTGTATCCCAGGGGAAACTAAACAGGACTTAATCCTGAATTTGCAAACAGCCTCTCGCCGATCGGCAATCAGCCGATAGTAATTTTTTTTTTAAACAATTCATTCGACCACCCGGCACCTGTAAGAATATGGCCGATGTGAACATCCATCGCCCTAGCTGACAACGTTGCTGCTGCACTAGTGGAAAAAGGATATATACACTTCAGTGTTAATACCTGCCTTAATCAACATTTGCTTTAAACCATCTTGAGATAGTCTGCATTGACACTCTCCTGTGTGGCTTCATGTAACTGATAAACAATGCTGTTTCCGCATTTCTTAAGGTCTTTATAGCTTCATTATAAATGTGCCATTACACATAAACATGGATCAGTAGTTTATGCTGAAACACAATATTAACAAACCCGTGACACCTGGCCTGCTCTGCTTAAGCAGGACGCAATTATATAACATAACATTCTCTTCAGCAACTTCCATCCTGTCTAGCAGGAGTTTTTGCAAAATCTGCACTTGCTATGCTGAACCAATGCCAAGAGCATAACCACTTTCATGATTAGTTTGGCAAATTCAGAGACATGACAGGAACCTACTGTCAAAGCATCTTGAGGACCACACTTACATCCCAGATCGCCATATACCTGGGTTTAGGTTTAGAATTGAAATTCCGTTCATCAATCCAGCTATGATATGATGAAACTCAATAGGATCTTTCCTGACCCCATCAAAACCATACGATGACAAAGCACTTAAAGCTGTATTAATGGTGCTATAACTGAGCCCCTCATCATCGTAGAGTGTCAACAGGATCGTAGAGCGTCAAAGTATCAATTGCAACTGCCACCTGGTCTGGTTCCCATGAAACCTATTTAGGCTGCTGATGGTTGAACCTTGATGCAAAACAAATCGATATCTGGCATTCATATATAAGTACTATATTATTGAAAACCTCCTGGTTCAACATCCAATCTATGTTGTCATGGAACTTTCGTGACTTGGCATCTGCTACTATGTAGAATTTACCTGGTAGATAAATAGCTGAAATATCTTTTTCAATGCACCAGGCCCAAATGTGATTAGCCAGTCTATCACAAAATACCGACTTGATTCCACCGATGTGATTAATATATATGCCACTTGCGTATTATTGTCAATCTGAAACTGAACATGCAGATTACATTTGTTAGAGCAATAAGCCTCTTAATAGTTAATTGCCCATGTCTGCGGAAGCGATGCCTCTTGCTCAGTCCATCTGCCTCCGCAGCTGAAAATCGTATCCGTGACACCCCACCCGAGTGCACTGACATTCATCTGCAAAATCATGGAAGGCTGGTCAAGCATTACCTTGCTATAACTTCTGGACACATGGTGAATCCACCATTGCAAATCTGAAATAGCCTTTACTGATAACTGCATAGGTCTATTATAATGACCCGAATGTATCCTTAATGCCTCCATTAGCTTGATGCACCTGTCAATTAGCTCTACACATTTTTCCCTGGGCAGAGTCAATTAATTGAATCAATTGTGACCCAAATAGTCAGGTGTTAATTTGGATTCCTCTGGATGGCTAATGCCCAATCTTTGAAAATTGGATTTAACAACTATCACCTGTTACTTCAGCTGTTCTCTTGGATACCCCTGTAATCTAGATATCATCGAAATAAGCCATGAACACCTGACCCTGGCCTCTCAGCATGCCTATTATAGGTTTTAACAATTTTGTTGCCATAGTTGATCCATCCAGGTGAAATTCAAATATCCTTATCCTGCAAATAAACAGACATTGAGTAATGCACATCTTTAAGGTCTATAGTCGCCATATAGCATCCTCTTGACCCACTTGCTTGGCAGTGACAATTCCATCTTACAATGTCTATACTACATCCCCCATCCTATTTTGGCCTGGGAAAATATTAGACACAAATTGTTGGGATAGGTGAACCAACATTACCATTACACCTTTATCACATAAGCTTGCAAGCGCAGTCTGAACATCCATCTGTTCTGTTAATGAAAACTGAATAGTTCTCCCAAGAACATGTTGAATGTGCAAATCACAATTTGGATTGAAATCCATTCAAAACCTTTGAATAACACTCTGTATAAAACAGAGCTAAGGTAATTTGCTTCCATTCATCCCAGAAACAGATGTAATGTACCCCAGATTTAATTTGTGTCACATTTGATATGTGCACCTGAGAACCAGGCCCACCTACCTCCTTGGTACCTGGTGGATGTTTGACCATGTTCCCGCTTTGTTTGTAGGGGTACTTTCTTTTTTGGAAACTTGACGACTGCCGCTGGCTTGATCAAGCCCACCGTCTTTGCCTCGTCATCCATGTCCTTGACACTCTTGGCGAGGTCCTCTCCGAAGAATAGGTTGGCCGGCTGTATGTTGCTAGGCTGGAAAAATACTGCAATCTTGGAATTAATGGTGGGCCGAATGGCACTTTCCCTGAGACAATTTATCTCAAAAATGGGTGCTACAAAGCAACCCTAGTACCTCTTGATGTGTCTCCGACACATGCCCTCCATCCACCGTTCTCGCGAACGCCGTGATTCCTGAGTAATTTCAGGATTCTCTGCAGCTTCATCTCCTGGGCACTGCACGCCCACGCCCGTCTGGCTCCATATCACCCGGTTCACTGCTGGCACCTTCAGCAACTCGCAGTTACCCCGGTCTCTTGGTGATTCCAGAATCTGACTGGACAGCGAATCGTACTGCCAGAGATGGGAACTTTGACAACGGCCGTCTTCACTTTCCCAGTGGCACTCCATACTCTGACAGGAAAGCGAATCGTGCTGCCAGAGAATGAACCTCTGACAACGGCCGTTCTTCGCTAGTCAACAAAGTCTCCGTCAGAGTCGGGTCAGAACTGAGCTGACCCTCTGCAAGCGCCTTTTAAATGAGGGTGCTATCCAGCAGCCTCTATATCGTGGAGGCCAGCTTTTCTCCCAGTGGCACTCCATACTCTGACGGGACAGCGAATCGTGCTGCCAGAGAATGGACCTCTGAAAACGGCCTTTCTTCGCTAAGTTCCAAGTCTCCGTCAGAGTCGGGGTCAGAACTTAGCTGACCCTCTGCACTCACCTCATGCATGAGGGTGCTTTAAGCAGCCCTCTACCAGGTGCTGCCGGCGTGGCCTTTCTGCAGCCTACCACCCACACAACTCCTCCCCCCGGAGTGTGCATTTCTGGAGCAACCTCCGGATGAGGTGCTCCATTTGGGAGAACCGTTTAAAAACGTCTCCAGCCCCGTACAGGCTTGTTGTGGCCCGACTCCTTTAAGTCCGAGGGCCTCCCAGACTTCCCTGTGCCTTACGCCCGACAGGTGTTGGCTTTGGTGCTTTTTAGCACTAAGTCTGAAGTCGCCCCACTCCCGGTCGGCGACTGTGCAGGGGTACGAGGCAGCCGCTCACAGACCGCATTCCCGCGGCTCTCCAATGCTTTACCTGCGGCTGCTCTCTCCCTGGTCGTCTTCATCATGGTGCTGCCTGTAACAAAAAACAGAGCACCACAAAAAGAACTTTCCCTCCGGCTAAGTTCCCCACTTAGCTGGAGCTTTAAAACTATAAAAGTACTTTAAAAGTACCTGCTACAGGAGGAGCTCTGTCCTCCCCTGCTCGTCTTCACCATGGTGCTGCCTGTGACAAAACACAGAGCACAGCACCACAGTCAAGGAAACTGTTTTACTCCAACTAAGTTTCTCACTTAGCTGGAGCTTTAAAACTCTTTAAAAAATACTCTAAAAGTACTTACCACGAGAGGAGCTCTGTCCTCCCGCTGTCCGTGCGCCAATGCGAACGACGTAATGACGCGCATGCGCCCTGACGGGTCTTCTTCACGTAGTCAGTAACGTGACTCCGAAGTAAAATTTGTCTATCTCTGCCTTAAAAATATCCACTGACGGCCTCCACAGCCCTCTGTGGCAATGTGTTTCACAGATTAACTACCCTATGACTAAAGAGGTTCCTCCTCACCTTTTTTAATAGAGCGCCCTTTAATTCTGAGGCTATGACCTCTGGTCCTAGATTCTCCCACCAGTGGATCTTTTCCACATCCACTCTCTGTGCCTTTCATTATTCTGTAAGTTTCAATGAGGTCCCCCCTTAATCTTCTAAACTCCAGCGAATAGCGGCCCAGTGCTGTCAAACTGCATTACCTTTCAGCCTGACATTGCTGCACTATTCATACATTAAAATACCATGAGCATAGGTGTTAATTTGATTGAAGAATCAGGCATGATTTATTTACAAGCTGCAAGACTTAAGCTACAAAAGTAGTTTAAATTTGTATTTTGCACAAAACAAAGTAAGTATCCTTATTAAATCATGGGTACACTTAGTGAATTACACTTTTACACAATTCAGTGAACTATATGAAGCTGAAGAAATTATATTTAAAAATGCAGATACTAGAAATCTAAAATAAAAGAGAAAATGATATAAGCACTCAGCAGGTCAATCCATTTCTTTGGGAAGAGAAAATTAGGTAATAATTTAGGTCAAAAGCCCTTCACCTGAACTGAAAATTCCTGATACAGATGGAGAAATCATTGTGTCCAGATGGAAGATGCAATGGTGTTCCTCAGCCTTGCATGTGATGCAGAGGTAGAGTTCCTGCCTTACAGCACCACAGACCCGGGTTCAGTCCTAACTATGTTGGCTACCTGTATGAAGTTTGTACTTTCTCCCGTGACTGCGTGGGTTTTCTCCAGGTGCTCCAGTTTCCTCCCACGCTCCAGACAGACAGGTTTGTAGCTAAATTGGCTTCCAATTGTAAATTGTCCCTAGTGTGTAGCGTATAGGATACTGCTAGTGTACGGGGCGATTGCTGGTTGGCGCGGACTTGGTGGGCCAAAGGGCTTGTTTCTGTTTTAATATTGTGTTTCCTTTCTGTAAACTACTCCATTACAGCTTCACAACTAATTAACAGAGGCTTTACACTCGAGCCTTGGGTTCAGCCATTTTATTCAGGATCCATCTTGGCTACTGCCTCATGGGTATTGCATCATCGGTACTGCACCACCAATGGTGCTATTCCCATAACATCCCCCTTTGTTTACAAAACACATATGTACAGGAATATTCTATAGCAATCAATAAAATTCTTCCATGGCATCTTATTTCACTGAGTCCAACATGTGTCCGACAGTCCATTTTCCAACATGCATTTGACAGTCCATTTCTTGAGATCCTCTGTTGTAGTAATCTGCTTGTCTGTCTCTAGTTGCTCTCAACTCATCTCCTACCTTTTTCTGAATTTCAGGTTTGAGTAGCCTCTGAGTAGTTGGTGGTATATTCCTGGTACGTCTGTTCATCAGTCTTTGTACTGGACTGCTACTCATGCCAGGTGTTGGTGTGTGGCGAAAAGCTAGAATGCTCAGGTAAGGGTCAGCTCCTACAGCCTTAGCCTTCCTCAGCAATGACTTCACAACTTTCACACAGCTCTTCGCCTTTCCATTACTCTGTGGATAATGGGGTGATGCGGTCGTATGTTCAAACTGCCACTTCTTGGCAAATCTCTTGAACTCCTCAGCTATGAACTGTGGCCCATTATCTGTGATTAGCTGATCTGGTATTCCATATCTTGTGAACTGGCCTTTGATTTTATGGATGACACTAAATGCCAGTGTTTTCTTGAGATAGTCTATTTCCCAATATCCTGAGAAGTAGTCCACAGTGATCAAATAGTCCCTTCCATCCAAGTGGAACAAATCTGCACCCACCTTCGCCCATGGCCTCTCTGGGATTTCATGGGAATGCAGTGTTTCTTTTGGTTGCTTTTTCCCTTGAGCTTGACATGTCTCACGTTTCTGTACAATGTCCTTGATTTCTGCACTCATTCCGGGCCAGTGCAGACATTCTCTTGCCCTTCTTAGACAGCCATTCACACCAATGTGGGAATCATGTACTCGTGTGATCATGTCTCGTCTCTTAGCTTTAGGGATGATTACTCTCTCTCCCCTGAATATGAGGTCATCTCCAACACTCAGCTCACCCCTCACATGGAAATAGGAGATAAGTTCTGGGTCAACATCCTTCTTGTTCTCTGGCCAGCCTCGTTTGATCACCTCTTGCAGTCTCTGCATAGTCTCATCTTTTTTCGTTGCATCCCTTATGCCATTTAGCAGAGGCTGTGATATTGGGATGCGCCTTGCTAGGTTTACAGTCTCCAGTTCTCTCATGGTCTTGTCAGTCTTGCCAGTCTGAATATATGCTCTGCTCAGCATGTCCACAAGCTGCATCTCCTTCCCTGGTCTGTATCTTATTGTCACATCATCGGTCTGCGTCCTGCGTCTTCTCTATGTTCAGCTTCAGGTTTCTATCATGACATCTCTCCATCAGAGCACTGACCTTCCTGTCATCATCTCTTTCTGCTTCTTCTGCAGTTTTTCCTTTCCCAAACACTAGGATGTCTTCAGCAACAGACCTCACTCCTTCCACGCCCTCCAACACTTGGTTCTGTCATCGCTGAAACTCTTCAGGGGCCGTGGACAGACCAAATGGCATGCATCTCCATCTATATCTGCCATATGGTGTGTTAAATGTCATAAGCTGAGAACTCTCATCATCCAGTTCCACATGCCAAAACCCATTCTTGACGTCAAACGTGCTAAAGACCTTGGCGTCATTCAGGTCTGTGAGGACATCTTCAATCGTCGTCATTGGGTAATGACTTCTTTTAAGCCCCTTGTTCAGATCCCTCGGGTCTAAACACACTCTCAACTTTCCATTGGGCTTTTCCACACACGGCTGGATACCCATGGAGTGTGGGTCTCTACTGGGGCAATTATTTCAGCTTCTGTTAGTCTGCCTAACTCCTCTTTCAGGCTACAGGGACTCTTCGTGGTGGATGAATCACCGGCGTTACGCTGTCATAAACCTGCAGATGGTACTTGCCCTCGAATTTACCTGTCCCTTCAAACATATCAGCATACTCAGCCATCAGTCTTTCCTTGCTCAGAGGGATTTCACTGCCATTCAATGTCATTATGTTCTCTTTACAGACTGAGATGAGCCCCATCTGCTGGGCTGCCCTGCTTCCCAGGATTGGAATGCAGTCTTCCTCCAGGACTACAAACTCTACTTTGTATCTCCTTCCATTCTTTGGGTTCAATAGTCTCACCTTGCTTTTCCCAAGAGGCACCACTATCATATCGTTGTACATTGACAATACTTGCTTGGTTACATCCACATCCTTTGCATACATCTTGGGAATGATGTTACATGTGGCTCCACCGTCCACCTGGAATTTTACTTCCTTCCCTTTCAGCATCATGGTCGCAAATATTTTTCTTTAGTAATTGAGTCTCCTCAACACTGTGCACACTTTCTGCTTCTACTGCTTCTGGTTGCAGTTCCATCATGTGAATTTCATCATCCTCTTGACTGTCATCATACTCATCACTGGAACTCTCCACTTCCTCCACTGCAGGCACAGGTTTTTTCCCTTTCCTTTCTTTCTTCTGGTTCTTTTGTTGCACCTGCTTTTCCATGCATTGTGATGCAAAATTATCTTTCTTTTGGCATTTGAAACACTCCCGGCCATATGCCAGACATTTCTCCTTCTTCCTCTCATGGATGTATCTGCAGTATTTGCACTGTATGGTTGGCTGGTATCTTTTCCCCTCTTGTCTCACTGCACAGACATCTTGTCGTTGGTCACTTAACAGGACATCAACTCTGGCCTTGGCAAGCACCGAAGCCTGGTATGCCTTCACACACTTTTCTACGTCGTGAGGTTTCTCGGAGAAGTCTCTCCCACAGCATGTCATCTCTTATGCCGCATATTATTCTATCGTATCATGAATCCTTCAACTCTCTGAAACCACAATGAGCTGCCAAGAGCTTCAGTTCTATTAAAAACTAATCAAAAGTCTCCACTCTTTCTTGGCTACTCATAAAGAATCTATACCTGTCGATGGTCTCGTTCCTCACGGGTTGACAATGCTGATCGAAAGCATTGAGAGCCTGCTCTAGTGTAACTTCTTGTATGTTGCCCTCCGGCGACTGTGTCTCTACCGTTTGGTAGAGCTCTCTCCCTTGCGTTCCAGTTAGGTACATGAGCAGTTTCCTCATTGTCTTGTCATCCTTCCCTGCCATGCTCAAATCAACATAGAGCTCAAACTCCTCCCTCCATTGCCTCCACTCCATTGGCAGGTCCCTTGCCTCAAAATTCATTTGCCTAGGGGGCTTTAGCTGCTCCATTTTCCTGACAAATCCACCCCCCTATCAATGGAAACAACGTAGGCCGCACAATCGTCTCTCGGTAGTACTCACTCAGAAACGTCGTCTGCCATCACCGTGCAACCAATCAAATCTCTCGACGAATCCTGAAACAAGCCCTTTTCTGACCATGTTTTAATATTGTGTTTCCTTACTTTAAACTGCTCCATTACAGCTTCACAATGAATTAACAGAGGCTTTACACTCGAGCCTTGGGTTCAGCCATTCTATTCAGGATCCATCTTGGCTACTGCGTCATGGGTATTGCATTATCGGTACTGCACCACCGATGGCATTATTCCCATAACAGTTTCCACGATGTATTTCTAAAGCAAAGTAAATATGGTTACCTTCCATTGGAGATGCCAAACCTAGCTTGGGTGACCACTTTGCAGAACATCTGCAAACAGCTTGCAGCCGTGAATCTGAGTTTCATGTTGCCTATCACTTTAATTCTCTTCCTACTTCCACATGGACCTAATGGTCTGTGACCTTCTTTGTTGCAACAACGAGGCCCAACATAAGCCTGAAGAACATCACTTCTTCCATCACGGCATATTGGGGCCTGCTGGACTCAATATTGAATTCTACAACTTCATGTAACTTGACTTCTCTATTGCTATTGGTCATTCATCTTTGATATTGACTCAGCTAGTTTGTTTATTTGCTCTGGGAATGGAGGACATGCCAAGCCTGGTCTGCCGAGCACATTTTCCTGCCTTGTATTCTTCTGTAGGGAATCTGTAGTGAAATCCTAGGTCTTATGATATATAAGATAGCCTCCCATCATTTTCTTTTCTGATGTTAGTTATCTATCTTGCGGGTTGTGTATGCACTCAGGCCATGTGGTAGCTTATTTGGTGAACATTAACATGTACCTTAGATCACTTTGCCAGATAAATTCATCTGTTGCAACTGTTTTCCTGTCAATCCAGCCTTCATTTTATTTTATGGTGATACAGCATATTAGAAAAACCTTCAAAAATTGTTGATGGTGGCCATTTGTTTATGAGTTTCAAGCATGCTGTACAGTTTAGGTCTTCTTCTTATCAAGTCCACACACAAGATTAGAAGTTGTTCAGCCAGAGCTGAACACACTTCCTGGCATCTGTGTACAATTGTGTCTGTCTCGCGCTTCTTGTGCTTCTTGTGCGTGGTAGTAGAAAGATTGATGAAAACAGGGCCGTGACATGAACATTCTTTCCTTGACCCCACAGTTTAGGTAAATAGCATATATCAACCATCTATTATGTCCATACAATACGGTACAGCAGCACGGTAGAGTTGCTGCCTCCCAGCGCCAGAGACCCGGTTTCGATCCTGACTACGTGTGCCATCTCTACAGAGTTTGTACATTCTCCCTGTGACCATGTGGGCTTTCTCAGGGTGCTCAGGTATCTACCCACACTCCAAGGATGTACAGGTTTGTAGGTTAATTGGTACTGGTAAAAATTGTACATTGGCCCTAGTGTGTTGAATAGTGCTAGTGTACGGGAATCAATGGTCAGCGCAAACTTGGTGGGCTGAAGGTCTTGTTTTCACGCTGTATCTCTAAACTAAACTAAACTAAACTACACTATACTAAGCTACACTAAACCAAACTAAACTAAACTAAACTAAACCCATATTTATAGGCCCTCATGTCAGAAGAGATCTACCAACCCCCTCCACATTATTGAATTGACCATTCATGCTGAGTGTCACACAGGCAACAAATAGAGCAAAGATGACGTCGTTGCTATCGAACACTGACAATACACAATCCTTCCCAGCAGCCGTTCTCAGAATTTTGAATGGAAGCCACAATTGTTCAGTTTAAATCATGCTCAAACACAATCTTAAAAACATGACCCACTCATTTCATGGGGTTTTGCTTATCTTGGGAATTCCCAATGACTGTCAGCAACTCCAGACATCGGTCGAGATGATGGAGACATTTTGCAGATTTAAGAAATAAAATGTAGACTTGTTTTATGCATTGTGTCAGTGGAATAATATATGCATTATCCTAGAAAATGCATGTACGGTTCCATTTAAGTGAGAAATAAAAAGGCCTTGACGAGCAATATTCAATGGTTCGCCCTAAATGATCCTTTAAAGATATTGCACATAGTTTAAATTGTGATAATTAGTGTCAGAGATTTTTAAAATATTAATATTAAGGTAAACACAATAACTGAAATTATGTCAAAACAAAATCCCTCCACATATTTCTTAATTAGCAAACCAGAGGAAAATATTGGAACAAGCTTGTTGAATAAAAGAAACATTCTAAAATATTTGATAGTGATACACAGTTTGATCAAAAAAGGGCAAAAGACAAAGTACTGGAGAAACTCAGCAGGTCAGGCAGATCTGGGTAAGAAATTGACAGGTGATGTTTCTGGTCCTGACCCTTCTTCAGATTGATGAAGGATCCCGACCAGCAACATTACCTGTCCATTTTCTCCTCAGATGTTGCCAGACCTTCTGAATTCATCCAGTATTTTGTGATTTGCACAAGATATCAGCATCTGCAATTACTTTAAAAAGTGATGTTTAGAATAAAACTTTAGCTAATGAGTAGAATCCAAGTGTGGGATTTAGGAATAACAATTTATAAGAATATTTATAGGATTGTGCTGATTTTTAACAATGGCATACCTGTATATCTAATCTTTCAAGCCAAAGTGAATAATTATTTATTTTCCTTTATCATATTTACAAGACTATTGTTTTTTTACCTCAATTACATAAATATGAACTATGTCTATTCTTCATCATGCATCTTTCCTGGCATGGTATGAATGGGGTGGAGGATTAGTCAGCAGCTTTGTCTTGTGCTTGAGATTATGATGACAATGAAGTATTTTACAAACATATAAATGCACTAAAATATATTAAAAGCATAAAAGATATGTGAATTAGGAGCAGGAGTAGATCACTCGGCTCCGCCATTCAATAATAACATGGCTGATTAGATTGTAACTTCAATTCTGCATCGCCTTTTGCCTGTGTGTTTATCTCTGCCTTGAAGAATATTCAAATACTTTGCTTCCACAATCTTTTGAGGAAAGAAGTTACAAAGTCTCACGAGGCTCTGAGAGAAAAAAGATTTTGGCACCTTTCTATCTTAAGCAGATTTTTAAAAAGTGACCCATTCTTCTATATTCTCCCACAAGATAAAACATCCTCTGCACTCTCCTTCCATGTTAAGAACATTGAACAGCTTATAGGTTTCCATCAGTTTCCTCTCACTCTCCTAAATTCTAATAGTTACCAGTATAATTTATCTATCATTTGTAAGGCAATTGATATTCTTGATACCAGTTTAGTAAATCTTCTTTGATCCGCTTCCAATGAATTTACATCTTTCCTTAGATAAGATTTATATTGTACAGAGGTTTCCAGATGTCGTCTTGACAATGCCATGTGTTACAAAAACCTTCTTGTATTCAGTTCCCTGAGCAATAAATAGTTACATTCATTTACCTAATTCTCTATTATGTATACATACGAGTCATTTTGAACCATGCACAAGGAACACCTTGTACATCTTAGATTTTTTTTAAATCTTACCATTTAGATATATGCTCCATTTTCAAGTTTCCTGATAATTTCCCACATTGTACTCCATTTGCCTGGTCTTTTCCCACAGTTAATCTATATACCCTCTGTAGCTTCAGTCCCTCCTCTTTACATTTTACTTTTTCACTCCACTGTCATGAGCAAATTTAGCAACCACACCTTCAGTACGTCATTTATATAAATTGTTAAAATTTGAGGCCACAGCCCCACTCCCTGTGACACACCTGTCATTCCACCTTGCCATGAGATCCATTTATGTTCACACTCTATTTTCTGTTAGCCAGCCAATCTAACCACACTGATATGTTATCACCTACACCACCTGCTTTTATTTCCACAACAACCTTATCTTATGTTTAACTTTATTATTGTCATTTTTATCGAGGTGCAATGAAAAGCTTTGTTTCAATGCTATCCAGTCAAATCAGATAATACAAAACATAAATAGAATTGACAAACTCAAATACAGTAGCTAGAGCCAAGGGAAAGATACAGGGTGCAGAGTGTAATTCTCATCATTGTAGCACAACAGTACCAAAGACAAAGTCCAATGTCCATATGAGGTAGAGGTGAACAAGACAGTACCCAGCCTTGCTAATAGAAGGATCATTTTGAAGCCTGATAACAGAGGAGAAGAAGCTGTTCCAGAGTCTGGTGGTGCGTACTTTCAACCATCTGTATCTTCTGCCAACGGGAGCAGGGAAAAGAAGGAAAGACTAGGGCAAGAAAGGTCTTTGATTATGTTGGCTGTTTTCCTAAAGCAATGTGGTGTAAATCGAGTCAATGTTGTGGACTTTGGTCTGTTTGATGGACTGTCAACTCTGTGTGGAGCCACCGGAGATGGGCAAGGTCCTCAATGAGTATTTCTCCTCTATATTTATCGAGGAGAAAGACAGGAGAAAAGAGGAACTTGGGGTGTCAATGGAAGTGTCGAGAGCAGTCAGTGTTATGGTCGAAGAGGTGCTGAAGGAACTATCGTGTATGAAGGTAGATAACTCTCCAGGACCCGATAAGATATATCCGAGGACATTGTGGAAAACAAGAGAGGAAATTGCGGGAGCTCTGGTTGAAATTTACGAGTCGTCTTTAAATACAGGAGAGGTGATGGAAGACTCGAAGGTGGCAAATGTTTTGCCTCTATTCAAAGGGCTGCAAGGAAAATGCTGAGAACTATAGACCAGTGAGCTTAACATCTATACTTGGAAAGTTACTTGAGAATATTCTGAGGGATAGGATATACAGGCATTTAGACGGACAAGGGCTGATTAGGGATAGTCAGCATGGTTTTATACGGGGGAGGTCGTGTCTCATAAATCTGATTGAGTTTTTTGAAGATATGATCAAAAAGTTTGATGAGGGCAGAGCTGTAGATGTTGTATATATGGACCAGCAAAGTATTTGACAAGGTTTCGCATGGTAGGCTGCTCTGGAAGGTTAGATTGCATGGGATCCAAGAAGAGATAGCTAAATGGATGGAAAATTGGCTTCATTGAAGGATGCAGAGGGTGATTGTGGCAGATTGCTTCTCAGACTGGAGGCGTGTGACTAATGGTGTGCCTCAGGGTTCGGTGCTGGGGCCATTATTGTTTGTCATCAAAATAAAATGAATTGGGTGAGAACATACATGGCAAGATTAGCAAGTTTGCAGATGATACGAAAGTGGGTGATTTTGCAGATAGTGAAGATGGTTGTGAAAAATTGCAACAGGATCTTGATCGATTGG
>CM075977.1:326286256-326313445 GCA_038087875.1 Malacoraja senta | reverse complement strand
AAGCATGGCAACTTTCCCAGAAGAGGATCATAGAAACATAGAACATAGAAAATAGGTGCAGGAATAGGCCATTCGGCCCTTCGAGCCTGCACCGCCATTCAATATGATCATGGCTGATCATCCAACTCAGTATCCTGTACCTGCCTTCTCTCCATACCCCCTGATCCCTTTAGCCCCAAGGGCCACATCTAACTCCCTCTTAAATATAGCCAATGAACTGACATCACTGCTTACGATCCAGTCTGACGGTGATGCCTGCTAAATCAATCCAGTAGAAAAGACAGTTGCCAAGAGAAAGCAAGCATGATCTGAGCACACATTTAAACTAAACTTGTGCAAAATAAAGGGAAGTGGTCAATTTTTTAAAAACTGAACTCTGGAAGGAACCAGAAAAATAACAAAGACAGTGCATTGAATGGAAATGAATTCAAATGTAGAAAATATATTTTACCAAGCACATATTTATTCAGTGGAAATCATGTTTAAGAAAATAATTGTATTTTGCACATGACAAAATCAAACAAATAGGTAATTTTAATTTTTATCAAATGATGGAAATCAATCATCAGATTTACAAGATTTTAAAAAGGAAAACAAATTATAATGCATTAAATTTAATTTACAATTGTCAATTGTTTACTTTTCATGTACAAATTATCTCTCCATCTTTCTCGGTAAAGCTTGTGAAAACTGAAGAATTATTCTGTTTGTGTCATTTCCTTACTAATTGAGCCATAGCAGGACTCAGAATTGTTACTACAAATGAATAGACAGACTGTCCAAAGACTACAAACAAATCTGACTCATGTTCTTTAATTGAGTGAAAAAAATAGCCTTTGCACCAGTACAGACAATGACATTATAATAAACCAGCCATGTCATCATAATGTGATCACCAAAATATTAGCACTGCATTTTGGTGATGCTAACAAGGTATGGTTCATAAAGCAAGGTATGCTTCAAACCAGGCATGTAATCAATGTCAACCAAACTGCAGATGCTGGTCTGTACCAAAGATAGACACAAAGTGCTGGAGTAACTCTGCGTGTCAGGCAGCATCTCTGGAGGAAAAAGATGGGTGACATTTTGGGTTGGGACCTTTCCACAGCCTGAAAGTAGGGGAGGGGGTCGGGGTGGGGGGGGGGGTGTGGGGGGGGGGGGGTAGGTGGCTGTGTAGGGCTGGAGACAAGAAACAACCAGGACCAATTAGGGCTACAAATTACCTCAGGCGGGGTCTGGTAAGCCCAGTGTTGGCCAGGGACGGTGTGCTCAGAAAAGGGAAAACATATGGAGAAATATGGAACTGGTAAAACAACCAGGGTGGAGGTAGGGACAAGGGAGGAGGGGAGGGAAGTGGAAGTAGATGTTACTTATTCAATGTTCACACTGCTGGATTGTTAGCTACCCAAGCAAAATATGAGGTGCTGTTCCTCCAATTTGCATGTGGCCTCAATCTGACAATGAAGGAAGCCCAGGACAGAAAGGTCAATGTGTGTCAGTGTAGTGTATCTCTGTGTTAACATAGAACACAGAACAATACAACAGCATAGGAATAGGCCCTTTGGCTCAACAATATCCATGCCAAACATGATGCCAAGTTAAACTCATCAACTCTGCCTAAATGTGATCCATTTCCCTCCATTCCCTGCATATCGATGTGCCCATCTGAAAGCCTTTTCAATGCTTAGGTCATGTCCTCATTTCCTAAATTGAAGGATATACTGGGATGGAAGTTAATATGATCGTTCTGATACCTTCTACCAAAAAGGACCTCAGCCTTCAATGAACTTGGCATGTGAGCATTCTTGTTGCAGGTATGTGACATAATATTTCATCCAGCTTATCGATGCGACTTGGTTGTTACTTGTACGATGTTGAAGATTCTATTTGCACTTTCCTTTCTAATTGCCTGAGACCATCTTCTTATGGTCTTCTTATGGTGATCTGAATATGTGTCCCGACCCGAAACATCACCTATCCATTTTCTCCAGAGATGCTGCCTGACCCGCTGAGTTACTCCAGCATTTGAGATTAGAGATTCCTTTATTGTGTCTATTTTTGGTATAAACCATCATCTTCCATTTTTATTACAGTGAATCTGCAGTTCTTTGATATGCAGATAAATCATCTGTAAGGATAAGGATGTAGCAGTTATGAATACATACTTTACCTGTTGCATGAGGAGAATATTCTTCACGTGACTAATTTCCATGGGTTCCAAACATTCAGGAATGTAGTTTCAGGTAAAAGATGACTACAAATACTATCTACGAATATTATTTAACATAAAAAGCTGGAGAAACTCAGCGGGTCACTCGTTCTCACCTAGCCCACTGCTAACAATGGCCTGTTCCCTTTATCATTGTTACTTTTTTGCATATCTTTCATTCATTTGTTCTATGTCTCTCTATATCACTGTCTATATCTCTTGTTTCCATTTTCACCTGACTCTCAGTCTGAAGAAGGGTCTCGACCTGAAATGTCACCTATTCTGTTTCTCCAGAGATGCAGTCCGACTCTCAGAGCTACTCCAGCTTTTTGACAATTCCTTCCTACATACTACGAATATTATTTCATATTTTTGGACTTTGTTCAATAACTTTATGTATTATTTCACTCAATATGTCAAAAGTGAGAGGTAATCATAGTTGTTAACAAGGAATATTATCTTTAATTATTTATGTATTAAGTTTTTATATTGTTCACAATCTGACTATTTCAAAGAAAATAACCACGTGAAAATTACCAGGAAACATGTATATTTAACTAGAAAACAAAGTGTTATGTTTGGTAAATCATAACTCAATAGCAGTGTGGATGTAGTCAATGTGTATTATTGGGAACTGGCTGTATTATTAACAAAACAATGCAGCACAGGGGGTTAATTAGAGTCAACGTGTTGTGCTTACTACTGAAATGGATGATGAAGTAGAAAATAATCTATAAAGTACTTCAACACAGAATGTTTAAGATTAACAACAGCTTGCATGGTTCAATCATTCTCAGGGAGGTAATCATGGATCAAAAAGACAGTAAATTTAATATTTTAAACAATTTATTTAATTCAGTGGCTAAACCCACGAGGAATTATTTTATAACCCCAAAGGCAATCGTGCAGATACCACTATTTCTGTTGAGAATGCTACTTAAATAAAACCATGCAACCACCACCATGATCAAAGCATCACAAGAGATTACTTCATTTGTGTCCTGGTAGTCAGAAACCTTGTAGTTATGTGGTATTTATAAATCTGCCATTATCTTTTCAATGAAGATCCTTCCCATTAGTAGTTCACATTGCAAAGTAACAGCAAATGTGACTGAAGGGTCTATGATGCATGTTTCCCACTGGCATTTGTAGTCATGGATTTCAGCGAGCAGAGTGATGCCTTAGCAGTAACGGTAGGATTGAGAATGCAAATTATCCCTTTAATTGGTAATCAGAGGTCTAAATGTTTCAACTTTTTGGCACCTTACCAATAATCACTTTACGTAGATGGGACATCCTCTTGCATAAAAATAATGTAAGTAAAAGCTCTTGATGAACAAATAGTGAGTAAGTAACAAGGCCCTGACATTTTATACGGTCAGTTATGCATTTATGGTCTCTACCCTCTCCTGGCCCTGGGTGCCGATTACACAAGGATTTCTCCATCTGCTCAGTCATGACTATTGGATCAGTTGTTTGTGTAATCAGCTGAAGTGTTTGACATTTTTTTTTTTTTTTAAACTAGTCCTGTCTGAAGACAGGCAGCAAGAAGCTGGGATGACAGCAACTAAGGAAACAAAACAATACAACTTAATTCTGGATGTTGACCATCACCTGGCAAGGCAACTATTTTGACACATTTCAAGAGAACCTGGAAGAAAGAAAATAGAAGCGAATCAAAAATGCATTATTAGTTTCTGCAAACACCAAAGGTGAAAATCGGCTGAGAAAATCCTCAACGAGATACCAAGCCATAATAGAGACAAAATGCAGCATGAGAGAACTGGCATCGAGCACCAACTCACAAACCCTCAGAATTGAAAATCAATGGTAAATAAACCAGTGTAGGAAGGAACTGCAGATGCTTGTTTACACTGAAGATATACATAAAATGCTGGAGTAACTCAGCGGGACAGGCAGCATCTCTGTAATGTTTGAGGTCGAGACCCTTCTTCAGCTAAATAAGCCAGGATCAGCATGGTAACATAGGCCAAGACAATAGACAATAGGTGCAGGAATATGCCATTCGACCCTTCGAGCCAGCACCGCCAATCAATATTATCATGGCTGATCATCCACAATCAGTACCCCGTTCCTGCCGTCTCGCCATATCCCCTGACTCTGCTATCTTTAAGAGCTCTATCTAACTCTCTCTTGAAAGCATCCAGAGAATTGGCCTCCACTGCCTTCTGAGAAAGAGACTGACTAAATAATTTGCAGTTATCGTGCCATCTCCGGGAAGAACCACATCATCATCAGCACACCCATTCCTGACCAGTGACCTTCTTCGGACTCAAACAATACATGACTTCAAGCAAACATTTTCTTAATGTAAATCCATGTTTGCAACTACGATAGCCTTTCAAACTATTCCCACTATTGCTCACCCAGCCCCCCTGAACACCAATCAACCTTTGCTCACTCCCAACACATTGCGCGATGTAACTCCAGTTCTGATGCATCCAAGTGAAAGGAAACAGATACAGTGTGAGGAACTGGTGCAAAGCATCTCACAAAGGATGGGTGAGTTGGAGAGTGTTAGTGAGAATCTGCCAGCAACCACATATAGACAAATGAAAAAACTGTGGAACCATACTGCACTCACCTGATGTCTGAAGGACATTACTTTTGTCCAATCGACTTTGTGATTTTTGTTTTCATGAAACTCTCTTTATTAATCAATTTTCACTGAGGCTTCGGATAATTCATGTTTACATTTATTGTCACATGCGCCTATTGGTACAGTGAAATTTGAGTTACCATGCAGCCATACGAATAAAAAGAATACAACACATGATAGAATTTAACATGAACATCCCCACACAGTGGAATCAACGTTTCCCACTGTGAGGGAAGGCAATAAAGTTCAGTCATGTTCCTCTTTGTTCACCCGTGGTAATGGCCTTTTGAGCCCTCCGCATTCGCCGCTATGGCGGCCCGATGTTTAGGCCCTCTTGCCGTGATGAACGGAACTCCGACGTCGGAACGGAACATTCTCAGCGGCATGGAGTTTCCGAATCGGCCACGTCTTACAATCGGCCAAACGGACACCGCGGCTCCCGAAGTCTACAGGCCGAGCTGGGCGGAGATTCAACAGCGGCGGCCCTCGACAAAGGGATCCCAGGACTCCGCGATGTTAAAGTCAGCGCCGCCCGTGGCTAGAAACTCCGCAACCACAGCTCCGCGATGTCAAAGCAGGTCCAAATCTCCGAAGCTTCAACTCGGCGATCCCCGGTAAGGCATTGCCCGCTCCGCGATGGTAAATCAGTGCTGCGCCGCTGCTGAAGCTCTGGTCGGTCTCCGGCAGGAAAGGCCGCGCCAATCCAGATGGTAGGCCGCGAGGCGGGGTGGCGAAGACGTGATTCGGAGAATAGTCACATCCTCGACCAGGAAGTGACTGAGAAACGGTTCCCCCCTTACCCTCCCCACATAAAAAAGACTAAAACACCTCCAAAAACATACTTTTAAACAGACTAAAAATAACAAGAAGATGAAAAAACAGACAGACCGTAGGCAGAGCCTGCCATTATACAGTGGTATCTCAGAGATCAATAGTGTTAAAGCAATTATCCAAATAAACTCTTTGCAGCAAAGAATCTTAAACTGTTCTTGTTCATTGGGAAGAGATTTTAAAAATCTCCCAGCAGAGATGTGGCAGAGTATGGTGGACATCATTTGTTCAATTTTATAGATGAAGTGAGCCTCATCAACTATGGAAACAGCCTTCTGTCTCTATTTTCCTTGTCTAATACTTTGCCCATATGTTCTCATCTTCAATGTAAATAGTAATGGGTTCTTTAACCTCTATTTGATCCATAGGGTAAGAATTAACTGATACAGAATAACCAGGGTGACAATCGCGGTGTAATGAATAGCAGGGTGGTACAAATTGGACAATGACTTTTGGGCATTCCCATTGTAAATTCACAAGTTATGGTACAGGAGTAGAATTAGACTATTCGGCCCATCGAGTCTACTCCTCCATTCAATCATAGCTGATCTCTGCCTCCTAATCTCATTTTCCTGACTTCTCCCCATAACCCTTAACACCCGTTCTAATCAAGAATAGAAAGATTAAACGAGAACTTACCAAGTTTGAAGTTTGATCTTTATTTTATGAGGAGTTACGTTGGTGATTACGTGAAGAAGACCCGTCAGGGCGCATGCGCGTCAATCTTCAAAGCAGCGGTATGAAATCACAGTTAACACAATATTTGAAGTAACATATTAAGATGAGCAACATGAGAACTACCATATGACCTTTTTTATGAGAGAGGGTTGGGCGTGGCGGGTACATAATCACCAACGAAACTCCTCATAAAATAAAGATCAAACTTCAAACTTGGTAAGTTCTCGTTTAATCTTAGTATTTTACTTCGGAGTCACGTTAGTGACTACATGAAGGCTTCAAAGCTCTGTGATTTTATGCTGCAGATCCAAATCCCGGCTTCTCACTGCATTGATTGACTTTTGATGGGAAACAATCAATAATGCGTTAAACATGAAATGTGAATATCATGCAGTAACAATTGATTTGAATAATCAAATCAACCAGTAACCCCTGTATCCCAGGGGAAACTAAACAGGACTTAATCCTGAATTTGCAAACAGCCTCTCGCCGATCGGCAATCAGCCGATAGTAATTTTTTTTTTAAACAATTCATTCGACCACCCGGCACCTGTAAGAATATGGCCGATGTGAACATCCATCGCCCTAGCTGACAACGTTGCTGCTGCACTAGTGGAAAAAGGATATATACACTTCAGTGTTAATACCTGCCTTAATCAACATTTGCTTTAAACCATCTTGAGATAGTCTGCATTGACACTCTCCTGTGTGGCTTCATGTAACTGATAAACAATGCTGTTTCCGCATTTCTTAAGGTCTTTATAGCTTCATTATAAATGTGCCATTACACATAAACATGGATCAGTAGTTTATGCTGAAACACAATATTAACAAACCCGTGACACCTGGCCTGCTCTGCTTAAGCAGGACGCAATTATATAACATAACATTCTCTTCAGCAACTTCCATCCTGTCTAGCAGGAGTTTTTGCAAAATCTGCACTTGCTATGCTGAACCAATGCCAAGAGCATAACCACTTTCATGATTAGTTTGGCAAATTCAGAGACATGACAGGAACCTACTGTCAAAGCATCTTGAGGACCACACTTACATCCCAGATCGCCATATACCTGGGTTTAGGTTTAGAATTGAAATTCCGTTCATCAATCCAGCTATGATATGATGAAACTCAATAGGATCTTTCCTGACCCCATCAAAACCATACGATGACAAAGCACTTAAAGCTGTATTAATGGTGCTATAACTGAGCCCCTCATCATCGTAGAGTGTCAACAGGATCGTAGAGCGTCAAAGTATCAATTGCAACTGCCACCTGGTCTGGTTCCCATGAAACCTATTTAGGCTGCTGATGGTTGAACCTTGATGCAAAACAAATCGATATCTGGCATTCATATATAAGTACTATATTATTGAAAACCTCCTGGTTCAACATCCAATCTATGTTGTCATGGAACTTTCGTGACTTGGCATCTGCTACTATGTAGAATTTACCTGGTAGATAAATAGCTGAAATATCTTTTTCAATGCACCAGGCCCAAATGTGATTAGCCAGTCTATCACAAAATACCGACTTGATTCCACCGATGTGATTAATATATATGCCACTTGCGTATTATTGTCAATCTGAAACTGAACATGCAGATTACATTTGTTAGAGCAATAAGCCTCTTAATAGTTAATTGCCCATGTCTGCGGAAGCGATGCCTCTTGCTCAGTCCATCTGCCTCCGCAGCTGAAAATCGTATCCGTGACACCCCACCCGAGTGCACTGACATTCATCTGCAAAATCATGGAAGGCTGGTCAAGCATTACCTTGCTATAACTTCTGGACACATGGTGAATCCACCATTGCAAATCTGAAATAGCCTTTACTGATAACTGCATAGGTCTATTATAATGACCCGAATGTATCCTTAATGCCTCCATTAGCTTGATGCACCTGTCAATTAGCTCTACACATTTTTCCCTGGGCAGAGTCAATTAATTGAATCAATTGTGACCCAAATAGTCAGGTGTTAATTTGGATTCCTCTGGATGGCTAATGCCCAATCTTTGAAAATTGGATTTAACAACTATCACCTGTTACTTCAGCTGTTCTCTTGGATACCCCTGTAATCTAGATATCATCGAAATAAGCCATGAACACCTGACCCTGGCCTCTCAGCATGCCTATTATAGGTTTTAACAATTTTGTTGCCATAGTTGATCCATCCAGGTGAAATTCAAATATCCTTATCCTGCAAATAAACAGACATTGAGTAATGCACATCTTTAAGGTCTATAGTCGCCATATAGCATCCTCTTGACCCACTTGCTTGGCAGTGACAATTCCATCTTACAATGTCTATACTACATCCCCCATCCTATTTTGGCCTGGAAAAATATTAGACACAAATTGTTGGGATAGGTGAACCAACATTACCATTACACCTTTATCACATAAGCTTGCAAGCGCAGTCTGAACATCCATCTGTTCTGTTAATGAAAACTGAATAGTTCTCCCAAGAACATGTTGAATGTGCAAATCACAATTTGGATTGAAATCCATTCAAAACCTTTGAATAACACTCTGTATAAAACAGAGCTAAGGTAATTTGCTTCCATTCATCCCAGAAACAGATGTAATGTACCCCAGATTTAATTTGTGTCACATTTGATATGTGCACCTGAGAACCAGGCCCACCTACCTCCTTGGTACCTGGTGGATGTTTGACCATGTTCCCGCTTTGTTTGTAGGGGTACTTTCTTTTTTGGAAACTTGACGACTGCCGGTGGCTTGATCAAGCCCACCGTCTTTGCCTCATCATCCATGTCCTTGACACTCTTGGCGAGGTCCTCTCCGAAGAGTAGGTTTGCCGGCTGTATGTTGCTAGGCTGGAAAAATACTGCAATCTTGGAATTAATGGTGGGCCGAATGGCACTTTCCCTGAGACAATTTATCTCAAAAATGGGTGCTACAAAGCAACCCTAGTACCTCTTGATGTGTCTCCGACACATGCCCTCCATCCACCGTTCTCGCGAACGCCGTGATTCCTGAGCCAAGTAATTTCAGGATTCTCTGCAGCTTCATCTCCTGGGCACTGCACGCCCACGCCCGTCTGGCTCCATATCACCCGGTTCACTGCTGGCACCTTCAGCAACTCGCAGTTACCCCGGTCTCTTGGTGATTCCAGAATCTGACTGGACAGCGAATCGTACTGCCAGAGATGGGAACTTTGACAACGGCCGTCTTCACTTTCCCAGTGGCACTCCATACTCTGACAGGAAAGCGAATCGTGCTGCCAGAGAATGAACCTCTGACAACGGCCGTTCTTCGCTAGTCAACAAAGTCTCCGTCAGAGTCGGGTCAGAACTGAGCTGACCCTCTGCAAGCGCCTTTTAAATGAGGGTGCTATCCAGCAGCCTCTATATCGTGGAGGCCAGCTTTTCTCCCAGTGGCACTCCATACTCTGACGGGACAGCGAATCGTGCTGCCAGAGAATGGACCTCTGAAAACGGCCTTTCTTCGCTAAGTTCCAAGTCTCCGTCAGAGTCGGGGTCAGAACTTAGCTGACCCTCTGCACTCACCTCATGCATGAGGGTGCTTTAAGCAGCCCTCTACCAGGTGCTGCCGGCGTGGCCTTTCTGCAGCCTACCACCCACACAACTCCTCCCCCCGGAGTGTGCATTTCTGGAGCAACCTCCGGATGAGGTGCTCCATTTGGGAGAACCGTTTAAAAACGTCTCCAGCCCCGTACAGGCTTGTTGTGGCCCGACTCCTTTAAGTCCGAGGGCCTCCCAGACTTCCCTGTGCCTTACGCCCGACAGGTGTTGGCTTTGGTGCTTTTTAGCACTAAGTCTGAAGTCGCCCCACTCCCGGTCGGCGACTGTGCAGGGGTACGAGGCAGCCGCTCACAGACCGCATTCCCGCGGCTCTCCAATGCTTTACCTGCGGCTGCTCTCTCCCTGGTCGTCTTCATCATGGTGCTGCCTGTAACAAAAAACAGAGCACCACAAAAAGAACTTTCCCTCCGGCTAAGTTCCCCACTTAGCTGGAGCTTTAAAACTATAAAAGTACTTTAAAAGTACCTGCTACAGGAGGAGCTCTGTCCTCCCCTGCTCGTCTTCACCATGGTGCTGCCTGTGACAAAACACAGAGCACAGCACCACAGTCAAGGAAACTGTTTTACTCCAACTAAGTTTCTCACTTAGCTGGAGCTTTAAAACTCTTTAAAAAATACTCTAAAAGTACTTACCACGAGAGGAGCTCTGTCCTCCCGCTGTCCGTGCGCCAATGCGAACGACGTAATGACGCGCATGCGCCCTGACGGGTCTTCTTCACGTAGTCAGTAACGTGACTCCGAAGTAAAATTTGTCTATCTCTGCCTTAAAAATATCCACTGACGGCCTCCACAGCCCTCTGTGGCAATGTGTTTCACAGATTAACTACCCTATGACTAAAGAGGTTCCTCCTCACCTTTTTTAATAGAGCGCCCTTTAATTCTGAGGCTATGACCTCTGGTCCTAGATTCTCCCACCAGTGGATCTTTTCCACATCCACTCTCTGTGCCTTTCATTATTCTGTAAGTTTCAATGAGGTCCCCCCTTAATCTTCTAAACTCCAGCGAATAGCGGCCCAGTGCTGTCAAACTGCATTACCTTTCAGCCTGACATTGCTGCACTATTCATACATTAAAATACCATGAGCATAGGTGTTAATTTGATTGAAGAATCAGGCATGATTTATTTACAAGCTGCAAGACTTAAGCTACAAAAGTAGTTTAAATTTGTATTTTGCACAAAACAAAGTAAGTATCCTTATTAAATCATGGGTACACTTAGTGAATTACACTTTTACACAATTCAGTGAACTATATGAAGCTGAAGAAATTATATTTAAAAATGCAGATACTAGAAATCTAAAATAAAAGAGAAAATGATATAAGCACTCAGCAGGTCAATCCATTTCTTTGGGAAGAGAAAATTAGGTAATAATTTAGGTCAAAAGCCCTTCACCTGAACTGAAAATTCCTGATACAGATGGAGAAATCATTGTGTCCAGATGGAAGATGCAATGGTGTTCCTCAGCCTTGCATGTGATGCAGAGGTAGAGTTCCTGCCTTACAGCACCACAGACCCGGGTTCAGTCCTAACTATGTTGGCTACCTGTATGAAGTTTGTACTTTCTCCCGTGACTGCGTGGGTTTTCTCCAGGTGCTCCAGTTTCCTCCCACGCTCCAGACAGACAGGTTTGTAGCTAAATTGGCTTCCAATTGTAAATTGTCCCTAGTGTGTAGCGTATAGGATACTGCTAGTGTACGGGGCGATTGCTGGTTGGCGCGGACTTGGTGGGCCAAAGGGCTTGTTTCTGTTTTAATATTGTGTTTCCTTTCTGTAAACTACTCCATTACAGCTTCACAACTAATTAACAGAGGCTTTACACTCGAGCCTTGGGTTCAGCCATTTTATTCAGGATCCATCTTGGCTACTGCCTCATGGGTATTGCATCATCGGTACTGCACCACCAATGGTGCTATTCCCATAACATCCCCCTTTGTTTACAAAACACATATGTACAGGAATATTCTATAGCAATCAATAAAATTCTTCCATGGCATCTTATTTCACTGATTCCAACATGTGTCCGACAGTCCATTTTCCAACATGCATTTGACAGTCCATTTCTTGAGATCCTCTGTTGTAGTAATCTGCTTGTCTGTCTCTAGTTGCTCTCAACTCATCTCCTACCTTTTTCTGAATTTCAGGTTTGAGTAGCCTCTGAGTAGTTGGTGGTATATTCCTGGTATGTCTGTTCATCAGTCTTTGTACTGGACTGCTACTCATGCCAGGTGTTGGTGTGTGGCGAAAAGCTAGAATGCTCAGGTAAGGGTCAGCTCCTACAGCCTTAGCCTTCCTCAGCAATGACTTCACAACTTTCACACAGCTCTTCGCCTTTCCATTACTCTGTGGATAATGGGGTGATGCGGTCGTATGTTCAAACTGCCACTTCTTGGCAAATCTCTTGAACTCCTCAGCTATGAACTGTGGCCCATTATCTGTGATTAGCTGATCTGGTATTCCATATCTTGTGAACTGGCCTTTGATTTTATGGATGACACTAAATGCCAGTGTTTTCTTGAGATAGTCTATTTCCCAATATCCTGAGAAGTAGTCCACAGTGATCAAATAGTCCCTTCCATCCAAGTGGAACAAATCTGCACCCACCTTCGCCCATGGCCTCTCTGGGATTTCATGGGAATGCAGTGTTTCTTTTGGTTGCTTTTTCCCTTGAGCTTGACATGTCTCACGTTTCTGTACAATGTCCTTGATTTCTGCACTCATTCCGGGCCAGTGCAGACATTCTCTTGCCCTTCTTAGACAGCCATTCACACCAATGTGGGAATCATGTACTTGTGTGATCATGTCTCGTCTCTTAGCTTTAGGGATGATTACTCTCTCTCCCCTGAATATGAGGTCATCTCCAACACTCAGCTCACCCCTCACATGGAAATAGGAGATAAGTTCTGGGTCAACATCCTTCTTGTTCTCTGGCCAGCCTCGTTTGATCACCTCTTGCAGTCTCTGCATAGTCTCATCTTTTTTCGTTGCATCCCTTATGCCATTTAGCAGAGGCTGTGATATTGGGATGCGCCTTGCTAGGTTTACAGTCTCCAGTTCTCTCATGGTCTTGTCAGTCTTGCCAGTCTGAATATATGCTCTGCTCAGCATGTCCACAAGCTGCATCTCCTTCCCTGGTCTGTATCTTATTGTCACATCATCGGTCTGCGTCCTGCGTCTTCTCTATGTTCAGCTTCAGGTTTCTATCATGACATCTCTCCATCAGAGCACTGACCTTCCTGTCATCATCTCTTTCTGCTTCTTCTGCAGTTTTTCCTTTCCCAAACACTAGGATGTCTTCAGCAACAGACCTCACTCCTTCCACGCCCTCCAACACTTGGTTCTGTCATCGCTGAAACTCTTCAGGGGCCGTGGACAGACCAAATGGCATGCATCTCCATCTATATCTGCCATATGGTGTGTTAAATGTCATAAGCTGAGAACTCTCATCATCCAGTTCCACATGCCAAAACCCATTCTTGACGTCAAACGTGCTAAAGACCTTGGCGTCATTCAGGTCTGTGAGGACATCTTCAATCGTCGTCATTGGGTAATGACTTCTTTTAAGCCCCTTGTTCAGATCCCTCGGGTCTAAACACACTCTCAACTTTCCATTGGGCTTTTCCACACACGGCTGGATACCCATGGAGTGTGGGTCTTTACTGGGGCAATTATTTCAGCTTCTGTTAGTCTGCCTAACTCCTCTTTCAGGCTACAGGGACTCTTCGTGGTGGATGAATCACCGGCGTTACGCTGTCATAAACCTGCAGATGGTACTTGCCCTCGAATTTACCTGTCCCTTCAAACATATCAGCATACTCAGCCATCAGTCTTTCCTTGCTCAGAGGGATTTCACTGCCATTCAATGTCATTATGTTCTCTTTACAGACTGAGATGAGCCCCATCTGCTGGGCTGCCCTGCTTCCCAGGATTGGAATGCAGTCTTCCTCCAGGACTACAAACTCTACTTTGTATCTCCTTCCATTCTTTGGGTTCAATAGTCTCACCTTGCTTTTCCCAAGAGGCACCACTATCATATCGTTGTACATTGACAATACTTGCTTGGTTACATCCACATCCTTTGCATACATCTTGGGAATGATGTTACATGTGGCTCCACCGTCCACCTGGAATTTTACTTCCTTCCCTTTCAGCATCATGGTCGCAAATATTTTTCTTTGGTAATTGAGTCTCCTCAACACTGTGCACACTTTCTGCTTCTACTGCTTCTGGTTGCAGTTCCATCATGTGAATTTCATCATCCTCTTGACTGTCATCATACTCATCACTGGAACTCTCCACTTCCTCCACTGCAGGCACAGGTTTTTTCCCTTTCCTTTCTTTCTTCTGGTTCTTTTGTTGCACCTGCTTTTCCATGCATTGTGATGCAAAATTATCTTTCTTTTGGCATTTGAAACACTCCCGGCCATATGCCAGACATTTCTCCTTCTTCCTCTCATGGATGTATCTGCAGTATTTGCACTGTATGGTTGGCTGGTATCTTTTCCCCTCTTGTCTCACTGCACAGACATCTTGTCGTTGGTCACTTAACAGGACATCAACTCTGGCCTTGGCAAGCACCGAAGCCTGGTATGCCTTCACACACTTTTCTACGTCGTGAGGTTTCTCGGAGAAGTCTCTCCCACAGCATGTCATCTCTTATGCCGCATATTATTCTATTGTATCATGAATCCTTCAACTCTCTGAAACCACAATGAGCTGCCAAGAGCTTCAGTTCTATTAAAAACTAATCAAAAGTCTCCACTCTTTCTTGGCTACTCATAAAGAATCTATACCTGTCGATGGTCTCGTTCCTCACGGGTTGACAATGCTGATCGAAAGCATTGAGAGCCTGCTCTAGTGTAACTTCTTGTATGTTGCCCTCCGGCGACTGTGTCTCTACCGTTTGGTAGAGCTCTCTCCCTTGCGTTCCAGTTAGGTACATGAGCAGTTTCCTCATTGTCTTGTCATCCTTCCCTGCCATGCTCAAATCAACATAGAGCTCAAACTCCTCCCTCCATTGCCTCCACTCCATTGGCAGGTCCCTTGCCTCAAAATTCATTTGCCTAGGGGGCTTTAGCTGCTCCATTTTCCTGACAAATCCACCCCCCTATCAATGGAAACAACGTAGGCCGCACAATCGTCTCTCGGTAGTACTCACTCAGAAACGTCGTCTGCCGTCACCGTGCAACCAATCAAATCTCTCGACGAATCCTGAAACAAGCCCTTTTCTGACCATGTTTTAATATTGTGTTTCCTTACTTTAAACTGCTCCATTACAGCTTCACAATGAATTAACAGAGGCTTTACACTCGAGCCTTGGGTTCAGCCATTCTATTCAGGATCCATCTTGGCTACTGCGTCATGGGTATTGCATTATCGGTACTGCACCACCGATGGCATTATTCCCATAACAGTTTCCACGATGTATTTCTAAAACAAAGTAAATATGGTTACCTTCCATTGGAGATGCCAAACCTAGCTTGGGTGACCACTTTGCAGAACATCTGCAAACAGCTTGCAGCCGTGACTCTGAGTTTCATGTTGCCTATCACTTTAATTCTCTTCCTACTTCCACATGGACCTAATGGTCTGTGACCTTCTTTGTTGCAACAACGAGGCCCAACATAAGCCTGAAGAACATCACTTCTTCCATCACGGCATATTGGGGCCTGCTGGACTCGATATTGAATTCTACAACTTCATGTAACTTGACTTCTCTATTGCTATTGGTCATTCATCTTTGATATTGACTCAGCTAGTTTGTTTATTTGCTCTGGGAATGGAGGACATGCCAAGCCTGGTCTGCCGAGCACATTTTCCTGCCTTGTATTCTTCTGTAGGGAATCTGTAGTGAAATCCTAGGTCTTATGATATATAAGATAGCCTCCCATCATTTTCTTTTCTGATGTTAGTTATCTATCTTGCGGGTTGTGTATGCACTCAGGCCATGTGGTAGCTTATTTGGTGAACATTAACATGTACCTTAGATCACTTTGCCAGATAAATTCATCTGTTGCAACTGTTTTCCTGTCAATCCAGCCTTCATTTTATTTTATGGTGATACAGCATATTAGAAAAACCTTCAAAAATTGTTGATGGTGGCCATTTGTTTATGAGTTTCAAGCATGCTGTACAGTTTAGGTCTTCTTCTTATCAAGTCCACACACAAGATTAGAAGTTGTTCAGCCAGAGCTGAACACACTTCCTGGCATCTGTGTACTATTGTGTCTGTCTCGCGCTTCTTGTGCTTCTTGTGCGTGGTAGTGGAAAGATTGATGAAAACAGGGCCGTGACATGAACATTCTTTCCTTGACCCCACAGTTTAGGTAAATAGCATATATCAACCATCTATTATGTCCATACAATACGGTACAGCAGCACGGTAGAGTTGCTGCCTCCCAGCGCCAGAGACCCGGTTTCGATCCTGACTACGTGTGCCATCTCTACAGAGTTTGTACATTCTCCCTGTGACCATGTGGGCTTTCTCAGGGTGCTCAGGTATCTACCCACACTCCAAGGATGTACAGGTTTGTAGGTTAATTGGTACTGGTAAAAATTGTACATTGGCCCTAGTGTGTTGAATAGTGCTAGTGTACGGGAATCAATGGTCAGCGCAAACTTGGTGGGCTGAAGGTCTTGTTTTCACGCTGTATCTCTAAACTAAACTAAACTAAACTACACTATACTAAGCTACACTAAACCAAACTAAACTAAACTAAACTAAACCCATATTTATAGGCCCTCATGTCAGAAGAGATCTACCAACCCCCTCCACATTATTGAATTGACCATTCATGCTGAGTGTCACACAGGCAACAAATAGAGCAAAGATGACGTCGTTGCTATCGAACACTGACAATACACAATCCTTCCCAGCCAGCCGTTCTCAGAATTTTGAATGGAAGCCACAATTGTTCAGTTTAAATCATGCTCAAACACAATCTTAAAAACATGACCCACTCATTTCATGGGGTTTTGCTTATCTTGGGAATTCCCAATGACTGTCAGCAACTCCAGACATCGGTCGAGATGATGGAGACATTTTGCAGATTTAAGAAATAAAATGTAGACTTGTTTTATGCATTGTGTCAGTGGAATAATATATGCATTATCCTAGAAAATGCATGTACGGTTCCATTTAAGTGAGAAATAAAAAGGCCTTGACGAGCAATATTCAATGGTTCGCCCTAAATGATCCTTTAAAGATATTGCACGTAGTTTAAAATTGTGATAATTAGTGTCAGAGATTTTTAAAATATTAATATTAAGGTAAACACAATAACTGAAATTATGTCAAAACAAAATCCCTCCACATATTTCTTAATTAGCAAACCAGAGGAAAATATTGGAACAAGCTTGTTGAATAAAAGAAACATTCTAAAATATTTGATAGTGATACACAGTTTGATCAAAAAAGGGCAAAAGACAAAGTACTGGAGAAACTCAGCAGGTCAGGCAGATCTGGGTAAGAAATTGACAGGTGATGTTTCTGGTCCTGACCCTTCTTCAGATTGATGAAGGATCCCGACCAGCAACATTACCTGTCCATTTTCTCCTCAGATGTTGCCAGACCTTCTGAATTCATCCAGTATTTTGTGATTTGCACAAGATATCAGCATCTGCAATTACTTTAAAAAGTGATGTTTAGAATAAAACTTTAGCTAATGAGTAGAATCCAAGTGTGGGATTTAGGAATAACAATTTATAAGAATATTTATAGGATTGTGCTGATTTTTAACAATGGCATACCTGTATATCTAATCTTTCAAGCCAAAGTGAATAATTATTTATTTTCCTTTATCATATTTACAAGACTATTGTTTTTTTTACCTCAATTACATAAATATGAACTATGTCTATTCTTCATCATGCATCTTTCCTGGCATGGTATGAATGGGGTGGAGGATTAGTCAGCAGCTTTTGTCTTGTGCTTGAGATTATGATGACAATGAAGTATTTTACAAACATATAAATGCACTAAAATATATTAAAAGCATAAAAGATATGTGAATTAGGAGCAGGAGTAGATCACTCGGCTCCGCCATTCAATAATAACATGGCTGATTAGATTGTAACTTCAATTCTGCATCGCCTTTTGCCTGTGTGTTTATCTCTGCCTTGAAGAATATTCAAATACTTTGCTTCCACAATCTTTTGAGGAAAGAAGTTACAAAGTCTCACGAGGCTCTGAGAGAAAAAAGATTTTGGCACCTTTCTATCTTAAGCAGATTTTTAAAAAGTGACCCATTCTTCTATATTCTCCCACAAGATAAAACATCCTCTGCACTCTCCTTCCATGTTAAGAACATTGAACAGCTTATAGGTTTCCATCAGTTTCCTCTCACTCTCCTAAATTCTAATAGTTACCAGTATAATTTATCTATCATTTGTAAGGCAATTGATATTCTTGATACCAGTTTAGTAAATCTTCTTTGATCCGCTTCCAATGAATTTACATCTTTCCTTAGATAAGATTTATATTGTACAGAGGTTTCCAGATGTCGTCTTGACAATGCCATGTGTTACAAAAACCTTCTTGTATTCAGTTCCCTGAGCAATAAATAGTTACATTCATTTACCTAATTCTCTATTATGTATACATACGAGTCATTTTTGAACCATGCACAAGGAACACCTTGTACATCTTAGATTTTTTTTAAATCTTACCATTTAGATATATGCTCCATTTTCAAGTTTCCTGATAATTTCCCACATTGTACTCCATTTGCCTGGTCTTTTCCCACAGTTAATCTATATACCCTCTGTAGCTTCAGTCCCTCCTCTTTACATTTTACTTTTTCACTCCACTGTCATGAGCAAATTTAGCAACCACACCTTCAGTACGTCATTTATATAAATTGTTAAAATTTGAGGCCACAGCCCCACTCCCTGTGACACACCTGTCATTCCACCTTGCCATGAGATCCATTTATGTTCACACTCTATTTTCTGTTAGCCAGCCAATCTAACCACACTGATATGTTATCACCTACACCACCTGCTTTTATTTCCACAACAACCTTATCTTATGTTTAACTTTATTATTGTCATTTTTATCGAGGTGCAATGAAAAGCTTTGTTTTCAATGCTATCCAGTCAAATCAGATAATACGAAACATAAATAGAATTGACAAACTCAAATACAGTAGCTAGAGCCAAGGGAAAGATACAGGGTGCAGAGTGTAATTCTCATCATTGTAGCACAACAGTACCAAAGACAAAGTCCAATGTCCATATGAGGTAGAGGTGAACAAGACAGTACCCAGCCTTGCTAATAGAAGGATCATTTTGAAGCCTGATAACAGAGGAGAAGAAGCTGTTCCAGAGTCTGGTGGTGCGTACTTTCAACCATCTGTATCTTCTGCCCAACGGGAGCAGGGAAAAGAAGGAAAGACTAGGGCAAGAAAGGTCTTTGATTATGTTGGCTGCTTTCCTAAAGCAATGTGGTGTAAATCGAGTCAATGTTGTGGACTTTGGTCTGTTTGATGGACTGTCAACTCTGTGTGGAGCCACCGGAGATGGGCAAGGTCCTCAATGAGTATTTCTCCTCTATATTTATCGAGGAGAAAGACAGGAGAAAAGAGGAACTTGGGGTGTCAATGGAAGTGTCGAGAGCAGTCAGTGTTATGGTCGAAGAGGTGCTGAAGGAACTATCGTGTATGAAGGTAGATAACTCTCCAGGACCCGATAAGATATATCCGAGGACATTGTGGAAAACAAGAGAGGAAATTGCGGGAGCCCTGGTTGAAATTTACGAGTCGTCTTTAAATACAGGAGAGGTGATGGAAGACTCGAAGGTGGCAAATGTTTTGCCTCTATTCAAGAAGGGCTGCAAGGAAAATGCTGAGAACTATAGACCAGTGAGCTTAACATCTATACTTGGAAAGTTACTTGAGAATATTCTGAGGGATAGGATATACAGGCATTTAGACGGACAAGGGCTGATTAGGGATAGTCAGCATGGTTTTATACGGGGGAGGTCGTGTCTCATAAATCTGATTGAGTTTTTTGAAGATATGATCAAAAAGTTTGATGAGGGCAGAGCTGTAGATGTTGTATATATGGACCAGCAAAGTATTTGACAAGGTTTCGCATGGTAGGCTGCTCTGGAAGGTTAGATTGCATGGGATCCAAGAAGAGATAGCTAAATGGATGGAAAATTGGCTTCATTGAAGGATGCAGAGGGTGATTGTGGCAGATTGCTTCTCAGACTGGAGGCGTGTGACTAATGGTGTGCCTCAGGGTTCGGTGCTGGGGCCATTATTGTTTGTCATCAAAATAAAATGAATTGGGTGAGAACATACATGGCAAGATTAGCAAGTTTGCAGATGATACGAAAGTGGGTGATTTTGCAGATAGTGAAGATGGTTGTGAAAAATTGCAACAGGATCTTGATCGATTGGCCAGTGGGCTGAGGAATGGTTGATGGAATTTAATGCAAGAAATGTGAGGTGTTGCATTTTGGGAAGTCTAATTTGGGCAGGACCTACACAGTGAATGATAGGGCTCTGGGTAGTGTTGTAGAACAGAGGGATCTAGGAGTGCAGGTGCATAGTTCCTTGAAACTGGAGTCGCAGGTGGATTGAGTGGTCAAAAAGGCTTTTTGGCACATTGGCCTTCATCAGCCAGAATATTGAGTATAGAAGTTGAGAGGTCATGTTGTAGTTGTTTAAGATGTTGGTGAAGCCACATTTAAAGTATTGCGTTCAGTTCTGGGCACCGTGTTTTAGGAAAGATGTTGTAAAGCAGGATAGGGTACAGAGAAGATTTATGAGGATGTTGCCAGGGTAACCGGATGGGATGTCGAAGGACGAGAAGCCGAAGCCAAGAAGTGGAAGCTAAGATACCGAAGGTACACCACGCCAAAAGGATACGAACCCGACCGGACACCATGCTGGTCCAACACCTTGGTCCAACACCTTGTCAGTCAATGACAAAGGTCAGCGATTGGTCCAGACCCCGGCGTCCATCACATCATTGGTCAGGGGGAGACGGGAGGGTGGGGGGAGCTTGAGCTTGTGTTTGTAAAATGGTGGCAGTGACTCCAATATGCTGCGATTGCCACAGACGTCCATCACATCACTGCCTCTGTGGCAATCGCAGCAGGTTGGAGTCATTGCCACCATTTTACAAATGCAAGCTCAATCTCCCCCCCCCCCCTCCCGTTTCCCACCGGCCAGTGATGTGATGGACATGGGGGTCTGGACCAATCGCAGACAAGGTCTAGGACAAATCCTGTCCCCGGAGACGTCATGTCCGTTCAGCGGCTTTTCAACATCATGTCCGTTCTGCATCTTGTCATGGCAGCATCGTGTACGTTCGGTTTCGTATCCTTTCGGCTTCGCGTTCATTCGGTATCCTGGCATCCACTTCTTGGCTTCGGCTTCTCGTCCTTCGAATTCCCGTCCGCACACGGTGCCAGCACCAGAGGGTCTGAACTATAGAGAGAGGTTGAGTAGACAAGAAACAATGGACAATAGGTGCAGGAGTAGGCCATTCGGCCATTCGAGCCAGCACCGCCATTCAATGTGATCATAGTTGATCATCCCCAATCATTACCCCGTTCCTGCCTCTCCCCATATCCCCTGACTCTGCTATCTTTAAGAGCCCTATCTAGCTCTCTCTTGAAAGTATCCAGAGAACCGGCCTTCACCGCCCTCTGAGGCAGAGAATTCCACAGACTCACAATTCTCAGTGAGAAAAAGTGTTCCCTCATCTCCGTTCTAAATGGCTTACCCCTTATTCTTGAACTGTGGCCCCTGGTTCTGGACTCCCCCAACATCGGGAACATGTTTCCTGCCTCTAGCGTGTCCAAACCCTTAACAATCTTATAGGTTTCAATAAGATTCCCTCTCATCCTTCTAAATTCCAGAGTTTACAAGCCCAGCCGCTCCATTCCATCAGCATATGACAGTCCCGCCATGCTGGGAATTAACCTTGTAAACCTACGCTGCACTCCCTCAATAGCAAGAATGTCCTTCCTCAAATTAAGGGACCAAAACTGCACACAATACTCCAGGTGTGGTCTCACTAGGGCCCTCTACAACTGCAGAAGGACCTTTTGCTCCTATACTCGACTTCTCTTGTTATAAAGGCCAACATGCCATTTGCTTTCTTCACTGCCTGCTGTACCTGCATTCTTACTTTCATAGACTGATGAACAAGGACCCCCAGATCCAGTTGTACTTCCCCTTTTCTCAACTTCATGCCATTTAGAAAGTAATCTGCCTTCCTGTTTATGATACCAAAGTGGATAACCTCACATTTATCCACATTAAATTCATCTGCCCACTCCCCCAACCTGTCCAATTCATCGTGCATTCTCATAGCATTCTCCTCATAGTTCACACTGCCACCCAGCTTTGTGTCATCTGCAAATTTGCTAATGTTACTTTGAATCCCTTCATCCAAATCATTGATGTATATTGTAGGCTGGGGCTCTATTCCTTGGAGCGCAGGAGGATGAGGGATGATCTTATACAGGTGTAGAAGATCGTGAGAGGAATAGATTGGGTACAAGCACAGAGTCTCTTGCCCAGAATTGAGGACCAGGGGACATAGGTTTAAGGTGAAGGGGAAAAGGTTTAATAGGAATCTGAGGGGTACATTTTTCACACAAAGGGTTGTAAATGTGTGGAACAAGCTGCCAGAGGAGATAGTTGAGGCAGGGACAATCCCAACATTTTAAGAAACAGTTAGACAGGTACATGGATAGGACAGCTTTGGAGGAATATGGTCCAAATCCGGCCAGGTGAAACTGGTGTAACTGACACATGTTGGGCTAGTTTCCACACTGTAACATTCTATAACAATATGACTCTATGACTGGGCTACATCTATAACTATCTGCAGCCTTGGGTAGTGGTTCCCTAAACAAGCTGTAATGCAACCTGGTAGTATGCTTTCTATGCAGCATTTGTAGAAGTTCCTGGAAATCTTTGCACACACATTGGTTCTCTATCATCCACAGAATATTACTTTTTCAAAGAACTCCAATAAATTGGTCAATGATGATTCCCCTTTCACAAAACTCTATTGACATTACCTGAATTACCTAAGATTTTTCTAAGTGCCTTGTTAAAACATCTTCAATAATCAGTTCTAACATTTTCATGATGACAGACTTTAAGGCAACTATGGGCGGCAGTGGTAGAGTTGATTCCTTACAACTCCAGAGACCCAGATTTAATCCTGACTATGGGTACTGTCTGGACGCAGTTTGTACATTCACCCCGTGACTGTGTGCATTTTCCCTGGATTCTCTGGTTTCGTCCAACACTCAAAGACGTACAAATCTTGGTTAATGTTGCTTTGGTAAAAATTGCAAATTGTCCCTAGTGTGTTCGATAGTGCTAGTGTACGGGCCTGATTCCGTGCTATTACTCTAAATTAAGCTAAACTAAACTAACCTGCACCTTTCTGTTTTCTCTCTCACTACCTTTCAATAAAATAGTTTGATTTGTTACTTTCCAATTATAGAAGCAACACTAAAACTTTTCCATACTCCACATCATTCTGAAATAAATACTCATGTTTGCTCTGTTATGATTTTTGCATATGGATGAATATTTCACTCAATTCATGTCCCTTTGGAGTAAGGGACATGCTTTTATTGTTTAAAACTGCAGTAAATGCTAAGCTTTTTAGCTAATTTCATATTGAAGGTAATATTACTGGTAAATGTTGTATTGTTCTACTCTGTAAAATATCCTCTGTTCGTGATGACAATTGGGCTATAGGGTTAATTGAGTATTTCACTATCCTAAGACTTGGAAGTTCTCCACAATTACATCCACACAATGATTAATTGCAGCAAATTATTGACTACTGGTTCATTTGCAGATTGCATTTGAAAAACTTAACGATTCCACAGCACTTTTGTAGTAATAATTTACAAGGAACATATTCAATTGCGTAAATCACTCTCAATGAATCATTGGAAGATACAACATGGAAACAGGCCTTTCGGCCCACTGATACAATGACAACTATCACACACTCATTCACACAAATTCTATGCTATTCAACTTTTGTGTGAAAGAATGTGTGATGGTCGGTGTGGAATTGGTGGGCCGAAACACCTGTTTCCATGTTGTATCTTTCAATGATTCATTGAGAGTGATTTATCCAACTTTCTCATCCACTCACCCACACACTTAGGGCAATTTGCAACAGACAAGTGATCTGTCAACCCACACATGTATGGGATGTGGGAGGAAACCAGAGCTCCAGGAGGAAACATGCATGGTCACAGAGAGAACGTGCAAACTGCACACAGAGAGCACCCAACTTCAGGGTCAAAACTGGGCCTTTAACACTGTGAGGCAGCAGCTCTACCAGCTGCACCCTAGTGCCATTTTCTTAGTCGTACCTTGTTCATTTCCTTCCTGTTGGACAACTGTCTCAAGATTTTTAATCAATGTGTTACGGCAATGGATACATTAAAAATAACCAGCTAAAAACGACACCACTGTTGAGCAATTACTTTACTATCTGTATTCTGGCTGTAATGCCAGTGTTAATGGGAATAAGTCAACAAACATATATTATAATACTGATGGTTATCTTGTTATGGTGAAATATTTTGAAACATTGCACTTGGTGAATCATATTGAATTTCTATTTTGCAGAAAAAAATATAAATATTATTTGCAGAAAAATAAGACAGGATGAAAGTAATTGAGGCCAATGACTGAAAAATGAGTTTGTCTAACATTGGATAAGTGAGTATTACAAAGCATTAAGTACATTTCTGCATTTTTCTGGTACGAGATTTTCTGAGGATCCTAAAGCTGATTTCCTGTCAATAAGGTCAGCTGAACAAGTAACAACTAGTAATAACTTCAGTCTGAAGAAGGATCTCGACCCAAAACATCGCCCATTCCTTCTCTCCAGAGATGCTGCCTGTCCCGCTGACTTACTCCAGCATTTTGTGTCTATCTTCGATTTAAACCAGCACAAGTAACAAGCATTTTTGCTCCCAAAACAACCAATTTTATTCATATGGGAGGCATCACAGAAGTATTATTTAAAGGGCCAGATGCGTTCCTCCTGGATGCATAGCTACAGATCTCTTAAAGCAACCCTGAAGAATGCTGACCCAGACTGGGATTCCTGTCACTATGCTACCATATGGTATCAGCAGCTTCCCCCTCAAAATTCATTTTACATAGAAAATAGGTGCAGGAGGAGGCCATTCGGCCCTTCGAGCCAGCACCACAATATTTTCTAGATATTGCAGACAGAAGTCCTGTAAATTATGAACCAATTCCATGGATTCCTAATTTGAAATGGATTATGATTCAAATCATCCAATTCAATTGATTGGAATTGGATTATCGAATGAAAAACAAGCACAATAGAAAGGAGAAAGACACCTGATGAAAGAGGTGATACTCAACAATATTCACCCTGGTATCACAGGAGTCAGTCATCCTTTTAATTGTTTCGAAGAACAAAGTCCACACAGACTACTCTGCCACAAGTTGATCGTGACTCACATCTAGGATGTCAGCAGGGCCTCTGAGAGGAATTTTATCAGTGGGTACAAAGTTTATTTCGGGCTCCCTTCCTTTCTCCATTAGTCATCAGTTTTTTTTAATCCACTATGGTTTTATATCATGAGCTGTAGCCTGTAAGGCCAAAACGGGTATGGAAGATGTGAGAGGGGTGGAATGGAGCGCTCTGTTGATTTTCTGCATTTGAGGCCTTATGCTCCTATACTCCCTCCATGATGAATATAAATAAATATAAATAAAGTAAAAGCAGTCCTGCCAACTCTCACGCACTGTGCGTGAGACTCATGCATTTCACACAATTCTCACGCTCTCATGCTGATCACAGAATTTCTCACGCTTCCAGATCTCCTCCACTCTCTGAGTAACGCACCAATGAGAATAGTTTTTTGTCGGCAGGTTTCCCATAAAGAACGAGTAATTTGATTGGCTTAAGCCCATCGCACACTATTAATATGCATAAAGCATCTACCGACAACAATTGATCCGAAGTAAAACAGCTGTCATAGAGCTCCCATACGCCGAATCCCATAGGCTGCATATGTATACATTCGTTGTGCCCACGCCCGCGCGACATGGAATTGCGTAATGTCGCCAAATCAAACCCGGGTACATTATACAGTTCTCAGTTCATCATTGCACTTTGGTGAATTTAGAAGTTCTGCGGCTACACTGACAGTGACTTTGCACGGTATGTATTTTGTTTATGATTACTTTGTTTATTTATCTGTGAAGTGAGCGTGTATTAACTTTATTTTCGGGAATTTAGTTTTAAATGGGTAGAAACAAACTAAACAAGTATCAAGTTAGACTCTCAACCTCTAAGCTTATGTTAAACATCGTAGCTCGTCGTATCTTGTTGCGGGTGGACGTAAGTTGACTTCGGTTGTCGTAGGTTGTCGCCTGTGTGATCATAGGTTGTCGTAGGTGTGGTCGTAGGTGCAAATCCCAATTTGTGAGGAATAGTGTCGACATAGCTTGTCGTAGCTTGACGTCGATTAGGTGGGTCCAGATTTCTCACTCTCAACTCTCACCCAATGTTGGCAGGTCTGTAAAAGGATCAGAGTGAAGAAAACACATTTGTTTTCAACATCTTTGTTTATGCTACAATACAGATAAGGAGAAATAATTCACATTGAATCATCGTTTTATATTTCAATGCAGATCAGATCATCAGAAGACATAATTATTAGTAAAAAGTAAAACAACGTTGATAGGCTTAGTATTTACTTTAAATAAAGAGCTTTCCTGGCCTTTTTTTGTGAAAAATTTTGAATAACAGCATGAACATTTATTGTTCTGGCAATGTTTGATTCAATACTTAGCCTGGCCAGGTGGTCATCTCAAAGAAGGAACATTGCATTCATGGTTGATGGAGAGAGAGAAAAGTCATACAATGTGCCTGTTTTGACCAGTTGTAGTTGCTTATCAGAGTGGCTGAGATGGGACTGGGATGTTTGAAGGATATTATTTCAAGTCAAGAGTCAAGAGTGCTGTATTGTTTTACGAGATGTTTTGGAAGTTTACGAGAATGATCCCAGGAATGATTGGATTAACATATGATCAGCGTTTGATGGCGCTGGGCCTGAATTCGCTGGAGTTTAGAAGGATGAGGAGGGATTTCATTGAAACTTACCAAGTAGTGAAATGCTTGGATAGAGTGGATGTGGAGAGGATGTTTCCAATAGTGGGAGAGTCTAGGACTAGAGGTCATAGCCTAAGAATAAAATGGTGTTCCTTTAGGAAGGAGATGAGGAATGTATTTAGTCATAGGG
>CM075977.1:326231931-326286056 GCA_038087875.1 Malacoraja senta | reverse complement strand
GCCAAAGTAATATCTAAACTACCTATATAGGACTATAACTAACGTCATATTCAGTGATAAGCTATCCATGCTGAGTGTTGCAATGCAGACTCAGCCCAATTTTCATGTTACCGACAGTATTCCTTATTTTCTCATTCTTGCTTTTTTTAAGATTGAAAAACAGCCTCTTCTATAATAATCTGGAAGAAGGCAACGTCTAAGTGGATTAATAGCATTCACCTTCACATAACGTACACAAACACCAATGCAACTCCAGGAGTGTTGGAGAATGGTGAAGGAGAAGTGTTAGCCACGTCCACACCGTAAACATTGATGACCCATTTATCAGGGCAGCAGTGGAGTGGTAATGGTCCATCATGTTGGCAAAAGGAGAAGGGTTTTAAAGTTTATTTCATTTTTCAAGGGTGTGGGGATCATTGGCAAGACCTGCATTCATTGCCAGTTCATTATTATCCTTGAGAAAGTTGTGCTGAGCCACCATGTTTGAACTGCTGCAGTCCTACAGGTATTATATTCCTACAGTGCATTGTGGTTGCATATTTCAGGATTTAGACTCAACAATGACAAAGGAATGACAGTATATACTGACTAAATATTTCAGGATTTTGAACCAACAGTAACAAAGGAATTACTGTATATACTGTCAAAGGAATGACCAGTACACAGAATGTTGTGTGTCTGGAGGATGCCTACATTTGGGGGCGTTTCCTTTACCCTAGATTTCCTCCATGCTCTTTCACCCAATGCAAGCGCTAGATATATATGATATGATACAATACGATATCGCCTGGATGCCCTCTAATATCCTGAGTTTGTTGGAGCTTCCTAACCCATAGGTTGCTAGGCAACACTTATTCTACTATTGGATCATCTTTGCATTAGTAAGTACCCATAATTATTTGTTTATTTATTTATTTCACTCCTTCCAAGAGGAGGTCAAAAAAACTTTAAGGATCTGTCCTCAGAATGACACCAATCATTCACTTTTATTGGTATTGATGATTGCACATAGTTCCCTCTGTCGTACAGTACAAACAGCTGTCTAGTTTGTATGTTAGCTGCTATGTTCCGGAGCATTTTCTGATCTGTGGGTCTCAGTGTGATTTTTTTCTTTCATTCTGGCTTCATGTTGCCTGCTGCTGAGTGATATAATGTATATTCAGTGCATAGAATATTGAGCATTAGCAAGGTAAATGAACAGTTGCCCTGACAGTATGGTTCAGTTTGAGATCATCTTAAACTCGAGTCATAGGGCATTTCATTCTCTGTAAATTCGTTCCATCACAATATTATTAATGGTAGGACAGGCTTGAAGGGCTGAGTGCCCCTGCCCCGAACACAATTCAGATGTTCATATGCCATTCACATCCATTGTCTTTCTTCACGTCAATGATGCCACAGACATTCACCTGCCCACCGATTACGCCAACCCTTGCTACCTCCATAATTCCTCCGCATATCACCACCATAACGTGACCGCCGAACGTCGCCGCCTCACCGGGAACGTCGAACCTCGCCGCCTCACCAGGAACGTCGAACATCGCCGCCTCACCGGAACCGTCCAACCTCGCCGCCTCACCGGGAACGTCGAACATCGCCGCCTCACCGGAACCGTCCAACCTCGCCGCCTCACCGAGCCCTGCTCTCCTCGACGCCTCACCGGGACTGTCGAACATCACCACCTCACCAGGACCGTCCAACCCCGCCGCCTCACCGAGCCCTGCGAACCTCTCTGCCTCACCAGGATCGCCGAACCTTGCCACCTCACCGGCCATCCTCTGACTGGGACCTCCTACGCTTCACCCGCTGACCCGGACTCCACTCGCCGCGGGCCTCCACGATCGACTCCACCGACCCTCGCCACTCCACCACTCTCCAGCAGGCCACAGCCATCGCTTTACCTGAGTCCTAGGCTCAGCTCCGGGCCTGAAGTTTCCACGCTGCAAACTCTGACATGACGGAGTCTTATTGCGCTGGGTCCTAGTGCCCGTCCCCCTAACCCAGGGAATCTCACTGGTTGTTCCACTGGGTCTTCCCCCTCAAACCATGTGACCCCAGCTCTTCCCCAACTACACTATAGTCCTCATACCACCTTCCTCCATGACCAACCACCCGCCCCCCCCCCCTCCCAACCAGACATCGTCTCGACCTCAGTCCACTAACCTGCATTCCTCCGGCCCCAACCCCCATCCTTGCCATGTGTTCACCATCCCCTCTGACCTCCCCCTCTCTGATACCGAACGGTCTGTCCTCAGCAGAGGCCTCACCTTTGTTCCCCTCCGTCCCCACCTCAATGAGTTCCACGCCCGCCATGATGTGGAGCTCTTATTCCATCGCCTCCGCCACAAAGCGTTCTTCCATGGGAAGGAGCCCTCGCCCCCCAGTGATGACCCCCTTCTCCCGTCTCCAACAGACCCCCTCCTCTTTGACTCCCCCTCATGGCCATCTACCGGCTTTAGATCTTTTTATTTTAAACTGCCGGCGGCACATCAACCGTTTCAACTTCTCCACTCCCCTTTCTCACTCTAACCTCTCCCCCCCCCCCTGAACGTACAGCCCTCCACTCACTCTGCAACAACCTAGACTGGGTCATCAAACCTGCCGTGGTAGTCTGGCGCGCTGATCTCTACAAGGCTGAGGCCATGTGCCAACTCTCAGACACATCCTCCTACTTATCCTAGGACCATGACCCCACAGACGAGCACCTGGCCACTATCTCTAGCACAATCACTGACTTCATCAACTCTGGCAACCTGCCCTCCCAAGCCTCCAACCTCATCATTCCCCAGCTCTACCTCCGACAAGGACACGGAGCGATCGCCGGCCCCCTTTTGCTTGTTAAACATCTATTTCCTTCAGGTGTTTTTTTTAATTTCCCCCTTACCATTTCCGTACTTTTTCGATAGCTGCCATGACCGTTTTGATGTCATCCTTCGCCCTGCTCCTGGTATCAGCCCGCACCAATCTCCCAGACATGGTTGGTTGGTTGGTTGGGGGGGGGGGTTAGAGTGAGAAAGGTGTGTGTGTGTGTGTGTGTGTGTGTGTGTGTGTGTGTGTGTGTGTGTGTGTGTGTGTGTGTGTGTGTGTGTGTGTGTGTGTGTGTGTGTGTGTGTGTGTGTGTGTGTGTGTGTGTGTGTGTGTGTGTGTGTGTGTGTGTGTGTGTGTGTGTGTGTGCGCGCACGTGTGTGCGCGCGTGCGTGCGTGCGTGCGTGCGTGCGTGCGTGCGTGCGTGCGTGTGTGTGTGGCGAACGCGCAGACAGACGGACGAAAGCAACGATCATAGAGCGGAATAGGTGACATTTCGGGTCGAGACCCTTCTTCAGACTGACATTCAAGGGAAAGATAAACGGGAGGTATAGGCATATCTTCCATTCATTTGTCCTTCGTACCGTCTATATCTCTTGTTCCTCTTTCCTCTGACTCAGTCTGAAGAAGGTTCTCGACCCTAAATGTTATATATTCCACTCTATGATAGTTGCTTTCGTCCGTCTGTCCGCTTGTTCGCACGCCCTTGGATTAAGTAGCGCAAGATAAAGCTGCGAATTCATGCACAGGATGGAAACTGGAAACTGAAAACTAGGGGAACACCGTCCCCCTGCGTACCCTCCCATTTCCATCACTGCATGTATCCAACCATCACTTTCCAGGCATCGTTCTAACCCCCTCCCCCACCCCCACCTGCTTTCCAACTTTCCCCTCCCATTCAGTCTGAAGAAGGGTCACAACACAAAAGTCGCCTATCCATGCCCACCAGAGATGCTGACTGACCCATTGATTTATTCCAGCACTTTGTGCTTTTGTCCAAAATTCCAATATCTACAGGACCTTGCGTCTGCATCAATCCTGTTCCTTTGCTGTAATTGATCTGGAGTAAGGTGTATAGAGTGTTTGGCGTTTCCATCTGTTTACTTACGCTTTTGCTGCATTTATGTTTTTGCACTAAAGTGAATTCTACCATTGCAATGTTTAAGAAAGAACTGCAGATTCTGGAAAAATCAAAGGTAGACAAAAATGCTGGAGAAACTCAGAGGGTGAGGCAGCATCTATGGAGCGAAGAGATGCTGCCTCACCCGCTGAGTTTCTCCAGCATATTTGTTTACCATTGCAATGAAAGCTTTCAGCATGTCTCAATTGGCTGAGCCAATGCAAATTAGTCCACTAACCTTTCCTCATTAAATGTGCAGTTGCTGATTGCATTTCTAAGTCAAGTAAGGGAATCGTTGATAGGCTCACCTGCTTCCTGTTGCAACACAGCTCCTGTCTTCCTAAAAGTTTTTCCGTTTTTAAGGAGCAAACAACAGTAGCGTGATGGAATACTTTACATTTATGTGGACAAGTGGAACATTTTGTGAATGTTCAATCACTTATAACTGCACACATTTATTTTCTTGATTCAAAAGTATGAGTCATTGTGAAAATATGAAATAGAAATTGTAATGTTAGAAACACCCAGCCTGTAATGTTAGAAACACCCAATATCTGTGGAGAGAAATAGAATTGACGTTTTAAGTAAGATGACCTTTCATCATTTCTGACTAAAGGTAATTGACGTACAAATGTTGCCTGTTGTATTCCCAGTTTTTTCCGGTTTTACTTTTCATTATATTGATTTATTTTTGTTCAAATAAATTGGTGCTATTAAAAATGTTTGATATAACATTCAAAAATCAATTAAAATATAAAACATTTGATTCACTATTAGAAATATCACAGATGATGTTATCAGATAATTCAGATGAGTAAATTACCAGCAGAAAGGAGGAAGAGGTCTGAACATCTTACCTCTGCATTAGACCTTGTACTGAAGTGTAGTTTCGATGAAAGTTCATGCCATTTCTTTCACCGGATCATCTTGCTCTGCATTTTCAATATTTTTAGTTTTTACTATTATGTTATTTGAGTATTAACATTCTTAAATTAATTTGATTTTTTTCCTTTGACAGCTTCCAGTTTTAGAGGACCTTTCAATGAGATAAAAAACAATAATTTAAATCAAATCACATTTGTCTTTCTGTTTCATACGCGACACATAACAGAGTGCTGGCAGATTGTTTATTTCACTGCAGTTCTGAATCTGGTACCTAGAGTCAGATGTTAAATTATATTTTACAACCATTAAATACCTAGTATCATAGGAGAGTAGAAAGAGCGGATGCAAGGGTGAAATGAAGCAAGCATGCTTCCTCTGGAGAAATAAAGAGTCAATGAACAAATCCCGCTCCTGTTTTACTCCAGGCTGTGTTTTATTTGCCCCTGAGGAATACTCTCAAGCCTTTCAATCAATCAAAATCTGTTTGATCACCCATATGACTAGATGCTTTGAACAGTTCATTTTTTAAATGTTCCATCAGCATGTTTCTTTTAATTTGAAACAGAACCATCTCAGGAAATGCCAAGGAACTTGGCATAAAATGTAACTTTGTTTTATCTCCTGAGATAATTGAAGGAGGCTGCTTGTTTCCCACCTGGGGCAACTGGCACCGTTTCATGACAACAGATTTTGAGTCTAGGTTATGAATATTCCTCTGCTTCTCTTTTCTCCTAAAACTTCTGAAATGTAATTCCCTTACATTTATCTCTTGCTGATGATCCCACCCCATTTGCATCCATTTCATCTGCATTGTGGGCAGATGGCTAACTCAGTGTGGTGTAACAAGACCCGATTTTGGGAACTAGCGATTCTCCTTCAGTTTGAAGTACAATGTCGCCAAATAAAGATATATTTTGATTAACGAAAATGTGCAGGCCATGTCGATCTCTGGAACATCTAATGAAAGAATATTCTGATTCAATTTTGTCAAGCGCATGGATGAGTTAAAAAAGATTTGCAATATGGCAAAATTACAAAAAAATATTAAATGTCATTCTGATTCAAAAGATCTGTTTCATTGATTCCTGCTTTTGCAAAGGCATCTTGCTAATTATCACCCTGGGTTCTAATGCTGCAGAAAAATAATTAATGACTTGAGAAGGTTTGAAAGAGCTTCGCTTCCTTCATCGTTCTTATCTTTTTCAATTAGTCATTAAACTGCCTCAGACCATCTTCCCATTTTACTCTATGGTCCCTTCACTGCAGAAGCCTGTAGTACCACCCAGTGTGCCATGGCATCAATCATGACGTCTTCCCTTTAACTCAAAGGGTTCGGTTAAAATCTTGACAGTGGTCTTCTTCCATTCATCCTCCAGCAGGAGGCTGTTATCAGCTTCAAACAATAATTCAGACTTTAAGATTTCTGGATTGTGACAGTCTTCAGCACAATGTTTCAGGAACAACCAACGTGAATGGTGCTGAGGCATTGCCCAGTTAAATGTATACATAAATTCTGTCAGGTAAAGCTTGTGAGCACATGCATTATTAAAACCAGCAAGCAATATTTCAGTGAGTGGATGTTTGCGAAAGATTATTTTCTTAATAGTAATCTTCTGCACTACATTGCTGTGCAGAGATTTCAGTCTATTTTATTTGGTAAGTGCCATTTAAAAAAATGGCACTTTTCAATTCTCATTGAATTACTTCAATAATGGACAAAGTCAAGAGACATACCCGTGTTTCCTTATTTTTTCTCAATTTTCCCATTAATCTGGTTTCATTGTTACAATATAAATCTCCCATATCCTTAGAGAAACCAGTGAGTTTTTTCTAATCTATTTGCATTTTACTATTGCACTATTTACTCTTTCACTATTAAAACAAATAAATCAATATTTTATCATAAATTTAGAAGAGGTATGTTTTTTTTTTTCATAGATGATAATTCTTACAGTTTTCTTTTGACATGCTCCTGTTAGCTCTGAGGTGCCTAGAGTCAGATGTAAAATCAGAGGACTGAGGTCTGAGATATGTTTCCATCAGAAAATATCTTACATTCAGTGACTGATTCCAGAAAAAAAACCTTGACAGGTAGCTCATCAACACCTTTGGTCTTCACATCTGTGGTGATTAACTTTGATTGCTTTTCATTAAAAAGGTGTGAAATATTTTATCTGTGTGGGACAATGGGCTAATGAAGCAAGTGTGAACACTGAGCCAAATGAGTGAACTGTGACAAAAAAATGTACTTAAAAGGGACGTGCTTTAAATCACTGTGCTTTTAATTTAAATAGTCAGACCTTTCGTTATTAAGCTTTTCTGTGGCCAGATCACAATTCTGCCATTGGAATTAGAAATCCAGTTTTATTAATGTAAGACAAGGGAAGCAGCGTAATGACATCAAATGTTCATGACCCAGATCATGGGAATTTCATGTATTAAATTAACTTGCCAAGAAATTAGATTGTGTACTGTTGTCATCTCACTGCTTTGTGAGAGTAGAACATGGACAAAAAAGGCTGGCACTGGGGTGCAATAAGGGCAACACTGTGGTGCAGCTGGTAGAGCTGCTGCCTCACAGCACCAGAATCCTGGGTTTGATCCTGACCTCAGACATTGTCTATGTGGAGTCTACAGATTCTCCCTGTGACCACAGGAGTTTCCTCCAGGTGCTCCAGTTTCATCCCACATCGCAGAGGTTGTAGGTTATTGGATCTGTCATTTGCCCATAATGTGAGGGAGTAAATGAGGGGCAACTCGTGGTCAGAGTGGACTAGGTGGGCCGAAGAGTATGTTTCCATGTTCTATCTCAAAACAAAACAAAACTAAATATACACCTTTGAGGTAGTTATGATGTAAAACACGCATCAGTGTATATTTTAGGCAGTTAATTTTCAAGGAATGTAAAGGAAAATGCTGTTCAATGTAGAAATCCAGTGCAATGTGGAAACAAAGAAATGCAGATGCTGGTTTACAAAAATCCCAAAATGCAGGAGTAATTGCAGGTCAGGCAGCATCATTGGAGAACATGGATTTTGTTACATTCCGGACAGCAGAATGAATAACAACTTACACGCAGGTTGCCTGGATCACGAGAGAGAGAGAGAGGTTTATTACCCAACATTCCCTGCTTATATACAACACCAACTCATTAACATCTACATGAATATGTATTAATACATTACACTGCTCTCCTTTTTTAAGTATTAAATCTCAGTTACAATTTTGTTGTTGTGATACTTGATTTAAACCAGTATTTATGAAATCTTAAATGATAAACATAATATATTTATTTTACATATCTACACATTTTCGTTTTACTTATACAGTGAGTTACTTAACTTACAAACCTAATCTGACTACTGGTTTACGGATCCTGCCTGATCGTCTAACAGTAATAGGTGTAACAGGTTTAGGTATTGACTCAACTGTAGTCTTGTTTGGCTCTGTTTAAGTACCCTGACTTTGACCAGAGGAATCTGTTTCTTTGTCTGTACTAACTGAACTTTGTGTTTCAATCACAGTGGTCTCTTCCAACTCACTTTCAGATAAAAACTCAGGGATTAGGACTTCATGCTCAGTTTTTGCTTCAACTTTGGCTGGAATCATTTTTGATCAACATGAACACTTTTGATCCTATCTCCAACTTCAACTAAGTATCTTTTCATTTCACACACTTCCACTATTTTGCCAACATCCCATTTGTCTCGACTGGACTTGTTGGAAGGACTGAGAACACGAACCTGCTCATCTGGCTTGAAGTACCTCTCCTTTTTGTGGGAGTCAAAATGGCATTTTTGACATAACTGTTTTTGCTCAACTCTCAAGGCCAAATTGGGTTGAACTAGATGTAGGTGTATTCTTGGCCTTCTCTTCATCAACAGTTCTGCAGGTGAATAACCTGTTGTTGTGTGTTGTGTGGTTCTGTACTTCAGCAAATAACTAGCCAAACGATGTTTCATGCTGAGCATTGAACTACCCTGCAAAACCTGTTTCTTGAGACCATCTTTGACAACTCTAACAGACCTTTCTGCCGCCCCGTGGAGGCTGGATGGTATGGGGGGAACAAGTGTGTGTTTTACACCATTCCGCTGCATGAAGTCTTTGAACCGTTCTGAACGAAACTGAGGCTCGTTATCAGAAACAAGTTCTTCCGGTAAACCATGGCATGCAAAAATGGATCTCAACTCATCTATGGTACACTCAGTAGCAGTACTTGACCCTATATGTTTAACCTCAATCCATTTGGAATGACTATCTACTAGTACCAGAAAGTGATCATTACCCTTTTCACAAAAATCTACATGAACTCTCTGAAATGGTCTACTTGGCCATGACCAGGGTTGCAGTGGTGTTTTTGGTGGTTTACTCTGGGAATTTTGGCAGTTGCTACATTTGCTCACCAGTGACTCGATGACACTGTCAATACCAGGCCAATACACAAAACTTCTGGCAATTGACTTCATGCTTACTATGCCAGGATGTTCGGCATGAAGTTCATTCATAATTTTGTTTATCAAAGACTCTGGTACAACCACTCTGTAACCCCACAAAGCATTCCTGCTCACATGATAATTCATGGCATCGATTATGGAAAGGCTTCAGCTCTGAGTTCAGAACTGAGTTCAATCCACTATCGATTTCAGTCCAACCATTCAATGTCTGTTCATAGACCCACTTCAGCACAGTGTCTTTCTCGGTTTCTGCTGCAATTTCTGTTGCAGTCACTGGAAAGTCTTCATCTCCAACTTGCAGTGTGTAGATTGAGTTCTCACTTCCCACGTCAGAGGTCTTATGGGGCAACTGGGAAAACGCATCTGCACCTGTGTTGCATTCGGAGCTTCTGTACTCAACCTTATAGTCATACTGGGACTACAAAATTGCCCAGCGCTGCATCCTAGATGCTGCCATGGAAGGTATAGCTGACTTGGGACCAAGTATCACTAGTAGTGACTTGTGATCAGTCACTAGGGTAAATGGTCTGCCGAGAAGAAACTGATGGAATTTCTTGATTCCGAACACGATGCTGAGTGCTTCCTTTTCTATCTGTGCATAATTATGCTCACTCGGTGATAGGGTGTGGGATGCAAGAGCAATAGGCTTTTCCTGTCCGTCATTCATTACATGGGAGATCACTGCACCTACACAATAACTTGAAGCATCACAAGCAAGTTTCATCTCGCGTGTCGTATAGTAGTGAACAAGAAGTTTGCCACTTGTCAAGTTTTCTTTGCAGATGTCATATGCACGTTGCTGTTCCTTTCCCCACGTCCATTTCACATCTTTTTGTAGCAGAAGAGGTAGTGGCTTTAGCACAATTGCTAAATCTGGACGGAATCATTCATAGAACTGCACCATCCCAAGGAATGCTCGTAGCTCTGACAGAATGTTGGGTTTTGGAGCATTCACTATTGCTTCAACTTTCGCCTTCACAGGACGAAGTCCATTGGCATCTATTTCGAGTACAAGAAAGACCACCTCTGACTGTGCAAATGCATATTTACTTTGTCGCAGTTTGACATTGTTGCAGTTCAGTCGTGTGAGAACTTGCTTGAGGATTATCAGATGTTCTACCATGCCCTCTGTGAATATCAGTAGGTCATCCTGGTTGCACACACAGTGCGGAATGCCTTGTAACATTTTGTCCATGACAGACTGAAAGATTTTTGGGGAGGATTTCACACCATAGGGCAGCTTTGTATATGAGTACAAACCCTTATGTGTGTTGATAGTCAAGTACTGCTGACTTTCCTTGTCGCCATTGAGTTGGGCGTAAGCGTGAGACAAATCTAGTTTAGTGAAGACTCTTGCTCCGCTAAGGTCTGCGTACAGATCTTGCGAGGTTGGTAATGGATATTCTTCATCATCAACGGCTTGGTTGATTGTGACTTTGTAGTCACCACATAGTCGAACAGTTTTGTTGGCCTTGGCTACGGCCACAATTGCCGTTGCCCAGTTACTCTGGTCTGTCTTCACGAGTACTCCATTCCGCTCTAACCTGTCGAGTTCTTCCTCAACTTGATGCTTTAGTGCATACGGTACAGGTCTTGGTCGACAATACACAGGTCTCACATCTTGTTTAAGTCGAAAGTGTGCAGAGTACCCTGTTATCCCCGTGTAACTGTCAGCAAAAATGTTTGCATGTTTGCTTATGACGTTTTCAAGACGTGATTTGGACAAATCAATGCTGAAAATGTTCTTCCAGTCGTATTCTATTCTACTCAGCCAATCCTTTCCAAGGAGGGTTGGTTTATTTCTGTAGCTGGCCACTATGATGGGCAGTGTTACTGACTGACCATTATGCTGAACTTTACAGTTCATGAGTCCGCATGTCTCCAAAACTTTGCCCGAGTAGGTTCTCAGCTTGACCTTACTCTCAAACAATGGTGTCTGTAGGAACTTTGTTTCATACAGGTCTTTGCTCATGACCGAACAATCTGCTGCCGTGTCAATACACATATCAATTAACTGTTTATTTATCAATAGTTTAGTATGAAAGCCCTTGCCTTGGCTGGTTGTATGCTTATCCAAGGGTGGAATTCCAGGGGGGGGGGGCAGGGGGGACACGTGGAGCTTGAATTGCAGCCCAGGTCATAGTGTCACAAGCGAAAAACACTCTCGGCAGCCCTGGACACAGACCTGCGCCTCTTCCACAGCCAGGATCGATCCCGAGTCTCCGGCACCGCAATCGCTGACGAACCGCCACTGGGCGTCAGACGGGAGCGGTGCCCCCAGACCCGCAGCCATCGCAGAGAAGCAGCGCTAAATCCAGCTCAACTCTGCCTGTCCCACCAGGTTAACCTACAGCCCTGCCTGGACTTACGGGAACGAAGGCCCAGGCATACAGCCAGCGCGGAAACAGTGCTAAATCCAGCTCAAGTGCCTGTTAACCCACCAGCCCTACCTGGACTTACGGGAACGACAGCCCAGGTTTACAGCCAGCATGGAGAAGCGGCGCTATCTCCAGGGGTCTGGACTGGTGTCCCGTCAGTCCAGGCAGGGCTGTAGGTTAACCCGGCGAGACAGGCAGAGTTGAGCTGGATTTAGCGCTGCTTCTCCGCGGTGGCCGTAAGCCTGGACCGTTGTTCCCGTAATTATCGTCCACAGGGCCTACGGCTGAAGCCTCCGAAGCCTCGTGTGTGTGTGTGTGAGTATGCGCATACGGGTGACGCACGGTGACGTATGGTGACGCATGACTGCCTATGCAAATTTATTTTGCGTCACCGTGCATCACCGTGTGTCACCATGCATCACCATGCGTCACTATGCGACAACGATCTGTCATGATGTGTCGCGATGTTGCCCCAGATGACGCAACCTGTTGTGTCTTGCCATATCGTGTCGCAGATGGACGTACATTGATGCCGCTTGACGGCTGTGACGTCACAGGTGATGTTCTATGCTGTCGTATGCTGCTGCATGCTGTCCTATGGCGACGCATGGTGACGCGTGCCTGTCCTATGGTGACGCGTGGAAATTGGTGACAAATAGTGACGCGGAGTGTCGTAATTTGACACAGCTGTGACGCGGCTGTGTCGTACTACTTGACGGTTTTTAGGCGACATCGGGCATCAGTAACTGACGCCCTTCGTCTCCCATAAAATCGCAAAGTGGGACAGGCCCTTTAAACAGCGCTTTGTCTTCTGCTGCTAGGTAATGCTCTTCTGCACTCTTCTGAAATGATGCCAATATCACCATCCTTCTTGAAATGGCATCTTTTTTTTCCTTTGTCTAGGAATAATACTGTTTGGTTGGTGGTTATCAATAAGCACTTGGTTGGATCACAGTTTGAACTAATAGGATGAAGATAGAAATAGAAATATGTTATTCAATCAAATCATGGCATTTCTGTACCTGACATAGTTATATCATTAAATTCTTAACAAAAAATAAATACATGTTATTTTGCAAAGAAGCCTGACCATACTTGCAGCTGAAAAGGGAATAATTGATTGCTAAAACTCATGCAAAATTAGGTCATCTTTGGTGTCTAAAGTTCCTATTTGGAGTAAATTTTAGTATCTCCAAAACAAAACCAAAGTGCTGGAGGAGCTCAATGCTGGATCAGGCAGCATCTGTGGAGGGAATGGGCAGATTACATTTCTGGTCAGGACCCTTCAGGTCCAAAATGTCGTCTGTCCATTCATTCCAAAAATGTTGCCTGATGTGCTGAGTTCCTTCAGCACTTTGTGTTATGCTTAAGATTTGAGCATCTGCAGTCTCTCCTGCCTTCATTACCTCTACACTAGAAATAAATAATATGCTGGAAGCACTCAGCAAGTCTGCAGCATCTGTGAAAAAAAAAACTGCCTGAAGGTGGAAACCAACTGCTTCTGATGAAGAGTTTTCAAACTGACATTTCTCAAAAGAAATTCATAGATACATAGATACATAGAAAATAGGTGCAGGAGTAGGCCATTCGGCCCTTCGAGCCTGCACCGCCATTCAATATGATCATGGCTGATCATCCAACTCAGTATCCCGTACCTGCCTTCTCTCCATACCCCCTGATCCCTTTAGCCACAAGGGCCACATCTAACTCCCTCTTAAATATAGCCAATGAACTGGCGTCAACTACCCTCTGTGGCAGAGAGTTCCAGAGATTCACCACTCTCTGTGTGAAAAAGTTTTTCCTCATCTCGGTCTTAAAGGATTTCCCCCTTATCCTTAAGCTGTGACCCCTTGTCCTGGACTTCCCCAACATCGGGAACAATCTTCCTGCATCTAGCCTGTCCAACCCCATAAGAATTTTGTACGTTTCTATAAGATCCCCTCTCAATCTCCTAAATTCTAGCGAGTATAAGCCAAATTCAATTTAGGAAAGGCTTTCATTTAAAGAGACAATGATATTTACTGAATGCAGAATAACATTCAATTACATTGTTCTGAGCTATTAAAATAAGCCGGATAAACGTTCATTCAGTAGCTTTGGTATAAGCATTTACACCTTTTACAATGCATTATAGTTATTCCAAAGATAGACTCCAGCTTTTTGAGTCTATCTTCAGTTTAAACCAGCATCTGCAGTTCCTTCCTACATACTTAGTTATTCATTTACTTGAAATGTGGCATTAGTTAGTTTTTTTTGTCTTGAAATGTTTTTCTTAAAATTCTTGAATTCTATGTTATTTTATTGGCTAATTAATTGCGGTCTTTCTACTTCTGCAATTTCATTTTAAGATCATGGACATTAAATTATGTTTTACAGATTGAATTGAAGTGTCACCTTGGTGCCAGCAGGAGCAGCTGATAACTACTTGCTAAATTTACCACCAGCTTGTCACCATCTGTCTTTCTTTGATTGATAGTAGTATATTATATGTAATTTTCTTTTGCCCAATTAACACTATTGATACTGCTGGATTTTGGCAGTACATTATATAAGAGTATACTAACTTAATGATTCTAATGCAGATAAAAAATAAATGTAAAAACATTTCCAAATCACTTTCTCAGTAAAACGCACATACAATCTCATTGAATCATTAATAACTTACTAAAAGTCTTTAACTCATGTATTAAAAACATCACCCATGTTAATGTGGTAATAAATTTCATAAAAACGAGGCAGCATTAATGATCAATTAAATTCTTGTCTAAATCTGAGCACGAATGGCAATCAGACAATTGAAATGAAATAAAATTAATAGTGAAATAATCTATCTTTCTATCTATCTAATGATTATCTAATTAACTATCTATCTTATTCTCCTGGTGAGTCTATATATTTAGCTTTCATTTTATCTGTTACGTAATTCACAATGTCTATCTATGTAATGAATCTACCTACCTATTCTCTCTCTCTCTCTCTCTCTCTCTCTCTCTCTCTCTCTCTCTCTCTCTCTCTCTCTCTCTCTCTCTCTCTCTATCTCTCTCTCTATCTCTCTCTCTATCTCTCTCTCTATCTCTATCTCTATCTCTATCTCTATCTCTATCTCTATCTCTATCTCTATCTCTATCTCTATCTCTATCTCTATCTCTATCTCTATCTCTATCTCTATCTCTATCTCTCTCTATCTCTCTCTCTCTCTATATATATATATACATCTATCTATCTATCTATCTATCTATCTATCTATCTATCTATCTATCTATCTATCTGTCTATCTGTCTATCTGTCTATCTGTCTATCTGTCTATCTGTCTATCTGTCTATCTATCTATCTATCTATCTATCTATCCATCTATCCATCTATCCATCTATCCATCTATCCATCTATCCATCTATCCATCTATCCATCTATCTATCTATCTATCTATCTATCTATCTATCTATCTATCTATCTATCTATCTATCTATCTATCTATCTATCTATCTATCTATCTATCTATCTGTTTACTTGAGCAAACCCCTTGGAACTAATATCCTCAGATTTCAAGCAATCTATTCTTTTTTTATTCTCAGTTGATTTTTTTTCAAACAAGCTTTACTGTCAGAAAATAAAACCACATGGAGTAACAGTAAAACCAACACAAGCTATTTATAATTTTAGGAGTTAACTGTATCTGTACCCTAACTAGCTGACTATTGAAAGCCAGACGCCTCATCCATTAAAGATTACACTATCTCCCTCTTTACTAAGTCATTTAAAAAAAAGTGATGGAAATGGCTAGATATCCTAAACAACTCAGAATGTAATAAGTAATCTTAGTGGTTCACTTAAAATAAGAAACTGAGATTTGGGGTTGCACAGTGGAGTAACTGTAGAGTTGCTGTCTAACAGCACCAGAGATCTGGGTTTGATCCTGACTATGAGTGCTGTCTGTACAGAGTTAGTATGTTCTCCCTGTGACCGCGTGGGTTTTCTCCGGGTTCTCATGTTTCTTCCCACACTCCAAAAGCCTTCACGTTTGTAGGTTAATTGACTTCAGTAAAAATTGTAAATTATCCCTAATGTGTAGGGTAGTGTTAGTGCATGGGGTGATCGCTGGTCGGCATGGGCTCTATCTCTAAAGTCTAAAATTATTTTCTTGTTTTCCCTGAATCAGGAAAACAAACAGAAAAGTCTCAAAATTATCACTGTTACAAACTAAAATAATATGATCACTTCAAAGCATATTCTAATGTAATACTTTCTAAATTATAATTAAGGTCTTGGAGCCTCTGCTTCGACCTTAATAACACCTGGATTTTATGGCCTTTAGGGAACACTCATTCACATTACGAGAATAATATGTAATCCTCTGCACAGTACAATGTATCTGTTCTTAGGCACTGTAAGACACCACGAGAAATTACCGAATATAGAAATTTCCTCTCCATTTCACATTGTAACGGGAATTTAAAATATCACGTTTCTTGGTTACTCTTTTTAATAGTTTTTTAAAGAATGGGTAATATTTATAAAGACAGATGATTGGTTGAATTTTCAATTCCGTAAAACAGCAACATTTTTTCAATGCAGCAATTTCTATGATCAGATAATAAATAATTCCATTTAACATGGTTTGTGTTTAGTTTATTGTCACGTGTACCGAAGTGCGGTGAAAAGCCTTTGTTGCACACTAAGCAGTCAGTGGAAAGACAATACATGATTACAATCGTGCCATCTACAGTGTACAGATAGATGATAAAGGGAATAATGTGTATAATGTTTAGTGCAAGATAATGCAGTAAAGTCCGATCCAAGATAGTCCAAGGGTCTCCAATGAGGTAGATAGCAGTTCTGGACTGCTCTCTAGTTGTTGGAGTTAGAACAGTGCAGCATAAGAACAGGCCCTTCGGCCTACAATGTCTGTGCCGAACATGATGCCAAGACCATCACCATCAATTTCAAGAAGGGAATTCGGAATCTTTTGAGATGTCCAACCTCAATAACTAAAATTTACAACATTGCAATTATCTTTTTAATGAGATCCGTCATACTCCGGATTTATACCTAAACACTTGCTGTGGAGATTACCAGATAACAATGAGGGGTAGTAATACTAGTCTGATTCTTCATTCTCTAATCTATCTGTATTGATCTACACTGTCAGTTATGCTGCAGTTTAACTACACTAGCTGAGATCAGCTAATATCATACTGATAAAGATAAAGTCTTTCTCATTAAAATTGGGAAAAAGTGGAAGTTCCGAAAAGCTGGCAGACTGAGAATTAAAGGGCAGATTTTTTGATGAGCAATTGAAATATATTTGTCAGGAGATCCAAGAACAAAAATCCCCATCATTGTTCTTGAAAAAGTATAAACTATTATAAAATTAAGTAAAGCAAAAACAACTGGAAATACTCAGTAGGTTAAGCAATATCCATGGACAGAGGAACAGGGTTCATTCTACAGTTCAATGTTTTTTTAAATCTGAAATGCTTTCAATGAATAGAATTGAAGATTTGGTATTTACAAGTCTAGTATTTACAAGAAATTGGCTTGATTTTCCCCATCTTTTGGACACTTTATATGCCATTTGGAGTCCAAAATTTAGTTTGGACATATACGTACATATATATTCTAACACTGACAATGTTAACTTAACACCCAAGGTTCCATTTCATAGCTGAAAGCTTCACCTGAAAGCCTCTCTTCAGCTCAAACTAATTAAGCTGCAGGATCTTTAGGTTAGTTTAGAGATACAGCACGGAAACAGACCCTTCGGCCCACCGAGTCCGCACCGACCACCCGATCCCCGCACATCTATACTATTACTAAAGGTCTCATCTTGACCACTTCCTGTCTACGTTGTAAATACATTTTAGAATAAAATGCTACCCTATATTGCTATGATTTTTTCGCCATCTTACTCAGCGTCCTCCTCTCCTCCAACCGCCCCAAGGTTTTTTCCGATCAGTGAAATGATGAAAATGTTATGAATGTTTTAAAAATCGTGTGATCAGCAGATTGGTCTTCTCGCCTGTCATTCACCATGATGAAGGTAACGCCCCTTCCGGGGGGCCAGGAGAAAAAAGCCCATGAGGCCGGACGTGAGTCAGTCACCCCGGAAGACTGTGAGTGAGAGTTGAGTCCAGAACTGTGAGTCAATACCGTGAGTGAATTGAACTGTGAGTCTGCACTGCGCATTAATTGAATGGTTGGTCTGCACAGTGCTGCTTGAACTGAATTGAATGGTTGGTCTGCACAGTGCTGTTTGAACTGATTTGAAGGGTTGGTCTGCACTGTGCTGTTTGAACGGAATTGAAGGGTTGGTCTGCACTGTGCTGCTTGAACTGAATGTCGCGCTCATTCCGGAAGTCCCGCTCACTGCGGAAGTCCCGCTCAGGAGAGAGGCTGCGCTCAACTGCATGAGTAAAGAGAGTTTTACTGTCATATATATGTTGTGTGTGAGAGTGTGTGATGGATGGTGTGAGTGTGTGTGTGTGAGAGTTGGTGTATGTGTGAGATGGTGGGTATGTGTGTGAGATGGAGGGTGTGTGTGGGAGATGGAGGGTGTGTATGTGAGTTTGTGTGTGTGTGTGTGTGTGTGGGATGGAGTGTGTTTGTCTGTATGGGTGTGAGATGGAGTGTGTGTGTGTGTGTGTGTGTGATGGAGGATGTGTGTGTGTGTGAGCCCACCAGCTGTGAGTGAGTCAACTGCCAGTCCACCAGCCGTGAGTGTGTCAACTGCCAGCCCACCAGCCGTGAATGTCAACTGCCAGCCCACCAGCCGTGAGTGTCAACTGCCAGCCCACCAGCCGTGAGCAAGTCAACTGCCAGCCCACCAGCCGTGAGTGTGTCAACTGCCAGCCCACCAGCCGTGAGTGAGTCGGCTGCCAGCCCACAAGCCATGAGTGACTGAGCTGCCAGCCCACCAACCGTGAGTGACTGAGCTGCCAGCCCACCAGGCCTGAGTGACTGAGCTGCCAGCCCACCAGGCCTGAGTGACTGAGCTGCCAGCCCACCCAGCCTGAGCTGCCAGCCCACCAGGCCTGAGCAACTGAGCTGCCAACCCACCACGCCTGAGCTGCCAGCCCACCAGGCCTGAATGACTGAGCTGCCAGCCCACCAGGCCTGAGCTGCCAGCCCACCAGGCCTGAGCAACTGAGCTGCCAACCCACCACGCCTGAGCTGCCAGCCCACCAGGCCTGAGTGACTGAGTTGCCAGCCCACCAGGTCTGAGTGACTGAGCTGCCAGCCCACCAGGCCTGAGTGATGGAGCTACCAGCCCACCAGCTCTGAGTGACTGAGCTGCCAGCCCACGAGGCCTGAGTGACTGAGCTGCCAGCCCACCAGACCTGAGTGACTGAGTTGCCAATCCACCAACCCTGAGTGACTGAGCTGCCAGTCCACCAGGCCTGAGCTGCCAGCCCACCAGGCCTGAGTGACTGAGCTGCCAGCCCACAGTGACTGAGCTGCCAGCCCCCCAGGCCTGAGTGACTGAGCTGCAAGCCCACCAGCTGTGAGAGACTGAGCTGCCAGCCCACCAGCCATGAGTGACTGAGCTGCCAGCCCTCCAGCTGTGAGAGACTGAGCTGCCAACCCACCAGGCCTGAGTAACTGAGCTGTCAGCCCACCAGGCCTGAGTGACTGAGCTGCCAGCCCACCAGGCCTGAGCTGCCAGCCCACCAGGCCGGTGCTGCCAGCCCACCAGGCTTGAATGACCGAGCTGCCAGCCCACCAGGCCTGAGCTGCCAGCCCACCAGGCCTGAGCGACTGAGCTGCCAGCACACCAGGCCTGAGTGACTGAGCTGCCAGCCCACCAGGCCTGAGTGACTGAGCTGCCAGCCCACCAGCCCTGAGTGACTGAGCTGCCAGCCCACCAGCCGTGAGTGACTGAGCTGCCAACCCACCAGGCCAAAATGACTGAGCTGCCAGCCCACCAGGCCTGAGCTGCCAGCCCACAGTGACTGAGCTGCCAGCCCACCAGCTGTGAGTGACTGAGCTGCCAACCCACCAGGCCTGAATGACTGAGCTGCCAGCCCACCAGGCCTGAGCTGCCAGCCCACCAGGCCTGAGTGACTGAGCTGCCAGCCCACAGTGACTGAGCTGCCTGCCCACCAGGCCTGAGTGACTGAGCTGCCAGCCCAAGAATCCATTCGGCCCACAAAATATCCATACTAGCCCTCTGGAAACCAGTCGCTTCGGCCCACAATACCCATACTAGCGCTCCGGAAAGCCCCCCCCCCCCCCACTGGCCACCAATATTGGAATTGGCAGAGAGGTAGAATATTGCGTTGGGGGACCTGCCCTCCCATGTGAACATGGGACCCAACAGGTCACCTAGTTTAGTTGACACTATCCTACACACACAAGGGACAAAATACATTTATACCAAGCCAATTAACCTACAAACCTGTATGTCTTTGGAGTGTGGGAGGAAATCGGAGCACCCAAAGAAAATCCACACAAGCAACAGGAGAATGTACAAACTCCGTACAGACAGCACACATGATTAGGATTGAACCCGGATCTCTGGCACTGTAAGGCTGCAACTCTACCTCTTTGCCACCGTGCCACCCCAGATGTATCTGCTTAAGATACACTACTTAAAGGGATTGATGACTAACTTCAAAATATTATTTTGGAAGTTCCATTCTTATTTTGAGTTTCAAAAGTCAGAAAAGACTTACCTTTTGCTACGTTTTGTACATGGTTGTACAGGCCTTCTTCTTGTCATAAAGTATGTGCAGATATCATTAGAAACAGGGAAAGCTGCTGGAAAAGGAAGAATGAAGAGGGGAAGAAGGACCTCACCAGAGCTGCCTAAAAATCTGTGCTATAGCAACTCAGCAAGTCCTGCAGCATCTGTGGAGGGGTTCCACAGATGCCTGACATATTGAGTTCCCCTCACATTATTTTTGTCCAAGATTCCAGCATCTGCAATCTCTTGGGTCACCATAGTTGCCGAGGTTGGACAAGAAGCAATTTTGCAAAGGACGATGTGGGAAGTACCTGAGCATCTCAAAAGAACTGACATCTACTGTAACTATTGCTTCAGCTATTGCTCCATCTAAATGGCTGATTTCTTCAGTCTGGAGCAGAATCTTGACCCATGTTCTCCAGAGATACTGCCTGATCCGTTGAGTTACTCCAGCACTTTGTGTCCTTTTATTGTAAACCAAGATCTGCAGTTCCTGTTTCACCATCATGAATATGACCATGCCTCAGGAGTTTTATGCATCTACTTTCTTGAAAGCTGATACTGAAAATACGTGCAACGTCTTGCCATTTACTTTGGATTATTATATAAAAGAGGCTGTGCACTTCTTGAAACTCTGTTCCTCTCAATTTGTTCTTGATATTTTTTATTCATTTCTCCTGCATGAAAGAAAACAAGTGAATGAGTATCATGCAATGTAATGAAGTGATGAGGATGTCATGGTTCCATCAGTGGAATTGTATTCAATCATTGATTTGTAAGTGTGTATGGGTGTGCATGCCTAGGTTGATGGAGTTTGTGAGTGCATGAGGGTAGGAGTGTGACTCAAGGAACAATGTATGAAACCAACAGGTCCGTTGGTAGGTTATGACATTTGAAGGCATATTCATTAACTTGTCCATTTGTTTGACCATAACATTTCTTGCAGCAGGGCGCCTCGATCAACAAGGCTGGATTTTTGGCACTGAGATCCCAACTCTAACAGTTTTTTTCACAATGTAGATCCACTCAGTCTACTGCACATATAACAATGTTCTTACCTTTTCTACTTCCGTGAATCTCTATATTCACCATTGGAAAATCTCTGCATTGGCTCTCGTCAACCTTCAACAATTCTCTAATCTTTCCCAGGTCACAGAGGACTGCCAATACCTGTTTAAACAATTAGACAGCTCCCCTTTAATGGACATTGGCTACCTTTCAGCATTGTACATTAGCTATAAGGAGTGTTTGGCAAGATAAATTTTCAATTCTCTAATGATGTGTGCAGATAATCAACAGCATGAATTGTGCTGGCTGCTGGATACAAGAATCATATAAGTGTGCAAGCAACATGAAGACGCTGCACTGAATGCATTAATTTCTAATTATTGCACCCATTTTAAAGGATCTTGAGAATTAGAGATGTTAGAATGGGAATCACAATTCATACCAAATTAACAGAGTGCCACATGCAAAGCTGTGACTTTTGGTATGATTGTGCAGTATGCCGATTTTACATGCATCACCGCTTTCATTCTGATTTGTTTTTAATGTATATACAACATATTTTCCTGCTCTGTATTCGGATTAATTGTGGTCACACGGAGCTACTTTCATGATGAAAAATAATTCCCATTCAGTTGATACAATGTAATCATTATTACGAATATTCATTGAATTTCAGGATTTGCATTATAAGCATAATTGCAGCAATTATTAATGCCTCATAAATGATCCATGCACCTCATCACACAAATGATTGACTCATAAAGTTAACGAACAATTTTGCAAGTGCCACATGAATAAGCCTACTCGGCTTGTTTGCCGTCTGCCATTTACTTTATATTTCAGATTCCATATGTTTCAAGGAAGAAATATTCATTGCGAGACTGTTATCGTTAGTCAGCTTTTCAAAGTCTCTGATGTGTTCAACTACTGTTTATGTACAGAAAAGCCGTATTACTAATAAAATGATTTTAAAGTTTAACAGTGATCTTTGTTTATGCTGGCGATATTTTTATTTTTTAATAATTTATTTCTACTTTATTCAAAAGAAAATAAGATTATTAAAAAAACAGATTAATTGATCTTTGTTTAAATTTACATTTCTTCCAGCATAGGAACAGCCTGTGGCAAATGACATACATATGTTAAGAGCTAGATAATTTCATCAACTTAAATGGAAAGATGGGTTTGTTGATAGGAATATAATGTACATCATGTACTGGTAGAGAACAATTGGACTAAACTGGCTTTCTATGTGCTGTCAATTCTGTGCAAATCAATATAATTATATGTAATTTTTTTCTGTTTACTCATTTACCTGTCGTCAGAACAGGACACCATCATTTACTGAAAACCTGCAACACAGGAGTAACATAATTAAGATTCAGCAGGATTTTTAATACATATTTTGACCCAGTCCTGCAAGGTATAGCAAATCGGGGACACTTGCATCAAAATATTCACTGGTTCCTTGACTAAAATAGCTGCCACCTTCAGCTCCTTTTGAATTGCCCTCCACGACATGGTGCTTTATGTGCGTTGGACTCATGCATTTCTCAAAATGCTATTTGGTTGCAGATACATCAGTTACGTTGTGTGTGAAGCTGTAAGAACTTGGTAGGTGGGAATAGCAAGGTTTTATTCACATATTCCATCTTCAAAGCTGAGCTTTTGCATTACATGTTTATTCCAGGATATATTCAGTAATAAATAAATGTTATTTCTTCGTATCACTTATTGTTCTGTGAATGTGGTGATGAATTCCTTCAGACATTGTGGACCTGGTTCACCCACACTGGTGACAAACATGGGAGTATAGAACATTTTTATTCCGTTTCAGTGAAGTAGCAGCATTATAAATCACAGCCTGCATTCAGTAGATCTGGAATTCTTGTGGAATAACTGTTGAAATGAACCAAGCAGAATAGGTAAGATGATAGGTCTGAACTTTGAACTATAATTTTATTTTGGTGCTCCAATTATCTGACTGCCAGTGAAGAAGAAATTAATGCATGCAATTGCCAGTGTACATAACAATATTTTGCTGAATTATTGGAGTAGGAATAAGTATGATGTATGGTACTCCTATGCCCATTAGCTGCCTCACAAACACTATGAAGGGTTTGAAATCTATTGGATGGATGACATAACAAAAAAAAAAACTTGTTCTTGGGGATTGCAGTATTTATTGCCCAAGATAATTTGCTCTGAGAAGAATGAAAAATCACCACATGTTTTGGAAATGAGAGCAGAAAAATATATATTACTGATGCTGGAAATCTGAAGTGAAAACAGAATGTGCTGAAAATACTCAAAAGACCAAACACAGCAGCGCTGAGAAGAACAGCATTCAGGGCAAATCTAATCAAAGTTTATTGACATGAAGCATCAAATCTGTTCATGTCTCCCTACATGCTTTCTGATCTGCTGAATCTTTTCAAGATTTTCTCTTTTTTGTTAAATTGTGAAACCTGGACCAGCTACAAGTGACTGACACAGACAAACATGAAGAAGGACATCGGTGAATGAAGTTCAGTTATGTAGATTTGAAAATAGTTTCATAATGTACAGTGATAGAATGTGAACATAGCTTGTCATTAGTAAACTAATGCAATGACTGTCAAACTATTGTATGAAACGTAAGAGGTTGATAAAGGTTTATCAACCTTTTGGGTGATACAGTGGTGCAGTTGGTAGAGCTGCTTCCTCACAGCAGCACAGACCCAGGTTTGATCCTGACCTGTGTGGATTTTGCACATTCTCCCTGGGTATCCTCCGGGTGATCCAGTTTGCTCCCACATTCCAAAGATGTGCAATTTGTAGTTTAATTGGTCTCTCTAAATTGCCCCTAGTGCGTCGGGAGTGGATGCTAACCTGGGATTTCACAGAACTAGATTGAACGGGTGATCAATAGTGGGCGTGAACTCAGTGGGCTGAAGAGTCTGTTTCCATGCTGTATCTTTCAATTCAATTAAATTCAACATAAATCATTAATTCTGTTTTTATCTCCATAAAAACGGCCTAATCTGCTTTGCAATATTTTATAGGTGCAACCTTTTACCATACTAGAATCAATGGAGGAAAAAAAATTATTATGCTCTAAAAGGAATGATTGAAGTAAAATGGCCTATTTTGAGCAGTATTTCACCATCAATATTTTGAATCCATATTGTTGTGAACTGCCACATATTGAATGGATCCCAGGTTACAAATAGAAAAATTGCTAGCTCAATGAACAAAAATATTCCCTACAGTGGTTTGGACCTGATACAATAGCCTACATATCACAAAGACAGACACAAAATGCTGGAGTGACAGCGGGTCAGGTAGCATCTCTGGAAAAAAGGAATAGATGACGTTTCAGGTGGAACCCTGCTACAGACTGGAGCAGTTTCTAGCAGTCTGAAGAAGGGTTCTGACCCGAAACGTCACCTACAGTATTCTTTTTCCCCAGAGATGCTGCCTGACCCGCTGAGTCACTCCAGCATTTTGTGTCTATCTTTGGAATAAACCAGCATCTGCTGTTCGTTCCTACATATTTAGTTTGCATATTACACCCACTGCATGTTTCTGTTATTTTCCCACATTCCTTTGGATTGAAATGATACAATAAAATGTCAAAGACTGCTTTTGCGTTGATGAAGGATGGCGGTGATTGGTGACAACATTTTATGAGTGATTAATTACGTCCATCCCATAATTTCACTGACCTCTCCAATAAATATTTTTAAAAATCCCAGCAGAGATAAATTGCATCATCACATCCCTGTGACACTCCCTTAGTCTTCTCTGCTCTAAATTTAATCAATATATTTGACTGAAAAAAAAAGAATTACTCTCATACAAGATTATAAAATTATTTTCTAAAAGGGCATTTCTTTTCAGCAGGGATTCAATACACATTTTCAAATTCAGTGTCTCATGTATCAGAGCACTAATTTTAGACATTGTTTTCTCATGTACTTCAACATGCAACTAATTAAAACAAGTCAAAAATGAATTTATCATAATCAGCACTGTACGTTTTTAGCAATTGACTCCACATTAGCATCCATACCACTGTTTCATGATCACAATTTTCCAGTGGGTGACATCACCTCTTTTTTTTTCCTCTTCTGCTGTCCTTGTTCCCTGAGTGTACATGCCAAGAAAAATTATGGAAGTAATGAAACTGTCTTCACTAATGTACAGAAGATATATTAGACTGCAGCGACTTTCTTTCACAAGCCTTCTCCATATTTTCTAGCAATCTTTATCCTCTTGTTTTCAGTCTCTGAGTTTATTGTACTAATCCTCATGCTTCTGCTTTGCCTCATTTGTTTTCTCGAATATTAGTTTCCTATTCTCTTCTGACACGCTCGTCATTCCAGAAATAATTGTTTCTCGCCTCTCTCATTAAGGTCATACACAAGAAACATTAATCTGACCTTTTCCTTGGTAGAAACTAACATACCTTGTATATGCATGTGGCAATTTCTATTCATATTTGAAATATCCAGCTGTTATAGTCATACGTATGTTGCCATTTCTTTTCATTCTTCTTAATATACATACCATAACGGTATGTTTAACTGGACTGCTTAAAAAGATTGTCAATTTCTTGTAGGTTAGGTGGTGTTGATTTCTATGGAGTATTGATTTACTAAAAATGTGTTTGGTGTTTCTAGTCTTATTTAGAGCTTGGAATCCATAGGGAGTAGTATGGCAGCAGCTCCTGTGTTGAATTCAAGTTTTGCATTACTCCAACAAGTCCCAGTTGTGAAAACCTCAATAAACAATCCACAGAGCTCAGAATCACAGGGAGAGTGCAAAGAGGATGCATGGTTAACCAAGCAACAAAGAGAGGAAAGGAGGAAAGGCCTCTCAGTAGGAGTGACATAATTTTCAAAATTCCTTTGGGAATAACGCTCCTCTGTTCAATTCAGAGAGGGATCCAGGCACTACAGTGAGGCATGCACATTCTCCATAACTACAAGCACAGACAGGAACCTTTCAACAGTGGATACTATATCATGATGGTGATCAACGGACAAGCTCCTACCAGGCTAATCCTGCAGGTATCAGTAATGCATTCCAATCTGTTATGGACTGTACATAAAGAAGACCACAAATGCTCTCTGCACATACTTATCATTGCCTATTGCAAGGAAGGATAATACACAGCCATCAACTGCACGTAATTTGGGGACAATATATCATCTCAGTATAATTGACAAATAGAAGAAATTTCGCAGAACCGCAAAATCATAAGCTCTGTCTCAAAATAAGCAATTTACCTTTTACATCTGAACCTAATAATCATGAAAAGGATTGGGCTATTTGCTATATTTCTGCCTGTATTGCACTCAATAAGATCATGGCTATTTTTTGTTACCTCAATACAATTTCCTGCAGTATCCCTATATCCCTTGATTCCTTTATTATCTAAATATCTATCAATCTAAATCTTGAATATTCTCAGTGACTGAACCTCTACAGCCCTCTTTGGAATTCAGTCCAAAAATTTGCAATTCTCTTGCTGACAATATTTCTTGCCATCTCTATCTTGAATGGCTAAACCTTATTCTGAAACCCTGGTTCAATGCACCCCAGCCAGCAAACACATAATTTTTACATCTCTCCTCTCACTCCCGATAAAAATGTTATATGTTTCAATGAGATCTCCTCTCATTCTTCTAATCTTAAGGTAATACATGTCTAGACTGGTGAACGTCTCCTCATGCAACTAAGCCAACATGGCCTGAATCAATCTGGTAAACTTTCAATGCACTCCATCCTCAAGTGAGGAGACCAGTTCTGCCGAAGTATCTTGACCCAAAACGTCACCCATTCCTTCTCTCCAGAAATACTGCCTGTCCCGCTGAGTTACTCAAGCTTTTTGTGTCTATCTTTGGTTTAAACCAGCATCTGCAATTACTTCATACACACCTGCAGATATAATTCCAACTACCATCTAATCAAGGCTCATGTAGTTGGAGCAAGGTATCGCTACTCTTGTTCACAGATCTATTTTTGTAATTAAATTTTATTTCTCACCTTCCTAATAACTTTCATGTTAACTTTCAGAGATTCATGTACAAGAATATCCAGATCCCTTTGAACGTCAGTCTCTTTCTGATGGACATGAATTCCACGGTCCCTATATCCCGATACACTTCTCAGTATCCCATTGTTGATTTCCACTTCTTTGCTTTGTCTGCCCTCCTTACATCACATATCTTTGGACTGTATTCTTATTGCACCTTAAAAAAAGAGACACAAAGTGCTGGGGTAACTCAATGGGTCAGGCAGCATGTCTGGAGAACATGAATAGGTGACACTTCATCTCGAGACCCTTTTTCACACTGATTGTAGGGGAGGGGGAGAAAGCTGGAAGAGAGGAGGGGTAGGATAAAGCCTGGCAGGTCATAGGTTGATACAGGTGAGGAAGGGTTTTTAATAGGCAGATGGTTGGACTAGGACAAGATGAAAATATAGGAGTGAAACAAAAGGATGAAGAGTTGGGAATTGTGAAACTAGAGGAAGGAACATAGGTGGAAGAGGAGGGGTAGGGAGAAATAGGTTTGAGTCCAGGTGGGACACAGGAGAGAAGGAGTATATGGGGGATGAAGAGAGAGGGGGAAGGTTATGTGGTTATATTAAATTGGAGAATTCAATGTTCATATCATTGGGATATAAGCCACCCAAGTGGAATATGAGGTGCTGTTCCTTCAGTTTATGTGTGGCCTCTCTCTGGCCATGGAGGAGACCCAGGAAGAAATGCCAGATATTTTGCGGATAGCTCCTTTTTTAGTCATGTTGGTTGTGACTAACTAATCTAATGGCACCACCAGTACCAACTGTACCTTCCTTCCAATTCTGGATATCATAATAACTGGCTTGACATAAGTAAAAATAAACACTCCACCAAAGCAACTTTATATATCAAAGCATCACACAAAAGACAACTAATCACCTTTGCGCAATTGCTCGGTGCTCATCCCATATTAGATTATTTTGTAATATAATAACCCCATATACACCCATGTAGGCTATATGTAGTGTTGAAACAGTGTTGAAAAAACAAATGTTGAAACAAAGAACTGGTTGTTTAACCAGATGCTAGCTAACGCACAAAAGGACACAAAGTGCTGGAATAACTTAACGGGTTACCCCAAATAACCCCATGATTAATTTGCGAATCCTGTTGCTTCGATATCTTGCCAGCCCAATGATTATAGTATAATAGGTGGAATATCTTTTTGATTAAAATGTATTTGCATTCCTTTCTGTTCCTGAATCCATAATGCAACTCCTTTGCAAGGGGTGAGATGAGTTTTATGCAGCGCAGACACATTTCAACTGGCCAAGCACTCCAGAGATAGTACCCTTGCTAAGGTGCAAATCAACATAGCTAAGGGTTAGTGCTTGTTGACAGCTACACTATTTTAATGAGCAGGCAGCAGGTGGCCAAAATAGACAGAATGGGAACATACTAATCATATTGGGTGCCTGCTTTTCAGTGCTATCCAGCTTATTCTCCCCTTTCGTACCCTTCGTCATTCATTTTCTGCTTACTTCTTCAGAAACAGAAACCTGGCAATCACTGTGGATTTAACACTTCTACCTACTGATTTAATGCTTGCATCTAATTTATCCTGCTTTAATCGTTTTTACTATTTGCATAAATTAATACCATTATTGGAAATTTAAGCTAATCTAGTTTTTGATCATGTATTATTTAATCTTCTTGGTGACCTTTACCAGATAATAATGTGAAGTAAGTGTATTTGATTGTATGAGGAGACCAATGTTCTTAGTCGTCAAGCAAGTGGATCGTAAGGTTCTTTTCTTTACTCCAGGTAAATGTCATAAATATTATCATAAAATATGATAAATGGTCTTTTTAATGATTAAAAAAGGTGATTAAGTGAAGGTGTATAAGCCGACATTTAGTTCAGTCTTCATGAATATTTGTTTGCATTTTAAAAATAATATTTCTCATTAGCACTGAATGGGTTGGAGGCAATGTCGGTTTCTGTACACCATATGTTTTAAGTTATTTGTGGCTGCTTGCTAGTATACTTCTGTAAACAAATCCATAAAACTGAAATGTAATTGATTTCCTTACAGAAGAATGGTTTTGCCCATGCACACTCACCACAGGTGGGCTGTTGCATCTGGAACACACTATCGGGGGCGGCACGGTGGTGCAGAGATAGAGTTGCTGATTTACAGCGCTTGCAGTACTGGAGACCCGGGTTCGATCTTGACTAAGGGTGCTGTCTGTATGGAGTTTGTATGTTCTCCCCGTGACCTGTGTGGGTTTTCTCTGAGATCTTTGGTTTCCTCTCACACTCTAAAGATGTACAGGTATGTAGATTAATCGGCTTGGTATAAGTGTAAAATTGTCCCCAGTGTGTGTAGGATAGTGTTAATATGCAGGGATCGCTGGTCAGCGTGGACCCGGTGGCCCGTAGGGCCTGTTTCCATGCTGTATCTCTAAACTAAACAATTCCCACACAAAAATGATGGGGTGACTGCCAAATTTCTGACATGTGCTATTGGCAGGAAAGGCTCTCTGACTCAGGTGCACACTCATAAATCCACCATGCAGTTGAACAATTTAGTTAAGAGATACAGCACGGAAACAGGCCCTTCAGCCCACTGAATCCACACCGACCAGCGATTCCCGCACATTAACATTACCCCTAAACGCACCATGGACAAATTTTACATTTACGCGTTTTTTACAGAAGCCAATTGACCTACAAACCTGCACGTCTTTTGAGTGTGTGAGGAAACAGAACATCTCAAAGAAAGCCCAAGCGGGTCACGGGGAGAATGTACAAACTCCGTACAGACAGCATTTGTAGTCATGATCGAACTTGGATCTCTGGCGCTGTAAAGCAGCAGCTCTACCACTATGTCATCATGCCACCCAATTATGTACCATTGCATGAAATGTTTGAAATCTTCCATTATTGCTGCATTTTGATACAAAATCCAATTTTACTATTCTCAACGAACATATTTAAAACAAAATAGTCTGGTCGGGACCTGACAGTAAATACAAATAATTAAATTTGTTCAAGATAAGTCTATACTTATACAAACTACAGTTTGGAAATAAGAAATTGACAGAGGTTTGGGATGCTCTGAGGACATGACAGACATAATAAAGATAACAAACTTTTTCTTCTTCAAACTTCCATTTATCATAAATCTTTCTTTTATATAATAGGATACATTTTGGGATATAAAGCATCAGAAAAGAACTACCAGCCACAGGATTTGATGTATGATGAACGAAAGAAGAATCAACTACCTTGTAACATTGAATTGCCATGGAGTATCTGCAGTCTTTATAATAAACTGCAAGAAACACCGGAAAGGACAAAGCTACTTATCTTTGAAGCTCAATTCAGTTCAGTTTCAATTTCAGTTCAGTTTAGTTTATTGTCACATAACCAGTGAAAAGCTTTTTGTTGCATGCTAGCCAGTCAGCAGAAAGACAATACATGATTACAATCATTCCATTTATAGTGCATAGATACATGATAATGGAATAACATTTAGTGCAAGGTAAAGCCAGCAAAGTCCGGTCAAGGATAGTCTGAGGGACATCACAGGTATATGGTAGTTCAGCACTGCTCTCTGGTTGTGGTAGAATGATTCAGTAGCCTGATAACGGCTGGGAGGAAACTGTCCCTGAATCTGGTGGTGTGCGTTTCATAATTCAACACCTTTTGCCTGATGGGAGAAGAGGCAGTGGCCAGTATGCAACTTGGCCTTGATTATGCTGCTTGCCATGCCGAGGCAGCCTGAGGTATAAATGGAATTGATAGAAGGGAGGTTGGTTTGTGTGATGGCCTGTGCTGCATCCACAATTCGCTGCAATATCTTACAGTCTTGGATGGAAATGTTCCCAAACCAAGCTGTGATGCATTCTGAGAAAATGCTTTCTATGGTGCATCTGTAGAAGTTGGTCAGACTGTAGGGGACATGACAAACTTCCTAAGTCTTCTAAGGAAGTAGAGGTGTTGGTGTGCCTTCTTGGTCGTTGCTTCAACATGTTATTGATTCTGCCACCAGTTTAAAGTAATGAATGGAAGGTAGTGTGAGCATTGCTGGCCTGGAGTGTAACTATCAAAATAATGGTAAAGGCTGGACATTTACACCAAAGATTTGTAAATAAAAAAGTGAATAACTGAAATGCTCAAGTTTTTTGTCGAACAAGCCTCTCAGTAACACAGCTGATGAAGGCCCTGCTGCGTTATGAAGAAATATGAAAGGAATAAATCAGGTAAAGTATTTTGCCCAGAGTAAGAGAATCAAGAACCCAAGGACATAGTTTTAAGGTGAGGGGGGGGGGGAGAGAGATTGAATAGGAATCTGAAGGGTAACTTAAATACAAAGGGCAGTGGAATTGGTGGAATAAGCTGCCGGAGAAGGTAGTTGAAGCAGTTACAATCATAACATTTAAGAGACATTTGGACAGGTACATCGATAGGATAGGTTTAGAGGGTTAAGTCTAAGTACGGACGTGGAACGAGTGTACATGGGGCATATTGGTCGGTGTGGGGAATGTGGGCTGAAGGGCCTGCTCACAAGCTGGTGACTCTATGACGCTATAACTGCAGATGCTGGCTAATTCACAAAAGGACACAAAGTGCTGGAGTAACTCAGCAGATCAGACAGCATATCTGGAGAACATAGATTGGTGACGTTTTGAGTCGAGACCATTCTTCATACCCTGCTGAGCCCTGCTGCGTTTAATATTACAACGTGTAAATGCAGCCGAACTACCCATATTCGAAATGTTGGCGCCACAAGGGTAGGTTTACAAGATGTAAATGAATGAATTAATGAATTAATTAATACGTTTATTGGCCAAGTATTCAAGTACAAGGAAATTGCATTGGTGCTCCGCCCGCAAGTGACAACATGACATACAGTGACAGATAGGAATGACACATAAAACATTAAACATTAATAATAAATCATTATTGATTAAACATGTGAATTATATAAAATACCAGAGCAAAATGAGGCTACAGATTTTTGGTTATTGAGTAGAGCTACTACTTGTGGAAAAAAGCTGTTTTTATGTCTGGCTGTGACAGCTTTGACAGTCTGGAGTCGCCTTGATTCAAGCCGGATGTGATTCAAAGAGTATGTGGCCAGGGTGAGAGGGGTCAGAGATGATCTTACCCGCTCGCTTCCTGGCTCTTGCAGTGTACAGTTCATCAATGGAGGGAAGGTTGCAGCCAATAACCTTCTCATCTGATCAGACGATTCATTGCAGCCTCCGGATGTCATGCTTGGTGGCTGAGCCAAACCAGACCATGATGGAGAAGGTGAGGACAGACTCTACGATGGCCGTATAGAATTGGACCATCATTGCCTGTGGCAGACTGTGCTGCCGCAGGAAGTACATACTCTGTTGGGCCTTTTTGACTGTGGAGTCGATGGTAGCCCCCCATTTAAGGTCCTTGGAGATGATGGTTCCCAGGAACTTAAAAGACTCCACAGATGAGACTGTGGTGTTGTTGATGGTGAGTGGGGTGAGGGGAGGGGGAGCTCTCCTCAAGTCTACAATCAATTCCACTGTCTTAAGAGCATTGAGCTCCAGGTTGTTGTGATGGCATCAGGATGTCAGTTGTGTCACTTCCTGACTGTAGGCAGATTCCTCCCCATCCTGGATCAGTCCAATCAGGGTTGTGTTGTCCGCAAACTTGAGAAGCTTGACAGAGGAATCAGTGGAGATGCAGTCATTGGTGTAGAGAGAGTAGAGGAGAGGGGTGAGTATGCAGCCTCGCAGTGCTCCTATGCTGAGGGTCTGCGGGTCCGAGAAGTGCTTTCCCAGCCTCACTTGCTGCTTCCTGTCTGTCAGGAAGCTGGTGATCCACAGACAGAGGGGTTCAGGCACAGTCAACTTGGAAAATTTGGGGTGTGGTAGCTCTGGCACAATGGTGTTGAATGCAGAGCTAAAATCAACAAACAAAATCTTCGCATAGGTCCTGGCGGTCTAGGTGCTAGAGGATGAAGTGCAGGCCTGAAGCTGAGATAAGCACCATTGCTCCCAGCAATCCCACATAAGACCATTGCTCAGTCCCCCGGATTATCACCCCCATTACCCTTTGCTCATTTGAAGGCTAGTTTATGATCCAGTGGCTCAAAATTACAAAGTAAGTACTCAGTAATCTAGAATAGAATAGAATGCCTTTTATTGTCATTCAAACAGCTTGGTTTGAACACAATTGCATTTCTACAGTCTTAACATTACAGAAAAACCCAAGACCCACAGTTAAAACAATTTACACAAACATCCATCACAGTGAATCTCCAACACCTCCTCACTGTGATGGAAGGCAAAAGTCTTATCTCTTCCCTTTGTTCTTCTCCCGCGGTCCAGCAGTTCAACTGCAGCGTCGAGGAGACTGGGGCTCACGATGTTAAAGCCCCCGGCGGGTGATGGTGAGTAAGTCCCGCGGCCGTTAAGCCGCGCCGGGCAATGTTAGGCCCCGCGCCGAGTCCTTTAAACCCTGCAATTCCGGCGGGAGAAGTTGCTGTTGCGGGAGCTCCGAAAAGCGGTCTCCCACCAGGGACCTGCGAGCTCCCGATGTTCCTGTCCATCGGGCCTGTGGCTGGAGCCTCCAAAGCTCCGAAGTTGGGTCGCAGCCGAACGCCACCAGAGCTCTTCCAGCTCCGAAGTCGGCCAGCTCCGCGATGGCAAATCCGCAGGCTCCGCGACTGGAGCCCTCAGGTTGGTTCTGGCCGAGGCTGCCGCCGGCTCCACGATGTTAGGCCCAACGACACCGGAGACCTGACAGGGAAAAAGTCGGGTCCCCGTACATGGAAGAGATTCAATGGTTTCCCCCACCCCCCACATATACACAGCTAAAAAATAATAAAAACTAGAATCAAAAACATACATCTAACGAGACAAAAATTAAAAAAAAGACAGATGGACTGCAGTCGAGCCGCCACCATTAGGTTCCGTCACACTCTACACCCCGCCAAACTGATGGAAATTTAGAATTTACTGCTTGTAGGTCTAACTTAACCAAGACCTGAAGTCTAATTTCAAATATGTACCCTGCCCACCTATTCTGGTGTAGGGATTCATTTCAATCTGACAATATCAACAGTATTGCTGCAAGTATCAGAGCAGAGGAATCTAGGAACACAAGTACATAGCTCATTGAAAGTGGCTTCACAGGTAGACTGTTGGTGAAGAAAGCTTTTAGCATGTTGACCTTCATCAGTCAGGGAATTGAGTAAAGAAGTTGGGACATTATGTTGCAGTTGTACAAGACATCGATGAGACTACACCTGAAGTAGGATCTCGACCCGAAACATCACCCATTCCTTCTCTCCAGTGATACTGCCTGTTTGCTGAGTTACTCCAGCTTTTTGTGTCCATCTTTGGAGTATTGTGTTCATGTTTATTCACCCTGTTATAGGGAAAATGCCACTAAACTGGAAAGTGTGCAGAGTAGATTTACAAGGATAATGCCAGTGCTCGAGGGCGGCCACGGTGGCACAGTGGTGGAGCTGCTGCTTTCCAGCGCTTGCAGCACCGGAGACCCGGGTTCGATCCCGACTATGGGTGCTGTCTGTACAGAGTTTGTACATTCTCCCTGTGACCGCGTGAGTTTTCTCCGAGATCTTCAGTTTCCTCCCACACTCCAAAGACGTACAGGTATGTAGGTTAATTGGCTTGATGTATGAGTAAAATTGTTCCTAGTGGACGTAGGGTAGTGTTAATGTGTGGGGATCGCTGGTTGGTGTGGACTCGGTGGGCCGAAGGGCCTGTTTCCACGCTGTATCTCTAAACTAAACTAAATAAAACTAAGCCTGAGCCAGTGGAAGAGGTTGGACAGACTAGAATTGTATTCCTCACAGCGCATGAGATTTAGGGGTGATCTTGTAGAGGAATATAAAACGAGGATCGAATATATCATTGATGTACATAGTCATTATCACAGGGTAGAAGAATCATAACTAGAGGGTGTAGGTTTAACATGAGAGGGGAAGGTTTATAGGAACCTGAGATGTGATATTTTTCACTTTGTGTGTGGTGGGTATATGGAACGAGCTGTCAGAGGAAATAGTTGAGGCAAGTACAATAACGACATATAATAACAAGAGTCTGAGGAAGAGTGTCAACCTGAAACATCATCTATCCATGTTCTCCAGAGATGCTGCCTGATGGGTTGAGTTACTCCAGCACTTTGTGTCCTTTTGTGTATTAACCAGCATTGACTGCAGTTCTCTGTATTTACATTTTGAGTAGGATGAGAAGAGATATTTGGGCAGGTACATGGATGGGAATGCTTTAGGAGGATATGGGCTAAATACAGACAGGTGGGCTATTGTAGATGGGGTATCTTGGTCAGCATGCATGAGTTGGGCCAAAAGGTTTGTTTTGATAATTAGACTCTGACTTTGTTTGTCACAGCCACCTTAATGGTAATCAGGGATAACCAATAAATGTTGGTCTTGTAAGCCATCTTCATATCCTAAGATTACATTAAAAAAATACATTTGATGAAAGATTGCATTTTAATTGTTGCCACCATACATAGACGAACATGTGAAACTTTAACAAATTACGTTAATCTGAATCATACAATTGTGGGTGATCAACGCCAAGGCTCCAGTTCCCAAATTTAGTTTCAACTAGCTTCAAGAGAGTTTGAGTAAGATAAAAAAATAAATTGAAAGTATGCTGTGTAGTAATATGAATAATAGCCAACATCCTGGCAACAGTCAAAGTCCCATGAATGATGGATTATCAGAGTTTTACTTTACCACTTCAACTTTTTTTAAGATTCTTCTGCTGATTAATAGTTTCTGTTGTTTCTAGGAATGGTTTAACGGATCTGTTTTGTAAATACCATAATCCACTTACTATTGGACTTAATACCTGACAATAGGCATCATAATGTGTCATAATATACAGAAAATGCAACCAATGATGCTTTCTCACTGTCATCAATCTGTACAGTATATAACTCTTATTTGGAAGGGAGATAATCTTTTACTTAAATTGATTTAATTGTTTTATCTAACTAAAATTACTACTTATTTTGAAAAATAGCAAATCATATCAGTGTCCATTTTATAGAGTTCATATTTATTATCCATATGCAGAATGTTTCCAGAAAAATGAAGACAGATAAGAAATCCTTTTTATCTCACTGGCTCTCCACTCCGCTCTGGACCACTTGGACAACAAAAACTCATATGTCAGGTTGTTATTCATTGACTGCAGCTCGGCATTTAACACAACCATCCCCTCCAAGCTCGTTACCAAGCTCTCAGATCTGGGTCTCCGCGCATCCCTCTGCAAATGGATCCTCGACTTCCTCATCCACAGACCACAGTCTGTCCGTATTGGTGGAAATGTGTCATCCTCGATAACAATCAGCACGGGAGCACCTCAAGGAATTGCGTGCTCAGCCCTCTGCTTTACTCACTCTATACTCATGACTGCGTAGCCAGACATAGTGCGAACTCCATCATTAAGTTCGCCGATGATACCACTGTTGTGGGACGAATCACTGATGGGGACGAGTCAGAGTACAGAAGTGAGATCGACCGATTGACCAAATGGTGCCAGCTCAATAACCTGGCTCTCAACACCAGCAAAACCAAGGAACTGATTGTAGACTTTGGAAAGGGTAGGATAGAGACTCACAATCCCGTTTATATCAACGGGACAATGGTGGAAAGGGTCAAGAACTTCAAATTCCTGGGAATGCACATTTCCAAAGATCTTTCCTGGTCCCAGCACACTGATGCAATTATAAAGTAAGCACATCAGCGCCTCTACTTCCTGCGAAGATTACGGAGAGTCGGTTTGTCAAAGAGGACTCTCTCGAACTTCTACAGGTGCACAGTATAGAGCATGCTGACCGGTTGCATCGTGGCTTGGTTCGGTAACTTGATAGTCCAGGAGCAGAAAACGATGCAGAAAGTTGTGACCACTGCCCAGTCCATCATCAGCTCTGACCTCCCCACCATCGAAGGGATCTATCGTAGTCGCTGCCTCAAAAAGGCTGCCAGCATCATCAAGGACCCACACCATTCTGGCCACACACTCATCTCTCCGCTACCATCGGGCAGAAGGTACAGGAGCCTGAGATCTGTTACATCCAGGTTCAAGAACAGCTCTTCCCCACAGCCATCAGGCTATTAAACTTGCCAACAAACAGACTCTGAACTATAACAGCCCTTTGCACTTTATCTGCTTATTTATGTGCATATTGAACTGAACTGTTCTGTATTTTTGCTCACAATATTCTGTTGTGCTGCAGCAAGCAAGAATTTCATTGTCCTATCTGGGACACATAACAATAAACTCTCTTGACTTGACTAGACTTGACTACATTGTTGTTAACAATATAGTAACAATATAGTAACAATAATACCCGTGCTTCAAAGTCTGCTGAGACAATAATGCATTATTTTATGATAAACAAAAGCAAAAAAATCCCAAAATGTTTAATATGATAATAAAAATGCATTGATGACATATTGTTCAAAGAATTGCTTTCCTTCTGGTGAAAATTATTTACATATTTGTAATCATTTTCATGATATAAAATATCCCTATTGTGTATCATTTTAGTATTGTCTGGTTCGTTAAAAAAAATCTATTAATCTTCAGAGATTTTTAATAGTATTTTTTAAAAGTATAGATTTTACATCATCTTGCCACTAATTATGCCGATGTAATTGTGTTTAATTGATTTCAAATAAGAAATATAATAAAGGCAAAGAACATTTCAGAGATATGCAATTGGGTGAAGATTTATTCAGTCATATAAGTTCTTTTCATAGCTCTGTCATACCAATTTTACAGGAAAAACTTCTTCAGCATCAACTATTCTTTGTCGAGAACTGGAACACATTGAAGATCTTCAATATTTAAAAAACATTTATGCTAAAAATTGTATGAAAATGAGCATAAATCATTCAGCCCATGCCATAATTTATTATTTATACTGCTCCTTTCAACTGGAAAATGCTAACCTTGTCAAATTAGTGAAGTGCCACACCAGTACTGCAGCAAAGGGTCTCCAAGGGTTAACTTTCAAAAGATGCAACTAATTAGATTGATTTGCTTTTTGTATCATGTAAATTATATATGACACATGATTAAAGATTTTCTTGGTAATTAGTAGTCAATTCTTGATTTGTTTTATATGCTGTGAAGACTGCTGGAAGGGATTACACCAAAAGCAATCTGTTGGGGTCAGACAATGCTGTTTTCCATCTGTCTTATTATGAGATGGTATAACGATCAAGTGTTTGATGAAGCTGTGTGTAAAATAAATAGCAAGAAAAAACATTATACAGTTTCAAAGGTGAAATGTTCAAATATTTCATGAAAAAATATATCAAATGAAATTTTAGTAAATTATCCCATTTTGTGCAGTTTTACCCATTTATATATACGTATACATATATATATATATATATATATATATATATATATATATATATATATATATATATATATATATATATATATATATATATGCATATATATTTGTGTGTGTGTGGGTCAGTATATGTATGTACGTATATGTTTATAATGTAAACTTACAGTAGTCTTTTAATCTTGTTACTTTATCTTCATTGTTATAATCATAATACAAGATATGTGTGTGTGCATATTTATTATTTTATATATATTGTGCAATTAAGATAAAATAACAAAACTGTAAGTTTATATTATGGTTTTTTTCTTTTCATGTGAAGTATTGCCCAAGTCTGACTATACTAATCCAAAAATGACATGAATAATTAATAATTTATTAACTACAAAGCTTTTGAATGATAATTTGATTTTCTGTATCAATGATTAAGACAAGAGTTGTCAGGTTGACATTTATTTCTCCGAGCTGCATCACTGATGATATCAGGCATCAGTGACAGACCGGGATTAAATATCTGACCCACGAGTGTGTAGGATGAAGATTTTTAAATTGGCCACAATTCAGAAATTCAAATGGACTGATTCAAACTGACAGAGAATTAGAGTACTTTGAAGCTGAATTCAAACAAATAAGTTAAATCAGCAGTCAAGACGAAAATGTAAGTTAAAGACCCTAAATGTATCAGATGTTGATCTGGTTAGACTATATCTACTGATTCAAACCGTTCCCCAAAATACCAGGGTAATGTCTATTAGAAGCAAATGTAGATGCTGGTCTAAATAAATATGAAAAGGGGAAAAATGTCAAAGTAAGGTAATAAATAGGCTTATAAACAAACATAGAGCACTCAAAAGGCAAAACTAAAATTTATTCAAAATGTAATCTGACAGCATTTCGAGTTAACAAAGTCCCAAGTTTCTATGTCATCAAGGGAACACACATCACAAACCCCATTAGCAAGGTTAGTAAACATGGATATTATAGGATTAATATCCATGCAAAATATTTGGCATACAAAATGGACATCTGACTTGTTAACATACTTGACTGAAGCTGGTGATGAAAACGGATTTAACATAGTGGAATAGTTTGAGTTTGCAATAACCTAATTAAACATTTTGAAAAAGAAGATGATTTTTGTGTCACAGAAGTTACATAGGCTCAATGTCTGTGGTGCCTACAGTATATTTAAACCATTGAGGAAATACAGCCTATTTTTTTCTTCAGTTACAATTTAGTTATCTCATGTGAAAAAAATAACTATAATATTCAATGCGAAGGATAGATCTAAGAGCCAGATATACAGTGCAAAGGGTTGATCTGAGAACTTTGCTTTTAACTGGAAGCTATTTTAATTTTACTTTAATCATCGGTTAAACATTCTGTTATTCTGAACAGCTTACTCAGTCTATGTCTAATGTCCAGAGTCTCACCATTTTTGGATTCTTTTTTCATGATTCATTCATTATTCATCAGCAGAATAGTCCCAGATCCAAGTGTTAGATGATGGTGGGAAATTATGTAAATTGGACCTCGTATCTTAAGCACAAAAGGTTAAGAAGCAAGAGGTGTTTAAAAATGTTGAATGCAATTTCTGAAGAAAATTGATTTGAACTTCTTCTGTTGGTGGAGAGTCCAGCACACAAGTGTGTAAACAAAATATTGAGGAAGCATTTCTTGATACAGAGAAATGTGAAACCATCACTCAAAAAGCAGCATCTTGAGCTCAATTAACAATGTTAAATCTGAGACTGATGAATGGATTTTATTGCACAAACGTTCAAAAGCATATGTGACTGGTGGTTGGATGGAATAAAGATACAGATCAGCCATGATCTCAATGAATAACAGAGTAGATATGGAGCTAAAAATGGCCATTATTTCTAGTATGCCCTTCTCATCTCACATGCATTCTAGATACATACTGTAACTAAACCAGTCAACTTTCCCTGGACAATATTAATGTCTGCCTTCTGTTCTGCATCTGCTTCTTCACCAATATCTGAGTATCAAATGTCACTCTTCAGTAGAATTATCTCATCTCATAAATCAATAGGGCCCAGCATGGTTTGAGTATCCCCACCTCAAGGCAAAGTTGTGGATTTTGCAGGTACCTGACAATTTTCTTGTCTAAATTTATCTTTTCTTATCAGATTACATTGCTTCACTGAAGCAGTTTTGTTTCATCATCCTTATAAATCTCTTTCAGTATCCAGGCCAAGATTAATCACTCAGACAAATCCACTGAAGGACAGATCGCCTGATTACTCACTTAATTCCCGTATGGATGCAGGCTCACATTTCCGACAGAAACATAAACTAAAATGGTGCAATTTAATAGGAAGCATTTAAATAATTTCAACCAGCGGATGCACTACATAAATATGTATTGTAATTTAGAAATTCTGACAGCATTGCTGCAACAGACTGTGGTAGGCTGGAATTTCCTTTATGAGACACAAAATGCTGGAATAACTCAGCGGGTCAGGCAGCATCTCTGGAGAAAAGGAACAGGTGACATTTTAGGTAAGAACCCTTCTTCAGTCTGAAGCATTTTGTGTCTATCTTTGGTATAAACAAACATATGGAGTTCTTTCCACATGGAATTTCTTTTAATAGACACAAAATGCTGGAGTAGCTCAGCGGACAGGCAGCATCTGTCTGTCATGAATTCATGAATCTGCATATTAATTGGCTCTTATTGAAACCTCCATGACGAGATCAGTAAAATCACTGTAACCATCTCATGTATTAACATATTATTTTATTTCAAAGTCACGTGAGTGACTACGAGAAGAGCCCGCCAGCCCGCATGTGCGTAAGTACGCAGACGCATGGCGCGCGAGTCGGAGCAGTTCGAAACTGCTCTGGCAGGCAAGTCAATTTTATTTTCAGCGGGCCACTGCGATAGCGGGACCGGAGTAGCTATGGAGGCGGCCGGGGTTTGGGCCGCCGTGGAAGCTCCATAAGGAGCTAGAAAATATTTTTGCGGCTACCGCCGTTCGAGCTCTGCACAGTTGCAGGCGGCCGAAATTGACGCCGTGGGGCTCCATAGGAGCTGGGATGAGATGTTGCGGCTGCCGGCATCAGAGCTCCGAACGGGAGCAGGCAGCCAGATTTGGAGGCAGCCATGGGGCTCCGTAAGGAGCTAGGATTTCATAAATTGCGGCTGCTGGTGCAGCCAGGTCAATAATCGCTGCAGGAGGTTTAGCAGCAGCCAGTGAGTTAAAAATAGCCGCGGCCGGGAGCTACTGCTCAGGTAAACTCAGCTGCCGTAGCACCGAGCAATTTTAAACATAGTTACTGCTAGCTGAGGGGCTAGCTATGCTGCAGCAGCATATAGTGTATGCTTTAATTTTGGGCGGGTATAAATAGAGTTGGCATTAATAGCGGTTGCCACGGTCAAGTTTGTGACTATCATAGTAGATAGCATTCAAAGGTCATGTTTAATTCTTTGGCAATATTACGATATATCTTATCATGCCAATAAGTTTATATTAAAAATGATAATTACAAAGGACATTTATTATCACATACACCAATGGTGTAGTGAAATTGGACTTGCCATTGCAGTCCAGAGCTCCTGGCTTAGGAAGCCTTTTTTGAGCTGTGCCTATCAGACACCTGTGGGAGCTACACCTGGTGGCGTCATGGTAATTTCCGCTCACTAGAGGGGACTGTTGGAGATTCTTTTATAAGAGACTCCAACTATGTGGATATCGATAGAGCAGTTGAATCTCTGATTTATGGGGATATGCTTCTTTTAATCATATGAACGTAATTGCCTGTGACAACACCTGGCAGGGCTGCAGTATTTCTCCCACACTGCCTAGCAGATTATCGGGAAGAGGTGACTCCGATTATAATACCGGCTCATCCGAGTCATATGGGGGCCAGAGGCGCTCCAGTCCTTCCCTGTAATACTCTGTTGGGGCTCCAGAAGGGAGCGAGGACTCGGAGTCACTAGCAGGTGCAACCTGTCTGGTAAGTATAATGATGATACCAACAGAGCACCGATCTGCACAGCTAGTCCCGGTTTGGCTGCTGAAGGGAGCAGCCTGACAACCCAGAGTTGGGGCAAAGTCAAAGCCAAGTCTGTGGGACAAGTCTTATCGGATGATTTGGGACATCTATGGCAGATGTAATTGGGCGTTTGTCTCAATTAGAACATCTGATGAATCAGATGGTGGCACAAGAAATGCTTCGTGTTACGAAGGCATGTCAGGCAGCAGCTCCTGGTTCAGCGTTGCAATATTCCTCCCACTCGGATGAAAGGAGTGGTGGAGATGGTGCCAAAGTATATGCACATATGCCTGAAGCAGCTCCTGGTTCAGGGTTGCAATATTTCTCCCACTCGGATGAATGGAGTGATGGAGATGGTGCCAAAGTATATGCACACAGCCTGAGGCAGCTCCTGGTTCAGGGTTGCATAAGTCCTCCCACTCTGATGAAAGAAGTGATGGAGATGGTGCCAAATATTATGCTCCGTATTACGGAAGCATGCACAGGCAGTTCAAGACATATGCGTGTAGCTACCCCTGTTTCAGGGTTGGAATATTCCTCCTACTCAAAAGACTATCGAAGATGGTGTCACAAAATATGTACTGTGTTATGGAAGCATGCACAGGCAGTCCGAGGCATACGCATGTGACAACGCCTGGTTCGGGGTGCACTATTTCTCCCACTCTAAGAGAGTATCAGAGATCAGTATGGAACTGACTCCGAACATGACTCCGAACATGACTATGTGCCTGAATCCCATGCTTTAATGCATGATGTGCAAGAATCGCATAAGGAAGAGCTGCCTGCTCTTGCCTCTAAATTTGCTGTTCCCTCGGGGACGGACAAGCCACTACAAGAGGAGTTGGCCAGCGGCATCAGCTATCTAACAGATATGACAAGCATGACAGACAGGGTCTGCAAATGGAACCTCGCTGAAGCTCCAACAAGCAAATAGACCCGGGGTCAGAGACGCTGGCAGGTGAGGTCTCATTATTAACCTCCGTAAACTCCGAAATGGAGCAGACTGTCGGCCCAAGTTTGGGTTTACTGGCAGCATGGGCCGTCTAGTGGCTTTTCACTGCCTCTGGGATAGATCAGGTTGATGTAGAGACATTGGCAGGGTGCCTTGCATAGGAACCTCTGTAAGTTCCAAGTAGGAACAGTTTGGTTACCCTGGTTCAGGGTAGACCATCATGGAACTGGCTGGCCATAGGGGTCATAGTGACCAGGGAAGCATTGCCTCATCATCTGTGATTGAGGTTATCAGACTGCTCAGTAGAATGAAGTAGTTGAAGTCTTCCTCAACATATGGTTTATTTCTCCTCAGTTAGTAGAGTTGCTGATTCATTGGAATCATCATTGCCATCCTCTCTGGGATAGGTAGTTACCAGCAGGAAGCTGGTCTGGCATATAATATAATTTTTATCTGACCTGCAGGTTCATGTTGTGAATCAACAATGTATTTATAATAATCCATAGGCTCTCAATACCAGTATTCCTGATAGAGTGGTGGGTTGAAGAGATTGTGTTGTGCACTCTGGCGACTTAGACATGTAGTTTCAGTCAAAGGACTGCGAGGTAATTCCTGATTCAGCCTTGCATTATACAAATTTCCACTGACGAAAAATGCTGAGTATTCGTGGTGACTCTTAGTCAAGAGTTGACAGGGAACTCGTATTCCCACATCAAAGGGAGACTGTGGTTTCAGCTCTAGTCATTAGGTTCTAATTATATGTTATCAGCTAAATGTATGTATAACTAGATAATGCATCTTCCGCGGGTAGAAAAGCCAAAACATTTCCATCCGTATGGTCAATAGTGGAACAGGGGTTCCGAGTGCAATCAGTGACAGCTCATCCGAGGATGAGTGGTCTGGCCAAGGACTAGAGGGGTATAGAAACAAGGTGCAGGCCGAATCGGGTTAGCATTTGGCTAATCTGATCATGGGTTTACCTACCCAGTTTAAGATGGATGATTGGCTTTATGCAATTTAACTGTTTCAGAGAATCGATCTTGTAGTTGCATACTCTGCCATATCTATACACATGAGGCACAGATTCTGTTGGTTTGATAACAAAGCTAGTGGTGAAAGCCTATGCTGCCCTAATCAGATTAAAGGGCATTGTGTCACTGAGTTTTAGGTAATATGTAAAATTTGCAGCTGATAAAACCTATGGGTTATCAGTCGATACCTTTTGCGATATTACAAATGAGGCAACATGAAATTTAACAGTGCCAATTTTGCCTATTCATTCACGCCATGGTAAGGCGGCTGAAGCAACTCTTATTTACTCAGTCACGAGTGATGGCTGGGGCAGCCTGTCTTCTCAGGCAGCTAGCTCTGCACGATTGTATGAGAAGCTTCTGAACAACATATGTGAGTTAATTTTAAACGGAAGTAACAGAGGTTTGTGTGGCTTTCAGTTTGAGCCTAGAGAAGCGTTTATGTGATAGTACAATTGACATTGCTTGTGCTGCTTTGTCATTTTCTATAGTACCATAAGTGGGACAATAAATGATTGGTTATTCACCCGCTGTTCACTAACGTTATGCAGGGTGTCTTTTATTTGACCACTCTAATAGCCTACACTCATTTTATCAGTAAATTATTAGCAAATATTCTTCTACTTTTTCCTAATGGGAGCAGTATTTTAAGATGATTATGCTTTCAGCAACTGATGTCAGCATAAAGAACACAGCCTTTACTCAATCTCTGGCTTGGTCTCTACGTCATAACTGACATTAGGGTAGCTTGTTATGGGAATGTTCTCATAAGCAAAATGAGCAGGATTGCGTACATTTGAAGTTGACAGCATACCCACCAGAGCAGAGATCGGGGGTGTCATTAGGTATACAAGTGCACTGAGTTTGCTAGTACCTATGAGATGAAAGATAGTTTCTTTTTTGTTATTCAATAATCTCAAGATATTGCTGATGGCTCATTAGCAGCCAATAGATTGGATTTTCCCTTTCATCATACAGCAAGAGGCTTACATAATGCGTTAATAAATTATAACATTTGGTTGAATATGTCTCGGTATTTGCAGATAGAATTCTGCACAGTGTTGCACGAGTTATTGTCTAACTCAACAGTCTCTTGGGACTATGGTCTGGTTAAGAACAATGGCCATGTAAGCAAGTTAGCATCATGATATTAATAACCCATGTTTTTTCCTACCATTAATGGTTTATCTGTTTAAGTGTTTCACACACATTGGGTTACTGCATGAAACCACAGAACTTTGAAGTCTTCACATAGTCACTCACGTGACTTCAAAATAAAATAGAAAGATTAAACAAGAACTTACCGTTTGAAGTTTGATCTTTATTTTATGAGAAGTTGAAGTGAGGGATTACGTGCCCTCCACTCCCAACCTTACTTCTCATAAAGATCATTCGGTAGTTCTAAACTCGTTAATCCTTCTATAGCTTAGGTCAGCAACTAGTCTGTGGTTTCACACAGCTGCTCTGAAGATTGACGCGCATGCGGGCTGGCGGGCTCTTCATGTAATCCCTCACTTCAACTTCTCATAAAATAAAGATCAAACTTCACACGGTAAGTTCTCGTTTAATCTTTCTATTAAAGGCAGCTACAATGATAGATATGTAGGTCTGCAAAGTTACTTGTCCACACTAAAAATTTTAAAAGAGTAGATAATCAAAGCAATTGGAACTGCGAGCAATTATTTACAGTTGTCTTTGTGTTTAAACAGTAAAAATAATATTAAACAATACTAAGACTAAAATGGTGAAAAATTTGCATTTTACTCATTTCATCCAGTGGACACACTATATAAATATGTATTGTACTTTGCACTTTGAGGTTGGAGATTCAGCTTCAAGCACCGAGTGGCTGAGTTCACAAGTCATAATAACTTTCATGGCTGATCCTCTCACTGAATACCAAACTCCCCATTCATTCTCTGTGGTTTTGTTCTCAGAAAACATACGTGTCACTGACCATACAGAGGCCAAATTCATTGACAAATGTAGAAATGGTTCCAAATGGCTATCAGGATGTAAGCAGCAAATGTAGTAAAAAAACAAATTGCTGGAGGTGTTAAGTAGCAACTGTACTGCTCTGAGAGAGTTTAAAGTTCAAAGGTTCAAAGGTGCTTTTATTGTAACATGTAACATGTAACATGTACAATCGCAGTGAATTTTTTTCACACATACAGTCCAGTACAGTATTGGCATACGTAAGTACATCCCCGACTGTACATTGTACAAAAATATTCCACTGAGCTCACATGCAAGAGACGACAAGACTTTCCAAAGTCCAGTTCTCACACTAGGTCTTATGTGTGGTGCTTGATCCAGGCAAGTCCCAGGTTGCTGTGTGACTCCAGCCACCGCCTTCCTTGGACATGTGGATCGACCAGTGAAGCTACATCCCTCTCCTCGCCTTTCCACCTTTGTGCCTAGGGGCGCCTCCCACAACCGGCCTTGAAACCGTGGCTGGTCAGACCCCCGTTCCCTCACCTACCAGCCTTGATCCTCGCCTGTTGCATCTGTCATTTATCATGGAAGCTGAAAGAGCAATGTATTCAAGATTCAAGATTCAAGATTCAATCTTTAATTGTCATTGTGCAGTGTACATTACAGAGACAACAAAATGCAGTTAGCATCTCACCCAGAAGAGTGAACATAGAATAATGAACAGTAAAATATATATATGTACAAACAGTAGCAGTAGTGCAATTTTACTGGGGGAAGGAGTGTCCGGGGGGGGGGGGGGGGGGGGTGACTGGCACTCACCAAGGTGCAGAGTTAAGTAGTGTAACAGCCGCCGGGAAGAAGTTGTTCCTGAACCTGCTGGTCCGGCAACGGAGAAACCTGTAGCGCCTCCCGGATGGGAGGAGGGTAAACAGTCTGTGGTTGGGGTGAGAGCAGTCCTTGACGATGCTCCGCGCCCTTCGCAGACATTGCTTGCTTTGGACAGACTCAATGGAGGGGAGTGAGGAACCGGTGATGCGTTGGGCAGTTTTCACCACCCTCTGCAGTGCTTTCCGGTCGGAGACAGAGCAGTTGCCATACCATACTGTGATACAGTTGGTAAGGATGCTCTCGATGGTGCAGCGGTAGAAGTTCACCAGAATCTGAGGAGACAGATGAACCTTCTTTAGTCTCCTCAGGAAGAAGAGGCGCTGGTGAGCCTTCTTGACCAGTGTTGAGGTATTGTGCGTCCAAGAGAGGTCATCCGAGATGTTGACCCCCAGAAACCTGAAGCTGGAAACACGCTCCACCTCCGTCCCGTTAATATGGATGGGGGTGTGCGTGCCGCCTCTAGACCTTCTGTAGTCCACAATGAGCTCCTTGGTCTTCTTGGAGTTAAGGGCCAGGTTGTTGTCAGTGCACCATGCTGCTAGGAGCTGAACCTCCTCCCTATAGGCCGACTCATCGTTTTCGCTGATGTGGCCAATCACCGTTGTATCGTCTGCATACTTGATGATGGTGTTAGTACCATGTACAGGTGTGCAGTCGTAGGTGAAGAGGGAGTAGAGGAGGGGGCTCAGTACACAGCCCTGTGGAACGCCGGTGTTCAGGGTGAGGGTTGAAGAGGTGTGGTTGTCCAACCAAACAGACTGGGGTCCGTTAGTTAGAAAGTCCAGTATCCAGTTGCAGAGGGAGGGGTCGATGCCCAGGTCGCTGAGTTTGGTGATCAGATTTGAGGGGATAATGGTGTTAAATGCTGAGCTATAGTCGATGAACAGCATTCTCACGTAGGTGTCTCTGTTGTCGAGGTGGGAGAGGGCAGAGTGAAGTGCCATTGAGATGGCATCCTCCGTACTCCTGTTCTTGCGGTAGGCGAACTGATAGGGGTCCAGTGTGGGAGGTAGGCAGCCTTTGAGGTGTGCCAGGACCTGCCTCTCGAAGCACTTGGTGAAGATGTGAGTAAGTGCAACTGGGCGGAAGTCGTTGAGGCTTGCCGCAGTGGAGTGTTTTGGCACCGGCACGATGGTGGTGGTTTTAAGGCACGTGGGGACAACTGGTTGGGCAAGTGACAGGTTGAAGATGTCAGTCAAGACGTCTGTCAGTTGCGCAGCACAGGTCCTGAGGACGCGCCCGGGGATGCCGTCAGGGCCAGCAGCCTTACGTGCATTAATCCTACTCAGTGCCACATACACGTCGTAGGGGGTGAGTGTGAGGGGTTGGTGATCAGCAGGGAGCACAGCCTTAATGGCCATCTCTTGATTGTCCCTGTCAAAGCGGCCATAAAAGTGGTTAAGCACCTCAAGGAAGGAGGCGTCGCTGGGTGTGGGGGTGGTGTTGGTTGGTTTATAGTCCGTGATGGCCTGGATGCCTTGCCACATGCGTCGGGGGTCAGAGTTGTTATTGAAGTGCTCCTCAATCCTAAGCTTGTAGCTATGCTTCTGGTCACAATGTCTTTGGATATCAGTCATTTCTGTGGGAGAGCAGATTTCCCTCAATCTTTCAAAGGAAATTGTTGGGTGAGGTGTGTTAAAAATGACTTGTCCAATGAGGGACATTTAAACACAGTGTACAGAGAGTTGTGAAATGTTGTTCAACGGACACGGATGACATCTTACTTGACTGCTTTGATTCTGTGGACTGGTCCGTATTCAGGGATTCCTTAGCTCACCTGAATGAGTGCCATGATACGCTTCATCAGCAAAAGTTAATCCGAGTGTTCCCCAACAGGAAACCATGGATGAACCACGAGGTACATTCACAGGTTAAGGCCAGGTCTGTTGCATACAGGTCAAACGATTCCGAGCGGTACAAGAAGGCCCGCTATGATTTTTGCAAAACCATCAAGGATGCCAAGAGACAATACCGGGACAAACTTGAGTCCCAGTGTAATCACTCGGACACACAGAGAACATTGCAAGGTCTGAATATGATAACTGGCTGCAAAAGCAAGGTCAGGCAACATAATTGGTGACCCTATCCGATGAACTGAATGCTTTCTATGTTTGTTTCTAACAGAAGGCCAACAGGGGGGGGGGGCCTTCAGACTCCAGTGTGCCTCTTCCCAGGGTGATTGTAGCAGAGGTTAGATCGGCCTTCCTGAGGGTAAACCCGCGAAAAGCAACTGGCCAGACGGTTCCTGGTCATGTCCTTAATAGATGCGGGGACCAGCTAGCAGGAGTATTCGCGGACATCTTCAATCTCTCTCTACTCCATTCTGAGGTACTGAACTGCTGCAAGAAAACCACCATCATCCCAGTGCCAAAGTAAATTAAGACCTCATGTCTAAACGACTACAGTCTAGTGGCCTTGACATCTACCAACATGAATTGTTATGAGAGGCTAGTAATTGAATGCTTTAAATCCAGTCTACCCAGTGGCCTTGACGCATTGCAGTTCACCTACTGCCACATGTCCACGGACGAAGTCATCGCCTTAGACCTAGCCTCTCGCATCCTGGAACACCTGGATAAGAGAGACACCTACGTCAGACTCCTATACATAGACGACAGCTCTGCCTTTAATACCATCATACCATCCAATCTTCTAACAAAACTAGTGAGACTTTGTGTCAACATTCATCTCTGCAACCGGATCCTCGACTTCCTGACCAATAGACACGATCAATGAGGATAGGAGACAAATCATCCTCCACGATAATTCTCAACACTGGTGCTCCGCAAGGATGCGTTCTCAGTCCCCTTCTTTACTCCTTGCACACCCACGACTGTGCAGCCATGTAGAAATCTAATTCAATTTTCAAATTCGCAGACAACACCGCCATTGTGGGCCGGATATCTAATGATGAGGAGACGGAGCACAGGGAGGAGATTGACAACCTCGTATCCTGGTGTCGACACAACAACCTTTCTCTCAATGTCAGCAAGACAAAGGAGAAAGTGATCAGCTTCAGGAAGCGAAGCGGTACACATACCCCAGTTTTAATTGACGGTGCCGAAATAGAGATGGTTGAAAACCTCTAGTTCCTAGGAGTCAATATCATCAACAACTTCTCCTGGACCACCCATATTGAAGCAATGACCAAGAAAGCACACCAACACCTCTACTTCCTTAGAAGGCTAAAGGGGCTGTCCCACTGCGGCGACCTAATCCGCGAGTTCAGAAGAGTTTGCCCTCGACTCAAACTCGCAGCATGGTCGACATGTGGTCCTAGGAGGTCCTATAAGGTAAGTGGAACTCTCCTTCATGCTCGAGGGAAGTTTCTGCATACTCGGGGCATCAGCTATGTTGCGGAACATTTGTCAGCATGTTGAAAAATTTTCCGCAAGTAAAATTTGGTAGGCATGGTTCTTTTTAACTCATAGTGCAGTGGAGTGGGGTCACTATTTAGTTACAGGCAGTCGAGGGCAATCGTAGGCAATCTCCTTCGCTGACTGGGCATTTTGATTGGCTCATTGGAGTTTTCAGCACCAAGGAAAACCGACCTGTAGGTAAAATTCCCGCTAAACTATTATCTATATACTTTTTAAAACTCTGTATGTGTGTGTGTGTGTGTGTGTGTGTGTGCGTGTGCGTGTGTGTGTGTGTGTGTGTGTGTGTGTGTGTGTGTGTGTGTGTGTGTGTGTGTGTGTGTGCGTGTGTGCGTGTGTGTGTGTGTGTGTGTGTGTGGTGTGTGTGTGTGTGTGTGTGTGTGTGTGTGTGTGTGTGTGTGTGTGTGTGTGTGTGTGTGTGTTATTTTGCCTTTGAAACGTATTTCCTCAAAAACCAGACGCAAAAACGCGGATATTTGTAAACATTTCGATAGGGATTTAAATTATGATTTCATAAATGCACTCCTCTCTAGATTTGGTCAATTATTTCCCCAGATGTTGAATAAAATTGTTCACAAAACATCAAAAAAAATTAATATCAAACTGCTGCATGAGTCACCACCTCACAGATGTCTAATCACAATGGATCTCATTTACATATGATGTAACATCAGAATGGGACAGGGGTGGGAGATCGGAACCTTCACGTGGTCCCACTAAAATCAAACTTCTGCATGTCACAGTGCCATCTCACAGATGTCTAATCACAATGGGACAGGGGTGGGAGATCCCCTGCCACCCTCCCTTTCACAATGCCTTTGCATCTGGCCTAACTGGCCCCGCCCCAGCCCTGCCCCCCCAGCCTGCCTGGTGGCCCCGCCCACTGACCCACAATGCCTTTGCACCTGGCCCAACTGGCCCCGCCCTGCCATGCCCCCCCAGCCTGCCTGGTGGCCCCGCCCGGCCCCGCTCCCCAGCCTGTCTGCTGGCCCCGCCCCCCCAGCCTGCCAGGTTGTAGATTCCATTGGTTTTCATTGAATTGAATTTAATTATATGTCATTTAACATCACTAATTCTTAACATTAACTTTTCAACAAGTTTCAACAAGTTTATTTATGGATAACCCCTTGAGATGGACAGTCATCTCGTTTTCGAGGGGGTCCAACATAGAACATACAGCACAAGACATAACATACATAAAGGCTCTCATCGACCCACCTACCCACACACCAAACCCAAAACCCCTCCATCCCCACTTGTTATAGTTTATAACAATTGTTAATTAATTAAATCCAATAATAACAACAGTATAATGTTAGTCGCTATGCAATACTCTAATACTAGAAACAGGTACATGGTTTTATGAGAAATGGTAAAAGTGTATTTTTAAATAGACGAAATGAACTAATAGTTCTTATGGCACTAGGCAGAGTGTTCCAGTCAGAAGGAGCTTTATATTTAAATGCACGTCTCCCAATTTCTTTGTTAGTTCTTGGAATGAAAAAGAAGGGTTGTTGAATATGTCTTAGTGAATATGAGGGTGTGTATGGTAATAGGTCTTGTTTTACATAAGAAGGGTAATTAAGATGGATGCATTTAAAGATGAACTGGAACCAGTGGTAGCATCTTCGAGCGTGGGGGGATAAACAGTTTAAAGTTTCGTACATAGAACAGTGGTGAGTTGTATATGGACACCTTAAAATAAATCTGCAAAGACTATTATAAACTACATTAGTTTATACATAATTTTAAAGACAGTTTAAAAAAAAAAATGTGCTGTCTTCATTGACAGCTTAGATCAGACCCGCTGTGTGTGTGTGTGTGTGGGGGGGGGGGAGGAGGGGGATGGGGAGGGGGGGGAGGAGGGGGGGGGGAAGGGGGGAGGGGGAAAAAGGGGAGGGGGGAGGTGAGGGGGGGAGAGGGGAGGGGGAGAGGGGAGAGGGGAGGAGGGAAGGGGCGTGAGGAGGGCGGGGTGGTTAGAGGTGGGAGAAGGGGGTGGTTAGAAGGAGGGGGGGTGGTTAGAGGGGGTGGTTACAGGGTGGGTGATTAGTGTGTGTGTGTGCCGTGGCAGGCTGGTCCCCTGAATTCCATAGAGCTGCCGACAGCTTTCGAGCAAGAGATGCGCACGCTTCATTTCCAGAACATTGTGAACGTGTGACGCACGGTTGCATTTCGCTCTCTCTGTCTTTCCCCCTCTCTCTCTCTCTCTCTCTCCCATCTCTCTCTCTCTTTCTCTTTCTCTTTCTCTCTCTCTCTCTCGCTCTCTCTCTCTCGTTTTTTTTTTTTTTTCCTTTCAAAAACTTTATTCGACACAATCATATGATACAACACATCAATACATAATCAAAAATACACTATATCATTAAAAAAATCATTATAGTACAACAGTGCATTCATTATTTACGATACTCTCACCCCCACGTGGTGACCAGCGCCTACAGAAGGCTTCCAGAGTCCCCGTGGACACCACGTGTTCCCTCTCCAGGGACACCCATGCACGGACGTAGGCCCGGAAGAGGGGCAGGCAGCCGACTCTAGCCTCACCATCGACCGCCCGCTGCCTGCACCCGTGAATGTCCATCTTGGCCAGGCCCAGGAGCAAACCGACAGGGAGATCCCACCCCCCCACTTGCCTCTTCCCACACCCTGCCTTGTGTCCAAATACTAGAATCGTGGGACTAAAATGCAACCAGAACTTGAGGAACAACCCCTTCAGATATTGGTACAGGGGCAGTAGCCTCTCACACTCCATGTACACGTGGAACACGGTCTCTTCCTCGCCGCAGAAAATACATGCGGCGGACGAGCCTGTGAACCTACTCAAAAGTTTATTACAAACCACTGCTCTGTGCAACAGTCTCCACCCCAGGTCCCCAATGTAAAGGGGGACAACTCCCTTATAGAAGGACCCCCACTGGGGACCTCCCCCGCCTTCGGGTGGTAACACCGTCTGCCATGGTGTGTCGGGACGGGAGACAAAGGCAAGGAGGTGCAGAATGTGCAGGAACATTCTGTACAGTGCGCGTCTCTTCGCATCACGAAAATGGTATGCTGGTCATCTCAGAAAGGTGGCTCAGGTTGTGTGGAGCCGGTGCCCGAGAAATATCCCGGAGCCTAGGCCCGATGAGCAGATCTGACGGAGCGGTTGAGAGCTCAC
>CM075977.1:326211080-326231731 GCA_038087875.1 Malacoraja senta | reverse complement strand
AACTTTTTATATTATGCAAGGTTCTTCAAAGAAATGTTCTCAACATTAATGCTTGTATATTTTCTGCAGAATCAATTTTGTTTTCACTTAATTAATATCCTTCTGCTCGATAGTATTGCAGTGAAAATAAATTGTTTAAGTTTGAGTTTAGTTTATTGTCACGTGTTTAGTTTAGTTTAGTTTATTGTCACGGTGAAAAGTTTTTGTTGCATACTAACCAGTCAGCGGAATGACAATATGTAACAATCAAGCCATCCACAGTGTACAGACACATGATAAAGGGAATAACGTGAACAACATTTAGTGCAAGATAAAGTCCAGTAAAGTCCAATCAAAGATAATCCGAGATCTCCAATGTGGTAAATAGCAGCTGAGGACTGTTCTTTAGTTGTTGGTAGCATGGTTGCCTGAAAACAGTTGTGAAAAATCTGTCCCTGAATCTGGAGGTATGCGGTTTCTCACTTCTATACATTTTGCCCGATGGGAGAGGGGAGTAGAGGGAGTGGCTGGGGTGCAACTCATCTTTGATTATGCTGGTGGCCTTGCTGAGGCAGCGTGAGGTATAAATGGAATCAATGGAAGGGAAGTTGGTTTGCGTGATGGCCTGGGCTGAGTCCACAATTCTCTGCAATGGTAAATACTTAAAACTACTAAATCATTGCATAATAATGAGAGGGTTTCAGGGCAATGTTCATACTTCCATTTTTTCTTTAAATGCTTTTCTTTGAATTTTGCCATTCTCGTGATAAAACTATTATATATTTTAATTAAGTATCCAACAATAGATCTATAAATAATGATACAATTGCATTGTTTCATCTAAAGTCTATTACAATTGTCCATGATGCATTTGGACTTTTGTTTTCAAAAGGCAACATCTCCTTTGATATTTATGTAGAAAGCTACCTACTCGATTAAGACAAGAGGTGTGATAATAAGCCATTGAACGTTTACTTCACAATGGCATTTCCAACAGCATAACTTTGAACAGGAGGCACAAAAAGCTGAGGCTTAGTTCCAAGTATTATTTGATCAGATTGGAAAGCATGCAAACAAAGCTTTTCACTGTAACATGGTACACGTGACAATAATAAAGGTAAGCCTAAATAATCCTGTGCTGTCAGTGTGGAGTTTGCATATTGTCCCTGTGATCTCGTAGACTATGGTATAAAGGCAGCACAGTTGTGCAGTGGTAAGGTTGCTGGCTGACTGCACCAGAGACCCTGGTTGAATTAAGACAACTGGTGCTATCTGTACAGAGTTTGTACATTCTTCCTGTGACCGCGTGGGTTTTCTCCAGGTGCTGTGGTTTCTTCCTTCCAGGTGCAGGTTTGTAGGTGAATTGGTTTTTGTAAATTGTCTCTGGTGTGGAGGATAGAACTAGTGTATGGGGGATTATTGGGCGTTGTGGACTCAGTGGGCTGAAGGGCCTGTTTCCAAGCTGTATTTCTAATTGAAACTAAAAACCTGGGTGCTTCAGTTTGTCCCCCCACTGCCCAAAGGTGTGTAGTTTGATGGTTAATTGATCAATATAAATTATTCTTGGTGTAAGTAAATAGTGGGAGAATCAGGTGGTTGACAGGTATGTGAGGGAAAATGGGCAAATGAGATTGATGAGATAACATGGATTGATGATTCAAATGCCCCCCTCCATGCGGAGAAAACTGAGAGATAATCTGAAATAATGTAGAAAAATGTGCGGTCATTTACTTTGGAGCACAACACTGTGAAGCAAAATGTTTTAAAACATGTTTTTAGACAAATGGAAAATGTTAATGTTCAAAAGGCCCTACGTATCCTTATGCACGTCCCAGAAGCTAGCAAGGCAAATTCAGCAAGCAATTGGGAGAGCAAACAGTGAACATAGTCGTGGAAGGTCGTAGGAGTTCGTAGATTACCACAATCTTGATTTTTTTTTAGGTCCTTTAAACTCGCAGAGGTTTTGAATTAAGTCGTGAAAGTAGGACAGGCCCTTTAGATGCCCAGAAACGTTAGTCCCATTACTCCTGTTTATCCCTTATCCCTTTAAACAGCTCCTATCCATGTACCTATCCAATGCAATTCCAATTACAATTAATTGCAATAATATAAGGCCTTAATATGACCACTAGTGGGGTGATGTGTGTGGTATTGGTTGGCAGTGTTGAGAAAAAGGAAGTCTTATACAAGCAACCTGCAAGGAAGAATGACATTTGGAAGATAGCCTACCTTTGGTATTGGATTGGGGTAATTTTCTTCTTGCACTGTAAGGCAATTTTAGGAAGTGTCAATGTGGAGTTTGTTGCCATTTTGATCTTCTGCCATCAACTTCAAATGACTGACTTCACATGTTTACATGACCCCAAACATCTTGTCATCCTTGCTCTAATTCCCATGTGCCTTAGTTCTGTCCAGAGAACCGTGAGTTTGTTGTTATCCTTCTGAAATTCCTTCATAGTGTTTACCACATTAGAGAGTCAGATGTCATGTGCTAACTTCGAAATTATGCCCAGTGTATCTCAGTTTGTTTTTTAATGCATATATAAAAAAATAAGTACTTCAAACTCCAAACCCCACGGGAACACTTCCTTGCAGTCTGAAAATAACAATCTACATGCTGATTCACTTTTAATCCCCTCAAGTCATTTTCTTATCTGCAGACATTGGCCTTTTTAATCCAATAAACTGCTACTTGAGTAATACATATATTACATGCTACTGCAATAAATTAGTATTGTTTAATCCATATAATATCAATAACCATACTTAATTTATCAAATTTTCAAATTTAATTTGACAATACCCCTCTGAGTTGGCTGAAAAGCTATTTGTATTTAAAAGTCCATGCTGTGATTTACACATTAGAGCATATTTTTTGCATATGCCAATCAGTTTTATATTGGAGTGGTGTATTTAATGTTTACCTCTCCACCGAGGTTCAGCTCACTGCTCACTAGTTATCCAGTTACCGTATTTCACGATAATGAAGATGCACCCCCATTTTGAGTTGCTAAATTTTGAAAAAAGGCTGGCGGGACAGGATCAAGGGTTTGGTATAGTCAGTAGACAGGAAGATGTGAAGCTCCTTCAAGGAGGTAATGAGGACCGGGGAGCCTCCATCTTCGCCTGTTCCACAATGCGCTGTGCGGTTCAGGTCTGAGGGACGGGGACTTCCTGTTTTAGTTTAGAGATACACTGTGAAAACATAGTGCAGCGGTGGAGCTCCCGGAGACCCAGGTTCTATCTTGACTATGGGTGTTGTCTATTCAGAGTTTGTACATTCTCCCTGTGACTGCATGGGTATCTCCAGCATCCTTATCACATTCCAAAAGCGTGCAGGTTTGTAGGTCAATTGACTTCTGTAAATTGCCCCTATTGTGTCAGATGTTAAAGTGGGATATCATGGAACTAATGTGCAGGTGATCATTGGTCAACGTGGACTCGATTTGCTGAACGGCTTGTTTTCCTCTCTAACTTGTGCATCCAATCCTTTTAAGAAACTGCACTTTATATATTATGTTCATTTATGAATTACCTCCCTTTTTTCATGGCTGCATCCCATTCAGCAAAGTATTCATTTGAGACCGTAGCCATTTCATAAGAAAATCCTTTCTGGCTCCCAACCAGCACAACCATTTAATTCATTTGATTATTCATTGGTTGGCCACATATTTTAAAAGCCTTTAATTCCATTTTGTGTGGCCCACAATCTACTCTTGTATATTTTCTTTGTTTATTATATGTCCTTTATCACAGTTCTTTGCTCGGTGTAGTTCTCATCTGAATTTTGGACCTGACATTTATCAAATGCCTTTTTTTCTTTTTTTAATCTTTGTATCTTTAGTCAGCAAGGGAGCTCCGGCTTTGGTTTCCTTCCTCTTTCTATTATGGGAAAGTATCTTCTCCTTTAAAGCTCAATTATAATCTTACCTGAAAAAATGTTGATTTCAATCTAACCAGGCTCTTTTCCTTTATAGCTATTTAGTTAGTTCTCTTCCAGTTTGCAATTGTCATAATCATTCATTTCCATTACTATTACAAACCAAATCAAATAGTGAGCACTATGGGAGTTAAATGGCTACAGACTAGTAACCTATAGTGCAGTGAGTTAATAGTGGGCATTAGTAACTCGAGCTAGATACATCAACAAATTATTGTGGTGAGGGTTTGTGGGTTAATTGGCTTTTGTAAATTGTCCCTAGTGTGTGGGATAGTGTAGTGTATGGGGAGATTTCTGGTCGGCTCAGACTCGGTAGGCTGAAGGGCCTATTTACGTGCTGTATCTCTAAAGTCTAAAATAAAGTAAAGTACTTATCCAGCTCTCTATTGAGCATTATAATTAAATCCACCTTCACTCTCCCCGTGATCCAGATTCTGACCAATAGGTGCATAAAAATGATTTCCTCAGGTCACATTTAATCCATAACTTGCTTCAATGTTCGATATTTCATGACCCTTCTGTCTTAGGCAACAGCACATCTGTATGTACTTACTTTAGTTATAACATGATTTTAAATATTTTTTACCAGATGTTCGTGTTGACCTTTGTTCCAAGAACCTGAGCTTCTTCTATCCAATAGCTAGAAATTCCTCATCCCTGATAGCATTCCAGTAAATCACTTCTGCACTTCCTTTTGATCTTTCCTTTCAAATTTCACCTTGAATTGGGCATACACTCCATTTGTTAGTGAACCAAAGTTTTGTAAAGGTCCATGATGATTCTATACTTTGCTACTTCATGAAGCTCTTTTATGAAACTACATTTATGAAGCTCAGGAACATGTGTGTTTATTTAATCGCTTTCTCATCCCACTCTACCACTTACTTCAGTTTATACAATACTTCCCCAGGTCTCTCTGTCTTTTGTCACCTGTGGAGTGCACATTTTGCATTAAATGTCTTGTCACATTCCTCATTCCAAAATGTAACATTTTACATGCCTGCATTACATTTCATTGTCTTTATGAATGTTAATTCCCACAACCAGTGTGTATCCTCTTGAAGTATATTGGTCTCCTCCTCACACTTTATAATAATCCTGTGATTAACCCTGAATCATTTTACTGTTATTCTCATTGTGCCAATTGCACTCAGGATATTTCAATTGTTTCTAATGGGATTTTAGTTTAGTTTAGTGTAGAGATACAGTGTGGAAGCAGGTCCTTCAGCCCACTGTGTCAACCAACTATCCCCGCATATTAGCACTGTCCTACACACACTAGGGACAATTCTTTACATTTACCAAGCCAATTTACCTACATATCTGTACGTCTTTGGAGTGTGGAAGGAAACCGAAGATCTCAGAGAAAACCCATGCAATCACGGGGAGAAGGTACAAACTCCATACAGACAGCACCTGTGGTCGGGATTGAACCCAGGTCTCCAGCATTGCAAGTGCTGTAAGGCAGCAAATCTACTGCTGCGCCACCGTGCCACCCTAATTTGAAACAGATGTTGGTACCTTACCAGAAAATAACAATGGGCTTAATACTTCTTCCAGATGCAGATCCTTCCCCATCTGTATCAGAATGGTAGATGAAGGTCTTCTAGTGCATAATGCACGTGAACTCCTCAGCAGCCATACTGGCTGGTTTGTCAACTTTTATGCGTCTGACAAATTCCCCGATGGGTGTGCTTGAGACCCGTAATGATGAAAGTGCTTAAGACCCCAAATTGAATCATTTTATTATTTCACTGTATAGCTCCATGTAATTGATATATCCATGTCAAGGACCTTGTGAATAAGATAGACAAAAAATGCTGGAGTAACTCAGTAGGACAGGCAGCATCTCTGGAGAGAAAGAATGGGTGATGTATCGGGTCGAGACCCTTCTTCAGACCAGTCAGAGGAAAGGGAAATGATAGATATAGACAGTGATGTAGAGAGATATAGAACAAATGAATAAAAGATATGCCAACAAATAATGATGATGAAGGAAACAGGCCATTGTTAGCAGTTTGCTAGGTGAGAACTTCTATCTTGGTGCTTGCCTGCGTCTCCATTTTCTACCTTCCTCCCTACACACCTTGTGAATAATCCTGATATACCTGTTGGTTCTGTGGTTTAGGTCAATTTTCAGGATAGGAGGAGAAGGAATTCTCATATTGCTACATCTAATTGTCAAAGCAATTGTTTGTGGCTGTTGGTTTCAAAGTCAATGCATGTATATTATACATATCTGATTGGTACCTTACAAAAATAAACACTGTGCTCTAGCCTCCATTCAGGTTTCAATTTCAACATCAGATATATAATAATTAGTTTTGAATCTTACTTAATCCAATGTCCGAATAAAATTGAACATTTATTCCCAATGGAAAGCAATTTATTTCTCTAATTAAAATATGGTTTTATATGGAGTATTATATGAGGTACCTTAATGAGCTATTGTATTCTAATTTCAAGATTCTATGATAGAAAATGTCTTATTAGATATTACAATCAGTTACCAAAGCTAATTTCTTTTCCCAACAATGATCCAGTGTCACGTGTTCTTGAAGAGTGATGAATAAAACCTTCATTAAAAGTTTTCCTTGATGACTTCAGCCTTTCCAGCAAATCCAGCAATGTTATTGATATTCAATTGGATTTATATGTAATGGACCTGTATTCCTATGATAATTTAGTAATATTCAGTAAGTAGTATTAATGGAATATTTCTTCTCTACCTCTCAGCACTCACTTCAATTAAAGAGTCTTTTTAGTTTAGTTTAGTAATACATTGCGGAAACAGGCCCTTCGGCCCACCTGGTCCGCGCCGACCAGCGATCCCCACACATTAACACTATCCTACACCCACTAGGGACACTTTTTACATTTACCAAGCCAATTGACCTACAAACCTGTACGTCTTTGGAGTATGGGAGGAAACCGAAGATCTCGGAGAAAACCCGCGCAGGTCACGGGGAGAACGTAAAACTCCGTACAGATAGCACCCGTAGTCAGGATCGCACCCGGGTCTCTGACGCTGCATTCACTGTAATTGAATTGAATTGAGATGAATTGAATTGAATTTTTTTATTTGTCATTCAAAACCAAGTTTGAACGAAATTTTGTTACCACGCAGTCAGAACAGTAAAAAAGCTACAAAACACACAATTAAACACAATTTAACACAAACATCCATCACAGTGACTCTCCTCCAGGCACCCCCTCACTGTGATAGAAGGTAAAACATGTCTTATCTCTTCCTTGCTTCTTCTCCCACGGTCAGGCAGTCAAACTGCTTCATCGAGGCAATCAAGCCTTCCGATGTTGAAGCCCACGCTGGGCGATGGAAGATTCCGCGGCTGATTTTAAGCCGAGCTGAGCGATGAAAGGCCTTGCGAACAGGCCGATTCAAGCCCCACGATCGGGGCGGACGAAGCTGCTGTTGCTGGAGCTCCCGAAAATTGGGACCTGCGAGCTCCTGATGTCACAGTCCACAGGGCCCGCGGCCGAAGCCTCCAAAGCCTCCGAAGTCGGGTCGCAGCTGCAGTGCCACCACAGCCTCCGAAGTCAGCCAGCTTCACAATGGTAAATCCACAGGCTCTGCGACCGGAGCCCTCAAGGTCGATTCCAGTTGGTGGCCGCCAGCTCCTCGTTCTTAGGCCGCAGCACGAACAGAGATACGACATGGATAACGGTTGCATCTCCGTTGAAGAAAGAGAGTTTTTTTAAGTTTCCCCCACCCCCACATAATACATAACTAAAAATAGACTATCACATACATCTAACATTAACAATAAGACAAAGAAGAAAGAAAAAGACAGACGGGCTACAGGCGAGCCGCAGCTGTAACACCGCGTCGCAAGTCTACAGCTGCGCCACTGTGACCGCCCCCGTGACCGCCCCCGTGACCGTCATAAAGTCATGGAGTCATACGCCGTAGAAACGGGCCCTTCGTCCTAATTTGCCCATGACAATTAATATGCCCCATTCACACTAGTCCCACCTGCCTGTGTTTGGCCCATATCCCTCTAAATCTATCTTTTATCATGTACTTTTCAAAATTCGTTTTGGAAAATGATGAGTATCTCCAACGACAGGTATATAGGAAAAAGATTGGAATCTCTCAGACTTCTTAATTTCTCGTTGCACGATGCCTATAAAAGAGTAAAATAAAGCATATTTTATATGGCAAGATATCCCAAAGCGCTCCATATATTCACTGTAGAACAGAAATGCAGCAAACATCATGAGGAAGTGTTGGTACAAATGACCATGGTGTTGTTTTCAGGGGCATTCTACAGGGGGGTAGTGGAATGGAGAAAGGGGAAGATTTAATAGATAATTGTGAACTTGAAGCCTTGTTAGCAAGGTCATGGCCATCACTGGTGATTAAATCTAGGGTGTTCATGCGGCTTATATGGAAGGAATATAGATACCCTTGAAGGTTGTATGCCTGGAGGAAATTACAAAGAGAGGTTTGAGGACATGGATGGATTTGAAAATAAGGATAAATATATGAATATACACATACTACTTGAATGATAGCCAATGTTGGACAGCGAGCACAAGCCTTTCACTCCATCAGTTCGGAGGGATTGAGAGAAACCTTCCTCAAATACAGTTGCCTGATAGGTGTTGCCTTGATTTTTTCTGTTTATTCATGATGGCTAATCTCAGTGAAAACAGATATCAAACATTGCTGCCTTATCACCTTAACATTCCTCTCAACCGTTCTCGTTACAATGTTGCAAGCCACCTCCAATAAAACCTCTTGTGGGAGTGGAGCTTATCCTCAGAACTAATCAGAACTAGTCACTTCAATCTCAGTAGTCAATCTGCAGTGTGCAGACGATGCTTCATTTGTGTCTGATTAAAAGTCAAACCCCAATGAAGGATATCAGAGGATTGGTCTTACACTCAATGCGACAAGACAAAGATCCTCTACCAAACCACTTCCACAGCACCACACTGCCCTCTAACAGTAAAAGCTAATGGTGATAATGGTGCCCACCTTCAGTTATTGGGAGCAATCTGTCGCAAAGGCACATATCAATGGTGAAATTCACCACTTCTTTTGATGCAGCAACAAAGCCTTGGGCCGATTGAGGAAAATATGTGTGAAAAGACCTCAAGCGTCAAAAATCAATTAACGCCTGAGGTCTTTGCGAGTCAAAATCTCAGGCCCGGCACATAACGTATGGTCTACTTAGCAGCTTTGATCTAAACCCCCAATAAGATTCTGAAATCTAAACCTTTTATAAGTTTAAGGATAAGGGAGAAGTCTTTTAGGACCGAGATGAGAAAATCATTTTTTACACTGAGAGTGGTGAATCTCTGGAATTCTCTGCCACAGAAGGTAGTTGAGGCCAGTTCATTGGCTATATTTAAGAGGGAGTTAGATGTGGCCCTTGTGGCTAAAGGGATCAGGGGGTATGGAGAGAAGACAGGTACAGGATACTGAGTTGGATGATCAGCCATGATCATATTGAATGGCGGTGCAGGCTCGAATGGCCGAAAGGCCTACACCTGCACCTATTTTCTATGTTTCTATGTTTCTATAATAGATGTCTCAAGATGTTTGAACGATGCCACCAATCGTGTCTCCACCAAATCCTTCCAATTCACTGGAAGGATAAGTGAACTGATGTCAATATCACCAGCAAGGAAGCCCTTGTTACACTAATTTAGCTCTGTTGTACAGGCCATGGCATTTGAATGCCTCACAGCAAATTCCCAAAACAGACACTCTATTCAGATACTCTAGTCCAAAGAGATTACCCTTTGAACAGAGGAAAAGTTGCAAAGGTATGCTCAAAATCTGGGGATCAATCACTGGTCCAATCACTTAAAATAGAGAAGACACAAAACACTATTAAGCAATGATTCAAAAGGACACAAATATCTTCATAAATGGAGGAAAGAGCATACCACCTCACAAACTGTCACCCATTTTCCCCATCCCACATCAAGCACCTCCTGTCCCATCATTGTTTTCGTAAGCTGCTCCTGAAACCATAACACTAGAGTGGACAACATGTGTAGGAAGGAACTGCAGAGGCTGGTTTACACTGAAGACAGATACAATATGCTGGAGTAAATCAGCGGGACAGACAGCATATCTGGAGAGAAGGAATGGGTGACCTTTCTTCTATCATTTCTTCCATCCAGAGATGCTGTCTGTCCCGGTGAGTTACTCCAGCATTTTGTGTTCTATCTTCACTAGAGTGGAAGTATGGCACCCCGGGTGCCAAGGAAGACTGACCCCAGAAGAAGAGAAGATGTGGAAGAAGAAAAAGAAGAGGTAGATGAGTAAGAGTCAGTAAAAGAGCTGGTGTGGATAGGACAGGACAGAAAACATTGTACATATATAAATTTACATTGTATAGGACAACAGGCTAGGATGATTGCATTAGAGTAGTTAAATCAAGGGATAACAAAGGTGCTTATGAATTTCAGGCAGAGATGAGTTGTCATAGTGACACTGGTCAGGAATATGATTCATTTATGATTCTGTCTGATTTAGTTTTGAGGGAGAGAAGTGTCTTCAGTGATACTAATATTTAGATTTAGTTTTAGGAGTTTTGTTCTTCCGGTACAGCTTGTCAGTCAAACAGACTGAAACTACAAAGACAATGATGACTAGGGTGCTGGTGATGTGAAAAAAACATATGGAGAGATGGTTTAACATTTAGAATAACAATTCCCAAAAAAAGCACACTGGAAAGGATACAGCATATCATAAGGGCAGGGGGGCATTGCTAAGAAGAAGGGAGAAATGAACATGAAACTGCTATCAAATTCTTTGGCTATCCATTCATTTCCTGAAGATAAAATGTAAGAACATAGAAAATAAGTAGTTAGAGTGAGAGTGGGTTTAATGATGCCTCAAACCTGCTCCATTATTCGATAAGATTACAGTTGTTTCTATCCTTCATTCCATTTTATCACCAAACGTTATGATATTTTACGATACGATACAATAGAACTTTATTTATCCCAGGAAGGAAATTGATCTGCCAACAGTCATAATACACATGATGCATTAAATTAAAGTGATAAATGGAAAGGATTGGAGATGTGCAAAGATTTGAGGAGGGGATTGGGGGGGGGGGAGCGGGGAGGGGAGTCAGTCTACCCCATGACAGAGTGGGGAGGAGTTGTACGGTTTGATAGACACAGGGAAAAAGGATCTCCTGTGGCATTCTGTACTGCATCCTGGTGGAACCAGTCTGTTGCTGAAGGTGCTCTTCAGGTTGGCGAGTGTGTCATGGCGAGAGTGAGCTGTATTGTCCAAGATGATCTGCAGTTTGAGGAGCATCCTCCCCTCCAAGACCACCTCACATGAATCCAACTCCGCCCCCAGGACAGAGCCAGCATGAGTTGGTTAATCCTGTTGGTGACCAAGTACACAAAGAGTCACCACATATAGATAGATCGATAGATAAACATTTATTGTCACATACACCAATTGGTGCAGTGAAATTTGACTTGCCATGCAGCACACAAATAAAGATAACATTAAAGAATTTAACAACAACATAAAAACATCCCCCCACAATGGTTCCCACTGTGTGCCATTAAAGTTATAAAAGTACTCATTAGGGTCCCGATGGTCCCAATTGGCATTGTATTTAAGGTATCTTCAAAGATACCACAGCATATTACAACTTAATGGCAAACACAAAAAACTGTAAAATATTATATATTGCATCATAATATTAATTTCAGAAAAGCTAAAAAAATAGCATCATTAGGAACTCTGATTATGCTTACATATTTTCATCTGTTATGTTTTATTGATTGTGAATGTGGTTTACTTTCATTTTATTTGCGAGATTATTATCTAAAATGTAGAGATAAAGTTAAGGGCCTGTCCCACTTAGGCGACTTCTTTGGCGAGTTTAGGAGACTCTGCGCTCACCCCAAAATCGCCTCATGGTCACCACATGGTCGCCACATGGTCGCAGGTGGTCTCCTTCATGGTCGGGAGGTTCCCGCATTCTGGGAACTAGTCGCGGCCTCAGTATCGTCGCCGAAAAAATTTCAACATGTTGAAACATTTTCTGTGACCAAAAATTGGTCGCCATGGAGAAAATCGATACTTTTGTAATCGTAGGTCTAGTCGTAGTGGGGTCGTACGTAATCGTAGGTAGTCTTAGGTAGTCATAGGTAATCTTAGTAAATCGCCTTTGCTGACCGGTCATTTTCATTGGCTCATTGATAAAAAAAGGTATGTAAATGGCCTGTCCCACTAACGCAACTTTTCAGCGACTGTCTTCGACCTTCAAACTCGAGGGCACTCGCCTGAAAAACCTCAAGCTGGATCGACCGTCAGCGATGAAATTGCGAGCCAGATTGACCGTCTGCACACACACACAAACACATCGCAAAGTCTGGGGCCAGGGAAACTCAGGGGAGCGCTGCCTGAAATTCACACCCGCGATGAACAGGAAAGTAAAAGATGGCTGGCACAGTTACGATAAGTCCTTTAGAGAGCGCGGACAGGGGGGGTGGGGAGAGAAGGGGAGAGAGGGGGAGAGAAGGGGGAGAAGGGGAGAGAAGTGGAGAGAAGGGGGAGAAGGGGGGAGAAGGGGGGAGAAGGAGAAGGGGGGTGGAGACACTTTTAAGAAGCCAGACATCTTTTAATAAAGTTTAGCGGGCATTTAACATTACCGGTCGGTTTACTTACCTTTTTTTTCTCAACAAACTTTACCTTCGACTACCCTCGATTACCTTCGAATAACATGCCGACCTACTACGACCTACCTCGACTAAACCTACGAGTAAAATAATATTGATTTTGTCCATGGCGACCTTTTTTTACTCGCGGATATTTTTCAGCATGTTGAAAAATACGCCGCGACCTAGCTGAGGCCTCGAGTATGCGGGAACTACTCTCGAGCATGAAGGAGAGATACAAAGACCTCCTAGGACCTCGTGTCGACCATGCTGCGAGTATGAGTCAAGGGCAAACTCTTCTAAACTCGCAAATTAGATCGCCGCAGTGGGACAGGCCCTTAAACAGCAGCACGTTATGCGCTGTCATTCCAGTGCACGGTCATTGTGCAATTTTTCCTTCAGTGGATCAGACAGTGTGAGACATGGCTCCGAGGAGAAGGCTTCAGCGCAGGGGCAGGGCACAACCCTCAACACCATCCATCAGGCTGTTATCAACATTTGTTTGTTTATAAGACTTTTGTATGTTTCATTACCAATAAAGGAAATCCATGACTTTTTAACCTCAAATTGATGTATGAATATCATTCTTTTTCATAACAGTCCCTCATGTCATCACTTATATCTCATATTTCACTTCTCGTATATTTAGATCATTGAAACACACACAAACGCAAGGAAGGAATGCACTGTTTTTAAAGTTTGACTTTTCACATTTATCTTGATGAACAAAACAAACACAAGTACTTCAAATGCACTGCATTTAAAAGGATTTTATTTTTATACATCTCGAAATTTATAAAAATCTAACTAAAATAAGCAATACACTGAATTTAAACCACACACTCCAAGCCATTTTATAGTGAAATAACATTGTAGAATTACGTCACTTTTTTAGGTGATCTTACGACTATAGAGTCGTAGCCAGTCGTAGCTTGTTGTAGCTTGTCATAGCTTGTCGTAGCTTGCTTTCTGTGATCGTGGGTGTAGTCCTCTGTAAGTCGAAAGTGGTCATCTTCAGTCCCCACTATTGGGTCGCCAATTGTCACAAGTGCATCGGCGATTAACTCGTATATAGTCGTAGCTTGTCCTACATAGAAACATAGAAAAATAGAAAATAGGTGCAGGAGGAGGCCATTTGGCCCTTCGAGCCAGCACCGCCATTCATTGTGATCATGGCTGATCATCCCCTATCAATAACCTGTGCCTGCCTTCTCCCCATATCGCTTGACTCCACTAGCCCCTAGAGCTCTATCTAACTCTCTCTTAAATCCATCCAGTGATTTGGCCTCCACTGCCCTCTGTGGCAGGGAATTCCATAAATTCACAACTCTCTGGGTGAAAAAGTTTTTTTCTCACCTCAGTCTTAAATGACCTCCCCTTTAGTCTAAGAATGTGGACCCTGGTTCTGGACTCGCCCAACATTGGGAACATTTTTCCTGCATCTAGCTTGTCCAGTCCTTTTATAATGTTATATGTTTCTATAAGATCCCCCTCATCCTTCTAAACTCCAGTGAATACAAGTCTAGTCTTTTCAATCTTTCCTCATATGACAGTCCCGCCATCCCAGGGATCAATCTCGTGAACCTACGCTGCACTGCCTCAACCACAAGGATGTCCTTCCTCAAATTAGGAGACACAATACTCCAGATGTGGTCTCACCAGAGCCCTATACAACTGCAGAAGAACCTCTTTACTCCTATACTGAAATCCTCTTGTTATGAAGGGCAACATTCCATTAGCGTTCTTCACTGCCTGCTGTACCTGTAAGTCAACTTTCAGTGACCGGTGTACAAGGACGCCCAGGTCTCGCTGCACCTCCCCCTAACCTCACCTCATTGAGATAATAATCTGCCCCCATGATTTTGCCGCCAAAGTGGATAACCTCACATTTATCTATATTATACTGCATCTGCCACGCATCTGCCCACTCACTCAACCTGTCCAGGTCACCCTGCAACCTCCTAACATCCTCTTCACAGTTCACACTGCCACCCAGCTTTGAGTCACCCGCAAACCTGCTAGTGTTGCTCATAATTCCCTCTTCCAAATCATGAATATATATGGTAAACAGTTGCGGGCCCAACACCGAGCCTTGCGGCACTCCACTCGCCACTGCCTGCCATTCTGAAAAGGACCCGTTCACTCCTACTCTTTGCTTCCAGTCTGCCAACCAATTTTCTATCCATGTCAACACCCTAACCCCAATACCATGTGCTCTAATTTTAGTCAACAGTCTCCCGTGCGGGACCTTATCAAAGGATTTCTGAAAGTCTAGATACCATCCACTTGCACCCCTTCATCCATTTTACTTGTCGCATCCTAAAAAAATTCCAGAAGATTAGTCAAGCATGATTTCCCTTTCATAAATCCATGTTGACGGACTAATCCTTTTACTGCTATCCAAATGCCCCATTATTACCTCTTTAATAATTGACTCCAGCATCTGTCCCACCACCGAAGTCACGCTAACTGGTCTGTAATTCCCCGTTTTCTCTCTCGCTCCTTTCTTGAAAAGTGGGATAACATTAGCTATCCTCCAATCCACAGGAACTGATCCTGAATCTATTGAACATTGGAAAATGATCACAATGCGTCCACTATTTCTAGATCCATCTCCCTGAGGACCCTGGGATGCAGACGATCAGGCCCAGGGGATTTATCATCCTTCAGTCCCATTAGCCTACCCAATACTATTTCTCACCTAATGAAAATTTCTTTCAGTTCCTCTACCCCCTTAGATCCTCTGTCCTCCAGTACATCTGGTAGATTGTTTGTGTCTGCCGTAGAATTTCTTCTACATAGTCGTAAGATGTGTTTGATACATTCACTTTTTCGGCGATTCAACAAGACTATGACAGTTGCCTGCTGTCGCAAAAGAAGTTGCCTAAGTGGGACAGGCCCTTTTCAATGCAGGTCACACTACTGCTCTTTGTGAAATTTATATAAAGAGCAAAAATTTTAAATGTGAGATTTAAAGAACATCACTGTCAAGATTAGAAACAATGAACTGCAGATGCTTGTTTACAAAAAAAAGGATAAAAAGTGCTGGAGTAACTCAGCGGGTTTGGCAGCATATCTGGAGAACATGGATGAGCATGAACCCTGCAGACTGAAGGAAAAGTAGCAGAGATCTTTCTTACTGAATTTAAAATGTGGGTAACCTTCCTAAAGGGCCTGTCCCACTTAGGAGACCTCCACCGTGACCTCTGGCCACCTTAAGTGACTTTAAAAAAAAAATCAAAATCGCGGTGACCTACGACCTCCTACGACCTTCCACGACTATGTGTACGACCTCCTACGACTGTTGAAGACCTCCCTCGACTATGAAGATGACCTCCTTCGACCTCCTTCGACTATGTTGAAGACTGGCTTCGACCATGTAAGTTTTACTCGAGGATGGTCTCTGGCAAATCATTCTGAATCATGCAAGCAAGGAAAGAACTAGTTTGGAGGATGTTAGTAAAAATATAACTACTGCTGTTTGCAGTAGCCCTTTTGCTTCAACAGCCTTTTAAGAAAAGCAGAAGGGGAAAAGCAAGGGTGAAGAGGAAGCACAAGAAGAGGTCTCAATGGGTGAATGGAGATGATGTGATGGACTATCCCAGTACACCAGATGACTGGAAGAGAGTGGCGCTGGGCATTGACAAAACATGGAACTTTAAGCACACATGTGTGGCAGTGGATGGCAAGCATCCCATTCTTGTCCTTGTCCCTGTCCCTGTCCCCCTCATTTTCCTTTTTGTACAGGATGGCATTCTGCTGGAACCATCCCTCAAGGTCCTCCTCCTGCTGCCTGGTGAAGGTGTAGGGCATAACCTTCCTCCAGCCCTCCCTCACCACCAATGGGGCATCTGCCTCTGATGCTGTGTCAGACACAGGAGAAAGAGCTGCTTTGCTGTCTTCAAATGAGGCAGTGAAGGATGTGGTGGTGGTGGGGACATATACTACCACCCTGGTCTCCTCCTCCAGGGGTCTCTCATGCAGGGCTACCTCCTCCTGCATTATCACCTCCTGTGGCATCACCGCCTGCCACTCCTCCTCCTGGGTGGGGGCACCTCTGCATGGCAGTTTTTTTAGGGTTGTGCCCTCCCCCTGTGCTGCTGCCTTTTTTGGTGCCATCTCTAAAACACAAGTCTCCTCTCCAAAAAACTCTCCAGCTATGAATGAACATGCCTTGGAGTGACAGAGGTCACGTGCTGCTGTTTATATTACCTTTTTTTTCTACTGACCTTTTTTTCACCCCGGAGCTATTACCTTCGATTACCTTCGACCACCTTCAATACCTGTGACTTGTATCACGACCTACTACAACCGACCTCGACTAGACCTACGACTAAAAAAATATAGATTTTTCCCACGACGACCTATTTTTAGTCGCGGCCAATTTTTAACATCTTGAAAAATACGCCGCAACCTAGCTGAAGTCTCGACTACGCGGAGACCACTTTCGACCATGAAGGAGAGTGACGAAAACCTCCTACGACCTCATTGCGACCTACCCGCGACTATGGGTCACAGGCAAGGTCACCAGAGGTCGCAGTGGAGGTCGCCCATGTGGGACAGGGGCTTAATGCCATAGCAAGCAGCAGACTGTGAGATACTGCAGTGATCAACAGTAGTCTGGAATGATCATGAGGATCAGATCCTTATGTTTGTTTTGAGTTGGAGCATGGATACAGGCCCTTCGTTTCACCAAGTCCACACCAACCATTGATCACCCGTTCACATGAGTTCTATGTAATCCCACTTTCTCGTCCATTCCATACACACTAGGGGCAAATTTACAGAGGCCAATTAACCTACAAACCCGCACATCTTTAAGATGTGGGAGGAAACTAAATCTCCTTGAGGAAACTAGCGTGGTTTCGAGGAGAATGTGCAAACTCCACACAGAATGTGCAAACTCCAAACTCCATCTGAGATCTAGCTCAAAACCGGATCTTTGGCACTGTGAATCATCAGCTCTAACACATGTACTATGCTTCGAATGACTTTGACCTGACTTGAACAGGCAAAGCAGGCAAGGCACACATTGAAGCTTGCAATTAAAGTTGTCAGAGGTTGGAGCTCTGATTGAGGACAAAGAAAGCAGCTTCAGTGTTGGCCTTTTAAAGAATATAGTGTGGGGAAAATGAGATAGACAAAATAAAGGTTACTCTGCAGGTAAATAGGAATAAATTTTGCACAACAGTGATGTTACATCTCTCCCAACACACCATTGTTGTTGTACGTTAGGGAGCATTTCTGGTTATATTAGAAATAAATGTTATAGATATCCCACCGTGTGCCAGACAAAGTGTACTATATTTTCACGGTATATTTGATGATATCCAGCTCAGTGTGAAGCTGTCAGTGTCTTGCTGGATTGCCTAAAAGCACTTTGTGTGCATTCAGTACTTATTGGCATGAATCTCCTCCTCCTGCTGCTCTTTCTGGTATCTGCCCTTGACGGGTGTAATGGAACATTCTTGCCGCAGAGTTCATCAAATGGTGCTTCCCCGAGCCAAGACACTCATCTTTTATAACAGGGCATTAAATTCACATGTCATGGCCAGCAAGTGTTGATCATGATTGCACACAAATATAACTTCCCATAACCACAAAGATTAGGTTCACCTCAAAAACCCCACGTATAAATGTTGATCTTTACATGAAACATATTTTGTATGTCATAAATATTATGTCCACATGTAAAAAATTCAAGACGCCTTTCCTTCTTCTCATCCGAAACCCAACAAAATCAGAATTGCTCAGGCCTTTGGAACTTCCAGATTATTGATTGGAACAAAAAAAACATGTTCATAGTTGATTTTGTATTGAATTAAATTCCCCAGTCAGGTAGGAGTGATCGGGAGTTCAGGCTCAGAAAACTGAAAGAGCTGAAGAGGAATAAAAATTAAAATTCCATCAGTGGTCAAGGACATCATCATATGGAATCTGTCCCAAACCAGGATTAAATTTAGCTCGAGTCACAAGTTTAATTATCATGCAACAGGCAGCAATTCCTGTTCTGCTCAGCACTGAAATTCTCCTTGATCCCTCCAATGCTTTATATTCAAAGGTACATTTGAAAAACTAACCACATGAGCACGAAGTACCCTCATTAGCAAAGTTCTTAAAGTATTTCAAAAATTAGTAGATTATCTATTGACATCCAAAATGTTATATATGACAGTATTTAATGTACATTACATATACCTTGATAACTATAACAAGAAGCTTGCTGATACACATTATTGCAATATTTTATATAAACTCTGGAATTTGACATTACTGTTGAGAACATATATAGCTCACACTTCCAATTCCAATTCAATTTATTTGTCTTTTGAGGGACAAATTTGTCATTTGGACCCCTTGAGGTCCAAACGAAATGTCGTTTCTGCAGCCATACAATACAAAACAAAGAAGACCCGAGACACAACACAATTTACACATACATCCATCACAACGCTGTGATGGAAGGCAAAAATAACGTATTAAATGACTTTGAAAATGTGTTGGTAAATTGACTTCTACCATCACTTGTGGTCCAGAAATATTGTTAAACGGGTTGATTAATATCCAGTGTAGAAGAGGGAATGACAATGTTCTTTTGAGTTAGCACTGTGTATAGATGGGAAGAAAACCTACAATTGATGTTATTCCTACTGCCTTCAACAGTTTAGATCACAGATAACACAAGTTTGAGTGGTGCTGTTGACGATGTTTTGTCAAGCTACTGCTATCAACTCTGTAGATGAAATCAACTGCAATTTAAATGGATTGAATAGTTAGAGTGAAAGGATCAATGGTTCAAAAGTTTCTTTATTGTCACATAGAACATAGAACAGTACAACAGGCCCTTCAGCCAACAACTGTTTTTATATTCTAGTCCTTTTGAAATAAATGCTAACATTTCATTTGCCTATACTATCAATTCAACTTGCAAAGTAACCTTTTGGCAATCCTGCACTAGCACTCCCAAGTCCCTTTGCACTTCCGATTTCTGAATCCTCTTCCCATTTAGAAAATAGTCTATGTCTTTATTCCGACTACCAAAATGCATGACTGCACACTTTGCTGCGGTGTATTCCATCTGCCTCTTCTTTGCCCACTCTCCTAACCTGTTCAAGTCCTTCTATAGCCTCCCTGCTTCCACAAAACTACCTGCCTCTCCACCTAGCTTCTTTTCATCTGCACATTTTTAGGCGACTGCAGGAAACTATGCAGTCGCCACATGTTCGCGGGTGGTTGCCGGGGAATCGCCTTCATGGTCGTGAGGAGTTCCTGCATTCTGGGAACTGGTCACGGCCTCATTATGGTCACCGTGAATTTTTCAACATGTTGAGAAATTAGCGGCGACTAGAATGAAGCCGCCATGGAGAGTAGCGAGAATTCTCAAGCCGTAGGTGGGTCGCCAGGAGATCCTAATGGGTAGCCAGGAGGTCGAAGGTTCTCAGAGGTTCTCGTAGGTTGTAGCCGGTGCTGACCGGTGAATTTCATTGGCTCATTGGGAAAAACAAAGGTAAGCAGTAGTTTTCAAAACCAATGATTACCGACCAGTAATGTTAAATGTCCGCTAAGTTTCAGAGCCGTGTATCTCTGGCTTCTTAAAAATTGTCTCCACCTTCTCCCCCCCATCTCCCTCCTCTTATCCCCCTCTACCCCCCTCTCCCCCCCTCTCCCCTCCCCTCTCCCCCCTCTCCCACCCTTCTTCCCCCTCCCCTCTCCACCCCACCCTCCTCCTCTCCCCCCCACCCCGCTCCTCTCCCCCCACTCCCCTCCTCTCCCCCTTCCCTCCCTCTCCCCCCCTCTTTTAAAGGATTTACCGTACACTGTGCTTTACCCATCTTTTTACAGCGCCAACCTTCCTGTTCATCTGGGTGCGTGTCTGTATCACCTTGGGTTTGCACCGTGTGATTTTTTTTAGACAGCTTTTCCCCCGCTCGACCTGTCCCCCGCCTGCATAACGGGCTGGTGAAGGATGCGATGTGTGTTCCACTCTGACAGTCACCGTTTTTTCACCAGTTGCCGGTTTTTCAGGCGACTGCCGGCAACTTGACAGTCGCCGACAGTCCGC